>JAODKT010001744.1:30617880-30675826 GCA_027576195.1 Cossypha heuglini
GTGTTAATGCTGCAGTTGTTGTTGTTGGTTTGTTTGTTTATTACACATACTAGTAAAGAACTGCTATTCCTAGTCTCATATATTTGCCTGAGAGCCCCTTAATTTCAAAATTATAGTAATTCAGAGAGAGGGGATTTACATTTTCCATTTCACGGAAGGCTCCTACCTTCCCTAGCAGACACCTGTCTTTCAAACTGAAACAAAAGTAAACAGTCCCATTTAGTCACATACTGACTTGTGTTCCAAATGTCACTTCTACTGACAAATTTTCAAACGTTTTCATCAGCTGATGAAATTCTGGGATTAACACTTTAGTTCAGATAAATCCTTAAGATTCCCAAGGATACCATAGAATATACCAACTAATGTTCTGACATTATTAAAAATTAATTGTAGCATTTGAGTTTTAACATTGATAATCTGAACATAAAACTAAACCAAATCTTTTTCTTCTAGACACAGTCACCAGCACTAAATTACACCCTCATCAAGTCTCACAATTAATAACTGACAAGGCCAAATATATAAAATCTTTTTCTAGCAAAGAAACTTATTTACGAATTTAATTCAAATCTTCAGTGACAGAAGCTAACAAAAACCATTTCAGATTTGAACAAGCGTAAGCAAGAATTGGCAATAAACTCTCCTCTCACAACAGTTTTTGTAGCTAAAAGGAATTATCCAAATTGTAAAAAGATAGGATAATCACCAAATGTTTACAAAACCACATTGAAGCATGGAGCTATAAGCAGCCTGGTCTAGTGGAACATGTCCTTGTCCACAAGACTGGGGTTGAAACTAGATGATCTTAAAGTCCCTTCCAGGCCCTTCTATGTATATATAATAATATTTTCAGAAAGACAACAATGGTCCAAGTTTTTTACCTGTTTTGGGGGGGTTTTGGTGTGTTCTTTGCCTTCGTTTTTCTCCTAAGGACAACTTTTAAGCTGAGATCATCAAACCATTATTGTGCTATAATCCTACAAACAGCTACTGTACACACGACACATAACAAAATACTTCTCCTACTTCATAAATATTTCAGATTTTTAGACCATTATAACAGGCTTCACTGGTTTTGAAGAACAGTGCTTGATAAGCCCTGCAAATGGTAAATTTTTATGCCAAATTTTTGTACCATGGTTCATTGAATTTACGGAAGAAAATGTTATGGGAACATGGGCACGCTGAAACTTTCATTCCATTTGCAAGCAAAATAACTGGCTGTACTTCACAAGCCTCCAAGAATCTGCTACCTCAGTCAATCACTGTACATGACTGAGTGCATTTAAAAAAAAAAAAAAAAAAAATAGAAGGACAATGTTCCAGTACTAGAATTCTCACTTAAGAAGCATACCATCGAACAGGACTCCGATGAGCCTCACTCCTATACTCACTCCAGTACTCACTCCTGTGCCCTGGTCCCGCACTACAGCCTTTTTTAAAGCGTACAGACAGTAAGAGCCTTGCTTGGTCTCATGGATTCAAACACCTAGAACTGAGAAGATGAGCCGGATGATTCAGACAGTTTAACATCTACTTGCTTACACAACAAAACTGCAGGAATTGCACTGAGTTTCAGATCTAGAGAAGAACCTATGGTAAAACTAGGGCCTAGGGAAAGAAACAGCAGGTTCTTTTTAAGGGAATGTCCTAGTTTTGCCTGGGATAGAGGTTGTTTTCTTCTTAGTAGCTGTGCGGTTTTGAATTTAGTATGACAGTAAGGCTGATGACACACTGATGTTTCAGTTGCTGTTAAGTATCTTTGTTCTACGTCAAATTTCCCATGCTTTGTCAGCCAGCAGGTGCACTGAGAGACAGCACTGCCAGGACAGGTGATCTGGCTATCAAGGGGATATCTCATACCATAGAATGTCGTGGCCAGTGTATGAACCAGAGAAAGTCAGCTGAGAGGCACCGATGACTGCTGGGGAATGGGCTAGGCATTGTTCAGCAGGTGCTGTGCAGTTATACTGGGCATGTCTTGTTTCTCTTGGGTTTTGTTCCTCTCTCACTCTCCTTTTCATTCCTATTATTCTTATTATGATGTTTTATTTTGGTTCAATTATTAAACTGTTCTTACCCCAGCCCATGATTTTTTTTTCTCTTACTCTTCTCCCTACCATGGATGTAGTGATCAAGCAGCTCTGTGGTACTTAGTGCTAGGCTGGGATTAAACCAGGACAAGGAAACAAGTTATTTTATCTGTGTTTCAATTCAGGAGAGAAAGTATTATGTGAAAAAATAATCCTCTACACAATTCATACTAATTAGAATTGTCAGATGTGATGGGTTTGGGGGAAAAAAAAAAAAAAAGAGCATATAAAAGAAAAGCATTTTGCCACCATATTTTTAAGCCACTTTTTTATTTTTAAAGGAGCAGAGTGCCCTCTGCTGACTAATACCTAACAGCAGAGGCAGTTATTTCAAACTGGCATTTCTGGAAATATCAGAGAACTGGGTGGGGGGGGGGTCTCTTTCAAAATAATGAATGATTCCAGCAGGAATTTTCCCCTGTAAAAATGGCAACAAACTTAAATGGCTGCATTTGTGCGCTGCTCAACCAAGAAGATTGTCTTTCTAAACAATTACCTCACTTCTTGGACGTAAACTCTGAAAGTGAGCTTTAGACTTAGCCTAGACATGCAAAGACACATGACACCCTACCACCTACTTATTTTGAACATGTTCATTAATACCTTGACATTTAGAGCAACGAGTTGGCAAGACTGAAGTAAGGGGGCAAAATGTAATCTCAGATGAAAAGCTGTTGTTTAGAACACGGTCACACAAGAATGAATTTAGCCCCAAGATGTTAAAGCTAGCAACCCAACATTATTTTCTCTAGAGAAACCACAGATGTATTACACCATGGTGATGAGTAACTATTTGAAAAACGCCTTGAGGGAAAATAAAGTTTTATGCCATGTATGACCTAAAAAAGTAATAGCTTCCTTATAAATTAGGTACTATCTTCTCCATTCCTAGAAACAGACTGTATTTGTGCAGGATTGAAGAGTTTATTTAAAGGAGGATGGCAAAACACTGCTGACTCCTCTTGCAACGCTTCAAGCAAAACACCAGTGTCCTGAAACACGCTGTCAACTTATATCATTAGGAAGGAGGAAGGAAAAACAATAAAGCACATCTTTCCAATACTGAACACATAGAAACAAGTTTTCTATTATTAATAGCTTGAAAAGCTATTCACTTTGCTGTCTGGTATATGTAAAATTGATTCATATGTATTTTTCAATTATTAGCTTAGTTTATTAACTATTCAGTATTTAGAGGTCACAGTAGCCTTTTAAACAACCATGTAGGAAGGCTTATTTATCCACCAAAGCACAATTGGATGAGACTCCCAGGAGAAATAAGGCATGCTCCTTCTAAATGTACCATCAGGCATCACATGAAATAGATTTTTGAAAGGTTATGTTTGCTTCCTTATTAATAACCTACATGTTTTATTTGAAAGCCTGTCCTTTCAATAAGAGTGACATCTCTGTGAAGGTAAACAAAATTGAGGGCTTTATTGAATTAATTTTGATTAAATTGTATTTGGAAGAAGCTTGTGGGAGGTAACACAGATAGAAAAGTCACAAACACAGTCTGTTGAGAAGAACTGTCTCCTCATTACTAGTATAGTGAGGTTTCTGAATTCAGTCACCTAAGCCTGCTCTTCAATATACTCTGAAGATTCTCCAAGCAACAAGATGAAGATCTACAAGTGAACATGAATGATAAAGTAAACAGTCACATCCAGACAATCACATCACGTCCCCTGGAGTTAACAGGTTCTACTTAGCCACAAATATCTAAATTTACCCTCTTAATTCTGTCCTTTATTTTGTTGTTTGTTAGTTTCAGAAATGTCCAAGGCAATTTCCCAGAAAATCTTCAAAACAAATTTATCAAGTTAATTTAGTGAACCTGTTGATGTAGAAAAGACAGGCTGTTTGAGTTATATACTCCTATCTAGAAAGAATGTTTATTAATGGGCCTTATCTAGCCTGTTCACAAGGATTATCAGAGACGGGCAGCTATTTCGGAAATCAGCATGCAACTACGACAAACACACAAAACATTTTTGGTTGGAATTACAGTACTAATGCAAATGCTGGTAGTAAGACTGAACTGGATGGTTAACAAAAATAACCTGCAATTAGTCTTTAGAACAAAATAATTAATTCACTGTAAGAAAAGAAAGGAAGGATTTTGTTAAAAAAGCTAGCAAAGCACTCTTGCCTTAAGTTAGCACCTGATGCTATCATTAAAATTTGTTTTCTTCAGTGGGCTTTAAATTCTCTCTCAACATGAAAATAACCCTAATTATTTTTTAGACAGGGTAAATAAGTATTTTGTTTCAGTCTTCTGGCATAAAATGAATCACAAATTGGATTAAATATTAATAACATTTAGCTTCCCTGGATAATTATAGTACATTAATTTCATACAATCCCCCACCTGCAGAACACACCTCCAATTAGGAACACTTTTGCATTTCTGCAGGTAGATCAGGACATTATTAATCAAATAGAAGAGAGCATTGCTGGAGGGAGGAATCAGAAGCAGCTTTATGCTGGTGTTGCAGCCACCCAACACCTTCTTCAGAAATATTGATTGCTACATCTGCAAAGCACTACAGCCCCACAATCACTCAAATTTGCAATGATGGTGGCTGACCTGACAGCCCATGCCACAGCCAGCACCCAGCAGTTTGTGCATCTAGGTGTGTGACCACTGATGACAACAATCTCTGCAACACTACACAGAAAGCAGCAGGCGACTTGTGCAGGACAAAACACATTTCCACAATTGTCATCACAAACCCTAACATGGAAATGCTATCAGAGAAGGGTGAAAGTTTAAAAGGCTAGGAAGTTGGAGAATACATGACAAGGACATGGCTCTGCCACCTTCTTTGTATGTTGGTGAGCTTTCCTTCACACTAGTATTTTCATGTCATTAATAATATATATTCAAATGACTGGTTTAAATAACGGATTTAGTTTAAAAGATCAACACTGAACAGATAGAGAGAGAACACTTAATGATGCATGTTAACCTGGTAACTATTGAATGTAGCATGGAATGCCCCTTGTAATAAAATCTGAATTTTATGATCTATATTGGCTCAGGCATCAACATAATAATGTTAAAGCACTTCTATAGCACTTCTAAGCACTATTCTATAAAAGTACTCTCAGTTTCAATCTGTCATACCATCAAGACTGGATTTTAACCAAAATTGACTGGCTGTGCATTATAGCAGATTTACAGTAGACAAATAATTCACTACACTGGCGTGACACTGGTGGCATAATTTTTAACTGTATAAAAAACAATTGATGGAGAGCTAAAAAATTCACAGTACACTTCTAAGAAAATACTAAACTTTTCCTTATTTAGGGGACCTATGACAGAGAAAGTTACCAGTATATCCAGAGGTCGCAGTAATTCACCACCAAGAGAAATATTTATCCGAATGTAAATTTGGATCAGCAATCACATTCACTGCTCCTAAAACTAATCACAGAACAGTAAAATAATTCCATTCTATAAAGGAAAAAAGTTAGCATTTTGGGGTCAGCAATTCTTTTGCATTTGGTAGGCCATACTCTCTTCAGTTTAAGAAGCAAAAAGCGGTGTCTGCAGTGTTTCCTCCTGAGGATCAGCACATGACTCAAGTTTAATGGAGGGAAAAAAAATCACGTAAAGAACAAAACAGTTAAGACAAGAGCAAGAGGCTCTGCCTGTGCATACTTCTGTGGCTGCTGGTCTGCAAAAGCCACCTCAGCCTCCTGCACCACAATATTACGAGTATTGCATAAAACTGCCTCAGCTCTGACAAGCCACTTGGAAAACATCTCAGCGAAGAAAAAAGTTAACTAGGTTAGTCAAAATGCAGGCTGTTGAGAAGGAAACACAAGTCTAATTAGAATTCAACTCTGACCCAATGAAGGCCAAGGATTTGACAAGCAGTGTCATCAAATTGTTTTTATATACATGCCGTTGGTGTCTCCTTGCTTTCAGAGATGTATCACTGCTTGTTTTTCTCCCACATAATTTATTGTCTAACAGGAATCCACAATTCTGTCATGCCTCCTTGCAATTCCATTGCTGTAAGTAAAGCCTTTAATCAAGAAAAATAAAAAAACAAAATGCTCAATCATTATCAGCCTTCAAATATGCACAACCTTCTTCACCTTTACAACTTACAGGATCAATGGCAACTTATTCGGTCTGGCACTAATACTTCCATGTCAAGAAAAAACATGAGAACAAGGAGGAAAAAGAAAGGGAATAAAGATCAAAATATAATTCTCTAACTTTTCAGCAGTTTTGCAGCCTCATCTTCCGTCCACTGAAATCTAAAGGTAAATAACTCCTGTAATTCTTACTGAATGAGCACTGCAGAAATCACTATCCCTACAAGAACCCAATAAATTAGGCAAACTCCATCAGGGTCTTACAGAGATCTGTAAGTTGTGCTGTTCTTAACTTGTCTTGGATCAGACCACACTGGAAATCCATCAACCATATATATCTGATGAATGACAGTAAACAGTTTGAAAGGCTATGCTGCCTAATGATAGGTTTCATATGTTTAAAATGCCTTGCAATCCTTCTATGAGCATTACTGTGAATTCAGTGGCCTTAATTTACAGCAACTCTTACTTTTGTTCATACAAAATACAGCTCCTGAATGCATTTTCATGTTGCATGTGCCATAAAAAAAGCCCATAAGACTAAAATCAACCAACTGATCAAACAAAAAAGCAAACCAAAAATAATGGCAGCAAGTAAGAAGAGATGAGAAAGGAAATTACATCTTTAAAGATGGTATCCTGTGGGCAGTGCCAACTCCCACTCTTGATCATAGGATTATAATTATAAAAGGAAGACTGTGTAGCCTGAAGTTAGGGAAATACTAAAAATACTCCTAGAATATTTAAACTGATGCTGCTATACCGGTCTCCCCACTTTCATACAGAGATTCAGTGGGTGAGGTAAAGAATCTCTTATTTAATAAGAATACCAGAGAAACACAGTTCTAACCATATGGCTGTAGATTTCTTACTATTATGTTCATGGTAAAGGCACCACCATATTGCCTTGTTTCATGTTCAATCATCTAAAGCGTCTTGTTACAGGTAAGGGCAGCTCAGTATTAAATGTTCAAGTGATGTACCAGCAGTACCCACATTGACAGAAAAACAACTATTGAACCTTAGAGACACACCCTGCCAAAAAACCTGAAGACAGATAATGTGAGTAGCCCTTTTCACCAACTCCTTGTCCACATTAATGCTAGTCTTTCCTCCCAACACGAATAAAGATGTTGGAACAAGCAGAACAAGAACTCAGAAAAACCAATTTACTCATCCAAGTGTCAGTGACACAGCCTGCCATGAGCTTGTGATCCATAGACAAATGGCATCAGACAAAGCAGGACACAGCTGCTCCTCCTAAACTGTGTAATGATGGAGATGCCTAACAGCTTCTAGAGAATGGAAGAAGCTGAGCATGCCCAGTGATCCTACACTTTCATAATTAAATTGTGAATTGCATTTGCAGAATATCAGGGACTGAATTTGACTGTGGACTATATTTGGTAATCCCTAAAGTATGTTGTCTGAGTCAGGCTGCAAAAGAAAAGCTGAAACTGAAGAATCTGGTGAGGTTAATAACCGCAGATAAACCAGGAAGCAAGCTGATAGAAGAAAAGAAAATTTATGAATGAGAAGAAATCTCCCTGTTTCCATTCCTACTTCCATTGCTTTTAGATCACATTTCAAAGAAGGCTGACACCAATACTAAATCCTAAAAAATGTCACCATTACAGTTCCCATCTCAACACCTAAACTTTGACAACAATACTGTACATCCTAAATACTTACTTTTCGTACTAACCAAACAAGTGTAATTGATCCCAAAAAACCTTTAAAATTGCATGCCAGAAAGATGATAAATAGTCCTTTCAGCTGATCCTTAAGACATAAGCATCATCACTTTGGTTATAGTCATATGCAAATACCACACACATTAATATGACAGTGAGAAACCAGTAACTCACTATGACCTAAAAGAAACTGCAGAAATCTTTTAAGCAAAAGTACTACAGGAATATATTTTATGAAAAGGTAATTCACATCTACACCAATTCTAACAAGTCACTGTGTTAGGCATACCACAGGTAACAAAACCCTCTGTTCAAACTACAACATTGTGGTCTGTTCTCCAAATTAAGAACAGACTGATCCTTCTGTGTTTGTATGAATCTTAATTTTTAATTTTCAGGAGTCACACATTACTGAAACAACTTACTCCAACATTTACCCAAATGAGCATATCTGAATGCTAGGGATTTTTTTTCTATAATCTATATCATCAGCAAAGCCAGAACTGCAAAATAACTCTGTAAGAGAAAACAAGGCTTTGAAAGTGCTGAACATAGAGGAACAGAACAGACATAAGGAGAAGCAGAAGAGCAAACCTTAATACTGTGAATAAATGCCAGATACAGCATATGTGCTTCACTACTTTTAAAAGGTGTGGCTGGAAATAGTTCAAAATTCTTTGAGCAAATGAAAATTTAGCGCTACGTTAAAAAACACTCAAGAGAGGAAATAGTGTGAAAAAGGACCTGAGACTGCCATTTCTCAACTCTGTTGAGAAACTCTAGTTTCTCCAAAAGGCAAAGAGAAAGCAGCTCCATTGTCTTGAGTCAGGTCCTTACAGTGAACAATATTTACTGACATACCTAAAAAATGCATATTTATAGACTAAAGAGGGTGATTAGAAAAAAAACTGAGAAAAAAGAGGCAAGCAAAAAACCTTTGACATAAAAATTGCTTTCCTTACCATCATGTGAAATGGGTGAAAGGGCGCTCTCCATCCTCTAACTAAAATCTATGATTTCACTCTTCTGATCAATACAGAAAAAAACTATTGTCCTTAATTAAAACCTGAAATCACATATTCAGAATAGATTGTAATACCCTGAAGTTTAATGTCTCAGCTACCACTAACATTACTTAACTGGTAAAAAGAAGAGTATGACATAAAAAACTATAAAGCATATGCATTAACATATGTTAATGCAATGGTAAGCTGCTGAGGGAAGACAGACTTCTGGCAACTTTGGAGCCAGACAGCAACCTTCTGAAATCAGAACTATTAAGCAGACCAACCAGCAAAAGTGAAAGCGGTAGAGGAAAAGAACCCACCAAACAAACCACAAACACACTCATGAACTTTTCACCACTGCAGCCTTACCAGTACTGTTCACCTTTGCCACCCAAACCATGTTCCTCTTAATCATTTCCTCAGGCAACGTTCTACTAGCCATTATTTCATTTTTATCCCACACTAAGCTCTAAAAACTTAACAGATATACACAAATAATTGCATATTAACTGCTCTGATTAACAGCTCTGTCTTCAATTTTGAATTCTTTTGTTTCATGAAGTCCTTGTGGATAAGCTGAAAAACTAGCCTCCTTTGAGTAAAACACCCAACAACAAATAACACATCACTTGTCACTGCACTGTGAAACTAACACTCTTTAACATTCTGTTGGAGCACAGTTCAGGAGGAGGACATTTATGACCTAACTTCCTCTAAAGATGTTACATTATTCTGGGTCCTTCCAGAAAGCTTCTAAGGAATCTAGCTTTTACGCTCCTGAACATCAGTTTATCATATTACAAAGATCAATCAAACAAAAGAAAAGATAATGTCTACTGAACCCTAAAGACAAATAACTCCTGTAATTCTGTACTGAATTCTGTACTGTAGATGGAAATAGTCACTTTATTTTCTGGACATAAAAGCTAGATATTTAAATTGAGTTCACTCTTTGGCAGTATGAGAGCTCTTAATGAATCACAAGCTTTAATGGATTCCAAAGCTGCATACATTTATCGTGCAGTTCTTGAGGAACTGAGCTTAAATAATTGCTTTGGGTTTCCTCTTTTATATATATTATATGGATATATATTTACATCACAACTGTAGCTCCAGACATGTGCTGTGCTTGTTGCAGCTATACTCACTGATCAATTTTAAAATTAATTTAGGTTATTGCTTATGGAATATATTTTGGTGGGTTTTTTAAAATATATTTTGAAGTTTTTTTAAAATTTCTTTGCACACTTTTAAAAATAAGTCTTTGCACACTTTTCTAAACAGTGAGAAATACAATACTGGGCCCTAATTTTTAATATATCTATTTTAAGAACAAATTTAGATGTTTCTACATTTTTCTTTCCTGCATATGCAAACCCTCAGAAAAACTAAATGAAGGATATACTAACATAGTAATCAGTCCCTCATTCAGGTCAGACTGATTACAGAAAAAAACCAAAAAACAAAACAACAGGGAACTGTATTAGAATGAAGACTTGATTTTTATACAGACCTCCTGCTCATGTGAGCTCTGCCCTAGTTTGAACCCTGAGTGTGGGACATTTGAGATGTTCACAGATGGCATATGCTAATGGAGATTGTTAGTTATTATTTTCTCAATTACTTGGCCCAGGAATGGGAGATTGGAAAACACCTCTGGAGTGATTTTTGGTCTCTTGAGAATAGGTGAGGTACTGCAATTTTCAAGGTGCTAGATTTATTTCTGTACTGATCCACATTACAATAAATGTTCATGAAACTGTAGCAAACGAGTTCATTTAAATTTATCACTCCTGGGACTGGACATACTACTGAATTAGGATTTTCTGCAAAAAGAATCCACCAGACAGGAGGAAAGCTTGCAATTAAAGGTGGCAAATGACACAGAGCACCCTTTATTCTGTTTCACTCTGGAAAATCATGAGAGGAATGGGTAACCAGGAATAATATCTGGTGTACTGCAAGCCCCTACAGCTACTTCCACTGCAGCAATCTTTGCCCACTCAATGTCAACACAGAAAGAAAGATGCAAAAAATGATTGTATGGAACATAAATGAGGTAAACACCAAGAAACTTCTGTGGTGTACATATCTTTAATTTGGATTTACTCATGAGATATCTACTAGAAATGCTGCCTTTTAAAGGGCAACAGCTAAAACCTAGTTTTTTTCAGAAATGTAATTGGTCTTCTGACACAAAATATTTTACAGTATTTTAATACAGACTAAAATGTATTTGAACCAAAGCCTATTCAAAATGCATAGTCCTTTGCCAAATTTCCTAAGTGTTCTGATTTCTATCATCTATATTACAATAATATCTGAATGAAGATACTTATCACACATCCTTTCCTGTAAACATAATATAAACTCTTTCTAAAGCTGATGGAGGCTAAGACTTGCTTTATATAAATAAATCTCAATTATTGTGGTTGCAACTCTTTAAGTGAGACCTATTGTTATATCAATATTGCTCTTCTTTCACTAAACAAAGAACAGTTATGTATTTTTTCCACTTGTATAAAAATTTTTGAAAAACTGAAATTTTTAAATGGTAATTAATTGGTTCATTTAATTAAAAGATTATAGCTTTAAGTTGTAGTTCAATAGAATGGGTTTGATTAGAAGCAAAATATACTGATTCAAGACAAATTTCCCCCCCTTTTTTTTAAATCAGTATGAGAAACTTAAAACTCTCATTCATTCTTCCACATGTTATTTATTGAAGAAAATGAAGTAGAAGTGTTCATAGTCAAGAACTCTAAAAAATTCTGCAAGTGAAAGAGGTCCTGCCCCTACATATGCCATATACACCTTTCATGATACATTACACAATAAAGAAAGAAGGTGATTAAGTGAGGTGTCCCTTTCTGTAACCATTCAGCAGTATTTAGATTTGACCACGTATGTGTGCCTTACTGAAATACAACTGAAAAACATCTACTGCTGGATGAGTTGAAGTTTCTCTTCACACTACTCATTTTCCCAGTACTGCTTCTTTCCTTAATAGACAACCCTATTTTGTGAGGAATATATTAAAATATTTTCAAGACAGAACATACTAGCCCGACACCTAAACTGCAAAATGGAGCTTTAACTCTGGAACCGCCTTTCTAGAAAGCAAATCTTTGGTGGCAACAGCGACTTCTTTCATCACATAACCAAGGACAAGGGACATTTAGGTCACTCTTACATGGTTTAGATGAAATAAATAGACAGTAGTGCTATACTGTTTATATGCATTACAACATCTGTTATGTTGGAAACATTATCACTACATGTATTCTAACAATGAAAATAAAATTCTAAATATAAAAATACGTTTTAAAATGAAAAGGCTTATTTTCATTGAGAAGTGCAAATCTATTGAAACTTGGGACAATCAAAGAAAAATAGTTATCTGCAATTGCTGAACACGGATTGCAACTGGTGTGCATCAGTGTAGATTCACTGAAACCACTGCAGCTCTGCCAGGATTTTCTAATCTTCACCAGCCTCTCACCCAACACATTGCATTACATCATCAAACAAGCACCACCTTTTGATGAATAATACCTCAGGCCAGTAAATGGGAGACACATCGCTGGTACAAACCCAGAATCTCTTCTGTCAAATGGATTCTAAGTGTTCACAGTCATTCTGGAGGTACGAACTATCTACCATGTATCTGAAGCCAAAAGAGATACTATTACATATAATGTAAATATTTCCAATTAAGGCAATCTGCTCTGCTATTGACATCTAGTTTCTCCTGGGTATGAAATATATGCCAAATTAGAGCCTGGTATTCAACACAGTTAATATTTATGTTATTTATGACTGACTTTTTGTTAGGTCAAGAAAAAGTATATAATGCAATACATAAAAATGGATTCTGGATAACTTCACAAAATTATTAAATTGGGATGATGTGTAAAAATATAGCTACTCTTAAATTTTCAGACTCCTCTTGGGTGGAATGCTAAGTAGAACACTAAGAAATTTCACAAAAGAGTGACATGACTTCAGCAGAATATGGCATCACAAAGAAAAAACATTTTAGAGATACAAAAAAATTAATTTTTTCCATTGTGAAAACATGAAATATGTAGAAAGGAGCAAACCAGAGGAAACTACTCCCTAGTTATATTAACTTCTTTAAAGTGTAAGGAAAAGGGTAAATAGTAAACAAATAAAAATGTATCTGCGTTGTTATAAAATACGGTATCTATTTTTAGAGCTAGAAAATAAGCATAATGTAGGTTTTGCTTCTCATCATTTATCAATAGCAAGAGAAAGTAAAAACACGTTCACCAGAGATCATCACTACTTTTGGATCCATAAATTAAGAGGAGAACAACCGCAGGCCTCAGAAACAGAAAATCAACGAAAATTATATGGCATATGCAAGTAAGGAGAAAATAGTACTTTTAGAGAATAATCTGGAAAGTGAAGATGCTATGTCCATATATATTAACTGTAATGTGCTTAATACAGCTATAATGACCAGCTAATTTTAACTATAAAGGCTGACATTACTTCAAAACAAGTAAATCCATTCAAACTGCACACCAGTCATCCTCTGCAGGTTGCAATATGTAGTAAGAATTTAAACCCACCGAAAAAGGCAGGAATAGCATCATTTTAAGAAAACAATGAATTCAAAGTCTTTCACACACATCAAGATCTCCCATATAGAACTCCTTTGAGCATTATTTGTCTGCAAGTTCGTGGGCAAGTGTTATTTGTGTTATTTCTACAGCCTCATATTTAGTAATATGCACTTTAAAATCATTTGCAGCTGTGTGTCTGTCATACCGTGTCTCAGATAATGATCTTCAGTTTTCAGTATCATTAACAGCTCAATTTAAATTAGAATAATTAACTGGGTTATCTAATCTATTTACTATGTACTGTGAGTTATTTCTCTAAGAGAACAATAAGAAACAGCATGCATAGAGAGTTTTTTTAGTTCTGGTCTGTTCCAGTTATATTTTTTCTCTCAAAAGGAGGCAGGAAGGCCCTTCACCACTTGAGAAGAAAAAAAATTGGAGGTGGGTAATGAAAAATTTAAAGAACCAAGTTTTCAAACAGACACAGCTTCTCCATAAGCAAGGATGGATATTCTCAATGGGAAGCTGAAGGAAATAACATCACTTCTTACAGACTTCTTACAGAATTCCTTGCACACTTCTCAGTTTATTCTTTCAGTAGCTTTGTCCTTCTGCATAAGTAATCTAATCCCTTTGAAAAATTCTTAAATAGGAGATAGAACTAAACTGGGAAACATAAACAACTCAAAGTTTTGCTAATCTAGACTACATACAACAATATGGAGAAGCTCCACTAAAAACTCCCATTTAAAGAGCAGAACTCCTCCCAACTTTCCTGCAAGCCAGTAAGAAAAGTGCTCCCAATGAACAATTTTCTGGGTCCAACCAAGATAACCTGCAAGATCATCAGAAAAGAAAAATAATTTTGAGAGATCAAGTTCTATTTTGTCTTTCAAGTCTGCACGTTCCTGAATGCATGTTAAGCCTCGACTTGGGGGATGCAACAGGTTTGACAGAAGATTTATGGCTTAAAGAGAAAACAAGGAGGCAGTGGGAAGACAGCACAAAAGAAGTGGCTTGAAAAAAACTGCTTGAGAATTTTGAGCACAAAAAGATCCCAGTTCTGGCTAGCATTATACAAAATTAGGTGCATCTGATTTCCTTTTTGATTGATCTGTGATTGTTGGGTCTGATGCTCCATCTCTCCCATATCCCTGTCCTCACTCCAATCACCACCTCAGGTCTTCCCCTTCAAACTTCTTTGCAAACAACAAAGTAAGTTGCTAGCCTGGACAAGGAGCAGAATGAAACAAAACCCACAAAACCCAATCAAAACCAGAAAATATGCAGAATGGAACAAAGCAAAGGACCACACAAAGACAGCAGTTTCTTTATAATTAAGACTGAAACAAACTTTCCACTAACTTCACCAACACAAAGTTTCCTTTTGAGTTTTTTTACTCACTGTAATCTGACAGATGATTCTCTGGGAGACAGTGATGGTTTGAGAAGAGATGAACTAATGACATAAACATTTGTTTTCTTGTAAACATTCAGTGAAGATTTGTAACAACTTAAGAGTTAATGAGCTGTCTTTTGTTCTCCTTTGTCAAAAAACATACTCAGCTAGTTTATGAAACTAGAACACAAAACTCCACGTGAAAAACAGGAAAAGAAATAGCCAGAATTTCCTAGGATGTCCCTGGGTTGCCTTCTAGCCTCCATCTGTGGGAAAAACGAACCCAAATCCATTCCTCCAAACCCTCCTGTCCAAAAGAATAAGGATAACCCATTCAGGGTTATCAGGAATACACTCTTCAAGTACTTTCAGGCATAAAACTCTAGTGCATAACGTAAGATCGTGAAGGGAAGATTTTTCTCCCCCTGAGATGGAGTTGCCATATAAATCATGATTCCCAAGGTTCTTGGCAGGGTAGGCATCCTATGGCTGACATTATATTGCCCCATCAATCCCACAGAGGACTGTATGAATCCTATCCAGGCCCAGAAGAAAGGCTCTAAAGGACAAATTGTAATCACATGTGAACTGAAAAAAAATGGAAGGTGAAACAAAGCAAAGTATAAGCATGAAGCATTAGGGACTTCCAGGAAGGCAGGCAAGCAGGAAGATATCTGAGGCAAAAGGATTAAATGGGACTGTCCTGGGAATTACAAGGTAAGTCCCAAACTGTTCTCATGATCAATGAGGTTTGTAAAAGAAAATTTCTGAATAAATTAGGAGAAAGGAGTTTTGATGTATGAAAACACAAGAAGCCTTTTAAAAGACTGACTTCTTCTAATACCTAAAAATTATCTAAAGGAAGAAGTATCTAGGGTATATTTTTTTTTCTGAACAACAGAGGATGTGAGAATACTAATCCCTTCTGTGTGTTAAAAATATGCATAAAAGAACTACTAAAAATATGCCTCAGAAAGAGTGAGGATGAAATATGATACAATGGACCTACTGCCCCAAGTAAGGGCAGCAAACACAAAGATATCTTTATCCCATCAAGATTCTGAAATTAGACAAATTATCTGAGAAAAAGTAAGTTTGCTTATCTGATCCTACAGCAGATAACCTCATTTTTCCTGGTTAGATTCTCTGTTCTGAGTGATCTAAATGTTCTCACCAAGCAGTTATCAAAACTGCCAAACACTCATTTCCCCAGGCCTGTGAAGTTACAGAAGTATTGCTGATCCACTGCAAGTCCTCAAGACCAGAAGTAACTTGAAGTGCTAGTAGTTAGGTATGTGTACAGCACAGCTATAGAAACATGCTCAGCACGATGTCACCATTTTGTAAGTGTTGATACAGAATTAGCTCACTTTCAGGAAAAAGTGTGTACATTTTGAATTCTACTAGTGATGTTAATTTTTTTTAATATAAGGGGAATAATGGTACATCATGTGACATCCTGACCAATGTTCTGTTTACTGAGAAGGCAATACCAAAACCACAAATAACAGAACCAGTTTCCCTATTTATGGCTACTTCTGTAAGTACTCAAAACTTAATTGAAGCTCAGCAAAAAGCAGCATGTGTGCAAATGTACTGAAGTCACATAATTGGGACAGGATTCAATGGCATAAATATTGCTACTTTTGGTTTCTTGCATTGCATTTCTTGGCTGAACACAGTCTGCTATTGAAACTGCAAGTGTTTGCTGTTTCTTTACTATCAAATTTAGATTCTGCAGAAGAGATAAAATGTGTTTGGTTTTTTTTTTCTGCTTCAAGCAATGACCATTTAAAGAAATGTTTTATTTCTAATTATCTTCAAAATTTGATTCAAATACTTCCCTATTTTCACATTCATAATAAAAACTGTATGGCACAGCACTTGGAAATATGTAGCCATTTCAATAGTTACATTCAGTAACTGAAAATAAGATAAATCAAAGTGAAAAAAGAGATTACAAAGAATATCACTCCTTTGGTGTTTGTTGTATTGAATTGTATCACAATTTCAGTAACATGGAAAAATTGCTACACAACTTGGTGCTTATCACAGTTCATAGATGTCAATAGCACACATTAGTTTTTCTGAATGGTAAAAAATTAGGCAATCCTATGAAGACTTTCTTTTTACCATTGCAGTTATTTATTACTTGTTATTCCTGCTAAAAGCAGACACTAAACCTGCACAGTTAAATATGATAGCACAAAGAGAAGCTTATCTAGCATATTAGGTATGATCTAAACAACTTCTGAATACTGGAAAACTGCATGTTTTACAATCCTAAAATTAACCGTGAGATTTAATTTTCTGAAGCATTAGCGAAAGAATAAAACCAGGTATAAATGAATAATTAAAATTAAAGCCCCCATATGGAATGGTGGAAGGGCTAAACTGAATCTAAACTAAGCTAAACTGGTTTTGATGGGAAGAAAGGGGCTGTGGGAAGGGAAGAAAATCTGAAGTAATTGACTGATTTTGGTAATTCAGCATATGAAATAGAAGAGAGGAATCTGTTAGAAGAACAAAGTTAGGAATAATCTACTTTTGACAACAGGTGCAGAACTATTTTCTTAAAGGAATCCTTCCTTACTGTGGAAGTTATCTTTGGCTAGCAACAGAAAAATGAGAGAAAAATGTCTTGATGCCAAAACTATGTACAGACAAACTATTCTGCTTTAAAGTCTCTGGAAACACCAGGAGTCTGCTGTCAACAAAAGAGAAATATGCAACAGAGATACCTTGACAGGTTGAGAGCATAATATTAAAAGTATCGTAGAATAACTCTAGGAGACCCTGGCTGCTGAAACAAAACAAACCAAAAAACCTCAAAGTAAACATTCCCCCCCCCCCGCCAAAATCAAAACAAAAACCCCCACAAAAAAAAAAAAAAAAAAAAGGGAGCAAAAAACCAAACAAGAAGCAATCAACCAGCCTCCCAAAAAAAACCACACCAGAATCAAACAAATCAAACAAAACAATTTTGAAACAGAGCTGAGAACTACATTCTGTATTTGGTATTAACTTTTTTACTCTTATTTCGAGAAGACTATCAATAATAAATGGCAGGATAATAAGTTGCTATACAATTAATAACTACATTTTTGTAATCTCTACTTTTTTCCTGTATGATTCCTTCCCATCCATTCTTTTACATATTTTCCATTGCTCCAAGTATTTCCTTCAAAGATCTTGCAAGGTGCTGCCCTAACAGTTTGTCTTAGATCCCATACTGCCTATAAACACTCCAGCTTCCGAAAGTGTGTCCTGGGGACATGACATGAGAGACAACTTCTAGTGATATGGGTGTACAAAGTTACAATACTGTGCAGTACAAGCCCAAAAACTCCTATGAGATTTCTAATTATACCCTTCATTCTGTTTTTCTGTTCTTAAGTAGCATTTCAAAACAGATCAATACACACTGCACTTATTTTCATAAGACTGAACTGGAGGAGTGAGTTCAGTGCATACAGCTACTGAATTGTGCAGAGGTTAACAAATTTTGAACTTTTCTCCCAAAAGTTACGCTTTTACTAACATGAACTAATGGATTTTTTCTCCTCTTATTTCCTGAACTCTTACTAGTAAGTTCCTAAGCACTACTACAAATAATGGATGCCCTAAGATACGAAGATTTTGGTATGAAGTTTTCCAGTGTAAACAACATAACTTTTTACATCAACTAGAATTTAGTTCTAACTTCATTTTATTATTGTTTCTCTTATACAGCATACGTTGCTGAACACTTTCTCTAAGCTTTTAACTGATATCATCCAGGATGTTCGATTTTTTTAATTTAATAGCGAAATGAGTTAACCTAAAATTTTTTTAGCACAGATAATTTAGGGTTGGCATGCTTTATCCAGTCTGTTCCAAATTTACTTTGATCAAAAACAATTAAAGCACCACTGAAAAAAAATTTCCCAGAGAAATGTTTATCAGAAGATATATAATCATTGACATTAAGCTTAAAAGCAGTTTTTCAAATAGCTTGGAACTTTTCCTGAAATAACTACAGTATGACATTCTCTTTTAAAAATGCACATGAATCTCTGTACTAATAAAGCCAAACATCATAAAACAAAGAGCACTATTAATCAGTTAGTAAAACAAGATAATCAAAGGAAAGAATAGTTCTCCAAACCTTACCCTAGTAAGAGATTACATGACAAGCCATCTCATTACAAACACAGCTATGTTACTAAAGCCTAACGACTGCCTGTTCACCTGTATGGAACATTTTCTGACCTCTGCCTGTTTGCCATGACTCATGTTGTTGTCAAGCTAAGAAGTAAAAAACAAAACTGCAGCAGTGAAGCCCTTCAGCGCTGTGTCACTCCTGATGCTCACATAGCTTACTGCCTTCGCTTTAGGGCCTCTCACATCAGTATCACAAATACCAGAGCCCAGATGCAAAAGGCTGCTTCTGATTTAAACAGGGTTCCCCATTCTCACTGAAATGAGAAGAACCTGGTTTCTAAAGGTTTATTTGAATCTAAAACTCAGCACACGTAGAGCTTATAGAAAGGCAGATGGAGTTTATGAACTACGAGGTAACTGATAAAGCATCTGCCTACTGCGTTTATAGTGAGGGGAGAGTATCAAGAAGCAAAGAAGTTTCATTGACACTAGCAACACATTAGGCAGACACAGTTACACTGACTTGCTCAGTTCGAAAATAATTCAATCAGAGGAACAACGAAATGGCCCCCTGCCCCCAACCCCTGAAGGACACTATATCTCAGAATTTATATGGCCACTCATGTAGCAAGGTGAAAACCTGCTTGCTTTATAACTATCAGCCACCTTCCTAACTCCCTTGATACACTTGTTTTGTTTCAGTTTTCAAGCCTATTTCATTAATATCTTAAGCTCTAAGTAAAGTATTACTGCTTTGCTTGCCTTCTCCTTTTGTATTTACAGAGACAACAAGCATGATTCACATGCATATTAAAACAGTGCTGTCTTCCTGAGTTACTGGCCAGAAAGCTAAGTTTCTTGTGCTGTTGTTCATAACTTCAACACCAATACAAGGTACTAGCAAGTTTACTATCAGCCTCATCGTTATTTTTCTCAGCATTAGAGACACAATCAAAATACTATCTAATCTTACTCTTCTGCAAAAGCTTAAGGGAAGTTATGAAATGCAGAACTGTTGTTTTTCTAGACTTGAGTCCTCAAGGAGGAGGAAAACCTACAATGCAGCCTGAGACATTTATCAAGGGAAACATACACACAGAGGCTTTCATAAATAAAAGCTTTCTTCTACTTTGAGCAGGAGTTACAATGCCATCACCTTGTAATCAGTTCAATGCAAAAGGGAGCTCCAGAAATTCCAGTCTAGGATCTTTAAGATACAAAACAAATCACTAAGAAAATACTACCTTCCCTTCCCCAGCAGATATTCAGTGTGTGTTAACAAGACTTTAAAACAGAAAGTATTGCAAATTGTAGATTTTTGTTTGGTTGGTTGATGTGGGGGGTTTTTGTGGTTTTTTGGTTTATTTTTTTTTCCCTTCTTTTTAAAAATAATTATTATTTTGTTTAATTCTGGTCCATTATGTTTAGTTTCCTTAGTAAGTGGAATGGGAGTGAGAAGTCTCCAAAGGAAAGAGTCAAATGAAATGACAGATGCGTAAGTATGACATGATATTTACAGGAACAACCAAAAAATGTGTGACAGTTCACCAGCAAATTCCTCCCATTTACTTCAGCTACTGCCTCAAGAGCAACAAAAGAAAAAACCTCAAACACAACAACATACTGAAATGAAAAAATTTACTCATCATTATAGGATTTACTTCAATCAAGATCTACAATAAATATTAGTTTCACAGTAAGGAGATGGAAAAGTAATGGACAAAGCAGGTTAAAAAGAATATAGTTAACTAGACAGTGACTCATCAACAACACAATTAACTCTGCATTAAGTAACATCATCTATCCCTAGTTTGCTTGCCATCAAGCATCTAAACCTAAACCCAAGGAGTTGAGTGTTGCTCCTGAGCAGTGTATTTCTGGAGAAGGATTGCCACAAAGAGTTGCTGTCTATACAGACTGAAAACATCTTCATCCCATTAGTAAGCACCTCCTTTTTCTTTTTTTTCCTAGCCCCTTAATTGAAAAGGAAACAGTATTTCAGCAGTTAGATCTTCAGAAGAGGTCTAATACGAATTAGTTCCAGCAGTATGATTTGAGATGTAATTTTTTTTCACCACCCCCACAGAGAGCAGAGCTAAGGGGAAAGAGTGACTATGGCAGTACAAGGACCATGCCACAGATTTACATGATTATGGAAGAACAGTATTAAATATATCGAGTAAAAAAAAAAATAAAAAAAAAAAATCACAGAATATTCCACTGACAAAAACAATAGTAACTGAATTTCAGTTACTTGCAATCTTTCTCTGGATGTTTTTCCCATATTTTTCATTTCAGTAAGGTATTCAGTAATATTAACATTTGCTCGTCAGGGTTTTAACAAAGAAATGCCTCAGAGGAAAGGAAGACTGTATCTTACAAAAACTGTGTTCATGCTGCTCACGAAATGACTCACTGAAGCATAGCCTAAAGCTTAATTTTAACTGGGTCCTATATAATAAATACAAAGCATAGAAATAAATCTGCCCTTTTCTTGAACAGAAATTTTATTACTGGCAGCACTCTGCATATCACATATTGTAACTTAGCCTTTACACCAAACGTAGGAAAGATGCAATAGCCCCCTAAGAAGGAATCTCATAAGTTCCATAGCTTGGGAGAGGAAGGCAGTCAGCTAGAGACTTGCCTTTCGACATTTTAAATATACTGAGCCAAATTATGAAACCTTTGCTCCTGCTTATGAAGCCTTTCATGAATAATCTGGTATTAGTCTGATCAAGTACTTATCAATACAATTAAGAGGACAACCACTTGACTCATCATAATTAATGGTGAGTTACAAGTACCCTTGGATAAGATAAAGAAAAATACTTAGGGGCCAGATCTAATGCAATTCTTATTAAAACCTGTAAAGATTTCTTTGAGTATTTGTTTGATGAATTTTTCCAAAAAGTTTTTACATTAAGACTTCCAGTAGACTTGTGAAATGTGCTTAGAAGGATACTTGATGTCAAGAGAGAATGCCCTGTAGAATGAATAAATAGAAAAACCACATTTTTGGTTATAATTTCAACTACATCTTTCACCTTCATTACTTTGCTGAGAAAAATTTATAGGAAACTTTCTTACCATCTCTGTGTAATCTGAAATCCAGGTACTGTGGCTCCTATAAAAGCCTAAATACTGCTTAACGGCCAAGAATAACTCATCCTACTGATATTCTGTGTAAAATCAGAGGCAACTAGGTTTCTATGAGAAAAAGAGCCCTAGGATAAACTACCCATTCCTGCTAACTGCATGGAAAACATATGGCACTGGTTCAGGTTGCTGGTCTGCAGTGGTAGTGGGGTGCTGGCTAAATAAATAACAAGAAAGCAACTGTAGATCAGAGATAAGAAACTTGGTGTATCTTGGGCCAAGTGTTTTTTTTTTTGTACTGGAAGAGGCTTGGTTTGCCTGCCTTGTGCACCCCACTGTCAGTACATCCAGTTTAGCTGCCCTATGGACTACAGATGATGACTGTTCAAGTGCACTATCTGCAGGGCAGTCACATGGCCCACCAACTGTGGACTCACAACACTGACAAGACAGAGAGGGAGGAGGAAAACACTGCTTAGCTGAGTCAGACTCTGGAGTCTGAGGCTGGCAGCATAATTAAGAAGTATCTTTCAGAAATCTCAATTGGTGCTTTCACTGTTCATCTACTAGGCAGAAATCACTTCTGTTAACAGCATTTGAGTAGAAGAGCTCGAATAGGAGGAAAATAAGCTTTATCTTTCTAATTATTATGTCCGACTTCTACTCAGTAGTAAATACGTATCCTTCTCTTTTCATATAATTGAAACAGTGATAGTGGAAAGGTTAAAAAGCAAGTGCATAGGTTAAAAAGATCAGAGGTGGCAATGCAAAGAAAAAAACCAGGGTGGTAACAGAAAGCATTAACATTTATTTAC
Organism: Cossypha heuglini; assembly: GCA_027576195.1. Taxonomy (NCBI): domain Eukaryota; kingdom Metazoa; phylum Chordata; class Aves; order Passeriformes; family Muscicapidae; genus Cossypha; species Cossypha heuglini. The sequence goes on from JAODKT010001744.1 coordinate 30,640,842, forward strand.
TACAAATTAACTATGCACAATCCTGCAATTTCCAAAAGATTCATTTGTTACAACCTCTCACAGCAGAAGACAGATTTACTAACCCTAAAAAAAAGTAAGAAAAAGAGAGTCAGTGAAAGCAGAATTAGCAGCTTACATATCAAAAGCCCATCCTTGTGTTTAGAAACTGCTAATACAATTAGCAACCTATTAAAAAATGCTCTAAAATGGTGCCAGATATGTTTAAATAAGGAGTAGAATTTGGTTTTAACTGTTTAAAAAAACTGATGTCAGAAGAGGCAGCATTAGTTTTGCCCCATTAAAAGAAATTTGCTGGAGCTCGTCTTAAATTGTGTTTGTTGAAGCTAGATTCTCTTTTTCCTGCTTGGCACATAGCCAATATTAGAATAAAGGAATTTTTGATGGTAATTTCTTTATAAATTGCCTTGCTTACATGTTAAATGGCAGTTAAATCACTGCTGTTTCATAACCACAATACAGAATTTCACTTCTTAAAAGTAACTTTCTCACCATTAAAAAAAAATGAACACTCAAAAGCAGAACAAAACCCCTGACAACGTGTGAAATTTACATTCAGAAACCAATGAAGGGAGAAAAATTTCTTGACAGCCAACAGCTCACACTTTTAATCTCAAAATAAAGATGAACACATACATCTTTTTTTACCAGCAAAAATACTTTCCATCTTGATTTTGCAGGTGAATAGTATCAACTTCTATAAGTTAAAACTAATTAAATCTTCAACAAACAAATCAGGACAGCAAGAAATGGAACCTCACAGCAAAACTCCAGTTGCTTACTTTAGCTTCAGGTAGATCACTTAGTTTAGCTCAGGGAAGTAGTCTGTTTCTTATTTTAATCAGTGGAAGGCATATTCAATTAACTGCATGATCCTAAAAGCCAGTATAAACATATATTAAAAATTACCTCCAAAAGGATCTGGTATGGACTTCGTGACCTTTTCTACAATGTTCTGTTGTTGCATGTGAGGTCTGAGGTGAAACTCAGAAAAATCAGCCACACAATGCTTAATTAAGGTGGGGGGGAAGGGGAGGAGATTTCAAAGAAAGAGTTAAGCATAAGATAGTGATAAATCATCTTTATACCCCCCTGACAAGTTGATTCTTTGAGCTTCAGGCACTACTCCAAGTTAAGCTAGAACATCCTCCATGCTGACCTAACTTTCAGCAGCAGCCAGTGGATCTGGCAGACACTACTCTGCTTTCTCTACTTTATCAAAGCCCTTGGTGGTCAAATCCATCTCTGTACCTGAATACTGCAGGGGAATGGAAGTAAGCGTGGGGATCCTGAGGCTGGGCAAAAGTAACATGTACCCATAATCAGTGCAGTCCATTTTCTGAACCACTCTCAAGACTGTGGAGCATGAATGCATGTGCAGTTGCCCAAGGCACTGAGCCACAAACATGATCCCAGCATTCAGTTCTGCAGTAATATAGGTTTCGAAAAAACACCAAACTAGCAATGACTAATACTTCGGTACAATGACGTCATTAAGGGAGGAAACAGTTTTGTTTCATTCAGAGATCAGAAAGAGGAAGAAAAAACGGGCAATTGCCATAGGCAAACTAGTTTGCTTCAAGTTTCCTACCTTTGAATTAACTAACATTAATGTAAATTTAAATGCTGTGGGATACCATCCAAGATCCATATTTAGGCTCTTAGCTATGCTGCTTGTGGTAAAACTAACATTTTCAGGGCCATATAAGCCAGTGAAAGTGACAGTGACTGAAAAAAGGATCCCTACAGCCCACTACAGCTCACCAGGCTGTGAGAGAACTTAGCTCAAAGAGACTGTGTAGCTCATGGTGATCCAAGGCAGCATGCGCTGAGCATGCTACTGCTGCTCTTCATTTATGAGTCTGTGCTGCAAACTGGATGTGGGTTGATACCAGGGCTGCCCAGGACAAGACTGCTACTGAAAGCAGGGCAAACGGCAGAGAGTGTGGGGCACTGGACAGAATCACAGCTAATGATACTGGAAAGGCAGGAGGAAAAGCTCTGCCTTTGAAGAGTCTCCCCACAACAGTTCTGAACACTTTTCCAGCACCTGTCCTCATTTTAAGGTCTAGTTATTAGTATTTCAGGCATAGCCACTGGTCTCAATATATCCAGTACAGGTCTCCACATAGCAAGATGTTGTAAGATGAAAGACAGTAGAGACTAACACTTAGAATGGCAAGATTCCCACAGAACAGAAGAATTCTTTTAAGGGACATGAGCCTTTCCCTTATTCTATAATTGGTTATGCTGAGGAAAAAAATTTCTATGAAGTGCAGAGGAGAATACTTAGCTCACTTACTGATTTTATTTATAAATGGCAACCATGATGGCACCCGTAACGTAGTGTAACAGTGGAGACTTGTCATTGTTTCTTTCATTAGACTCATCTGCCAATGTAGTGAAGCGTAATTAGGAGATGGACATGAAAACATGTCTTGATTTTGCATGCAGTAGGGTTCTGGTTAAGCAAATTTTTACTCAGCCTTTCAAAATATCTAGGAACTCCAATTTCTAAGACAAAATTACTTCCTAGTGAAAGCATGCATTACACTTCTGCTCATCATAAGGATGAGACAGTTACTCTCTCTTCTTTTCCTGTACTGTACAGAAGGGATGTTATCTATTTTGTGCAATGCTGCCAAATGCAGACCCAAAATTATGGCATTGTTTTCTGTTGGATTCCTCAGCTACTTGGAAATAACTATTTTTAACAATAACTGTAGAAAAATTCCCTGGAACTGTGCAGCTGGTACAAATCTGTATCTCCAAAGCAGGTGTTGGAAAATGCAACTATATCAGGAAGCCTGTGTTTCACAGTCATATCAACTATTTTTCCAACTGTATGTAGCTGTGCTAAATACTGATTCATGTGACTACTTCCATTACTCTCGCTGCTAGAGAAAACTAAGACTGTCCTGAGAAACTCACTGAATTCTGAGAAATCTGAATGCTCAAAAGCAGTATGGGAACCAGGCGCAAAGCACAGCAGTGTAAGAGTTCTCATTTAGTAACCTCCCTCGCACTCTTCTACTGAATACAATTGCACAAAATCTGACAATACTCAAAGTGAAAGGAAAAAAAATCCCAAAAATCTTAACACAAGGAGACAGATCTAACTGACAAATAAAAAAAAAATTAAAAACCAGTTGGCTAATGGAATACTTTACTTGATACCCTGCTGAGAAACAACTGTGCCAAGTTCAAAGATTAATGACTTAATGAGACCATCTGAACACTGAAAAAGCATTACTAAACGAACTCTTTTGAGGGACTAACCCTTTCTTTACAAAGTAGCATCTTGACAACTCAGCCTACATATTAACTATATTTCTCTTTGTCCACATCTCTACCAACCCCTCTCCCCAAGGTATATTTATTTAAATTTCCTCTCACTGTAGTAACTTCATATGAGAAATCTAATTTTCATCCCTTTCCAAAGAGGAAAGAACTCATAAAATCTAATTCTTGTGTAGTTTAGACCAGTAATGAAGGACACAAAGAAAAATTGCATTAAAATCTAGCAAAGCCAGAATTTGATTGCATTTTATGTTGGCAAGGATTCTGTCTGTTTCAGTACATCCAGACATTTACAACACCTGCCTGGGATGCGTTCATAAGAAGTTGTTTTCTACTGCATATCCTAGCCAGTAGATGATAAATCAAAAAAGACCTGCTGGATCACAAAAATCCATCCCAGTGTGCCTTAAGGAAGTAACTCTGGATAGTACTGACTTCAAAGAAGAAAAACTAAAAACATTACTGTTGCAGGTTCCTTATTTGTCAGATAGGCAAAACACTACCCACATTGCTGATTCATATGGTATCATCAGACAGCAGTGCACAGGAAGCTCCACAGGAAGACCACAAAAGCTGACAGTGTCCAAAAAGGAACAGATAGGCAGAAACATACCAGCAAGAACATACACACCCCACTGGAATCAGGAAACTACAAAGCTAGTGAGTGAGCAAGCTATAACTCCTACCAATCATTAATCGTCATAAAACTACCTCTTGAAAAGATACACTTCTTTTCTGAAAGAAATGAGGAAAATTTGAATAGTTTTCTACAGCAGGGAGTTGCTACTTAGAACATTTTGCAATGCAGTGAATTTGTATACCACTATAGCAACGGCAGCCAGGGCAAGTCCCTGTTTATCACAGAAGAAGGACATGAGCTACAAGGCTTTACTGTCATGCTTCTGCCGGGTTAGGAAGGCTTTGTTTATAAAAGCTGCACCAGAAAAAGAACTTTTTTTTTTTTTTAAACAGGGCCTTTCATGATGAGTCTAATAACAATGCCACACAATTTCTTTTCCCTATCAGAAGTACTAGAATATCCCACAGATGAAATTAAAAATTTCCAAGGCTCATCTTGGAAAAATGCTGACTGGTGTTTAGACATCTTTCATAGAGCAGGATTTTCAAGCAGTAAATGAACTATACACCACACAGTATAATTACAAAAATTCTGAAAGAGCTTCTAAAAATACATGGGTCTGCAAAAATAAACATAAACCCTCAAAATCACATAAGGGTTCTTAGAACCTTTCTGACCATACTTTAATACCACCTGCATGGTCTATGTTCTCTTTTTCAGGAATGCTTAATTTATCTCAGTGTGCAGGCTCTTCTGTAAGCTCTGAGAAGATGTGTCCATTCATGCATTCCTCAATCATTACATACACTGTCTTAAACACCTTCACTTACGAACAAGTTTGAATCAGACACCAGTAACTCCTACTTTCTTTAATAAAAACCCATTTCATACTGCATATGCAACAGTAGATACACGTACTAGACCTATTTTCATGTCTTTTAGTGATGTCTCAGTTCAATACCCATAGCTCCTCCATGGCTCATTATCAAAGTGCCACTTAACTAGTTTTACTGTAAAAGAGTTTTTAAAAGCTTTTTACAAAGTGGCAAGTGGTTGGAAAAACTCCATCTTTTCAAAACCAAGACTAAGCATTGACGTTAATTTTTCCCCATATTCCTACTGCACAGCTAAATTAAAATATCTATAAACTATTTTTGAAAAATGCCACCACATTTCATTTTCTCCTGTGCCCTTCTTTTATTTTTTGGCTGCTGGCTACAGAATTTACAATATCAGATATGTTCTTGCACTGTTTTGAATGGCTTTGTTTTCAATCCTTCATCATTACTCTTTCAAATTTTCAAAGGTCAAGGCAGTATTTAAAAGTTAAGAGTGACAGAAAAAGTAAAAGAAAGGAAAAAAATAACTAAAGAAAATTAAGTTCTAGGGTTATATTTCAGCTTTAAAGAAATCCTTTTTCAATCCAGACTTTGAATAAAAGCAGCTTTTAAAAATGCATGGGTCAAAGGAATAATAAAAAACATACATTAAAAGTGTTTCAAAAATATTCTGTGCCAGAAATCAGTTTTACCCAATTCCAAGGGTTTTCCACTGAGAGTAAAACCTATTAGTACATTATATCTACAAATTGGCTTAGGAGATTAACAACTAAACAGTAAGCCAAATTTTAACTCTGGCTACTAGGTCATAACAAGAAAAATGGTAAGTCATCATCAGAAATAACCTTAATTACTACTCTAATTGTAACAGCTTTTCCACAGTATCATTTGTCTCAGAAACTCATATGTATGACAGACATAATGAAAAGAAGAGACACATGAGAGGTAGAGAAATGTTAGGAAGCAGCTCTTCATAGTAACCATCCCTACAATCCAATATTCAGCTTTTTTTGGCATGTTTGACACTGTTCACAAAGGGTACTTGCTCATAATGAATTATTTTTTGAACTACCCAGTAACTTAGGTCCACCATACCAATCTAAACATTAAACAATCTACTGTCAAGATCTCTATACTTTCTTGACTAAGATGAAGCATACAACCATAGCCTTGTTTGTTATGTAACTGCTCACAAAAAATTAAAATGTAACATTACTAATGTCATGTTTTGATTTTCCTCTGCCAACCTACTCTTCAGAAGCAAAACCCTGGATTCTTGGCTCATTACTCACCTTTCTACAATCACCCAAAGTGAATACAAAGTCTAAGAGCAGAGCTACATGGATCCATAGCCTGAAAACAGGTAGGCATGTGATTGGAAGTGTGAATATGTAATCACCTCTTCAGGTGCAGAGCCTAATTTAACCAGAGAGAAAAAAAGAGCAGAATAATCTTTCAGAAAAAGCAGAGGTCAATGGAACAATGTGAATACCTCTACTGGGTGATACATCAAACAGTACAATACAAATTATACTTCAGAAACAAAAAAGGGGGTTGGGGGAAGGAAGGAGGGATGGGTGGGTTATGTTTTCTGTGGATTTTTTAACTATGCTTTTGTCAAGCCAAGGCTGAATTTCATAATAAGACAAAATCTGCTTGCATTTCAGACATTATAATTTCTACCATATAGGAAGAGCACACTGAACAAGGGACTGACAAAATCTGGAGAAAAATATTATCCATTTAATCTGAAGAACTATTAATTGATTGCAATAAACATTATTTCAAGCATCTTGTGTGTTACTAGGAATTACAATGAAGAAATAAGTAACTTCTAGTCATTCTACATGGTAAAACCAGAACACAACAGGATCTGAACTCCCAAAAAGAAAGCTTACTGCGAGAAGGAAATATTCTCATAAATTTTCAGAGGAAAATAAGAGAAAAATACTTAAATCTGAAATTAATTTAGAAATAAGTGTTAGACAAGCTTAGCCTATCTCCTCTAGAAGTGAACTAAGCAATTAGGAAACTATGGATTTTAAATATTTCCTCCTTGAAAGTACTTATATATGATTATGTTTATCCACTATTTTTATAAAACTGTATTGTATAAATACCTGTATTTATACAATGCCTGTTAATCATGAAGAAAGTCAGAACCATTCCAAGAGTACACAAGCTCTCTTTGAGGTAGTACACTACCTCAAAATATATGCCAAACTCCTGTTACACATAAAAGTTGCCCTGAGTGAATTTCACATCTTCACTGCAAGAGAACACACTGATGTATTCAGACACCCAATATGCTCTGCAAGCAAAATAATTAAATAATCAACATCTCTAAATAAAAGTCAGAAAGGAAGGAATAAAAATAAAATGTTTCAAGCATGCTTTCCTGCATTTATGGCCTTTTATCCAGTGCGTGAGTGATCACAAAATCTACAAGAATCTGCCAGCATTATTACCACTTATTAGTTCTCCACTCTAGCAGGAACTGTAAAACAAAGGAACTGTAATAATAAAACATGGCCATCAGGCCTCATGCAAGTGGTTTTGTATGTGACTTATTACATCTCATTAGCGAAACGCAGTTAATCACTTAAAATGTTGTATTTAAACAAAGAGCTTCATGTAAAATTAAACATTAAAAAAGGAAGGAAGAAATCTTTTTGCTCTGAAAAAAGAGTAGCTAAAATTTAGTTTTCAAATTTATGTTGAACTGCAAGCTACCCATTTCCTCATTTTGTATCAGTAAAATTAACTGCTATTTTAAAGGAGAAAGGAAGAGTGTTAATTTACCTCCATGTTTATTTTAAATAAAGTATTCACAACTCTTCATAGGAGCATCCAACCCTGCTTCTCATTTCTCATATACCATCATCTTTCCCACACATTTGGAAAAATAGCTAGAACTTGGGCTTCTGTTGGTATGAAGTAGGAAACACTTGAGCAGAGCATAAGACGAAACAAGTAATTTAGTAATCCATTAGAGCAATACAGATAAATGCAAGAGACCTCTGCTCTAAACAGAGAGCAAGCAAATGAGTGACTATGAGAAGAGAATGTACACTATTACATATATGGTGAGTTTTTTGTTTGCTTGTTTTAATTTTATTCAAATATAAAGAAGGAAAACAACAGAAAGTAGGACAAAATATAAGCACATAAAGATGCACTGAGGTCAAATGTATGCGAGACTGAGGAGGTGCCAGAGAGAAAGGTGGGTAATGAGAAGAGCGGATGACTGACAAAAAAGACAGCTGAGGAGAGGCTGCTATCTACTTAAGATTGTCAAAGTCCTCACAAAGGACTCTTTACGAAGCACTCATGAAGAAACTGCTCGTGGCTTTATTGGAATCCCTAAAGCTCACGGATCAAGATCCCCATGGAGGAAACAGAGCTATCAGAGAGATGGGCTCCCCCTTGTATTACAGCTCCCAGGGAAAAAAAAAAGCAAGCTATCTTCAGTTCCTTTGTCTGAATGCACGTAGTTAAAGGACCATGATATTTTACATCTTCTATACACTCTTGCATGTTATCTGACTGCAGCTATCTATTTCTTGCCAAATGCCTATGGAGCTTCCTGGTATTACAAACATTTAACTCTTCTGTAAGACTTGCTGTTTACTGGGGTATTTTACTTTGGTTTTGAGCACTTGGAGAAACACCTCAGAGAACTTAAATACTAACCAAGCATTACACATTGTTAAATACTAACCAAGAACCATACAGATTTCTCCATCTGCTCGAAGAGCCATTTGATTATCCCCATTCTAAAGCATTTTATGTCAGTGTCCCAAGGAAATCATTCTTGCTTTTTTGTTAAACAAAACCCCCCTCCAAACAGAAAGACTTACCCTCCCAGTCTGCATACTACTGCTCTAGATTCAGTCCTTCACACTCTGTTTCAGGTGAGGTGTCTGTGGTAGGTCCTTTCCTCCAAACTGTTTGTCCAACATCAAATTTCACCAAGAGATCTAAACCACTTAGCATCCACAACTGTTTACCCGAGACAAAAACATATGCAATCTGATTCCATTCCTGCTCCTATCGCCCCACTTCTGCCTGTAATTTTATTAGCTTTCTCCAGTGGATCTGTCTGACAAAGAAAAAAACAAGCTAACAAAGCAACTATGGACTTGAAGATAATGCCAGTAAGATTTTGAATTTTGAAAGCATTTCCGATATCTGCTCGTTTTGAATGCAAAACATTTCCCAAAGGAAACAGACACAAATACAGACAAAAATTAATCAAAAAACACTCTTAGAAACTGAACAGCAAATGTCTACCACAAAACTTGCTTTTATGTTTCCAGCTTTTTGAAAAACTTTCCTGTAGCCTGTTCTTCAATGCTACAGTTACTCACATTAGTTTTATTGTTATGAATATTTAAGAAGTCTCACAGGAAATTATGGGAATGGGATTCAAGTAAGGTTTCCTGCCTGTTAATCACCATGGAGTGACGCCTTCCTGATACTGTCTGCTGGAACAGAGTGGCAACTTGTCTTTTGAAAGTTACATTAAAATGGAATAGTATGGAACAACAGTAGTATTTGCTGTTTAGTATAGTAGTAGATTCATTTGTCTAAAAAGACAAACTGTAAAAAGCATACATCTGTATTTTGTTTTATAAAACGTGCATTTGAGTATCTGCAGTTGCATGAGTTTGTTTCTACGAACAAAATTTTGCAAAAGACAGGCAATTTTCAGAATTGCTTCTAAACATTTCTATAAAAACTAACACTTTCCCTTAAAAATACTTACTACCCTAAAATTCAAAAGCCATACAACTTCAGAACTTCTAGTTAAGAAAGAAATAATGGAAGCACAGTAAACTTTACTAAAAGGAAACTAAAAAAGTCTATAAGCAACCATTTCCTATGACAAATTCCTAAGAGAAGAGATCATGCTCACCCATTATCTTAAACCTGAGAAGAGCTCACATTCTGAAATTTAAACACATAAAAATAAATGTCTTTGATGCAGTAATGCTCTACCATCAGTCCTAAGATACTAGATTCTGAACACAGTTACATTTCTCAATTGGCTTTCACTACTCTTATAATGAATCATTCAAAACAGTCTAGGTTGTTATAATATAGTGCATATAGTATAATGTATTTCACACTCTGCCTCTTTAGTTACATAAGTGACTATGAAGACAAACACAATCTCATAAGAACTAACTTGGGAAACTTAGAACTTGCATCCTGCTATGTTGATTACACTAAAATAATCCAACGTAAATGTTGTGATGTTGTACATCACACAAAAAGCACAGCTGCCTACTTAACTGACTGCTAGGTATAAGAGCACTCCAAATTCCAGCAGCATTCAGAGATTCAAAATACTCCAATTTTAATAAATCACAGTTAAAGATATAAAAATTGGTACAGTAAGAAAACCATTTATACTGTAACCCCAAAGTCTATTGCAGAACACAAAGAATTTTACCCAACAAAATGGTAATTTTTCTTTAGGTCCAATCACATCAATACCAGCTTGACCTGCAATTTTCTGAACTACAGTGTACAACAGCTACAGTGCTAAAAATATGCTGTTACTCAAACTTCAAGATATTCTCTCCAGAGATAGGACTTCCTGACAGGAGATTCAAATTAATAGGAAGTGCCCTTCCTGTGTTTTCTAGACTAATGAGCTTGTTTTCAACAGCCTGTAGAAAAACGAAGGAGCAGATTTGTCTGTTGACTGGTGTTCAGTGCTTTGAAGTAAAGTGACCTTGTATACAAAGCCAAAGTGTGGTAAACCACAATCATGTCTATTTAGGCACAATGCTGTAGCACATTTGGTTTTTCCTGTAGTCCTGACAAAATTTTTACAGAAGTTACCTTGAGAGCCTGGTAATTGGTGACTTTTATTTTACTCTGCAAGTAGTCCTATTAGAAACTGTTGGAAATGCTTGTGAAGTAGCTGAGCACAGATGCCTCCTTTCAGCAAAGTAATTTTTATGTAGAGAAAGTGAACAGCTCTGGTCATGCGTATACAGCTATGGCAAACCTACCTGACTCAGTCACATAAAAACACTACAAAAGTCAGCACATCTAAAAAACAACGACAGAACACATACTCTGTAATAAAATACAAGGAAAAAAAGAGTCCTAATTTATCTATTTAATTAGGATTTCCAGATATTAAGGCAAAGTGACAGTCAACACCAATTTTGAAGAAAAACTGCGCTTTAGGATCAATTAATGTTTCAGGTCAGTATGTTTTATGCTTTGCACACAGCAAAAACATAGAGCCAAAAGGCAGAAATGCAAATGAAAGTACAGGTTTTAAACTAATTAGACATTTGATTGTGATTGATAGAGGATGAAGGGAAAACAGACAGCTTCAGCATGCAGCTAGACTAGGAAATTCAAGCCTAGAGTCTTAATAATTACAAAATTTTCAATCTTTTTCATGTGCATGAAAGAAAGTTAACATTACTGATTCCGACAGATGGGATTCTCCTGACTTCCTACTGCATGAAGTCACGCTCCTGCAAGACTATTGTCATTGCAACATTACATCACCAAAGTGAAGAACATCTGCAATGACTTCAACAAATGCAAATGAAAAACAACTCACCTGCTAATAAGCTAATAATCTGCTAATAAGCTTTATCTTTCCTACTTCTAAGTTAGCTGTCTTAAAACACATACAGCAGCTCGATTCGAATAAATATACTTTATGTGTTTAGACAAAAAGATTCTAAGATTAACCCAAGTTTACCACATTTTCTCTTTCCCAGTTAATGTATGCTTTGTTCCTATTGTAAATGTTGCTGCTTTTTGATATTTTCTCTTAATGAAAAAAATAGCATAAAAGAACTTCCAAGTAATTTATCAAAGAAAGTATTACTTTTGTCCAGGACTACCAGATCATCATTAAATACTCTTTCACAAAATGGAAAGAAAAATGAGCCATCCACTTTGTCATGGATCTTAAATTCTCCTTTCGAAAAAGTTGCTGATAATGGATTAACAGTAAAAATGCAAACAAGTTCTCAAGGAACCGTTATCAAACAGTGCCTGCTAGAGCAGGGAGGCTGGACAAGATGATCCACTGTGGTGCCTTCAATATGACCTATTCTGTGACTCTGTGATACTGGGAGATATAGACATGTAATTCCGTGGCTTACTGTGTATTTTAAATAAATAGTAAGCACTTCACTTCTAGTCATAGAATGAGACAAGCTATTGTAGTTACCATACTACTTAAATCTAAATATTAAAAAAAAATATAAAAAAGTCAAGGTAGTCAGAGATGAACCTTAGAAACATTTTAAATGTATTTTGTCCTTTTAAACTGCAGTAGCAGCATCAGTCTCAGAAGACTGACTGTTTTAAGGTCTTGTGTAGAAAATTTAAATTTAACAAGCTATTCACACAGATTTGTTCACCTATTTTTCTAATAATTTGAATTTTTTCCACTTGTAATGTAATAGCAAACCTTAAGCAGTAAAAATTTGCTAAGCATCACAAGAATGGTTTAACTGTGCTCTAACCAGAGCACAGCCTCATAGGAAAGCACAAGAAGTCGATGGCAACCTGCCATTAAACCTCTGCTCTGTGACAATCCCTCTCAGGCATCTTAAGAAAGGATTCTTGTTTAAAAGTAGATTTGTGCTGTAAAAGTAAAGAAAGGCAGAGAACTAAATGCAGGACAGGAAATGCCCTCTTCTTCTGAGCTTTTAGTATCACTTCTGTGATGTGTCATTTTTTTGAGACCTTAAGTATTTTCCAAAAATAAAAAAAGAGGAAAAACTTCAGCTACAGAAATAACCAAAAATCTCACCTTGTTATTTTCACACTTGTATGGGATTTTGAGGGTATCCATGGCCTTGATCATGGCCTGCATTGCTGTAAATATATTCTGGTACACCAGTTTTGTAAAGCCCCTTTTGTCTTCATCAGAGTAACCTGATCCATGAATGATTCTCATCTGCTTGATAAATGTGCTTTTGCCACTCTCTCCCGTGCCTGCAAGACAAATAAGAAGGATATGCTTTACCCAATGGACACAAACATGACTTTTTTTGCACAATGCTGACAGCTTGCTTACTGCAGGGCTCAACAGTGTCAAGCGGTACTTGGAAGGTAACTTCAAGGACCAGTTCAGGGTCAATCAGTAGCAGAACTGAATTAAAATTTGCATTTTGATTTAACAACTAAACTAATGAACAAAATGGCACCCCAAAATATACATACTATGTATGACTTAATATTTTAAAATGTTTTGTTCTTAAAGATGTAATTGTCCAAAACTCTAACTTCATGAGACATTGCATCACAAAAATTCAGAGAGGAAGAAAAAGAACCTTCCTAGGCAAACTCTCAGAACATTTACTGTAATCTGGTATTACAAGCAACTGATGTATCTGTGTTTTGGTTTTTTGGGGTTTTTTTTGCAAGGGTGTTTGGGTTTTTAGTTTTGTTGCATCCGTTGGTTTGGTTTTTTGCTTATTTGTTTGAAGGGGTGTGATTGGGTTGTGGCTTTTTTGTTTTAAGCTAGTATCGGAACAATCAGAGCTCATCAAACTTCTATCTCAGAACCATACGAAATCACTGTTAATTAAAATTTGTTTCGTATTTATCAACAAGCAGTCATTTCTTCCATTAAAATGTTTTCCATATATTCTTATATAAAAGTAGTTTATTGATTAAATATGACTATTTGTCAACCTAAAGTTAAGATCTGTTTGCTGGAAACTTCACAAAGGTTACAACACACAACATTTTTCCTTTGCTCCAATTCAACAAGCTCATCTGTGTCTACAAGAGCTTATCTGTATTATCCCTGTGTTTGCTTAAGAGGAGGAGTTGAATCTGCACAGCTACATAAGCCCTGTGCTCACCCAGCTACTCAGCTCTGCAGAAAACAAAACGCATTGCCTAGTGCTGTGTTTTTCAGACTTTCAGCCTGGGCTTTATTTTAATCAACTTATGTAAAGCTTTCATGCCTTGTACCATAATATAATATTCATGTCCAGGACAAAGGCAGCCTTATAGGCCTCTTAGACAAATGTTTTAGGTGTCTTCTCAGGAAAGTATTTCACAGCAGTGCAGTTTATAGGAGAAACCCTTAACTATTTCTGAGATAGCACACACTGCAAAATCTAAGCTTCTAAAAACTTCTGCCCTTACCATGACCATAATTTTGAAACCATCACTCCCATTTCCAGCACACATATAGCAAACTTCTAATGCAGGTTTTCTTTATACACACATTCCCAGAAAATCAAACATGACGTTACATACTACAGAATCAGAATGGTTTGGGTTAGAAGGAGCCTTAGAGATCTTCTAATCACAACACTCCTGTGCCACAAGCAGGGACATCTTCCATTAGACCAGTTTGCTCAGAGCCCCATCTAACCTGGCCTTGAACATTGCCAGGGATGCGCATCCACAGGTTCTCTGGGCATGCTGTGCCAGTGCCTCACCACCTTCACAAGTAAAGAATTTCTTCCGATATCTAATGTAAACCTGCTCTCTTTGTTTAAAGCCATTTCTCCCTGTCCAATCACTACATGCCCTTGTAAAAGTCCCTCTCCAGCTTTCTTGTAGGATCCATTTAAGTAACGAAAGGCTCTTACATCATCTCCCTAGAGATCAAGACACTGAGTGATATCAACTTGTACTTTTTACAGCCTCATCCATTCATTACAGAATAAGTTAAAAAATACATCATGGCAATATATTCTTAAAGTTTTACCTATTTACCATAAGAAACAAAACCAACACTGGATAACAGCCTGAACAGACCCTTGAGTAAGCCCATTTCACCTGGTGAAAAGAAGAAATCCTGAAATCACATATGAAAAAAATCTACATATTCTTCTGAGAGGATATGAATGCCTTATGGGCTCTGTTAGCCACTGGATCCACCACTATTGTTCTATGACTACTCTAGCTGACACAAAGCAAGAGCAAAGGTGAAATGGCAGTGCAGTGGATCAGCAGAATGGACCAACAGGGACTAAAACTGAGACCAATTTCTGCTGGCTACTACTGAACATGAAAATTGGTCAAGTCAGTTCCCTGAAGCCAAATGCATAGTATCTTCTCATCTGTCAGAAGACAGATTATGTCCTGAGGCCACACAATGTACCTGAATCTCAATCATAATCAGAATACCACCATCACCACACTCCATCTTTTAAGAAACATGACTTTCAACCTCCCTCCCCTCAATTCTAATATAATTTCTTGTCTAGAACTTAGGTGAGAATTGAATATTGTGACTGAATAAAACTCCACACTCCTGATTCAAGCACATAACTTGGTTGGTCATCTGACTTTTAAAACTTACTCCCAGATAAAATCAACCTAATGAATGAAAAAAATTAAATGTCTTCTAAAATAATAAAGAAATGTCCGTAATAGTGATGAGCTATTCAATCATGGCATAGAGGATTATAACAATTTGTAAGAGCTTAGCATCTTAAAAACTGAAGATTTCTGAAAAATCTCCACATTTTTATTCCAGAAATGTTAATAGCAACAAGTATTACTGCATCATCAAGAATTCTACAACTAGAGATCTGAAAGTACTTCTAGCAGTATTATAGCCACAAGCAGAATCAGGAAAGAGGTCAGGTTGCTTAAATGCAGAGTAGATCCTTAGGCATGCACTTGCACCCACATATATACATATCACATACGATTTTTTGTATTGATGCTATTTCTCCTGGTACACATCCCGCAAAAATCAAGCTACAGAATGCTGAAAGGCAACATTCTTTGCCCTGTGAAACTCATGGAAAAACTTTAAACATGGTTAATTTTAAATAGGTGACAATGCAGCTGCTGGCAGAGAAGTTTCAGAACATGTGGTGACTGACGAAGAAGATACAGGAGACTAATTTAAAAGTAAGACAACTGTAGAAGCCTACAATGACGAGTCTTTCTTTCATGTGGTTGTGCTATACATACCTATACTTCTTTCTGCATTTCTCTGCATTGCAACTTAAAAATCTCAAGTATAGTATCTTCAGATCAAAATGAACCTGTTTTTTAACAACAAACATAACAACAAACATTCTCTAAGCAAAATTCACATTGGCATCTCAAACAAAAACACTGCTAAACTACACCTGGTGATGTTTTTTCCTAATTTTGACCTATGAAAGTCAAGAAAAAGCAGCTATTTTATTGTTTTGCATTTAAATTGGAATTTTCTATTTAAATTAGATAGAAGAGGACATTCTTAACATATAAGGAAGAAGGAGAAAGCCATTGAAACCCACTACCCTGTTAGTCAATGTACACACACATATACTAGGAACTGTCAAACCAACAGTGTGTACGTTTGCAGAAAACTGGCTTTCATCTTGGGGCTTGGATGCAAAAAGCAAGCGTAGAAGTACCTGGAAAGTGAAGATTCATGGGTCAGAGTGGAATCAACATCCTACACAGATGAACAGAACCATACTATAACCACAGTTTCATCAAACATTTACTCAGATAAAGTAGTTGGTTGTTCACTGCCTCATAGATTTACAGAAAAGGGGAGCAATCAACCTCATCAGACAGTAAGTAGCAGAGTAACTCCTAGGAGGAGTAAGAGCCATAGAGCGGTAATACATGAGAATAAAAATACGTCATTCCACTTAAAATCATATTTCACTTGGAAGAGAGTTTTATGTCCTCTCTGCTACTATTAATTCAGTGATAGAGAAAACAAAAAATATGGTTTAGTCTGTTGCTGTTCCAGCAGTGGATTGCAGTGATCACATTTCCACTGAAATCGAGTATGGCTAAATGAAAACATAAAACTGTGCAGAATTCAGGTCTTGGACCAGCTTGGCTTTGTAGGTGACAGATCAGTTGAAATGTATTACTGAGTGCATGAGATCCTCCTGGGAGCTGAAGCAAAGAAGCTAGTGTCCTAGGACTTCTAGAACTGCAGCTTTCAGGCTCACAGTTGAAGACTACTCTTGGGAAGGATATTTGGTTGGTAAGACTCTGCAGCAAAACTTCCTGAGGTGGAGGTGAAGCTCCCCAGCTCACCCTGTAACATGTACCTGGCCAAGTTCTGGAGCAGAACTAGAGTATCTCTTCCCCACCAAAAGGAGGCAGCAAGGAGGAAACAAGGAGGCTCTCACACTGACCATTTTCATCTTGGTCATAAAAACACCAAAGAATTTAAGTGACAACTCATCCAGAACAGAATTCAATTCAACAGGAGGAACAGAATTCCTGTAAGGAATGACCAGTCCTGATAATGCACATAGTAGGCATTTTTGTATATTTTATAAAACGAACCATAGTATCTTCCTTGTATGATTATCTAACTCCTTAATTGACATGAATAGTTTAAACTTCACAAGAGTTGCTTGATGTTAGAAAACATTTCAATAGCATTTCATTTAGTTACAGAAAAGCCTATGAAACAGGAAAGCATCTCCAATTTCAAGCAAAAAAAGCCAGAAAGAGAACTAGTGTTCTGAAGTCTGTTCCTACATCAATAGCACCATGTTTTGCAGTTATGCTAAAAACTACAAAAAGCCAAATTCGGCAAGAACCCCAGTGATGGCTTTTTGAGATTTAACAATGCAGAGGTTTAGGTTAAGAACCACTTAGGAAAAAATGGGAGAGGGGTGCATACTGCTATATTGCCAAGTGTTTGCTACACTGAAAGAGTATCTTTAATTTAAAATCACGACATAATCATCTTACTTGTTTTGCTTACAAGCCACATTTGCATATTCCACTTGCTTTAAAAAAAATGTAAGCATATAATTTAGTGAATGGTGAAATGATTATCTCCTCTGTATCATTTTAGTAATTTATAAACATTTCATTAAGATGACTGCCAATAATCTACACAGCATTATTTCATGAATTACTAAATATAACAACAAAGAAGAGCCTGGCAAGATGAGAAAAGATTTATTCCAAAAAAGGATAGATGGAATTTTATGAAGTAGATCATGAAGTAGCTAATTACCTCAAATAAGGAACATGCAACATCTACATTCATGTAGAGCAATTTGTTTCAAGAACAATCTTGAATATCTTAAATATTTATGAAAAACTAAGGAAATATTATCCATTACAAATATTACTACAGTTGTTCCATCATTTCCTTACCTACATTATTGAAAGTGTATTAACCATCTTCCTTAAAAAAAGGGAAAGAATACCTCCCATTATCTGGACAGCTAGTCTGAATGCTCTCTACAGCAGAAAAATCCTCTTACAAATTTAATCTGGTTGTTTTTGAGACGATAATAAAGTTAGTCATTCTAGTGCTGCCTGAAAACTTAGAGAAACAAAATACCCATCCTCATTGTACAAGCGATACACTCAAAATAGTTCAAGTGACTACTACAATAAAGCCTAAGACAGATACTGAATTACTGAAAAACTGGAAGGAAATGGAAGATAGAATTGAAGCATCAGTTGATGTTCTGTAGCTTCTTTATGTTAATTCAAGCTTTTCCATGAACAAGAACCTCAAATTCTTTTACAGGAAACACAGGTAATCAAACACACTTTTGTGCCAGATCATCAAAACTACATTGCAAAACTACTATTATGTAGCTAGGCACAGCTCATTACTGAAAGTCAGCATCCTCTTCTCTCCACCTTCAATTCAGAAAAAACCCCAAACTAACTAATCAACCAAAAAACCCAAACCAGCAAGGCCCAACTCCCTGCCCCCACCCCAAATCAAAACAACCAGACAAATCAACAGCAAAAAATACCATCACTGCTAAGCCCCCACCCAACAAAACAGAACCTCCTCCTTATCTTTAATAGTTACAACAGATAATTTTCACCATTTTAGAGGTATCCTATTACAGTTTAGGTGTAATTCAGAGGCAAGCACGTGAGAGAAGAGATAAACTGGGTGCCTTCACACAGGACAAGTAATTCCTCAAGAATTTGCAGGGCTTTATAAATGGGTTCAAAGCAGGACAGGACCCCACCTCGTGTGAACTTCTCTGCCCTTCTCTTGAAAGGATCCCTCTGATAAACCACAGACTCCTTAAAGAGAATTAACTCTTTCCAGTCTGTGCTTAATTTTCCATTTTATATGGTTTGGAGCATCTTCGACAAATTCAGCCTAAAGAACTCATTTATGCAGAAAAAGTGTCACAAATCAAACTTCACCCCCAAAAATATTTTCTTGATTTCACTCACAACTCAACCCAAGAGCAAACTGTTTAAAAATCAGACTGATAGCTGCTGTTCTTCCATGGAAATATTATAAACAAAACCAGAAGCAAATATCAGCATTTTTAAAAGAAGGTATCATACAAACTCTTACCTTCCTTGAACAGAGGAAGGTAAAATCTCTCTTTAGAAACTTGTGCGTGATTAATTTCAAATGAATGTTTATATGAGTGTTGGAAAGCAGACTCAAGTAGATTCCAAGGCACAAGCAAGTCAGAATACATCATTTATTATCTTCCTTGAGATCAGTATAGTACATAACTATCTATAAATTGACATGTATGTTTTCTGTAAGCTATTTATCAAAAGACAATGGTAATAATATGCTGAATGCCACCTGATTTTTCTGTGAAAACTCCCTTAACTACTAATTGGATAGAGACAGGGTTTAGGGTTTAAATCTTTTATGTTTCCTTCATATTCCACCTACAGTTCTTCACTTCTGCACCTAAGTTGGACTGAAAATGTTAAGAGAGGCCATACAACCCTACTTGTCCTGCAGGTCTCCAGGAGGATTCTCCAGGAATTTCAGTATGAGATTTAAGTTTCCCTGCATTACAAGATAAGGCTTGCATTAACTCTAAACTTTTATTAAGGAAAATACATAAAATTTACTTACCTAATAATTAAGTCTTTCAAGTTTCTTTCACCTTCTGTTACTCAGAGGGTTTATGAACAGATAAACACAACTCCTACTCCTAGCAACTCTTAAGAGACACCATTTCAGGGACAGTATAAACCATTATGATTAATCAAAAGCAAGGGTAAATACTGGTAGCATTCAAAATTGCAATACTTTATTTTTATTATGGAAGGGAACAAAATACCTTTACTACTTTAAACTCTGTATCTTCAGAAAAAGTGGCCCTCATGTCTAACATACCGCAACAGAGTTTGGCCATCTGTGTTTCCTCCATGCCAAGGGCTAAATTTCTTCTACAGAAAGCTGCAAAAGGTGAATATCTCTCTTCGTAAATTCCATCATCAAACATAATTATCACGCACAAGAACACACCAACAAAACAACAGCTGTGTTTACCAAGCACACAAAGCCTTATAGTTTGCATGTTCTGCTTTCATAACGTATAGTTAGAAAGTCTGTGACCTGTTTTCTAATCTGCATTTTAAAGAAGTACTGTAGTAGTCAGAGTATATTGGATGTGTATTTGCATCCATCTGAAATACCAATACAAAACAGTATATTGTGTAATTTGTTTAACAATATGTTAGCATCAACTAAGTGCAAAAAACATGAAAACACCCTTTCCAAAGTTTTTTTTTTAGTAATATTTATTCTGTTCTGTTTGTGAGCTCTATTTTGAAAGCCTGATATATACTTTTGACCTACCACTCATACAAAAAAGACTCCATCCAGGAGCTGAAAGTACACAGTATAGCATTTTCTTCCTTAGAATGTGAAAATGCTTATAAGTGAAGTGCTTTCCTATACCAAAATTAGTATAAATATGAATTTACTGAAAATAAGTCATATGAATAATAGCACATTTGTTATGATCAACTATTTATGTCAAGTAACATTTCTGATGGTAAATATTATTATCTGAAATTAAAGACTAAGAATAGCAACTGTTTTGCAGCATTTCAGTACATTTTTTCCTCAAGAATGGTTGGCCACTGCTTCCAAGAATGATATTCACTCCAGTTTCAAACTTTAGTCTAGATATGATGAAGCACCCCTTCCAGGGGAAAAACACAAATGACTGAACAGAAAATCCCTTTGCTTTACTACCTTTTTATACATCCTTCATTCATGCCAAAGAAAGAACATTTTCATACGGATTGTGATGATTTAAAAATAAGAAAGAAAAGCAAATCATGTTGGTTCTTCTTACACATGAAGAGAATATTTTTCCCATAAAGCTATTTGAGGTCTTTCTGTGTTAGGTTATTTACTCCTGAGGAAGACATTCAAGCTGTTTCCTTGATCTCTTCTGTTTGTGTTCTTTTGCTGTTGATGCTTCAGAGCTCTCTACGACCTCTGTACTAGAATGATAACAACAACTGCTTCTGAAACCTAATTAGACAAGAGTCAACTAACCAGTATAACTATCAGACTTACTCTAGAAACATAAAGGAACTATATATCAAATGTTGGTAGGCAGATACCTGTCAAACAGCTTCCCTGGTCCATTCACAGGCAGCACTAGAAACGAGACAGATTTCTTTCAAGCCTCAAATACACCCCAGCACTAAAATGATGAAGTAATTTTTGCTTCACTCTGACTGCATACAAACAAGTACAAACAAAGTGCAGGGTCTTGCAAGCAGAACCCTGAACGGAGTGCAGTAAGGAATCAGCTGGGGTAATTAATAGTTTTTTTAATATTACACCTTACAAATGTATTACACATTTTGTATCTTTCTGGTTTCCCAGGAGAACACATCTTGAGAGCATCATAAAGGAAATACTTTATGGTATAAGTGAAAGTTTTACAGTATTTTTCTCTAGCATTTAATCCCTTTTTCTCATGCTATTATGAAGGCAATACTCCTCCTTCCCCAGGGAGACTGAAGAGCTGGTGATAACCAAAATCCATGCCCACCTGGTTTCAGGTCCTCTCAGTGAATGAGCATCCATTCCACTCCCACACATCACCAATCCAGTTACTCCATTTGGGACATCATTGTCATTACAGCTGATCACAGCATTAAATTGGAAGGAAGGTGAGGTGAGGGAAGCTCAAGCACTTTGTAAGAAACAAAGAAACCTCCTAACAAAAAATAGAATGGGCAGGCAGCTTCAGCAGACATTGGCTGCTGGCAAAAAAGGAGGTAAACTGGGAAGCACAAAGGCAAGTCTAGTGCAGACATTGCTTTCAAATAAATCATCAGCTGTGAGTAGCCCTCGGAGAAAATTTGGCCAACCTCTACAAGGCAAAGCTCCTCCTGCCTGGCCTTCACCCCATGGACCTGCAGGGCTGTAGAGCCCAGGGCTGCTCTTGCAAGCTTTCTTCCATGTGCAAGTTTCTCAGGGGCTATTTAGCAACCAGAGAGACTCTGTCCCCAAAAGACCCGTCCATTACTACAGGCAGTGTTCCCTCTTCACCCCCAAGGCACACACAGAGCCCAGCAGGGCTGACAGACCTCAGTAAAAAGCTCTGGCACAGCAGCTATACAGTAGAAACACATGACTCCATTTTTATTTTCATCCCACAAGTACTGTGAGAGGCTCAAATGTTTGGTTTGGATTTCCCTTGTTCCTACATTCACAGTGTTGCTCACCAACTTTTATGTGTTTCTCAGTGCACACTAGCAGGAATGTGCTCATACACTGTGAAATCCAGGCAGGCTCCAAGGCCAAGCCCGTTATAAACCCACTCAGAGGGAAGCACAGTTCCAGATATCGTGGCACATTTCCTGCAGTTTATGGCAGATCATCCTTAACTTGAGACTGCTTTTTAACTGCTACTTCCCCTGGAGTTTTTGAGGCTTTTGCTGTCCTCTTGCATTTTATGTCCTTTGAGGCATTGCAAGAAGCCGCACACTAATTAAGCGGCGCCTCCAAAATGAAGGCAGACCCCTTGCACACTTTTTCCTCCTACAAGGAGAGGGGACCTGGGCAAGTCAGCTCATTAGCTGGACAGGAGTGACACAACAGCTATTGTATCGTAGCTCTTATTTGAACCATTTCAAATGTTGTAATAATACTGATAAAGATTAAACAAATCATGTTTTAATCCAGTTCCTTGTTTATTTCAATATAAATACCACCTATGCACATACTTTCATGTGCATACATACAAGGCGTATGTATGAAGGCTGATGAAGGCGCTAAAGACATAAATATACCACTGGCACTCTCTGAATTTAAGAAATCAGGTCAAGGGTAGTATTAACAAAGAACAACTTTATAATTAAAAAAAATATAATTAGATTTTCCACACCCCCCAAAAAAAATCCCTGCTTTTTGTTAAGAAAAAAAAAAAGTAAATCAAATAGCTACGTTCTGAGAGGACATCCTTGCTATCTTTACACACATCATATAGGTATTTCCATGCTTAGTACATGATAGAAATGCAGCATTCTTTTCAGATGCCAGAATTACTCAAGCAAATAGATGAAAAATCGAAAAACTTTAAGTTTGGGGAAAGTGAGGGATGAAAACTACTACTGGGTCAGTAAGAACATGGACTGTCACAGTCAGTAAGAAGAGGGAAAAGCAGATTTTACAGTCACAGCATGCAGCGCCACCATTTTTCATTTGCGTTTTTAACAGAACAGCGTCTTAGCATGCACACTGCTTAAAGCATCGCTTTGGAATGGCTGAACCGATGGACATTTTAATGTTCTGCTTCTCCAGAAGGGAAAGCCAGGAGGCAACACTCTGGACTAGCACACTATCACAGAGACAGCATCCACAGCCTGTACCCCTTCAGACTGCCCAGACAGGGCCCAGCTCCCATGCGACTGACCAGCTCAGCTGAGCAACTTCAGCAGCTCAAAGGATGAGTTCCCAGTCACATCTCTGACATGCCAAGACAGGCAGCTACAGGACTCTTGTTCTCTTCAAGAGAAACTTCTGATCCTCCTTATAATAGCCTTGTTGCTGAAGTCACATATTTATTTAGACCTGATTATGTAATCTGATCATATACCAATCTGGTATATCACCTACTCTGAAAGTTTTTAAAATTTTTTTTGTATTTTTATTTACTTCACACATGCACTACAAACAAAGAATGCATAGATTAATAAATAACTTCATT
This sequence comes from Cossypha heuglini, assembly GCA_027576195.1. NCBI lineage: Eukaryota > Metazoa > Chordata > Aves > Passeriformes > Muscicapidae > Cossypha > Cossypha heuglini. The sequence continues at coordinate 30,664,499 of JAODKT010001744.1, forward strand.
TTACTCATAAAGGTGGTAAAACCCATAAGACAGTATAAATCAGAACTCAACTGAAATCATGGATAAGCAACACAATTCCCTGAGTCGCCCAGAAGTATTGTTTTACTGGATTCTCTTACAATACTAGAAGAAATCTCCAGAAATCCATGAACTAGATGGCATCTGAGTCACAATTACTGTTTTACTCAAACATCAGCTACTCTAGCCAATAGCATGTACCACATAGATGCGGATATGTAACTCAGGAAATGCCACCTCCTTTCTCTTCCAGAGTCGCCTCATTGCTCTGAACTCTCCTGAAATTACATGTGTCTTTCTGTTTAATTAATTCAAGTCCACATGCTGTTCACTAGCATTTAAGTAAGTTCTTTGCATTATAAATCCTGGTTCATCTGAGAGGCAGTTCTAAATTCACTTAATATCCTTAGTAATGAGGCTTTCTATAGCAACGGGTTCTTGTTCTATGAACATTCATGAAATTCTGGTTTTCACTTGTACTTCCCTCTGGTTTCAAAATGATTACACTGAATATACTTCTAGCCACTTTCAGTGCTATGGCGAAAGATACTCAAGAGCAGGATAACACTAAGAATTTCTTCCTGCTTTTATTTAGTAGGCCAAAATAGAGATAAATCTAACTGTCAAGGCAAAGAACTGTAACACAACTGCAGCTCACGCAGGCACCCAGTGGTAGGTGAAGGATTAGTTTCCATAAGCTCTTATTTTTCTTTCTAGAGGAAACTTTTACTTCCAGGAAGTAAACATTTATTTAACATGCCATTCCTTTGCACAACAGTCAAATAAGAAGTATCTGAGTCCAAATTTTTATGTTTTAGGCTACTAAAATGTTATCCACCAAGTTCAACATTCTTTGTAATTTTTTTAAATTATAATTTTAGTTCAGCTAAAAAAACCCACAAAGAAACAATCAAGGGCACATCCAGTTGTCACCACAAACCACAGAGTTAACAATCCAAAGCTAAACAAGAATTTACTTACAATAACCACAATGGCATGATGCTGAAAGGTGATTATACTTGGCACCTCTGTATCTACTTCTACTTTTGCATCATTCTTTTCATACCCTTGCAGTAACAATAAAAAAAAAAAGCCAAAAACAAACAACTCCCCTACACATACTTATTTTGGACTTACACAGGCCTGCAAATGTAAGGAGTCCTTGTCCATGAAGGTGTGGAGGAAACATAATATGAAATTCATTCAATTTCTCCATTTTTTAAAAATACTTTCTTTTATAAAATGTAGTCTTTGATTCCTTTTGTATAGGGTTGGACTGCCTGAAAATCTACCACGAAAAACTCTGGGAAATCCAACAGAAGATATTAAAAATGTTCTTTTTGTTATAAGGCTTATTCAAGGAGAGAGAAAAACAGGCAGAAAGAAACTACATGCAATAGCTTACATGACTAGAAAACAGCCCACACCTTTTAGATGTTTTAAAAAAAAATCTCCACATCAAAACACCCCTATTGCTCTAAAGGCCTTGAATCTTGTGAAATAAAAGTTGGTTTTATGGAGAGTACAAATGCTGAAAACACTAACATTTCTCAAAACAAGGAAAAGTATTGAGACAAACACTATTTTCCTACACTAACATCACAATTTCTAACAAACAGACCCCTCTACACAGCTTTCACTATCGTTCTGCATAATTTGCAAAATCACCACCAAGCACAAAGCATGTCTTCTCCCAATCCCTCCAGCAGTAGTCCAGCCTCATGCTGCAGGCTTCTGCACTTTGCAAGCCAGGAGTGGAGAGCTGTGTGCCACAGAAACAATTTCTGCCTGGGACATGATGGTGGGAGCTGCCAGCCAGCTCTCCCCAGTCAGGCACAGCCTGGTCCTTGGAAAGGGAGTACCAGGAAAAAGCCCTTCCTCCACTCACTGACTAGAAGCTGACAAGGCAGCTCCCTATAAAGATCATGGAGCAGAATTTATTTCTGGAGAGTTTTAAGCTCTCTCCCCAGTCTTCAAGTACAAACAACATAGAGCCATTTGGCTGCCCTCACACTGGTGAGCAAGAAGTGTGTGAAAAAGGACAGGACTGACACTTTCATCACCAGCAGCCAACCCTTAGCCCATGCTTTGCAACACTTGTTTCCAAACAGCTGGAAGCCAGAAGACAATGCGATAGCCAGTGAGTTCTGAACTATCTTCCTCTTTTCCTCTGGTCAGTTCTCAGGTTTTGGGATATTTTGCTGACTCCAGCTGTCTCATTTGTCATTAAAAAAAAATGAAAGAAAAAGTCCAGCTGCTTCGACACCTGTATTATCCTACAGATCCAACTACCACTGGCAGCCTTTGAGCATTAGTAAAAGGTTAACCACCCTCTGAGGCTGTTGAATCACATGTACACATCTGGTATTATCAACACCTCACACTAATTACCATTTATCTGAAACACTTAGAACACTTTAATGTTTGCCAGGAAGAAGCTGCAGTCAATTTTCTCTTGTAACATGATCTCCAAAATCATGTAAGCATTCTGACACTTACTGCACGAGGAAGGATGCTGGTCCTCTAATCTCTGCCACATGGGAACAAGTCCCATAAAAGACAATTGAAGCATTTTGGGGATGGTCTTCAATTTGTAGCAGTTCTGGGGAAATGTTATCTACCAAACTCGAGGTTTATCAACTCTGATAAAACAATTTAGTTGACTAAAATATGCAGTTAAAGACTACTTTCTCACTGCGGCTGACAAAGCATAAAGCTATGGAAATGTGTTTTAGACAATAGATCAGTGAATCCCAGATGCCCTGTGTTATTCCCTGTTTCTGCTCAGATAAAAATGAATTCTTTTTGATTGTCAGAGTTCACCTATTTTGTTGGTCAAGTTTTCTCATGTCATTGTTTCTAAAGTAGTTTTAAAGGCTTCTGCACAAGTTTTCAGAAACTAGCCCTTTCATCAAGTATTGCGCAACTTCACTTCAAACTGTCAAATTCTTTCCTCAACAAAAAACTTGGTAAGTTAAAAAATTAAAGAGAGGGTTTCCTACACTTTAATAAGAAATTTCCGAACTGCGAGAATCACAAGAAGAGAAATTTCTGAGTTGTGAATTCAAAATTGTTCCTGCAATCTAAGTTTGCAGCAGAGAACAAGAGAAGATTAACACTATTTGCATAAAAACATGGATTTTTACACTATGTGGCTTACAGTCAATAATTAAATTTCAACTACCTGAACTACAAAAAATTGCAAACCTTGCTGCAACTAAGAGGACCAAAAGTATGTTCAGGGTTTTTGCAGGGAAAAACCCCCAAACAAAGCACCACCTCTCCCCAGCTTTGCAACTGTTACTTTCTTCTATATACTGACTCCTCAGATGGCAGTAGTAAAGAAAAATCAGTCATATTTCAAAGAACTTAAGTTACTGAAGAGTTTGGAAAAAGAAATTAAAGACAGTAATAATGACCTCAGGAAAGGTTAATCATACCCCTCCCCCCCCTCTTTTCTTCTGTGATCCTTATTAAGGATTTTTTCTGCCATCCTTACTCTTGAAGTAGTCCCAACAGATTACTGCAAACTATGGCCTTAATATGAATGAGGGTAAAAAACTGAGAGTTGACAAAGTACAGTGCATATCCATTTTAACAATTTTGGAAGTATTCTTGAATAAAGAGCATCAAATGCTTTCCAAAATTCTCTACTCACCACTTAATATCCAAAAAATTTCTTAAGACAGGAGAGAGTCTAAGAACAGAGTTACCATGGACTGACAAGTTACCACGTATCAGCTGCTCCACAGTGGTTTTTGCATGGGTAGGTTCACTTATGTGCAAATGTCGAGTTTTATCAAACTGATTTGTCAGTCCTTTTTTATTTCAGTAAATCCTGCTGCACTAAATAGCTAATGAGAAGATTAAATACCTTTAAACTCAGTCCTAAGAGGTGACTTCACCTGTTATACCATATTACCAAACGAAGAAAAAGTTATTTGAAGAATGAAGTCTGTAATTTTTTAGTAACTACTTTATGTTTAAACTAAAGTATCAGATGAAAGCAGAATAAGACTTAAATTTTTACTAATTCTCTGATTTTTTTCTACTGCAGGTCTGTTGTTACAAGTTTATTATTAATCTGCTTTTTAACTTCTACTTCAGAAACAATTCTTTGGCAAGATATTTTGTTACATCACACGACTAGGTGTACAGGCCATGATGTCATTCCTCCTCAACAAAGAGATGAAACATATATTTACCTGAATGAAAACATTTTAGCACAGTGTGGTTACATCTGTTTTGTGAGATGTACCAGTCCTCTGAACAGATCCTTACGAATGTGTTTATGTTACTGTTGTTAATTCTTATTACAAAAACAAACACTTACTTGTTTTACTTACTAAACAATCAAACAGACCAGTTATTATTGACCTGTTTCTTAATTACTTTAAAGGACTACTGACCTAACCAGTAAGCACCAATTAGCACCAATTTCACCACTATTTTTCTTGAGTGTTTTTTTGTCTTCCTATAAATCTCATCTGCATGCGAGATTTTACAGAGACTTAGGAAAAAAGAAATCCACATACCATTTTTCTACATGAGCTATCCATTTCAAATCAGTTATTAAAATGTTATCTTCACTGTAGCTTTGCATATTTACGATTTTTAAAACAAAATGCAGTATCAAGAATAATCTCAGTGCAGAGAAGGTGCTCCATTCTGACTACATTTTGATTTATTCAAAACTCTGCTTACGGACATTCCATAATCACACATCCTTTTTGACCTCCACTAGAAGGTGTGTTAGGTTATCTTCAGTAAAACATGGATGCTGTAACAACAACCTGGGATGAAGTAAGTGCAGATGCAATGTACATTATACTGTGTATTGACTTCCAATAACACAAACACTTTTTTTCCTCAAACAACACATGACTGCAGGCAATCTAGTATTTGCTAAACTCTGGAAGGCATGTGAAGTTTGAAATAAAAGTTCTGTATTTTTATAGCCCTAAATACTGCAGCCTGAAGCCTAAATTAAGTATCTCAAATTCTTCCCTTTCCTTGCACAGATATTTTCTGAATTACCAAAACTGAAATGCAACCATTTCTATTTCTGTAGAAGAACATTATACAATCTTTATGTTGGAAGGCACCTATAGCACTGGTTTTCAGACTGCAACTAGTGACAGTTACTACATCAACAACTTAACTTCCTAGGACAAGGAGACAGGCTATGTCAACTACTGATGTATGGCTGTTGATTCATGTGCAATACTGTACCTCTGATTTAGGACTGTACAATCATAAAGCAGACTTATTAAACAGAAATACTGACTTGACCTTTCCAAGAAAGGATTGCTAACATAACGCTACATGAACAGATGTGTCTTTTTATATATTTTACCAGCAATTTTAGTTAGAACTTAATGCCATCATATAACTACACTACAATTTGCTTGAACTGATCATCCTTCTAAAGAAATATGCTTTCCAAAAAGCAAATTTATACATGTATTACTTTGCTGCAAAGCCACAATAAAAAGTCTGTAATTCTCTTTTATTTGTGAAGTTGGACATTAATGCTTTGTATTTCCATGTCCCGTCAGCTAGCAGACTATCTAGCTCTAGACTCAATTCTGCCTTATGGGGTTTTTTTACATATTGTGCTTTCTCATATTTTATTCAAGAAACAACGATTTTTCTTCCAACCAAGAATAGTACAAGGTCCATGGTGGTGAACTCTAGTCTAACTCTAGTTTGACCCTCTAGAGGGTCAGGAACCTCTTGCTTTCAGTACCCTGTAACATCATCAGGCAGTATTTGACTGCTAGAACATTATGGGTTGCTCCCTTACAAATGCAATTGATGGACTAAGGTTTATTTTTCTTATTTAGTGTATGACAATTTCTGAGACATACTTCCCCAAGACTTCAAACATACTCTGTCAACCACCTGATCAGAAACTTCATGTCTCTTTATTAAATTAAAATTTTCTTCCCCAATTCTACTGGTAGCAAAAAATATCCTAAGGAATGTGTAAAAGATAATTCTACGTCAAGTTAAAGGCATCTAGCACTTTAAAGCATGGAAAAGTTCCATATGGAGTACTTTTACAGACATAAAACTGACACATAGGAAAGCCAGCATCAAACCTCTCATTATAATGGCTCTCTTGTGCAGCTACATAAACTCTGCAGGTCAAAATTATTTTAAAGTTGCATGAATATACTTGCATATGCAAAGAGAGACAGAAGGATAGCTTTTCTTTTGCTTCCTGACAAAAAGACAGCCTGAAGGATTGTATTTTTCCCTGCTCAATTCCTTATTAAGATCAAAAACATCTGTACACATCTGCTTTTCTGATGCTTCTGTTGAAGAGTATTGGAATGAATTAACAGTAGCTGTTACCATTAGCTGAAACAAAAAGTCAAATCAAACCAAAAGACTGATAATATAGATGCTAACAGCGACTCTGCCTAATCAAAGAATAAAAACACTTCTCTGATCAATTAGTTATGTTGCAATTTAAACTTACTGCAGGGTCCAACATCAAAAGCAAAGTAAAGGGGCAGTGAAACGTCATTAATGGTTCAGACAATTAAGAATAAAAAAGACTACAAAGAGGACAACTTAATCCAAGTTTTTTTGCATAATGGACTAATTACTAATTAATACCGGCACTGAAACACAGAAAAAGAGTAAGTAGCTCACGTTCTTCATGAAAATCAGATTGATCAGAAGATGTTTCTCAACATAAATCAACCAGCTTGAAAGAAGTAATATTTCATTATCTCTCAGCAGTTACAGGGAAAGGAAAACTTCTGAGGTGAAATGCAAGCTCCATCACTTTTATGCAAAGTAGCAGTGAATCACTAAGACCAGATTCCTTCTCATGTACGCAAAATGTTATTGGGAGATGCTTTGCAAACATAAATATTTTTTTAGTTGAAGTGCCCTTAGCAGGTCTGAAAAAAATCACAAAAGTATAGAATAATTTAGGTTGGGAAACACCTTGAGGATCACCAAGTTCAACCATTCACCTAATACTGCCAGATCCACCACTAAACCACACTCCTAAGAACCCTCCAGGGACGCTGAGTTGACTGCTTCACTGAGCATACTGTTCTAGTGTTTGACAATCCTTCCCATGAAGAAATTTTTACTCATACCCAATCTAAATCTCCTCCAGCACAACTTAAGGCCATTTCCTCCTGTCCTATTACTTGCTACTTGGGAGATTAATCCCCACCTTGCTACATCCACTTTCAGGTAGTTGTAGAGAACCCCTCCCTGAGCCTCCTTCTCTCCAGGCTAAACAACTAACCTGTAGGCACCTGAAACCATCTGCTAGTCTCTCTGTGGGTAGACACGTACAAGTGTTTAATTCAAAAAGTGTTCTTCTGAACATAGAGCTCAAACACCCTCAGCTCCTTCACAGTCAGCGTGACTGTGCTCTTTCCCATTGCTATCAAAGTACCCCAAGCGAGAACATGGATTTCCTCAGAACAAAACTAGTAAAGACTGAAGTTAAGGACCACAACTAATGCATTCTAACCACAAATGGGCATTTAGTCCCTAGGATCAGATTAGACCTGGCTAAAGCGAAAAAAAAAAAAAACCCTTGACCATGGACATCAGGTTCTCTGCACCTACTGTTTTGCTCTACAGATCCACTTTCATTCACAGATTTGCTAACTTAAAAATAGCCTTTGTCTGCACTCCCTCACCTGTCATCACAGGGATAATAATTATTAACTATATGGAGGTGACAGAGTGACTGATCAGCTAGTGGGTGGGCAGCATTTTGAAAATTTGAAGTGCTTTGTAGCTATTCCCTCTTATTACAAATACTTTTGTGCATGCACCATCCAAAAAGACAGCAGAATATAAAGAAGAATCAATCTAGAACATCCTTGGTCTCTCTACAATACGACTTGCTGAAGCCACTGTGGTGACAGCAGGCTTATTTCATGGAACAACGATCTGACATGTCAATACAAAGTACACACATTGATTATAGTTTGGGTGTTGTTCAGTTCAGTAGAAGTCTGTCGGGAAATACAGTCTGTCCATATAGTATAAGCTTTTCTTATTTATCAGTATTTATCAGTCAGGATCCAAAAAACCCATGAACAACTAAATGACTCCTCAATACCACTGCTATACACAACAGAAGCAACAAGTACCTACTGTTGCTCTCATGCATTTCCTGCTTATTTATTCTTGCTTAATAAAACCAAAGACAATGTAAAGAATTTATTAGTAAGTATTTTAGAGATTGTCATTTCGTAAATTACTATCTTCTATGTTTCATTTTGGCACTGTACTTATGCTTCCAGAGTTCCTTACATCCCAGGCTTTTCAGTATGGCAAAAACCCCAGAGTGGCTCATCTGAGGAGTCAGCCTACCAGAGCAAGCCTCACATGAAGTGTGAGGACACTCTCTCTGCTTCAAAATACAACTATAGGAGAAAATAACCCTTTCTACTTCAAACAGCTTTCTGCTGTTCTTAGCTGCCAAATGAGTTCAAACCTCCAGTCTCAACCTCTCAAGAAAGATAACTTGCTGTCCAACTACACTGCCATGTATCGTGGATTCATCATCAGATGAAGGAAGGAAAGTGGTCACATTCTCACCCTTAATCAAAAGCTTCTGATCCTGCCAGTTCTAGCTATTTACACACATGTTTATTCATTCACCCAATTCTCTCGGGGCTTCTAAATCAGCTCAAAGGGTCTATAACTACTTCAGAGTTCACTAGCAGAGGTCACAGTTCTCCCCAGGAAACCTGCAATCTCTCTGAACAGATTCTTCACCTAGACAGTATGGCAGGATGACCATAAATGATCAGGTGTCCAAGCACGCCAAAAGTTGCAGTTTGAGAAACCAGTAACTAAAGAAGCTAGACATACTGCAAACAAATTAATAAATTTCAGTGCCCTTAAACAAATGTTTAGAGTGACAGGACCTTTCATGTCCACATTCAAAAATATTAGTCAAAATTATTTCAAATACCAGTATGACTACATAGTTTAGACCAAATAAAAGAGAACATTAGAATACATTTCAGGGTAAGGTTTTTCAGAAAAAAATGAACTACTGGTGCCATCAAAAACATAAGCATCTGATTGTACACGATAGAAAGAATGAAAAGGAACTTCTATAAATAGTCACTTTTTATGGAATTGTAACAAGATGTTCCCAAGATATTTAAATGTGAAGTTTAGTTCAGACATTTAGGCAGTATTGGCTACTACATGAAAAACTTACTACTCCTAGGCAAGCATTTCCAGTACAATGTAAACTAAGATCTGCCTCCTTGGTACCTCAGTTTCTTTTCTATCTCACCCAGTGCACAAACTGGGTGATGTGCTAGAGGGGGAAGCAGCATCACCTATGAAAGTAACAACTACTGCCTTTCGACTTTCCCTACTTGAAAATTTAGTTTCACTATGACACTTTTCCAAAAAGAAATGCTATTGTGTGAAGGTAAGATAATGATCCACAAAGCCCTGAGTTAAAGCCTTATCATTCAGGAAAGAATCATGCATTATGATCCAAAGTATAATAATTATTTTAAGTGGATTGCAGAAAACCAGCAAAATTGGCAATATGCTGTCATTCCCTGGTAATTTATAGCATCAGAAGAATTACAAAGTAAATGGAAAGAAAAAAACCCAACCGTACCCAACCCTAGATCAGTCTGAATCATCATTTTGTTTGAGAAATGATGGTATGGATTCATTATTTGATCCAGGAATAAAGCTTGGTGTCATTTCCAGAATCATTCTGAAATGTAATTCATAACACTCTAATTACAAAGAGATTACTGGGAAGAGCAAGCAGGTCAAGATACTTAGTTACAGAGATACCATTAATTTAAGATAAAGAGGAAATACTCCTAGGTGATTTTTATGTCACAACATAGAATCAGAAAAATAATCTGCCTTGCTTGCTGATGGACTTAAAGGGCTGCCTGAAACTGAGAAAAAGATTACTGTGAAAGCAATAAACTTTACAATTTGCATTATGAGTTGTTCAGGAACACTTTCTGCTTCAAAAAAACTTCAGCAGAGAATCATTTTTCCCCTCTCTGTGAAACGGGATTCATTAACAAGGCAAGTCCAAAGGAAGAATGGCAGGAAGGTTTCTTTTTCATCTACAATTAATTTACAATTGCAAAACTGTAAATTTAATTTACAATTCACTTTGTAAATTTGTACATTTGATTACAGTTCATTTGTACATTTCATTACAATTCATTTGTACATTTTATTACAATTTCATTTACAATACACTTCACAATTGCAAATCTGAGATATTTCAAGGTACCTACACAACATGGAAGAGGGTTTGGCTTGTTATGTTTTCTGGGGTTTGTTTTTTCTAAGGATGTGTTCTTTTCTTTCTTATTTTTGCTTTTGATGGCTCTTGTTTTTAAGCATACCTTATTCTGAGAGAGAGTAGATAAGACCAAAAGACAAATCTTTGTAGGAGGCAAAGGCTTTTGTACACTTAAAGTAGGCTATTAAGAAAGGACAGGGAAAAAGAAAATTCAGCATTCAAAATGCTTTTACCCTTCTTCCATGTATTGGTTTTCACAAAGAAAAGATAGTGGTGTATCCCCAAACATCTGACTCATTACTGGAATTATCTCAAGAGAGCCTGGAAAACAACTTGCCATCATTTGATTCTACAGGTTAAGATGCAAAGATATCCTATAGGTTGAAAGCTCTGAAGACAACCAAAATCCAACACCTAACAAATGAATTCCCAACACTACACAGTGTTACAACAAGAGGAAAATAAACCCAAGAGTCCATTTTTAAAATATAACATTGAAAGTAACAGCAAAGAGCCAAGCGCAACTACACACTCATTTGCTAAGGTCCAGCCCTCCTCATGGATTTCAGTGCCTAGTTTCCATTGGAGCACTGAGCACCATTCTTTAAAATAGAGACCTACAGATGGGCCAAGGTTCCAACTCCAGTGCAGCCTGACAAATTCCCATGTCTCCCTAACTGTACTGAAGGAGATGTTTTACCATAAGATCATGACAATATCTCCATTTCTCCCTGAAGCACAGCCAAGGCAGACAGAGCTAAGGTGTGCCTGACACACTCCCTCATGCTTCACTGTCCCAGATATCATAGCCATCAGTGGACATCAAGACAGCAGATACTTTAAGGTACTGGAGATGAGACACTGAAGATGTGATGTACCACATCACTCAACTGTAGGTGTGGTGGGTTGCAATACAGGATGTGACCAGAAATGTGTGTTCTATCACCATCCATTGAAGCCGGGTGGGGCAGTGATCCTTATCTCCGTGGCACATATTATCTGCTAATGGGCCA
>JAODKT010001744.1:30677241-30688206 GCA_027576195.1 Cossypha heuglini
CTTTGTAATACTGTATTTCTATTTTAATTTTCCTAGTAAAGAACCGTTATTCCTATTCCCAGATCTTTGCCTGAAAGCCCCTTAATTTCAAAATTATAATAATTCGCAGGGAGAGGATTTACATTCTCCACTTCAAAGAGAAGCTTCTGCCTTTATTGGCAGACACCCGTGCTTCAAACAAGGACAGTAGGGTACAGGCTCATCTTTAAACACCAGCTAGAAGGGGTGTTCTTAAAGCAATAAGGACTTTGGAACAGGACTATTACTTTAGAAGTGGGTGCCTCTCCGCATAAAAGCCTCTATCCTGGCCTATCAATCCCAAAAATCCCCTAAGGGAAGCCACCAGGCCCTCTAGCAAGCATCCACATTCTTAAGAGTAAAGTCTTGTCAGCTTAGACAGTAAAGCTCTGCCAAGAGCCAAGGCAGGTGCTGGTTGCTCTGCTATTCCAGTACCTGGTCTGAGCATGGCAGGGCTATAGACTGGCAGTACACACACTTCTTCCTTACTCCCAATCTTGTCAACCTTGACTGGAGAGGCTGGTTATTTTATAACGTTATTTTTACGTATTTTAGAACACACATATTTGGTGCACAGTACCTTTGTAGAGAATCACAAGTCTTATCCATTTCTTTCCCTCATGAATGTACACATCGAGAGTTAACATTCACCTTTGCAACTAATCTGACTTTGCAACACACTTCTACTAGTGATAAGCATTTTGAGGGTGGGAGAAGAGACTATTTTTCCTTCTACAACTTTATCTAGAAATAATTTGTCTTCTGCAAAAGGAATTTGCTGACAGCAGACACAGCATTTGTTTGAGTACCACCAAAACAACTGAGTTTGTGATCACATCCATGTGCCACTTATCAGGATGCTTTGGTACTCACCTGGGCTTACATGCACAATTTGTATCAAGCACCTAGTTTACACACAGTCTCAGGACATTGCCAAAGCATATGTTTCCAAGTTGGAGGGCTCTGATCCTGCTGTGTCTACTTAGTACATAGAAATGTGTCAAACCCCTGAAACGACAACTACCTTATATAATGATGCATAATGCTAGGACATTACCAGGAGCACTGACACTGGAACAAGCCCAGAGGCCGCTCAGCCCACAATCAACTACTTGAAGCTACAGCCTGTGTCAGTCCTGTAGCAATTCAGGGATCGGCTGAAAGACATCCTGTACCAACCCACAGCTCAGGGTAACGAGTTACCTTGCAGTCTTCCCAGACAGACTTAAGCTGCACAGGTGGCTGCTTTGGGAAAAGTATACTGGCATACTGCCACTGCAAGGCTTCTGAACTGCAAACCTAACATTTTCACTGATTTCCCCTCAGGCAACTGCTCACAGCGATCCAGGACTACTCACAAAATCATTAGGCATATGCTACAACCTTCCTGGGCAACTGGCGCCAATGCTCAGTCATCCTCACAGTGAAAAAGTGTTTCCTGATGTTCAGAATCTCCTATGTTTCTGCCTCTGCCCATTGCCTCTTGCCCTGTAACCAGCCTGGCTCTGTCCTCTTTGAGAGTTCCCTTTGGGTACTTACATAAATTAGTAAGATCCTTCCCTGAGTCTTCTATTCTCCTGGCTGAACAGTCCTAGCTCTCTCAGTATTTCCTCACAGTAGAGTATTCAAGTCCCTTCGTTACCTTAGACACTCCTTGCTTGAATCCCTCCAGAAGTTCCACACCTATCTGTCTTGTACTGGCAAGCTTAACCTCACACTCACTGCCCACCAGGCAAAAGGAAAAGAGGGCTAAGTGCTCTCTCTACTTGGTAACAAAACCCTTTCCCTGGAGCATTCAGGCTGCATCTGTGTCAGTACAGTGTCAAGTTCTGACTTTGCTTCAGCTGTGTTAACGCACATCTGAAAATTATGTAAGAACTTTCTGAGCTCTATAAGTACACAAGAAAACACAGTCCCACAGGTGAGCAGTGGCCCATGGACCTCAAAATCCTCATTTTTGTAAGACTAAATCTATTCATGAAAGTCTGACACCTAGAGGGGGTTAAGTCGAAGAAAGTACCCTGTAAGCATCCCAGACTATTCCAACTGCAGTTAAGTCCTTGAACATCCAGGTCTTCCTTGATATCATGAAGTACCCACTTTCTAAGGATAAATCCGATTCCTCTGCAGAAGATGCAGAGTTCCTCACAGCAGGCCTCTAGAGCCAGTGTTCCTCAAGGTGCAACCTAAAGCTGTTTTCATATTTCACACAAGAGCTAAGCAGCTGCTACCGGCATTCACCAAACATTGACCCTTACACAAAAGCTCTGGTGTACAGCCTGTACAATCTGACAGTGCTCCCAAGGTGGACGAGCCATGACAACTGTGCATGAAGTACCCAGGAGAATCCTGCAGGTACTAAGGCACAGGCACAGATGGCTGGGATTCGTATGTCATTACAGTGCACTCTATTTGGATGCAAGCAAGACCCTGCAAGTAGCCTAAAGGGATTACTCAACATGATTTAATAGAAATAATGACAGCAATATGATACATGTGCCTGAAGTACACTCCATCAGACAAATTACTCTGAATCTTGTAAATTATAAACACCTAAACACCCAACATTTATCATCTTGATACCCAGTTCAAACATTACTGCACTATACCAGAAGGAAACAGAAAAACCTGGAGGTAAACTCCTGGACAGGAAAAGAATACATGACAGAGTTCTAGGCTGGGGACAGAAGTTGCAGAATCTGGGCAATTTCCATTGTTAGAAGAGGAAGAAAAGTATTCTGAAATCAGGTTGACCAGAGAGGTCAGAGTATTCTAGCATTGTTGAAAGTGAAGGGAAGGATGGGCAGGGAAGTGCACTTATTTAGCAGAAAAACTGAAGAAGGATTAAAATTAAATGAAAAAACAAGTAAAATGGAGAGGTTGAACTGTTTGTACAAATATTCTAGACAGGCAATAAACTCACAGAATTGCTGATATTTAGATGTCAATTTAAAGAAGGAGAAATAACTAAAGAAAAGATTTACCCAAGTTGAAGTTTAGTGGTTGGCTTTATTTTTTACTTCACAATTGGCTGACAGCCAGTGATCTTTATACTTTTGGTTTAAATTCTAATAGGGAAAAATTGAAACAAAAGCTGATGCCATAGCAGATGACAGTCACAGGTAATGTGACAGACAAACAAATGGGGCTCCTCTAGCGCTTTCACGAAAACGGAAAAGTATAATCTCCTAAGGCCATGTAACTGATGCTAAAGGTCTCAAGCAAATTACCTTGGTATTTCTGCAAGTTCGTAAATTATGATTCCTAAACCATAAAAGCACCACACAGAAATGCCTCTAAAGAAAAGGAGCATGTGTCAGAACCACAGTCAAAAGTAACTGCAAGACCACATGATTATGACTGTACACTATTTGCTATGCGTAAACAGAAGAAGTTCAACACCAGTAGTAAAGGCATGCTATAAGCACATTGTGTTCATGAGAGCTACTTTAGCAAAAACTTGCCATAATTACAAGTGTAAATAATTGGATTTAGATTTAAAACAGGAACAAGTGGGAGTCATTTCAGAACATTTTATGAAGTAGCCCAGAGAGCCACAATTCTACAAAGAAAAATGAAAAATATAAAACAATAAAAGCAGCCTGGATAAGAGAGGAAATAAAAGAATATTGAAATAGGCAAGCCAAAATCATGGGAAATTTCAATCATTTTATTATGACGTCTGGGGCTTTGCATAAGACCTCACTGTTTTTTTTTTTAATGACAAACCACACTGGTCCCTCACAAAACTGTTGCTGTAGAATACTTAATATTTATTAACACAGAAAAATGCCCATGTAATTTTCAATTTTTTTTGTTTATTTTAGGGAAGTACAGACCATGTCTGCAATGCCAGAGTGCCCACTGAGGACCAACAACACAGAGGATTTATTCAAAGTCAGAATGTCAGACAGAGGCTCCAAAGGTTTTAGAAGGACTGGCTAGGAAGGCATACTGACTTTAAACTCTTGAACTACCACCCAAAAGAACCTAAAGGGTGAAAAACAGTTGAGGAAGAGAGATCACATACTGAGACTGATGGAGTTACAGTATTCAGATGGTTTGCCGTACAAAGTCAGTGGTTTTGAAGAACTAGGTATCTGCTAAGCAACTGATCAAACAACAAACCAACACAGCATGCATTCAGTAACAGTTATTTAAACAGTTAAATAGTAATAGTACACAGGCAAAAGTCCTCAACAGACAATTGTCTTCCAAACAGGATCCCAACAATAATAAGACTTAAAAAAAACCTTAAAAATCTTCACCCATGAGATAAAATAAAAACAAGAAATTATTACTGACAGTACTTGCAGTACTTTCAAAGTACGGCAATGGAAAAGCTGTGAACTGGTAAACAATGATGATGATGATATGATGCTGAAAACTATATTAGAATAACCTGTAAAACAGAAAGAGGCCAATAGTGTGTATCTAAATACAGTTAAATGTAAATTTGTCAAACACTGACTAAACCCACCCTAAAAAGCAATTATTTAGAAAAGCACTTCAGTTACAGCAGCCACCTAAACATGAATAGTTTAATGTCATGGCTCAGTACACTGTTGCATTCCCTGAACACACCTCAACAGTGGTATTCCACCTAGCAGTACTTACATACTTGTAATGTTCATGATTATGATGAACTTTAAGAAATGAGCAGTGCAGTTATTTTACTTCTTATGCTTTATCTAATGTCAGAAAACAAATTTCACAATACATAAAGAAAGACCTTATCAGACAGGTCACTGGCATTTTGTGAAACCGTGTATTTTGGTTCAAAAAACTACATATCACTCTCTCAAAAGACACACACAAACAAAAAAGAAAAGCCCATCATAAATACCTACAAAAAGAAACCTTTCCAAACCCACAAAACAAGCTTAAGTTATTGAGCACAGTGACATACAAAATTAATGCCACTGTATCTAAACTACACTCTAGATTGGTAGGCTGAAATACTGTTTTAAATAAGACAGTTATACTCAGTCAACAAATAAACATTTGTCTTGCTTATGGCTCTGTTTTGACTACTTCCCCAGAGTTCTGACCCTCTGTGCACGTAAAAAAAAAAAAAAAGCTGCAAAGAAATGGGAAGGTATTAGAAAATTCCATGTCACTAAGCAGAAGTACCTTATCATGTAAACAAGACAAATAAACAGTCAAAAGGTGATCCCACATTTCTGCAGCTATATATTATTCCAGAAAATACTGTCACTCCTTGAAAATAACTAAAATGTAAAGCAAAAGCATTACAAAGTGTTTTCCTGATAGTTTTTGCCCCCTTCTTAAGCTACTCTAACAAGACTATGTCCTAGCTGCCTGACAAGTCACATAGTCATATATAGTATTTTGCATAATTACTAGTTAGAAAATCCCACCATATTTTGTAATTTTAAACAAGAAAAAGATAATCTCCTCCTACTTTACTGGTTTTATATTATTTAATGGGAAAACTCTATAGACGAAAAATGCAACACAAATACGTAAATCTATCCTTCTCACTTTACTAGAAACTGTAGACGAAAAAAGTCTATGAATCAAAACATTCAGACACAGTATTTTCTGAGAACAACCAAATGAAAACTGCACTAATAAAACTAACATGGTTGTAAATTTACAAAACAAAACAAACAAACAAAAAAAGCAAAAGAATGTCATTACCCAGAGAACGTTTGTGTCATAAATTTCTCCAAGGATACAATTTAAAGGTATACATACTAACTTCACTCTTCAGCATCAGAGGTTTGCTTTTGGAGTAGGAAATACAGCCACAATTAAGCTGTTTGCAAATTCTGCTCAAGTTGTTTATGTAGTTTTGATTCAAAGGCCAAAAATCAGAAGTTACCATGAGTCTAGTTCTTAACCCTAATAAAAATCTAATAATTAACAGGAGTGTATAATTATGCTGTGGAGCCAAACACAAAACAAAATCAAAGTGAATCCGAATTCACTATTATCTTGCCTTGCAGGTAAAGAAGAAATGATTAATACAATTAAGGAAATAAACACCAAGAGAACAAAAATTGTTCTGGGCAGAGAATGTTTCTAGATTTCTATGAACACAAATGGCATTAAAATCCAAGCTTAAGGGATTTTAAGCCAAGCCATTTTACTGATGCTCACTGTGGGGGTGGTGGGCCACTGGCACAGGTTGCCCAGAGGAGCTATAAATGCTCCATCCCCGGCAGTGTTCAAGGCCAGGTAGCATGGGGCACTGAGCAAGCTGGTCTAGCACAAGGGCCCTGCCCATGGCGGAGGGTTGGAACTTCTCACTCTTAGAAGAGTTTCCCCCTTACTCAAACGCTCTGTCATTCTATGAAGCATGCTGTTAGTCAATTTAATGAAATACAGTAATTCCAGTGAATCTTTGTTCCGTTTGTAGAAAATACCCAGTTTTACATTTAGATGAAAGCAAATTTACTCCCAAATTATTTATTCTGCTTTCTATGAATTAAGCTGCTAAACAAGGAGAGACAGTCACCTAAATGAAATCCATCTTTGCATCACTCAGAGTAAATGTTTATTATCATCTCCCTTAATTTATTTACCAATTCAATGCTGAGATAAACAGAAATCAAGAGGAAACTGAACACAGTACAAAAAAAAAAAAAAAAAAACCCTCATGTTATTTCTTCTCAACATTCTCTTCTTACCAAGAAAAACAGAAATACGTCTAGGTGCATGTTGTTTTTTCAGAGGGTGAAAAAAATGTATGTATAAAGCATTGTTTCTTACAGCTCTCACGTTGGGAAGGTGTACCACAGTTTTAACTTCAGGAAATCACTTATTATCACAGCAGTCCAATCATAGCATCACAGAGCAGTTTGGGTTGGAAGGTACCTTTGAAAATCATCTATGCCACCCACTATACGAGGTTGCTCAAAGACCCCTCCAGCCTGGCCTTGTACACTTCCAAGAATAGGGCATCCAAAGCTTCCCTGAGCAGCCTCACCTGCCTTCCTGTAAAAGATTTCTTCTGTGAGTCCAATCTCAACCCACTCACTTTCAGTTCAAAACCATTGCTCCTTGTCCTCTTACCGACAGACGCAGGTAAAAAGTCTTTCTACAGCATTCTTATTTACACTCCTGGTATACTGAAAGGCTGCTCCAAGGTCTTTCCAACATCTTTTCTCCTGGCTGAAAAACCCACTCTATCTCAGACTCTCTTCATAGGAGAGGTGTTTCATCACTCTGATCACTTTTGTGGCTCTTTTCTGAGCTCTTTTTACTTTTCTAGGACAACAGACACAGATGCAGTATTCCAGGCCCCACCAGACAAGAATCACCTCTCTTGACCACCCAGCCAGACCTCTGATGCAGGCCTGGCTTTCCAGGTTCCAAGTGCACACTGCTGTCTAAAGTCCAATTTTTCATTCACCAGTACCCCTAAGTTCTCCTGCCCAGGGCTTCTCAGAATCCATTAATCCCCTGCGTTGTACTGGTGTCAAGGGTTGTCCCAACCCACAGGCAACACACCCAGGATGTTGGACTTGGCCCTGCTGAACCTTGCTGAGGTTCCAATAGGCCCACTTGCCTCCCACCAAAGATACTAACTGTACCTCTCAGATTGGTGTCACCTGGGAATCTGCTGAGGGTGCAACTTCCTACTGCCTACATAATGAAGGAATTAAACAGTATGATTCCTTGAGGGATGCCACTCATTACTATTTCCACTTGGACATTAAACCATTGACCATAACTCCCTGGATGCAGCCATCATATCAATTCTTTATTTATCAAAAAGTCTATCTATCCAACTTCACTCCAATTTAACAGTGAGAATGTTGGGAGGGGACACAGTATAAAAGGCCTTACAGAAGCCTAGATAGATGACATCTCCATCTCTTCCTTTGCCCACCGATACAGTTACTCTATCATAGAGGGCCACAAGATTAGTCAGGCACTTAGTCCTTCCTGAAGCCTTGTTGGCTGACTCCATAAAGAACACCTCCACATCTTCCAAATATTTCAACAAACGTTTAAAAAATATCTGTTCCATGACCTAAAGGCTAAATTATAGCCTGAGTTTTGTCTTGAGTTTTAATGTCGCCAAAGAGGTTTCCCCTAATTGGGGGGGGGGGTTAAAAAAAGTTTCTTGAGTGTTTGTCACAGGGGTTTTATACTAAATCCTTTTGCCATGACATACAATACCTGTAACTTCCCAGATCAAACCCCCTAAAAAACTACTTAGAAGAGGACTTAGTAGATTGGGGCAATGGTAATGAGATAAACAGATTTTGACCTCTAAATCTCTCCTTTAATAACAGGCCAAGTCAGTCAGAGAGCTATTCCGTGGCCTGCACTCTGGGGTTAACTACTAATCCCATTACTGCTGAAGATGACCAGGGGAATACATCATAACCACCCCTCAAAAAAATGGGCGAGACAGGACACGAGAGATTCAAGAGGCATGAAGATTATTGCTGTGTATGAAAAGAGTTCTAAGCATCAGGTTCTATTAACACACAAACAAGAATTAAAAGAAGGAAAAGAGAATTTAACAGAGTTATTCAAATATAGGTGTAAGAATATGTCCTTGATTTTTTGGGCTTTTCTCCCCAGGACAACTACACCGCATCTCTCTTTCCAGGCTAGTATTATTTTCTTTTTAAAAACAAACAAACAGAAATACAAGTGAGAAGTATTGTAAGAATCATTATTTTCCCTCTTAAAAGATTAACTGAGTTTAAATAAATTTTACAAAGGAGTACTTTGGGTTTGTTTTTCGTTCATTTGTTTTTATTGTTCCTTTTTGCAAACCATCTCTGAAACATTTTAACTATCAACATAAATATTTCATTTCAACACCATCTAAACAGCACACTCCAAAAACACAAGCATCAGATCCTCTACATACCTGGACAGATGTGTAAGAATATATTCAAGCTGCATGATTGATGCCTTTGTTTTTCAGCATTTAATTTCATCTGCTTTTGCTGCTCTGGTCTATAAGACCAAGAAGCACTTACAGTGCTTTGCAAATCCATTATCGGAGCAACATATAAGTTTCATACTTGACCATCAGTTTCCCAAGCTTGATTAGTTCCCAAAAGCATAAAGAATGATGGCATCTTTTCCAACTTCTATGTGTTTTGCATTTTTCTGGCCTTCTGAGTTAGCAGCTGCTTCAGAAGCCTTCTGTTTGGCTTTCTGGATGATGCTGTTCACCCAGAAATGTGGGCTGGAGTACCTTTCAGAATTCTTTTTCAACATTCTCTAATATAAGCAAGACAACATTAGCACTGAAGACTTAGAAACTCTGCTGTGATGGGTTTATGGAACAAGGAAATAAAAGCAAGTTTCCTTAACTCAGAAATAGTCTCATTCAGTATATGGATTCTCGACAAAGATTATCATTAGAGCAATGAATTAGCCAAGGACCAAGAAGCTTACGCAACTGTCGAGTGAGCTCAGGTACAGTGACAGACACACTAACAAAACTATTCTTCCATGCCATAAGAATAAATACTATTACAATTAAAATATTTTTCCTAATGGATAGTTTCAAAGTGTACCTAAAACATGTTCACTACATTATACCTTAGCTTAGAAAAATATGATCAAGAATGCGATCTCTTTGGGTTAATTTCATGGCTATACAGTAACTAAATGAGTAATTTCTAACTTGATTCCTGCTTACTCAAAGAATCTCTAACAGGTTGATTTTCTTTCACATCCAGATACACCAAGTTCCTACACAACAGAAACCTGTGCTCTTACCTTGGATTTAACTTAGAGACTATCTGAGCCAACACTATTCTGATCCACATTTGGTGATACTTACCAAGATCTGAGCTGTATTTTTCCTTTAACTTCAAAAGATTCAAGGATCTAACTGCACTTAGCTCTTTAGAGAAGACTGGGGGTAGAGGGAAGAAATAGAACATATTTCAAATTTTAACTCCCATTTCCACAATTTCCCTTGGGAAAAACAAATCCTCCTTCAATAGACTTTCGGCAGCTGGGACCAAGTGCCAAAGTACTTCAACAAGCACCACAATAGCATTCGACAAAAGAAAAGACACATAATCAGTGAGAACAGGGCCTTGGGTAGATATCTCATCCATGTACTCTGAGGCAAACAGACTCAGGCTCTGGCAGTAGTCTGAGTCTCATTCATTCCTCTACCTAGTCTCATTCATTCCTAACAGACGCTTCTTCCACACACCAGGTCAATCGAAATTACAAATAGCAAAAGTGCCAAATGAAGCTGTCAATACACAGCTCAACTGTGCTGACGCAACAGTGATATAGTCTTTATCTTTTCAATTTACAGAATCACTAGTTGCTTCCACTTTCATAAACTTTCTACTGTTCCATTGCTTATTCAAGCAATACACATATTGCACATCACCTGATTTCCACAGAAAGATGAGTTGAATCAAGACAGTTGGGCTCACCTAAATCATACAGTTCATTACAGTAGTTACTGAGATGATTCTGCCTTAATGGATTGACAGAGGAATCTTGTTCGGTGGGGTTTATTTTACTTTCTGGAATAGCCACACCACCTTCTCAAATGCAGAACGAAATTAACAACAACACTTTTCTGTTGGCAACTGCATCTGCATCAGGGTTGTGGGATAAAACTCTGCACTACTGATAAACAGTAAGTAGAGTGTACAAATTAGGTAGTTTAATTATTCCATGCCATTTGCCGTTTGAAAACTTACAAAGGAAAAAATCTTTGGACAATCATGCTTCAGTTTAGTCTCAGTATCAGCACTACTTATTGAGGGAACAATGTGCTTTCAGAACATTTCGATTTAAACTTTAGTTTAGCTTTTGTGCTATTCCTGGAACTCTCCCAGAAACTTTCAAAACTTTTACCTTCTACAACTTTAGCATCTCCTGGACTTCTCTCATCCAATTTTAACACATCTAACTTCTTTGCACAGAGTTAATAGTATTTAAAACCTGGGGCATGCTTCCTTCTTTTTGTCC
>JAODKT010001744.1:30722063-30747715 GCA_027576195.1 Cossypha heuglini
GCTGCGCCTGACAGCGCTAACGGCGGGCCCGCGGCGCGGAGGGGGGGCGGGGGGAGATGGCCGTAGTCGGTTCCGGGAAGGTGGGGCCGGCGGGGCCGTTGTGGGTGCGGGAGCGACCGGCTGGTGCTGGGTCCCGGCTGCCTCTCGCAAGCCCGCGGGTGGCGGACAGCGCAGCCCCCTGTTGATGCCCGCTCAGGGGTGTGCGATCTGAAGTGGTTCCCTGAGTCGGTGTGGGGCTTGAGTGGGTGCGGCATAAACGCCCCGCCGTTCTTATCCCTGTGCCAACCGCAGATGTGCGTAGCTGGGCGCGGTGTTACATCCTTATACGCAGTTGTGCCGCTGGTCCGGTAAAGGGTGCCTGGCCCCGGCAGGCGCCCAGGCCGCGCTTAGGCAGGCGCGCCCACCCGGTGAGCGCGGCTCGGCCTCCCCGTGTGCCGCAGGTCGGCGCGCGGCCGTGGCTGCCGCTGGCCGTGCTCTTGGGTGGCATCTGTTTGCCCACCCTATGCATTTAGCCAGCTGGTTGTTTTAATCGATACAAACTCATCGCTTCCTGAGAGCTCCTAGCATGGAGCTGGATTTTTCAGTTTTACTGTGTGCTGTATATTTCTTGTCAAGGTAGTGTAAAGTGATAGCAGATTGGTGGTATCACTCCCTGCAGTGCAGAAGAGTTCAAGTTTGTGTAATTTTCCGTTTGGAAAGCATTGTGGGTCTGATTAGTTTGTCCCTTTTTCTCTCTTCCTACAAGTGGGTCAAACTTCAGTGGTAGGGCCAGGAGCTCATTTCTTCAGAGGTGTGGTGGTACGGTGTTGCAGTGAAAGCCCCCATGGAAAGAATATTGCTTAAGCTCTGGAGAAAAAAGGCTAGTATTTTGCACATCCATACATCACCAAAAGCCATTGGTGTCTTAAAAATGATGGTCATTTTTTGAACCCGAAGTGTTGGATTATAATTCAATCATTTCTGTTCCTGTGACCACAGTGTGGTCATTAAATACTAGTAAATCACAGCTAAAAAAAAAGTAAAAGGGTGTGGAAGAATTCTATTAGAGTTTCTATGTTGTTATTATTATATTTCCAGTAATTTAGATGCTAACAATATATATTTTTTTCTAAATTATGCTTCTACAAATGGCTGTCCTCACCTGCTTTTATCTGTCCAGTAACTTGTGTTAATTTGACATACAGAATATTTGAGAAGATTGGTTAAAGCTTTCTAGTCTATGACAAAGAAGAAAAAAAGTTCGCAGTGTGAACAATGTTTGATATCATGTGTGAAATACTTAATGCCGCCTTGAGTATAAATAAGTAAGAAAATATATAATCTAAATATATTGGCAGCTGTCCCTATTGAGATGGTAGAATTACTTAACCCTTAATAGCTGTGCCATAGCAGTATATAGAGATTCTGCTTGGAAGTTAGTAGTGTTTTCTGTGTGGGTACTAAAGTATAGCAAAACCTTATGCCTGAAAAGTGCTTATTGAATTTTACTGGGATATGTATATACGATATGTAACAGCCAAAATATTTAAGGAATTAAATTTTATTATGTGTGATGAAAATTTAGATTTTTAACTGAAGTAGCAGAGAAGCAGTTCTGTGTGTTGCCCGTGATGATGGGTCAGGGGGTGTCCAAGGCTTTTGGACAGACCTTGATGGTACAAAACTAAATCTTAAGATGAAAACAAGATCTCTACAGCAATCAGTGCTTAAAGATCAGGGCTTTTGTGTTCTTGATGTGCCTGTTAGCATGGGGAGAATAAAAATCCAGATTAGTTGTTTTTTGGTATTTGAGTTTTTTTCCCCAGCCCTTTACTTATTTAACTTTACTTGCAAGGTAGTGAGCATCATAAGATTTTTAGCTACACATTAAAGATGTGTAAATGCTATACAATATCCAGGAACGTTTCCATCATTTGGGTATGTGTGAATGTATGTGTTGAATTGACACTGTGATGCAAGATAGTTATATATTGAAAAAAATTACATCTCTTTTCCCCTTTCTTATTTTAGAATACATAAAAAGAAATGATTGAGTCAGTCAAATTAAGAAGACGGTGCATGCTGGATTTCTACTCACATTATGAACATCTTTGTGAACTTCAAGGCTCTCTCCCACTGAAAGCCGTGAAGGCTAATGTGACTCGTGATGCTGTTGATCTAATTGTAGATCACATCAAAGCTACTGATTGGGCACCGCTTCTGAATGCTCTCAGGCATAATAAGACTCTGACTTCTATCAGAATAAAAAGTTTACATCAACATGGTCTTGAAGAATCAGGTCTGTATAGAAGATAAGTATGTTGATGTATGCATGTTAGAATTTGTTGCGTAAAACTTCTGTGTGATTGAATACATGGGGGGAGGAATTTTATGCCTAAGGAATTATTTTAATTTAAGAAAGTACATGAAAAAACAGTGATTGTAATTGCTTTTAAGCTAATAGGGATTGGATTTTACTGATGTGTAGTTTCTTTTTTTTACTAGGTGTGGAAAGATACAAAACTCACTTTAGAAGGAGAATTCCAGCAACTCTGCCGAAAGACTTGACCGGTCAACTATGCAAAGCTGTGAAAGGCTGTCTCAGTATATCAGATGTACTAAAAAATTTAGAACTGCAGGGTTTGCTCCTGAGGGAAAGAGACCTAGCACTTTTAGCAAAGGTGAGAATATAGTAGTATACAAATAAATGGAAAATATGCCCAGAACAAAGAATAGCAGCAACAAATCTTTGTAAGTATTTGTTGCAGACAAAGATACTTCTCTTCTAAGACATCTTTGTGTAGCCTTTACATATACATATGGAATGATTGTGCTGAGATATTTGGAATAACGTAGTCTTAACTGAATGCCTCAGAATCGCAAGGTTTACTGCAAAGATGTTAGCAGCATCTCTGCCATGTGCTTGAGTCATATGACACATGCTCATGAGAGAAACCGCTGTGCATGTGTGTGATAGAAGGGAAGCTGTGGGACACCCAGGAGATAAAAACTGGTCTTCATGTATGTTCCTGAAAAGCTCCAGTTTGCTCGTGAGTGGATTCCTGGAAGGGAGGTTGCTGCTGTTTCCTCTGTGCTAAAGAAATGAACCTGCTTAAACTGAAGGTTTGCTTGGTTTAACCTTCGTTTGAATCCCCTAGAGTTTCTTGTAAGGAACGGTGTTTGAGATATGTGGGTGACCGGGGTTTTTTTTTTTTTTTTTTTTTGGTTTTTTTTTTTTTTTTTTTTTTTGTTTTTGGTTTGTTTTGTGGTTTTTGGTTTTTGCTTTTTTTGTGTGTGTGTGTGGTTTTTTTCTTTGTTTTTTTTTCTTTTCTTTTCTTTTCAAGCCAGATAACCATTGTTTGTTTTATTCTTAAGGGCTTGGCCACAGCTTCATCTCTGGAGAGTGTCTCTTTAGCCCACTGTCCAATTGGAGATGGAGGGTTGGAAAGTAAGTTTAGACTCAAAACCTGTAAATATACTTTTCTCTGTTTAAGTTTCCAAATATGTAAGCAAATTTTTCAGTATTTCTATTCCTGTTTTAAATTTGTCTATGGAGGTTAAAAGAACAATCTTCACTTTATTCTGTGTAACTCAGTAGCATTTGAAGACTTTAATTTCTTCACTTCAGGCTAGTAAATAACTATACTACTTTATAATGATGTTTATACTTTTATTTAAAACAGTGTTCATATTTCTTTACTCTTTCCTGATTTAAGTTTCTTTAAGTAAACTGAAATCAAATATGTGCTAGCTTGTTCAGATATTCTTTGCTGAACATTTGCACTAGAAATGTATAAACTTAGAACACATTAAGTGTATTTAAAAGATACTCTGTATTTCAGCACTATGTCAAATCGTTTGTCTGTTAAAGCTGCCTCTTAATAGGCCACTGAAGAAATGTATTCTGATAATATGGAAATGCTGTGTGTAGATAACATGTGTGCTTTTGTTTTCTTCAGCAATATGTCAGAGTATAAAGAATACAGCTGCTATCAGATTTGTAAACTTCACAGCATGTAGCCTCACATGGCGAGGGGCAGAACATATAGCAAATGTATTAAAGGTAACTTAATCAATTTTTTTAGAATGGAGTGTTTGTAAGAACTTAATAAATTTAATTTTTTACTTTAAAGCCCAAAATCCATGAAGACGATTCATGAGGAGCTTGTGTGAATACCAAAATTAAGTGTTTGTTCTTATGAAACCTGTGACTTCATATGACAAACATAGCTTAGTTTACTGGTGTGGGATTTAAATTCGCCATTTCTTAAAAAAAAACCCCATAATAATAAAGTATTTTCTTTAAATGAGGACTAGGCCTGTAAACATCTAACACCTGTTTTAGGGGTACTTCTTTCATTGTCAGTAATTTTGAACAATATCTCAAGTATTCTGAAGCACTGGATAAGAATAATCAAGTTTACAATTTAGAAGCCACTGATTAATTTATCAGTAGGTTTCTGCCTAGTACTGTGTTTTAATTAGTGTTAATTCTGATTTCCATGGAAGCACAAATTTTTGTAGCATGTATTTATTTCCTATTCAATGTGCCTTGAAAGTGTCTGTCAAAAGAAGGTGATAAAATACTTTGTAGCCATGTTTAATAATTTGCATTGCAAACTGAGCAGTCACAACAAATATAAGTTACAGGTAAGGTTTAAAAATTAGTTATGTTTCTTGAATTCAGGATTATATTTCTTATACCAGCTTTCAAGCTGTTGAATGTGGTTTACAGTAAAAGATAACTTGTGATCATGTCATCAGTTATGTCTTTGCCATTGCATTTATAACAGCTTCTTTGTTTGCAAAGCACCAGGCAATAAGAAGACATGGTGAAGCTTGGGCTGAAAGCCTACGTTACAGGAGACCTGACCTTGAATATATGACAGGTTTGAGGCGGATTACTTTGAATTGCAACATGCTTATTGGAGATAGAGGAGCAAGTGCCTTTGCAGACTGTCTCGGGGAGGACCTTTGGCTAAAAGGTATTGCTAAGTCTTTTACTAATGAACAGCAGAGTAATTCTTCAACGAGTATAGTAACTTGTATAGTAACTGTAGATATATTGGTATGATGATATTGAGATATTCCATATAGCATAGAACTTTGCCGACACCAGCAAATTTTCCGTATACTTCACATCTGGTTATTACTAGTTCCTGTAAGGATTTCTGCAAGATCTCCATATCTCTACTAATGTCTTTTCTTCTATCTCTATGTCTTCACTACTGCATCTCTTAAAATGTAGTAGTGGTAGGCAGAAGACTTAAAGTTGTCAGTTAAAACAGTTGCAGCGAGAGGGGTAATTCACTATGTAGTTTTGGAAGAGTACTCCTTTTTCCAAAGAAATCTCTCTTCCTCTCTTGAAGAATCTGAATACTGTTGTGTTATCTAGTATTGTTCTTCAGTATTTTTGAGAATTACAGTATCATCACATTAGTAATTATACAAAATTATTAATGATGCTGGCATAAATCATAGCATTCTGTATGTGGAAAAAATACCTGTTTTATAGTTTTGTTTTATAGTGTGAGGCAGGCCTACAGATAACATCCATACTGATGGAAGAGGATCAGATTAGAGAATACTTAAACAAACTGGACAAACAGCAGTCCGTAGGCCCTAATGGGATGCCTTCACAATTGCTGAGGGAGCTGGCTGATGTAATTTTGAGGCTACTCTCAGTAGTCTTTGGAAGATCATGGTGATTGGGACAGCATGCATGAGGACTGGAGGAGGATAGCTAATGTCATACCTGTTTTCAAGAAGTCTGGGAAGAAGGACCCAGGAAACTACAGACCAATCAATCTTACTTGGATCCCTTGAAAGGCAAGGATATGCTGCCATCCAGAGGGACCTCAGCAGGCTGGAGGAATAAGCTGATGGGAACTTCAGGGAGCTTAAGAAAAGGAAGTGCAAAGTCCTGCACTTGGACAGGAATAATCTTGTGCACTAGAACATGCTGGAGCTGTGTGGCTGGAAAGCAGCTTTGCAGAAAGGGTGCTGCAGATCCTGGTGGACAACAAGCTGTCCCATGAAACAGTGCCTTTGTGGCAAAGAGGAACAGTGGTGTTTGGGATGCATTTGGTAGAGACTTTGTGAGCAGGGTGATGCAGGTGATTCTTCCTCTTTACTGAGCACAAGTGAGACCATGGAATCTGTGGTACAGGAGAAAACTGGAGCTACTGGAGAGAGTCCAGTGAAGTGCCACTAAGATGAAGTGACTAAAGCAGTTCTGATTTCAGAAAAGGCTGAGAAAGCTGGGACTCTTTGGCTTGGAGAAGAGAAGGCTCAGAATGGGATCAGGGTGTACAAATATCTGAAGGGAGGATGTAAAGGAGGTGGAGACAGACTCTTTCCAATGGTGCCTGGGGACAAGGCAAGATGGAGTAGGTAGAGATGAAATCACCAGAGGTTTTTCCTCAACATAATGAAACCTTCTTACTTTGAGGGTGACTGAACACTGGCATAGGTTGCTCTCAGTGGTTTTAGAGTGGTTCATATTTATCTCCCGTTTAGATGTTAAATGGTTATTTCTTGATGTTGAAAAGTGCTAGTTGTCTTTTTTGAAAGTAATACTCCAGATTTTACAGGAGTTTTACAGATGACTGTTATCTTCATGTCCTCATTTCTCATGCTTCATGTTCTATGAAATGGAGGTTTTCAGCAGGATTAATTTTTTAGATACCTACTATTAAATTACTAACTAAATGCAGTACTGCCTCCACTGATTTTTTTTTTCTTTTTTGCCTCCTTAAACATTTTAGCACTTGATTTGCAGCAGTGTGGAATATCCAATAAGGGAGCAAGGTCATTATTAGATGCTCTTCAAACTAATACAACATTAGTGGTACTTGACGTAAGAAAAAATCCCTTAATTGGTATGTATCTGTGTCTGTATTTATCTTCTTTGTGTGGTTGTTGGGGTCTTTTTTCTTCTTCAGGAACTATATGGGGAAAGGTAGACAGCTTTTAAGAAGAAAAAGAACATGCCACAGTAATGTGCTAAACATTTTTAAAATGGGAAAACAAGCAGGATAGGTAACATGTACTTATTATTCCATGACTTGTTTGTTCACATAAAGAGTTGAATCTTAGAGAAAATTCTTAATAAGGTGTTTTAATTCATTCTAGGACATAGTCTGATGAAAAGCATTATTGAAAGAGTTCTTAAGAATGGAAAGAGTGCTGATTCAGAGGTATGTTTTACGTTTTGGAATGAGTTTGGGGTTTTCTTTGTAGCTTCCATTGCATTTATTTTTGTTTAAAGAATTACTTTTTTCAAAAGGAATCTGAAACAACTATACTAGTTCTAAACAGGAGTTTGACTCAGTACAAATAAAAAACACTAAGGGAAAACCTAAAATGACTGTGATGGACATTTTACTGTATCGGGCTTTCTGTATGATTTCTTCTGGAATTAAAGCTCTCACATGTAATAAAACCTGAATATACATTTAATGGAAAGAAAAGTAGAAATGTGTGTATATTTGGGCATTACCATAGAATGTTAACGAAATATTGCCCCAGGACTGCTGGAGAGGTTTCTACTACATGTGTCCTTGTCAACATGGTAGTAATTACTTCTAATTAAAAAGTAAAAGAAACCACAATTTAAAATTTAGCACCTAATTTATTTTAAACCTTATTTCTTACCTCTAACTTCGGTAACTTAAAAATTTTTTAAGTCGCACAACACTGTCCTTTCCAATGCAAATCATCTATGAAAACAGAGTTCAGTTAAAGTACAGTATCCCCTTTCATCTTTGTCTAACGGTCCGCACAGGGTTCACAGTAATGTGCATAAGCTGAATATCTGGACCATTTATGATTAGGTATACTATTAAAATATAAAGAAATCTGATTCAGTTCTCGAAGGAGTCCCAGCAATCCCAGTTCTTGTGTTGGAATTTAATGCTCTTTTGGTTTTTGCAAAGACTAAATAAAGACAGAGCTGTGGATGTGTAGAGACTGTTAATCCTACAGAAATCCTATACACAAATTTTCAGTTTATTAGACACAGTTCCCCACTTCAGTCTCTAGAAGACCTTTTTTGAGAAGTTGAGGTTGATTGTGAAGAAGTACTCCTTCTGCTTGGCAAATGCAATCAAAATTGCAAAATGTCATAGTATTATATGAAAATAACATCTGCCTGCAAATGCTAAAGATAATTACAAAGTCAAACTGTGGAAACAACTCTGGGAAATCTCCCATATGCTAAAAGATCACTTGACTCAAGACATTAGTTTAATTCAGCTGGTCAGTGTGGTATCTTAAGTTTTATTGGCAGTGCTAGTAATTATTCATACTTCATTAACAGCATGGATGACGAAATACTGACCACCGGCTTGCTAAGTAGCATTGCTGCTTCTGCCAGTCAGAGCTGTTTTTCCTTGCACCCTGCTTTGTGTAAAAAATGGTTGGTTTTTTTCAGTAGCATGTAGTTGATTCCCTTCTGGGATTTTTTTTTAGGTTTACAAGAAGAATTGTCTATGCCTTTGCTAAAACAAAAACTATATATTTTTGCAGCATTGTGTAGCAGTATAATGAACTGTGATCATATATATGACCCAATGTAATAAGTGGTGAAAGTTTGTCTAGTTTCTGAGAGACTGAATAGCTTGAGGGAAAATCCATTGAAGGCGTCTATAAAACAGGATGCTTTCAAAATACTGTTTTTGTATTTTGCTCTCTTTATGCTTAGATGTTGTACAACAGCAGCAGTAGGCACGCAGATGAGACAGGCTATGGGCTACATGAACTTTAGTATTAACCTAGTAAAGCTGCCCTTTTAGGTGTCTAGTAAAACAAAATTAAAATTACTTCTGCTCTTAGAGGCTTGCATTTCTGTTTCTGGGTGTATTTTAGTTTAGAATGATCAATTTGCTTTACAGATCCAGCTGAAGACATAGCAAAGATTGAGTCCAAAGTGAAAAGAAAAACTTTTTCTTGACAATGATGAATTTGGCTTAAACTTAGTTAGTTAGAGCACAGTGATGGCGTTTTAATAATTCTGATGCTTTAGATGGGAACAACTCTGGCATGCTGTTCCTCGTACACTTCTGTGGGATTTAGGGCTATATGAGACAAGCTTTGTGTTAATGTCATCTGTGTTTTCTTGAATGACTGCTTCAGCACTGTGATGCACATTGAATAGAGCTGTTACTGTAAGAAAATGAAGTTTGAAGTACAGCTGTGGCCTTTGATCATCACTGTCTCTTAATTTTAGTTCAGGGCTTTTACTTTGTAAGGATGACTTTTCATTACAGGCAGTAAAAATAAACTTCATGTTTTATAAAATACTGACTTTATCAGTAATACAAAATCACATTGGGGAAGCTTTTACATACTCTGGAGAGCTTTGGCCTGAGCCAGTTATTCCTATCAAGCCAGTTTTCTGAGGATGAAGTGCAGAAGTCAGGGTTGCCTCTTTATAGGGTTGATCCTGGAGGTTTTTTGCTGTAGAAGGATGACTGTTTTGTGCAGGAGGAAGGATAATACTGGATGGGTTATTGTAGTGATGTTTTGGGAACACTTTTTGGTAATGTAGACTGTCATCTGTGTTTGAATTTGAGCTTTGTGACACTCGTGGTTTTTTCTTGATTTTACAGCTTATAAAGTTTTCTGTTAGTAGTTCTCGATATCTGACAAGCTACCTCTAATTTTAAATAAGCACCTCTTCAACTGTCATTTACTGAACGGATTTATTTTTCTTTAAAAAAATGCCAACAAATTCCAGTTTAAGTGGCTGCTGTCTCCGCCTTCCAAAGATGCTTTGAAAACTAAGCCAAAGAAAAGAACTATTGTCCTGGGAAGTGGTCGGAAAGGAAAAGCTACTATTCGTATTGGTAATGCTTTGTTTTTTCTGGCTATAGTAAATTTGGTCTGGAAAATTTTATCTTACTGCTCAAGAGCTTAAATTAAAAAATGTATGATGTGTCTAAATGCTATTGTTTTACAGAATGCTTGTCTCAAAAAAAAAATGTTTCTTCTTAATTATATCATGCATCTTCTATCATCATTGGTATCTGTAGGAAACTCGCTTTTGTTTTTAGTGCTGCTAGATACGTGGCTGGAAAAATGCAGGATATGCTAACTTTAAAATGTGTGGAAGCATTGCACTTTTTTTTCTGTATCTCCACAAGCTTTCTCTTCTGCAAAGCCTGGCAATAGTAAGTTGTCTAGTTCTCCTGCTGTTGTAACCTTTCTGTAGCAGGCTGTCCTCTGCCAGAACAAACAAACATGCATTTTTTTAACTGATGTACAAAATGTACTAAGATTTTTTTCAACTTCATGTAAACCTACTATAAATAGTATGTTTAAAATAACATAGGTATCTTGAACATTTACAATTAAGCACTGATAGCTGCAACACTAAACATTTTTCAGTAAACTACCAAAAATTTCACTGTAGTACATTTCACTGTCTCTCGTCTTTGCTCTAGTTATCTGGAAGCAGAGAGGTAAGCATAAATCAAAAAGAAGTCTTTATATAAATAAACTATGGTGATCAGGGTGTGGTGGTGGTGGTGGGAGAAAAAATGGTTGGCAAATGTGGTTGTGGAGGGTTTTGTGGTTTTTTTTGTTTGGCTTTTTTTCTGTTTTGGGGTTGTTCATTATGTGGGGGTTTTTTATATGTTTTGGGGTTTTTTTTTTAAGAGAGGGAGTCAAGATGAAAACTATCCTGTTTATTATGTTCAGAATGAATTGAGATTTTGAATCCCATTAATTAAGTTATGCCTTTCCATAACAAAATCTGTTATTTTATTGATCACAGAGAAGTAATAACCTGAGTTCTCACTAGTTTAACTGTAGTAAATATTAGGCAATTAGTTTTCTAGACTTAGCAGTTTCTGGGTTTGAGAGAATGTGAGGTAGAATGATCATCCACATTAGGTTTCTTTGCTGAGTCTACTTTGATGCTGTATGATTTAAACAACAGAAGACCAGACCAGTGAACCCTACCTTTTCTTACTAGTCCTCTGAAGGGAAGAGATTGCTGGTGTCCTGTACAAGCGATCTGCATGAGTACCAGCTTTATTTTTAATTATTTTGCCCATAAATAAAAGAATGTTCTTCACTCTAAAGCCACTCGAGGGCAATTTTAAGCATGTAGATACCTTTATTGTCTATATGTATGGTCTAAATTCTGACATGACACAATATAATTAGATGTACGAAATTAGTAATGTGAATAAATCTCTTCGGCTACAAAGCTTTACCTCCTGTTTTGAAAAGCAGCTTCCCTTGTATCAACCTAAAAGCAGTTAAGTGTATCAGCTTCTAATCGCAAGTTTTTGGACACTTCAGTAAAATTAGACTGAATGGCAGATTTCCTGCAGTCCTTACTACATAAGAAATTTTATGAACAGTAATCTGTGAATTTGTATGTGAATAGTAAGGTATAATGAATTTTCTTTTCTTCTGATCTTGATCTTCAATCCAGGATTATCATCTAAAAAATCTGTAAGTCCTGGAAAAAAAAATTCCACTGTGAGAGAGAGTTACTCACCAAAACCACTACCACCAGGCACAAGAGGCTTCCTTCCTTGGCGGACTGCAGAACGTGCAAAGAGATGCAGGTGAGGTTTTCATAGTACAAGGAAAAGTACTGAACCATAAAACTTGCATGATAAATACAGTAGAGAGCAATGTTAGCTTTTTAAAATACTGTTTGAAAGTTAAACACAGAATGTCATCACTGTTTTTTCTGTTTCTATCAATTTTGAGGATTTTACATATATTCTCCTCTAGTAAGTATTTTAAATACACGAAAATACATGATAGCCATAGGAATATTCCTATGCAGCAAAAAACCCCACTACAACCAAACCTGCCCTATCTGCTTGTTCTTTTGTTAATAATGATTTATCTCATGTATCATAAGTGAAGAGGCAAGTTAATGTTCTAAACTTTCAGTATACTTGGTTTGAGATCCAGTTCAAGGTTTTTAGGTATTTTCCTGCCTCTTTTTTTTCTGCTTCACCTCACCCAATACCAGCATAATTATTGTGATCATCTAAGACCTGTAAATTAAAATAAAACTGAAAAACAACTTACACATGGAAGCTTTTTTTACACGTTTTTTAAACAGTTTTGGTTATTTTTTTTAATCTATTCCCTAGATCTTGACCTCTCAAAATGGAGACTATATAACTAGTTAAAAAAAAAATTACTTAATGCTCTATTGCCACTGTGGTTGTTAAGCTTGTTTTTCAAAATGCTGAACACCAAACTCTCCTGCTGACTGTATTTCAAAGTAATTAACTAAGTAAGATGCCTGTTGAAGATATTAATGTTAGCATCAGTAGTGTTGCTCTAAATCATGATTAAGTAGGGAGTGCTAATCAAAATGAGAATATAATGAGGTTTAAAGGGATATAGTACAGTGTCTGACGCTGTTTATTTAGTCTTATTTCTTCATCTGTCCTAGAATCTTGTCTTTGGAACATTATAAACTTATTTTCCTCAAAAGTATGGTTTTGTTTTTTTGTTTTTTTTTTCCCTGACTTCAGAGGCGGGGCAGTGGATTGTGCTGCAGAATTGCCAGTGAAGATTCAGGTACTAAGTCTCTCACGTAGTGATTTTGTTTTTAGTGATTAGATACCTGAGAAAAGGGAGAAGTGTTCTAAACAGAATCTCATTGCCTGAAGGGTAAGGCTGGAACATTCTTTCAAAGATTCTCACTCACAGAAATGAAAAAAAGTAGTTTACATCAGCATTTGGTTGAAGCTTCTTTGATACTTACTTTACTTCCATTTCTATTTCTGTCTTTTGGTTTTCTTGTCTTACCAGCTTGCTGAGTTGGAGTATAGGCACAATCCCTCCATAGCCAATAAGAATAACTAGCAGCATTTTTCTCTGAAGGCTTTCTGCACCATCTTTTCTGTCTTGGATTTGGGTGATATACTTTTTTGCACCTGTAAGGTGCTCTAGTAAATCTACTAGGAGAAGAAAAAACCCATCTTCCTTCCTTCTGCTTTGCATCTTGTTTCATCACAGAAGGATCTGATGTCTGCAGAATCCACCAATTAACCTCTGCTCTGGTGTAGGCTTCCCATGGTTTGGGAAAACATGGGCTGGCATGGGATGCCTGTGGCAGCAGCTCCTTTGACCCATGCCTCTGCTTTGACATGAGTCTTCCCTGGCTGGAATGAGGGTATTGGCTCCACCATGGAACACCTCTTCCTGCTCCCAGCCTGAGGTTCCCTCTGCTTTTCCTCACTCTTTTTGTTCCCACTTCTTGTGCCTGTGTGGCACTTTTGCCTTGCAATGAGTCAGCTGGGGCTGGCTATGTCCTGCATGGGGCAGCCCTGGCTGTGCCTTGCAGGGGCTGACTCTATTGCTAAATCTTCAACACAAATACTCAACATAGGCACACATAGGATTGGGTTTTTTAATACTGTTTTATGCAAATTTATGTCAATGTGTATACATAGTAAGAGACTCTGGGAAGCAACTGTATTTAAGCTTTTGATATGATATAATCTTTGATTTTTGCTACACATTGTAATGCTGTGAGTGGGCATGTTTTTCTTTTCTGGTGTAACTAGACAGGCGTTCCTGTGAAAGTGACGCTAGAAAGTGCTTCTACATCTGAAACTGAAGATACAGAAGATTTAGAGGATGTTATCCAACAGCCTGATTTGGCAAAATCATTAGATAAGACTGATGTAGCACAATACCAACAGTTAGAGGTGAGAACCATGTTCAGTGCCTTAGACTCCATAAAGGTAAATTATATCAATTAAGCCATGTTTTATTCAGAAACTTGTAATTAAACAAACTATCAATTTTGGAGCAGAATTTCAGAATAATTTAATACAACTGCAGTATGCGTAATTCCTCTGTTCCAGTCTAGAATCATAGCACACAGACCTTTTGATCAGTGTTATTGCCTGTAGTACTTTCAAGTATTTCCCTTATAAAAGTTATATAATTTATTTCTAAGAGCTAAAATATATTAATTACTGTTGTGTAAAAATAGTTACAAAAATAGCTAAAAGTGTTTAAGTTCCATTTTATAATTGAGCCTAGTGAACTTTATTAATTTGTTTTTTATCATTCCTTCTACTTCTTTTATACTTAAAAAACTTTGCAGTAGTGAAACCAGACTATTTCTGCTAATGTCTTGATTGGGAATGTTCTTATAAAAGAAAGGGGTGGAAAAAAGGTATATATCAGTGGCTCAGTAAGACTACTGAGGTATTCTAGCTCTATTATAAAGTAACATCTTTAGGCAGAATAAGAATTGTTTCTGAAGTATTAAGATTTGAATTCTGTTTGGAGAAACTAGTGGTTACTTCCATAAATAAGGTCAACAGTCAGTCTGGATTTCCTGGCTGTCAGAGCACCACAAGGGGTGAATGTACTGTTCGTATGTGCAAATTTTGGACTGTATTGTACTCTTACACCTGTCTTGGTGTAAGAGGAGTGAAGTTTTAACTTGCTGTAGGTTTATCAGTAGTGGGAATGTTTAGAGTGGGATAGAGTTGTGGAAGACAAAAGGACTGTACGAATACTGCGTAAATAACTACCAGCCTTTTCAGCTGATGTATATTTTTTCTTTAAATCTAATCTCTAGAACTTTCGCTCAGGAAGATTTCAAGGTTTTCACATGTTGTTGGAACTTAGTTTTGTAGCATCTTTTACTGTTAGCGTGCAATGAATTGACATTGCACTGTGTGGTGGCTTTAACACTTACCAAGAGCACTGTGTCTGAAATCGCAGAATTCCATGTCATGTGCAAATTTCTCCAAAAACCTCTATGTAGGAACTGCCGTGCTTGCGGAAACCTTTTGATGTATTTATTCTTGGTGTTTGGAGAGGGAAGAATAGCATATTCAGGACACACAGCAGAGGCAGGCAGTGTTTTGTGCTTTGGGGAAGGGTTGTCATACTGACCTATTATAACAGTGTTAACTGTAGTATTACATGTAGGGCGGCTATAAGGAAGAGACAATTTGTGATTAATTTGAACTTCCTTGGAGGGAAACGCACAAATTTTGGCACCTACCCCAAAATTTTTATTTTTCTGTGCTTGTAAAGGTCAAGATTTTCCTGGCTTTCTGAATTTGAAAACCAAAATAATTTTTTAGGCCATGGTTGCTTATCAGATAGCACCATTTAAGCAATCTGCACTTGGTTCTGTTCCTCACCCATTGTTTCTGTTACCTTGACACAAAGCAGGTTTCACATTATGGCAGAATCAAGCTATCAAATTGGCACCACTGAATTATCTACTTCCCCTCTGTCACTTAGTGCCTATTCATTTCTTGCTTCAGTCTTTTTCTCTTGTGCCTTTTTTCATGTTTGTCTGATCATAAGACTGCCATTAATGAGCTGTTACTGCACAGCAGCTTGCGAGGACAGGTGCTTTGAGGACCTGATCCAACTGAAAAGTAGTCCAGTGTCTTTGGTGGTAGCAGGCCTTTCAGTAAATGGGACAACCAGTTGTGTTAGAACAATGATGGGAATGTAGAGTGGGGATAAACAGTAAGAGGTAGGAGTTCCTTAAACTGCTGCTTTGTCAAAAAAAGCTCTCCAAGCATCTCTTGATGTGACTGAATGACCAGATTTTCACTAAAGTATCCAAGTCTTGGAGAACTTCTCTGCATCCTTCCGATCAAAAAGGGGCTTTAAGCATACTACTTAATGAAACAAGTAGTACTTTGTTGTGTTTCCATTAAAAAAAAAAAAAAAAAGCCGTGGCTAGTGAAAGCCTGATTTCTGCTTAAATGAAAAATAAGAACTGATAAATATTCTTTCCTTCCACTAGAGGGAATCAAATGTCACAGTTGGTTTTGATGAAGTCTGTAGTTGAGTTAACTCCCATACTTTTAAATTTTAACTAGGGTTTTAAATGTTGGACTTCACCCTTAATCTAGTTAACAGGGCAATTCTTTCTACATCTCACTACTTTTTGAATTATAAAGAAATAGGTATTGTACTGTAGCTGTTTTTTATAAAGTACAATGCAGTCAAGTATAAGAACATGGCTGATTAGTTACTACATTTTTTTAAATAGAATTTAATTTTTTTAGCTTCAGTTTTATGCTGCTGTCTAGTGTTGAACAGATATACTGCTTATGGTAATTCTGAGGGCTGCCTATATTTTTGGTATTCAGTTTCATTTTAAAGTCTGTCAATGCTGTCCTTCTGGGCTGTAATACTTGAAGGCTTATTAGTTTTGTAGCTTGGATGTATGTTTAACTCTCTGATATATTTTAGTGTTTTTTTTCTGCACAGAGACTAGGGCATTGTGTCAACCTAGTGAATTTCTTAAAAGCAAATCAAAGATTAAAGTGTGCATATACCTGTAATATAATGGTGACAAATTAGTTTGATACTGCTTATGAGGAGATGCAACTGCAGTGTCTGTTTTTTTTATGAACTCAGCCTGTGACCATGAAATATTATGTACATCTAGAGTGTGATTGATCAAGTTGAAACATTACTGCAAAACATCTACATTTCTGTTTAAAAACTCATGATCATTTGATTACTAAGCCATTGACCTTTGACATTTCAAACCAGCAATTTGAAGAAAAATGTCAGTGCGTTCATCTTTAAAATTATCTAAAATCTGTCCACAGCAAAAATACTATAGAACTATAGTTTCTAAAGCATAGTTCTTGGCCTACATCCTAGAAACTTCAAAATACAAATAATTCATATGCACCTGCACTATAAATTGAAAGGTAAGAATTCTTCAGTCTGTGATAGCTGTTACTGATCTTCAAAGCTAGGTTGGGGGATTCCAGATTACATGTCATGTTGTCAGTGCAGAACATTATGGTTTCTACCTTCTGTGCTGTGCTTTTGTATTTGTTAGAGATTTTACGGCACCTGTTACTTCCACATGTTCAAAGGTAGATAGCAGTAAGACTGGTATTCGTGGATGGTTCTCCGTAGATATTTGCCCCCCACCCTATGCCTGCAGGTTAGATAGTGCTAAATCTGTTTTGATGCTCAAATATGAGTATGATAAAAATGTGACTAACTTTCTACTTGCAGTGTTTGCTTGGTTGATGCTAGTTTAGGGATTTTAGGAGTGGGCTTCACTGGAATAGTGAGAGACCCATAATCATCACTTTGAGTGACTGTCACTAGGAGGGCTATATATAGAGAGTATTCTAAAACCTGCAGTTTGGAATCAGTTGCAAAAGCACCTTGGAACTTAGAACACCTTTGCATTTGTAGGAGGTTTATTTTTGCTATGCATTTTGCTGCGTATTAGTCTTCTCAGTTGATTGCTTATATGAAGTGCAGTAGTATGCACTTGAATGACCTTTTGCTAGTGAACAATTTCAGTACTATTTGAATCTTTGATTCTCTTCAGAGCTGCTTGATACAGTGTGTACAAAAAGCAGTGTCCTTTTACATATATGTGCCTGTATACAAAGTGAAAGGGAGAAGTTCTGTATACTGTTAATTTGTATAGTCTAATGTCTGAAAATAGAATAAGTTGATAATTTGAACAGTTTTCAGCTTTTGAACCAGAAGATTGTTGAGGTGTGCAAGAACAAAAATTCTTGCCTGTTTTTTGCAGTTCAGATGCTGTAATGAAAGATAATACTCTGCTGGGATGCAAGAAAATGGGATATTGCAAATCCTGACTACTCTTACTGAAACTGAGATTTACTGCTTAGAATTAATTATTAAAATACAAGTTTAGGCATCTCTTGAATAAGACTAGAATATATTTATTAAGTGTTTTGAGTTTTTTTCTGTTCTTGTTAATTCAACACTAAACTTGGAATTGTGAAAAACTTTCTACTGAAGAACTAAATGAAACCGATTAGAAAGAGAGAAAGAGTACAGTTTTTACACTTCAGAATTTCGTGTTCTTTCTAGTGAGAGCACAGTTCTTCAGAATTTCATATTCTTACAGCTGTAGGAAGGAATAAAATCCTGGATAAAGAGTATAGTTGAAAAATCTAGATATGTATGCTAAGAATTTCTTATTACACCCCAAATCGCCCTTTTGATGATGTATATATATTTAGTTAAAAATAATGCTTGAAAAAGTGGAAGGGAAGTAGAGAAGAACATGGCTGATGGTTATGTCATAGGCCAAAGAGACTTGGGCTGTAATTTCATATGATCTGTTGCAATCTTATAAATCTGTTAAGTGAATAACACTTATTTCTACTTCTCTGTCTGAATATTTTGCATTCTAGAGTTACGTACTGGTAGACCTCTGAATTGTATTTTTGAAGAAGATATGTCTGGAATGCCATTTGCTAGTTGTTAAGTTGTTGAGTTGTTTCGGTTTTTTTATTGCATGTTAGTCTGACATTTTGAGATATATTTAATGATAATTTGTGTTTTGATAGTTGGAGCTGGAAGAATGCATGGAAAAACTAAAGGAAGAACAGAAAGCTAGAGTAAAGGCTGAGGAACGATTACTAGAGGTAAAGATACTTAACTATTAATGATCTTTACTTTTAAAGGAGGCACTTCTCAGAGAATCCACTTGCTTAATTAGGAGTAATTATCAATGACCACTAATGTGGTAGCTTCCAGAGTTTCAGTTCAAAGTCACATGGATCGTTTGCTGGTCTTAAGGGTAGTGATGAAATCTGCGTTAGGTAATGTTTGTTCTACTGATCCTGTTCAGAGCCTTGAACTCCAGCTCAAGCTACTCTTTCAATGTTTTATTCATTTTCTGAAACACTTATGATCTGGGGCATCCTGATACTTGTTTTTCTGAAGAAAACAATTAAATCTGTTTCCAGTATGTACACATGGATAGTTCTTTGTCCCCCAACTCACTTACCCTGACTTGTGCTGAAAAGCTGTATGTCTCAACTGTTGCTCAGTTTGGTTTATTCTGTACCTTTGATTTTTAAGTTTTTTTTTCTGCAGGCAATAACCATGTTGGATGGTTTTCTGCATGTCGGTTGTTGTGAAATGCAGTTCAGCTTTGACAAAACTGAGCAACTTACCACAGTTAAATTGTGAGGTCTGCTTCCCCTCTGCTGTTGCTGACCTAAAAATATTATTCTGCTTGAATAAGCAGGATTTCTTGTAATATATTTGAGTGTAAGGTAGTGTAAACAAATGGATTTGGTCCTTACATATGATTTGGAGGGAAGTGAAAGTAGTGATATCCCTTGAA
Source organism: Cossypha heuglini (assembly GCA_027576195.1). Classification (NCBI taxonomy): domain Eukaryota; kingdom Metazoa; phylum Chordata; class Aves; order Passeriformes; family Muscicapidae; genus Cossypha; species Cossypha heuglini. Next base: position 30,741,166 of record JAODKT010001744.1, read on the forward strand.
ATATGAGCAACAAGTGATACCCCACAGTATAGGGAGCAGATATCCACAAAGGACTCTGCACTTCACAAAGACAGATTGTAGCCCTCTTTTGTGACTACCCCCATCTTCCTGTAATGTGATGTGCACCAGTGGGCTCTGCTGGGTGTCTGTTGTTCAGATGCTTATATTCTTTTTAGGCTAAATGCCCCCTACAAGAAATCTTTCTCTATCAAGTCTAGGTTGGTTGGACTTGGCACCTTGTCCCTGAGGTAATGGAATAAACCAAGTAGCATTAATCTCTAAAACTGTGTATTTTATTGCATATTTATCAGCTACAGTGCACTACACAATCTATAATTTTTTTGTCCTCTCATAAAAAAATAAGATGCAAAGACTGTGGTAGTACTTGATTGCATAGCTGGAATCTTAAATGAGTGAGTTATGCTTCCCTCAAGCACAAAACCTTGTATATCCTGCAGTTACCATGCAGTTTTCAGTTTGATTAATGGTCGATGTGAAGAAAAATTGAATCATCTTAAACTTTCAGTTTTGAGATGCACAGTGCAGGGGAGGGATAACAGTAGTATGCATTCCCCCAATACAGAGGCGTGAATATAAGGAGGACATTGGCCTTCATTAAGGCTTTTTTTACTAGTAAAATAAATTCTTTGGTGTTAACATGTTATATAATACATGCAGAGTAAAATTATATGAAAGCTAAATTTTTCTGCTTGTACATGCTCTGTAACATCCTGTACATACTAAAGACAGTGCTGAGCCAGTGGTTTTGAGCACTTGCAGGTATATCTATGGTAGCATAGAACTGCAGCTGTGGATAAGCAGACCTGCACAGAGCTCATATAACTGTGCCCTGAAAATGTATGGTACAGCAAACTCTCCATCTTGTTACGTCAGTTGTTTCAGATATTCCTCTTCATGATGCTGCTGTTTAGGCACACAGAGGTGAGGTTTGATATTTTGGGTCTTTTAAACTGAAAATGAAAGAAATTTCTTTTTTTTTTTTTTCCCACATAGCTGGAAATTGAAAATGCAAGATTAAGGAGTCTAAATATCTCCCTATCCGAGGTTCTTCATGCACAGTCAGTAACCAGCATGATTTTGGAAGATGAAGGTGTTCTAGGCAGCATTGAGAACTCTTTTCAAAAGTTTCATGCTTTTTTAGACCTCCTTAAAGATGCTGGGTAGGTTGTCACTTTAAGTCTTGCTGTTTTTCCTGAGATCTTTCCAAAATGATCCTCACAATGAAGTATGCTGCCTGCTACCCTGCCAGATTTCTAGGTCTGTACTCTCAGAGAGCAAAGAAATATAAATTAGCCATGTACTTATTGTTTAGTCTTTTCCTAGTGGAAAAAGCGTGATCTAAGCACTGTTCAGTTGAGTTCATGCAAATCTCTTTGGGAAAGGCTTTCAAGAAGCCTATTCCAAAAGAGTAGAAAGCTTCTATTAAAGCATGTTTCCAAGTCTTCAGTGAATCACCTTTGGTTCCTAGTATTCCCAAAGTATAAAAGGCTCAAAATGCAGTTAAACTGCCTTCAGAAAACATCCTGTTACACTGTGCTCTCCACTCATTAATTGTAGTATGGAAATCTACGTGGATGAATCTCCAGCCTTTGTATTTAAAGTCTGTATTTATTGTTTTTATTATTAGTAGTAATATTACTACTATTATTACTACTAGAGTTATTTCAGAGAGTATTGATTAAAGTTTGTATTACCACTGTACCTGCAATTCATCTGCAAGGTGATGGTTCATCCTTCCCATTTTTCAAAGAATTTCAGTTTGAACCCAATTTGTAAAGCTTGTGTGACTAAGCATGGCAGTCACATCCACAAGAAGAGAATTATATGAATAATGTTATAGTCTAGTCTGTGTATTCAGAGAAGATCACGGAAGATTTTATTTGCTCTCCCTATCTTCCACTTCCAAACAGTAATGATATAAATCAGGACCTAAATGACAATGGCCTCAAGTTGTCCCAGGTGAGGTTTAGATGGGATATTAGCAAAAATTTCTTCTCTGAAAGTGTGGTCAGACATTGGAACAGGTGGCCCAGGGATTTGGTAAAACGGCAATCCCTGCAAGTGTCAGAATGGATGTGGTGCTTAGGGGACATGGTTTAGTGATGAACCTAGCAGTGTTAGATTCATGGCAGGACTTGATGATCTTAAGAGGTCTTCTTCAACCTTAATGATTCCATGATTCAGTAATTCTGACTTACTGTAAAGTTCACCCTGAGGCTGTGTTCTAAGTTTGTGACAATCAGTTTGTAGAGTTGCCATTACTACAGGAGTTTCAAACTTCTCAGGAAGGGACAAAAGCATTTTCACTACATGAAAAAAATTTCTTCATATGGGCCCTATGTCTATACATACTAATAAGGAGCTGCTCTGAAAGTTACAGAATCCTAATCATGAAGAATGCTCTTCTCAGTAAGCTTCTATACATCATATGCTGTGCTATCAGTTAATGATTGCAACTTCTCACTTCTTACTGAGGCTTAAAACCCATATGTGATTAGTCTGGCCAATTTCCAAGCTGGCAGGTGACCCAGCATCATTGTATTTGTGAAGCTTGTCATTGACGTTTTAGAGGTTATGGTGTTTGGAGATGTGCACCGATTTCTGCTTGAATGACAGAGTTTTAATCTTTGTTCTGCTTGACATGGAATCTGATTGCCAGTATGCTGCTTTGTGTTCAGTGCTAACTAGGAGAACTTCATTCTCAGCCTTGTAACACTTATTCTGAATCTGCAGGCTAATTTGTGCAAAGACAAGAAAATACCTTCCGCTACTTGTTTTCATCTTGGCTAAGGCACTTTGAGCTTCACATAAAATAACAGAAAACTATGTTCAAAGCTTTAAGCAGATTTTACTTATGATTTTGAATATTTAGTCTTTCAAAAAGTACTAATAGTTTGTGTGATTTTTCTGTTAAACGTTTATTTTACAGGCTTGGACAACTTGCTGTATTAGCTGGGATAGACCAATCAGATTTTGGTATTTTGGGGCATCCACAAATGAATTCTACTCTCGGTAAACCTGTGAACATGGTAAAAGAGAAGTCTTTTGAAGAAGAAAGACAGGAGCATACCCAGAATAGCAAAGTAAGTCTTTAGAAGGAATGCTAGAGGCAATTCTGCTTTATACTCTGTAATGTATTTTTCAGCTGTTAATCTCCCTCTGATTCCTGAAGGTGTTACCGCACTCCCTTGCTGTAGCTGCATTTATACAGATCATAATAATTCATAATAATGTAAGTTTTTTTTTACCGCTTGGAGCACAAACTTCAGTATTTTGTAACGTATTAAACTTGGGTGGTAATTGTGTTGTTTCCCCGTCTGAAATAGGAAGTTCCAGTGGTGGTATGCATCCATTCAAATTGGAAAATTCCATGATCAGGTTTTTTAGAAACATTTAATAATGAAGTATAGTGTTTTTAAGAAACCCAGTCTTACAGGAGAGGCTATACAATTAATGTACTTTCTGAAAATCATAAATTATCTTGTAAGTAATTGCAGTGTATATGTCCAGTGCTGATAGATTTCTCTGTGGCCATGACATGAGCTCCAGGCACCTACAGATTTGTAGTATTTGTAAACACTGCATAAGATTTTAGATTCTGCTCTCTGAATTAATAGTAAACCTTCTGGATTTTTCAAAGGAGATACTGAAACTCCTGTAACAAAGTAAAAAAGCTCATGCTTTTTAAAAGGCTATAAAAAGTTTAGATACCAGCGGCCTATAGCTGTGTCCAAGTTGAATAAAACTGTTGTACCAAGAATCACTCTGCATTCCAGTGTGTTTCTTCCCCTCTAAATGTTCTGATTTCCTCAAGAGCACATGGCCTTCTTAAATACAATGTTAAAAAATTTGGGGGTTGTTTTAACAGTGTGGAGAGAATTTCAGGTTTTTCAGTTTGAAGACTCTCGTTCTTATCTCCTAGTATTGATTAGTTTGGATTCTTGTGGCAGCTAGGTGTTGTGGTACAGAGTATTGAGACTACACTTCTATGAACTGCTACTAAACATAAGGAATTGCAGGTTTTTCAGAATGATAGATATGATTAAGTTTTGTTTGTGTAACTGACAGATCTCTGTAGTATAAATATCAAGCTAGATGTGAAACTGTAATGGGCCTACTCTGTGTCATTATCACCACAGCAATCTTCAGAAATGTGTTTTGAAAGGTGATAAAGAATGTGCAATTGCTATTACCTCTGCATCTTACCTATATTAAGTAAAGACTGTTCTGCTCTGCAGACTCCAGTATATATGGACGTTGCAAAACTGGCTTTTTTTTCCTCTAGTTGCCTCAGTTTCTTCATTGGAATCTTTTGTTTCAGAACAGAGCTGGGGATATCCAACTTCCTCTTCCTGGCACATTTCAATCCCAGATGGTTGTGAATAATGCCTTTTCATCACTTAGAGAAATAAGAGAACTTCAGGCTGCTGGACAGCAGTATCAGCCAGGTTCATGGAAGGAAAATGAAGCTCAAACAATTAACCAAAATAAAAAGGATAAGCCTCGAAGTAGTACTCCAGTATTATCTGAGAGGAGAGTCAAACAAAATGAACAAGCAAAAGGACATCACTCAGCAAGGCAGTTGCCTACCAGTCTGCATTCATCTACGGATTCCAGTGAAAAAAGCAAAGGTGATGATAGCAGAATATCCAGTGGTGTTCCTGGTGAAAAAACCAAAAATTATTCCTCTAAGAAATACATCCCTGTAGCAAATGAAACAGCAGCTCCAAGTAACGGAGCGAGAGGAGACAAAAGTAGACTGCAGGTAGTAAATATTATCTCTGGAACTGATACTGTAGGATCTGGTTCTGAAATACAGGAAAGTATACAAAGTGTTTCCAGCATTTGAAATGATTCTAAAATGTTTGAACTGTTTTTTACACTTGCAAGATTAGTTTTTGGATGTCTAAATTAGTAAATTTTTTGTAAAGTTTTGTAGACTTTACGACTTTTTAAAACATTGCACTGCTCAGTATTCCTGTTTCATGTTTGCATTTCTTGTCACTAGATTTTTAGTTTTGAGAACATGTGATAAACTTAAAATGGTACCCATCAGTTTGTATTACATATAAGGGACTCTTGACATATGGATTTCATTATCACACATTTTTAGCTAATAAAGTTAATTTGAGTAAAGTTTTTTCTAGTGTTAATTTTTAGTGTATTGCAGTGGGAGTGCAGAAGTTGTTTTGCGGCAAACATCAATTCCTGCATAACAGTGTGTGCGTATGAAAGTCCGAAAATTGGGGGAAGTTTTAAACTCAAAAATGAGCCCAGAAACATGCCTATAAGAAACCTTTAAACACAGCCATCATTAGTGCTATGACTGCAGATCATAGAATAGCACATGTTGGAAGGGGCCTCTGGGGGATATGTAATCTAACTCAGATTGCTCTCAGGACCTAGAGAAATGTGAGAATGTAAAACTAAGAGAATTACCATTGTTTTAAAACTCCTGGGATCTTGTCCTTGTGCATAGGCGGCTTGTTTGCAGCTTCTGAGGTAGAATATACTTACTACATACAGGAACTAGGCAGGATAATTTAGGCTGAACTGGGGGGAACAGAAAGCCTGTAACTATTTTTTACTCAGTTATCTGCTATGTGATTTCTGCAACACATAGGATCTGTAGAAATTCCTGACTTCAGTTGCTTGACAAATATGAAAAAAACTCATGAATCCTCAAATTCAATCCTACAGAGCAAATAGCAACAAGATTACCTTAGCTGTTGAAATATTGCACAAGTAATTGCACAATGAAAGTATGTTCTTTGTACAGACTTTGTCATTTCAGGATATTAGAAGGTAATACATTAATCCGTTATTTTTTACATATTTTCCCAACTGCTTGTCTAATTCTTCAGTCATTCTTTTTTATGATTTTGGTTTGACTGAACAATTACGTGCAACAATTTACGTGCAAGCAGTAAAAGGCTACCTAGTCCATTTTTAAAATCTAAAATTCTAATGCTAATCATTGAGAAATGCTGGATAAAATTATAAATTCAGAAGTGTTTTATTTATGAGGTTAGAAGTTAGGAATCTGTTACTTGTCCCTAAAAATACCATGAAGAACTTAGAACAATTTATGTATTACATGCCCAAAAGCAGGTGATACTAATTACCTTTCATGTTAAATACTTGCTTTTCAATATTTGCATTTAGAGTATGAATTATGTAAAAAATAATCTGTTAAAACAAAATTGACCAGGCAGTTTGCAATTTAGTTTGCATACTTTTTTTTTTTTTCAGTGGACTAATATTTCACCATTTTTTTCCTGTTAAATCAGAAACATGAAGGATTCTTCATGTTACTGGTGCTATGGTATTGCACTCTTACTGAAAGAATCTGTAGTGCATACTTTATATATAGTTGGATCTGAAATAGGCAGAGACAGTAGATTGAAGCTACTAGGGGATAAGTATTCTTTTTAAGGCTATCATGAATACATCAGAAGTTTCAAGGTTTTTTCTGACAGTTTAAAAACCCATTTACAAAAAGTATTTTACACAAATAAACACACATTTT
>JAODKT010001744.1:30752370-30766948 GCA_027576195.1 Cossypha heuglini
CGGTCCCCTCCTGACACGGCCCGGCCCACACACCGCCCGGCCTTCCCCTCACCCCGCCCGGCTCCGCTCCTCCCCCCGCCCGGCCCTCGCCTTACACCGCCCGGCCCACACACCGCCTCCCCACAGCCGCGCTGCCAATGGGCGGCCGGGACAGGGGTGGAAGGTGCTGGGCACCGGCGGCCGCGGGTTTATAGCGGAGAAGTGGCAGCGCGGGCGCAGCAGGAGCGGCAGCATCGCGGCGATGGAGGGCGGGCGGCAGGTTGCGAACTTCGGCGCCGGGCCGGCGAAGCTGCCGCGCTCCGTGAGTAGGGGCCGGGCTGGGGCACGGCGGGGCTGGGTGTCCCCGGGGGATTCCGGCTGCAAAGCGAGGGCTGGGGAAACTGGTAAATAATAACTACAGGAGTTTACACGCACAGCGCCGAAACCTACTATCTTCTCCCCTTCTCCAACGAACTGCCCTGAAAAGCTCGGATTTTTGGAAGCGAGTTCGTGGTTCTTGGAATGCTCTCTAGGGTTTTGTCTTTTGGGGTTTTCTTTACTGCTGGATGATACGGCGCCAGCACCTATGTGTTAGTTTTGGCATGGGAAGTAGGACCTAAACGCATAAGGATAGCTCTGTGGAGTGTGAGATTTGTCAGTTGATAAATGGCATGGTAATTCCCTGAGACGCCTTTTTGTAAGAAGTTATAGTGAATGTGGTGTACACTCAACCCTCTGGAAAGTTGCATCAGCATCCATGGATTATCCAGTTACATATGGAGAGGGGACATTTCTGCCGAGCTGTACGTACCTGACTTTCAGTTTAAGGGTTATCTACTGTGGAATTTTTATTGTTGTTTTTTCTTAATTCCTTTCATAGTATTCTTCGTTGTTTTATATGTTACTTCTTAAAAAAAAATCTTTAGATCAACAAATTTTCTGCAGAGCAATTGTTTTTATGTGTTTGGGTTCCTTTCCCCTCCCATCTCTTTTCTCGAGGAAATGTCCTTTGTGGTTAAGGTTGCAAAGAAATTTGTTGCTCTGTTTTGAGCTCTAGATTCCAAAAGGGGCTCTCACAGGCACTGCCTCAGTACCTAGCTCTCTGACAGAGACGGCTAAAAGCTGAATTTCAGGTTTAAGGAATGCAGGTGGGCACAGATGAGCTCCCTATTATGAATCTGTTTACCCTCTTGAAAATGTAGTGCGCTTGTGTGGACTGTTTTATCACCTCGATGGTTTGTTTCTCTTGGTTGTGAGCTGATGCTGCCCATAATGCACTCAGACTCGGTGAAGCAAGAGGATGGATTATAATAGGTGTCATAGATATCTGTTGTGAGGCATTTTGTGCAGATTTTGAGATGGTGAATGTTACTAGCAGAATTGGATTTTATCAGGCAGTTTAGCCAGCACTACTCTAATAGTCTGTATGTTCTCCCTCACTTTTTTTTTGCCTCCTTCTCTGTCATGGATAAGTTAGCTTGTAAAATGTGATGGTTAAAACTTCACAATCTTTTAGTTGACCTTTTGGTAGCCAGCTGTTACAGTTGACAGGCCATGCAGATACCCTGTCAGCAAGGTAGATTTCTTATTCCTGGAATTGCCCAGAGTGTGCAGTTTCTTCTGAGGGTGCATGGATGCAGCATTTGTTTGGTGACTGTTCTACTGGGGCTCCCTCTTCTCCTGCTTCCTTTAGGAGCAGCCAAGAGCGTTCTGGCTCTCAGACAAGAATTTACCGAAATCAGAAGCTGCAATCCAGTGGTTAGAATCTCACGCTACTTTGTTGATACTCAAGAGCTAGGGGAGAAGGCAGGAAAAAATGGATGGCTGAAGCACTGCTTGGCTAGGACTTTTAGTGACCTGTTTTTTTGGTTATCTCAAAATTTTGCCTAATTTGTTTCTTAACTCTCAATAAGATAAAGGCTTGTCTTCAAAAAGTGTGGAGCTTCATTTTGTGAAACAAGTCATTGTCGTATTGGCTCAGTTTAAGGTATTCAATTCCCCAAGTTGGTCTTTCCTACTATGTTTTCTTCAATACTTCAGTTGTCCTATTTGCACAAGCCAAGTGAAAGGAGACAGGATGGAGTGGTGGGAGTGGATATTTAGGATGTTTGCTTAGAAAGAGTATGTATAGAAGTATTAGATGTTCCGTAAAGGTTAAGAGTTCCATTCAACTCCTAAAAATTGTTCAGAAATCTGGAAATGTAGCATTTGAAGTAATAACATGATCTCCACAACAGGCATATGATTTAAGTTTGCTATCTTATGAAAAATCTTAAGCTTCTAGTTACAACAGAATTGGCTATACTTCTGTTAATCTCACTTGACAAGTGTCAGGTTATTGCAATATGGGACAGCTGGCATAGGCATGATTGCATCAGAGACTTCAGATAGTGGAAAATTCACTTAATTTATTTCTGGATTTTTTTTCTTTTGATATAGGTATTGTTAGAAGCGCAAAAAGAATTGGTGGACTACAAAGGACTTGGTATAAGTGTTCTTGGTAAGACTTAAATTACATTTTTCATGATTTCAATGTTTAACTGAATTGTGTAAGAAGACGTTCTGATCTTGGTATTTTGGCTCCATTTATAATACCTGTGTGTCAGCATAGATACCATTTAGATGTATAGCATCCTTCCCGTTAGGAAGGCAATGCTCTCCTGCAATAAGGAGGAAGTCTTCTGTGCCATATGGGTAGCTGGCTGGCTTTTCAGCTCCAGTTGCACTAAAGATTTATGCATCAAGATGGTGAGCATTTTATTAATCTATGAAACTGATTAGTTGCTAAAAGTAGAACATACAGCTGTCTCCACATAATTCAGATTAATGATTAAATTGTACACTTACACGTGGAAGACAGCCTATGGATTTAAAAGGAATTACTGTGTAATTGTCCTTAATGTTTAATTACCTTTACTGTGTGAAGAAGCCTTGCTAAAGGTAAGAGAACAAAACAAACTCCTGTACTTTACTATATACTTCTTACAGCATTAGCAGCAGAAAAGGTTCTTACCATGAGGAAAATGAAACCTTTCTAGAGACTATTTTTTTACCTGCAAATGTGGTTGTTCCTAGTGGTAATAAGGTCTTATGAGTCCCAAATGTCAATGCACAGGATTTGCCTGTATCTGGACTGCAGGTATAAGTCTTCTGCGGATATTTAGAAGTATTTATGTACTTAAAGAGAGAAACTGGGAATGACAACCTTCAGGCATTTTGGGTCTGTGGTGTAAAAGGTTTAAAGCTTAACACAATTTAAAAATCAAATTAATGTATTACTATCTTGTTTCATTTCTTCTCTCTATTCCACCAAAGAAATGAGCCATCGGTCATCAGATTTCACAAAAATTCTAAATACAACTGAAAATCTCATGCGTGAATTGCTGTAAGTGAATTACTTTCTGCTTATTTTTACGTTGTGTGTGCTAGTTGCATCAGTAATGTCTAATGTGGAGATCTTTTCTGGAAAGCACCTCTTTGGTGGTGTTTTTCATGCATGGGTACTGTGCATCATAAAGTAATAACCTTGGGGAGGACACTGATCTTCTGTTTGATGCTTATATTGTTGAATGTGACAAAACATTCTTATTAGATTAAGATTTTTTTTATATGTCTAGCTGCATTTGTTTTGAAATTTTGATTTTTATCACCTTCATAGAACTCATGAAGGACATGAACTAAAGGAAGTAAGTGCAAACAATAAAAGTCAGTTCTGTAGTGGTATAAAAGTGATCTGCACATTGTTCATAAGCCCTATTTTGTTAACAAAAGCTCTGTGGATCAGTGTTAGAATCACTGATCAAGAGCCCATTTTGCATTTGTAGAATGACACATTTTTAAAAATTTGAAATAAATGTATAATGGATTAGAATTACTGTTCTCATAGTAGTTAATAATGTTGATCATTTAACACACTTGACCCTCAGTTACAGCCAGAATCATTGACAAAGGTATTTTAATGAATAATTTGAATATGTAATTTTTGTGATTGTATGAGCAACTCTTTATTGCACTTGCTCTGCATCATATTTACTGTACTGTTGCACTTTGAAATTGAAGGGTCTCTTCTGAGTGCTACTGTAAGCACTTTGGTGTGATGTTCTTAGCCTGACAGAAAAGTCATGAAGCTAGCAATAGATAAAATTAAAAATCAGCATTAATTGTGATGGAATATCTCTCAAGTTTCTGTGTGCAGCTACTCAGGAGTGAGCTTGTTTAATGCATGCAAAGGTTGGGGAGGGAAAGCTTTTTTTCAGCAAATTTTTATCACTGAAATTCATTTACTCTGAAATATTTGTTTCTCAAGACCAGTGCTGAGGTAAGTTAGTTGATCTAAGTTCTAGGCAAAAAGTCTTCTAAAATGACAGCATTCTTCTTCAGTCGCAGTTAAATGCATCGTATCAAGTTGTAGGCATCCTGTGTCACCTGGGAATAACATAAGTGGTTATTTCTTTTATGCAGAAATATACCAGACAACTACAAAGTTATTTTCCTTCAAGGAGGTGGATCTGCTCAGTTCAGTGCAGTCCCACTTAACCTTATTGGTTTAAAGGAGGGAAGACAAGCAGATTATGTGGTTACTGGAGGCTGGTCGGCAAAAGCAGCTAAAGAAGCAGAGAAGTATGCCAAAGTAAATATTGTTCATCCCAAACTAGGAGCCTATACAAGTAAGTTGATGATTGTATCTATCTATATGAATGCTTAGCTTTTTGACTGGCTGTAAAAATGGATCCAATGTAGCTGTTGGGCTGTTGAATGTTAACTAGAGTTGACTGCCCAGCACTCAAAAGAATGTCTGCCACATCTCTCTTTGTTCACCACCAGGAGATTAGTGGCTTAACAGTTTCCACCAGAAAAAAATGGTGAAATGGGGCTGAGCAGACACCAGAAAGTGAGTGGCAAGAAACCAGTGTCTAAGTAGGGAAATGGTCTGGGCTGTCTGTTTTTTTTAATATTTAACTGAGTTCTTAAGCTGTTCGCAGGGAATATTGTGAGGTATTTAAATTTCATGTACACTCAATAATGAGATTACTCTAAAATTCAGAAGCGGGTCTGAGATTTTGACCTTGTTCACCCAAGGTATGGGAGACCTGAATTCTGTTGCCTGCTTTTAAGGATTCCTAAATTATTATCTTTACCACCAATGTGTCACTGAATGTATATAAATAATTCTTGAAGCAGGAATACATGAGATGTGGTTTCTATTCCTGCTAGTTTTGCTCACTTCTCTCTAGTCCAAGTTACGACAGCTGAACTAAAAAGAGTGGCAGCAAGAAAGACAAAGAATATCCCCATGTAAGTTAGTGTACTAACTTACAGCGCACCAGCTTGGAAAGGAAGTTTATATTCTGTGAGGCACAGGAAGGAGTTGAACCTACAACTTTCCTGTCTGGGGGAGTGTAATTTACCATTGTGTAGCTGTAGATAAGAGGAGAGGCAGTAAATAATGATGGGGGAATAGCACCATCTCCCACCCCTCCTTCCACCTCCCATCAAGTCCTGGAGGAGAAAAGAAAGGGAGAGCAACTATTTGTTCTATGCCAAACCTGTTCTGTGCTGTCAGGACATGTCTGTATATTGCCTGTTGACAGAGAAGATCTTAGTTTTGTAAATCAGTTGCAAAGCTTAAAATGGGAGAAAGGTAGGTAACCTTGTTTGTTCCGCTTGGGCAAGACTTAAGTGCTTCTGGGATTGCACAGAAACAGAGCTTTAGAGAACTTTGCCAGTGAGAATTTGGTTCCAAAGGCAGCAGGAAGATTCTTGTACTCAGTGTCTAAATTCCTCTGAAATGCTGTTTTGAACCCCTAGGGCAGTAGTTTGTAGTCTGGAATTGCAAACTGGATCAAAGTAATTTGAAGAATAAGGGGTGAAAATCAAAAGGTTTTGCAAACTTAATGATGGCTTACTGGAGAATTTTGGGAATGCACTGGTGTATTGGCTTTGCAGGTACATTTATCTTCCTGGTAACAACATGGTTAATAGTCTATATGGCAAAATTGTTCTTGGTTTGCACTTAAGTTTCATGTTAGGTAAAATTACATTCCAAGGAAATTACTTGTCTCCAGTGACCTCTGGGTTTCCTTTTTGTCTCTTAGGCATTCCTGACCCAAGCACTTGGAATCTTAATCCAGATGCATCTTATGTGTATTACTGTGCTAATGAAACCGTTCATGGTGTGGAGTTTGACTTTGTACCTGATGTCAAAGGAGCAGTCTTGGTTTGTGATATGTCATCAAACTTCCTGTCCAAACCTGTGGATGTTTCCAAGGTAAGCAGTTGGACACAGTGACTGCACTAAGCATTTTCAAAATTTAATGTATATAGTGAAACACTTTGAAATGTCTGGGTGGCTAGAGATGCTGAGCAGTGAAATTAAGGAAGTCATGTTTTGTTAATTGAGTATCTGATGATGGATAGTCAGATTTAAGATTTCAATGTCTATTTGTTTTCCTTTTTCTCATAAAAACATGCTTAACTATGCTGAAATTGTGCACGGTAGTAGCTGCCCGAGATTATTTAGCTATTGTATGATCTTTACTGATGAAGAAGATACCTGCTAAAAGAAAAACAACAGCTAAAATAAATATCTTCCAAATCATATTTAGTCTGTAGATAGTGTACAGCTACAGGAGAGTACTGTGAATCAGTTTTTTTAATCTTGCCTCTTACATGAAAAATCTATAATGTCTTTTAAACTCCTAAAGCTTCCTCTGCCTCATGATTATGGTGTCTGTTTCACAGATAGTACAGAGGCAGAACACAGGCAGTCATTATGTTTGTAAAGTATACTATGAGTAGAAGTGTTACTGACTAGTGAAATAGCATGTTTGACCTCTCTTACCTGTGTGTAGCAAAAATGAGTAGTTGATAAACCCTTCAACCTGGCCTTTCCTGATCTGTGTCTTTGAACAGGTGGATTTTATGATGATTGTTCTGAAGTAACAGATGGGTTGAAAATACTGTGAACTGTGTAGGAATTTGTTTTTAGTAAATTTGCATGGAGTAGTGTGAAATTGCAACAGGTTGCCTTGAGAATTATTTGCAGCTATTAAATAAACATTTAGCCAACTGTTGTGAAATTTGTTGTGATTATCTTCCTCAGTTGAGTAGCCATAAGTGCACTTTGAAATCAGAACTTCTGCTAACTCTGCTTTTAACCTATAACTTGCTAATTTTCAACATATTTTGAGTTCTGTTCAGCTGACTAACATGCCTGGGGTATTCCTCAGTAATAAGCTCTACAAGTGAATGCATGTACCAAGTTCTTTCTTCTTCCTTTTAAAGTTTGGCGTGATTTTCGCTGGTGCTCAGAAGAATGTTGGCTGTGCTGGTGTTACTGTTGTAATAGTACGTGAGGACTTGCTGGGATTTGCACTGAAGGAGTGCCCTATTGTACTGGATTACAAAACACAGGCAGCAAATAGCTCACTGTACAACACTCCACCGTGCTACAGGTAACTCACCCTGCTATGTGGTATCCTTTACTTGGAAAGCTGCTGCACTGCCATCTGCTGCTCTTACTTAGAAAAGCTTCCAAGTTGTGTATTGGCCCTCAAGCCACTGATACGTTGGAGTGTTTCACATGATTCCTGTGAAAACATTGAAGTATCCGGCCGTGTGACTAATGGGCTTGGTGTTGCCTAGTGCAACTCAGCCATAGAGGATACAGTCTTTTTTAAAGTAAATATTATATATCATAGCTCTATTGTAGAAGTTTCAGGATGCAGTTCTGGTTTACATGAGCATAGCTCTAGTTAATTCAGTGGTGATGCTTTTCTCATTGCATGGAGGTAATTTGGCACTTACACTTGCTTCTTGATCCATAGATACAGTTTAATTTAATTTCTTCCTGACATTGTTCTCAGCATTTGAACCTCCAGATCCCCACTGACTTTCTTTAACGGAAAATGGTAAATATTCTTGTGAATAAAGTTATAAATAATATATTACGAGCATAAGTATTCTTTTAATCTTTAAAAATATTTCTTGTTCTTTCTACATCTTTCGCTACTGTTGGGTTTGAAGTAAAACTGCAGAAAAAATTTTTAAAAGGCATTTAGTAGTTGCTTTGCTTTTCTCTCTTGTAGAGAGACTGCCATCTCAGTGTTTGGTTTGGCATCCAAATATGAAATTGATCTAGCTTTATGATCATTGCTAGCAATCAAAATCATAAAATTGCCATGTATATGATGATTTCATTATGCAAGAAGCAGATCAGACTGCAGCTTGCTGTTTTTCGAATTGCTTCTTGTAGTTTCTGATAACTAGTGAAATGGTGCTTTGCTACTAGAATGTTTAGATGTTGTGCCAATAGTATCTACCTGTTCTCAAATGGAATAATTTTTCCTCTGAAATGGTTATTTATAAAAAGATCTTCAATCTAGGTATCTTTTTTTTTTTTTCCCCCAGAAGCTTTTAAAGTTACCTTGAAACGAAAGATTTTCTTTTCATTCAGATAATCTGATAATGCAGTTTTATACTGTCACTTAGTCTCAGCTTGTTTGTATGTTCCAGAATTGCAAAATTGGTTTGCCTAATGGTCTTTGACACATATTAATTGTACTGTACAGGCCTAAAGTTCAGTGATTCCTGTATATAAACCCTATAACTTAATTCCATCATTACAATTAGTATTACTTCAAATTTTGCTGAATTTAAGTATCTCTGAATTTGCTGATTGTCACTGCAGAATGTACTGTTGCGATGACATAGGAGCAGCTATCTTTATCAACAGAACAGTAAATCTTGTGAACATTTGTTTTTGCTAGATTCTATAGTGCAGAATTTGTTCCCCCAAGTTGTGTGCTTTACTGTACAGTATATAGTGCTGTAATTATGTATTCTTACTGGCAGTCTGTCTGCCCTGTTGGCTGAGTACACCCAGTAAGAATTAGCTGTACATGTTGCCAGATTTTGGTCTGCTCAATGTAGCTTTGTAACATAGGCAGTATGTATGTCTTTCTTTTACAGTGCTTGATGAAACTTCTATTTCATGCCCAATTATTTGCCTGACTGCCAAGTCACACATACTGTTTTTGGACACTGTATAATTAAATATGCCAGGTTTTAAATCCACCATTCATGTTTTCCAAGTACAAAGCTATTTCCATTTGAAAAACTGAAGTTCTACTTCATCTCAGTACTTGGACACAGTGTTGTTCCTCTGATTTGAAAAGCAAAACAAATCAAATTCTTCAGCCTTTTTTTTTTTTTTAGCCATTTCAAAGAACTTCTGAAAAGAAAGTGCTGCTTTAGCTGTTACTCAGTATCTGACAGTAGCCTTAACAGAGTAGTGTGTGGTTAAGGGAACTGAAAATAAAGTTGAACTAACAATCTTTCTCCTTTCTCATCACTGTCTTGCTGGATTTTACTTCATGCTACAGACTCACATTGGAGTACACTCCCGAATCCAGAATGTAACAGATTGAAATGTTGGCAGGATGCACATCTGTTTGGCTTAGCCCTAACTGTCTGTTCCAGTTTAAGGAACTGGCAAAGCTTCTTAGTTCTCTTTTTCTCTGGTCTTTTCCTTTCACTTGTTAATGGTTTGCTGGCAAACAGGCAGGAAATATTAACTGAATTTTCAAAAGCTTCTTCAGCAAGATGTTAAATTAAATTAAGGTGATGCTAATGGCTTTAACCTCATGGCATTACATAGTTGACTCTTTGACCCTAATCTGTTTAGCTAAAATTAACAATGAATTTGCTATAAAAATCTCATTTCCAAGCTCTGTAATGCGTTTTGCTCTTAAAATTGTTCCAGAAACATTATTTTGATTGATATAAGAGAAGGATAAAAGGTTTCAGCTGTCTGGGTTTTTGTGAGTGACTCTAAGGGTGACTTCTAAGAGTTCACTTGTCCAAAAAGTTTTGCTCAAGGAAGTGAGGGCAGGAGGTGAATGTGGCCCTGTATATTTGCCAAGGGCATAGTCTATATTTCACTTAAACCCTTTACACTGGAGTAGTTAATAGTGTGCCGTCTTAAATGTGACAAGATTGTGCTCTCAGAGCTGTCAGGCACTTCCTATAAATGGCAGTCTGTAACCTTGGTTATTCTGTAGCCTTTCTGAAGTGTTCAAGGATTTGGCACTGGCATCCCTTTAGTAATAAAAAGCAGCAAAATTTAGAACAGCCTCTTGCTAGATCTGCATTAGGAAAACTTGTAGGGTAATGTTCTCTGAGCACTCCCTTGGAATCAATAATGAAGGGATTCATAAGAAAGAACTTGCTGGATATAGGCCATAAAAACTTGTGAGCAGGTTTTTACGTAAATTGTTGTAGTCGTGGGAAATGTCTGAACTTGAACAAGCTGAGTTTTGTAGCAAAAGCACAAAGGCAAAAGGCCTCAAGGATTTTTTTATGTTGCACTTAGTAACTAGCATTGAAATTCTTGGTCTCAAGCCATGTGATGCCAGTAGGCTTCCAGATCTCTTCTAAGAACTTGACTGGTAACAAATAATTAAGTGTGATACATTGTAATTTGTTTTAGCAAACTTCACTGTTCATGTCTGCAAAAGGTCTTTGTAGACAGAAATGGTATTAAGAGTTCTCATTTTTAATGTTTGTGAAAATATGATTAAATTTCTGGCATATTAGTGTATATGTATTTGAGATTTACTCCTATATTTTTGCTAAAGCAGCTACACAGGGCAAATGCAATTAACTTTTTTTTCTAAATCTGACTCCTTCTAGGCAGTTGTGTAGTCCTTCTAGGCAGGACCTGACAGGAAGTGGTGTGGGCAGTTAATTGGCAGTGCATGCAGCATGTCTTGGGATGTCTTTGGAAGCCCTGCAGGGCTGCAGGAAGCCTGCAGAACATGTCCTTCTGTGGTACAAAGGATTAAGCTGGGTCCAACAAATATGAGTGGCATTTGAATTTCAGAATATTTCTTCTGTGTCTAGAAAACATTGTCTGTTTAGAGTTGTCATAACTTGTAAAATAGTCTATATTTTGATTTGTTAATCTTAAGTGCCCTTAAATCAAACATGGCATTTTGTTGCTGAAACATTTTGTAAACTATTAGACGAGACTTATGTTTTTCCTGTTTGAATAATTTCACTGAAAAATGTTCTTTCCTTTTGCAGTATTTATATCATGGGATTGGTACTGGAATGGATAAAGAATAATGGTGGAGCTGCAGCTATGGATAAACTTAGTTTAATCAAGTCACGGATGATTTATGATATTATAGACAAATCTAATGGATTTTATGCGTAAGTTGCTATGCTTTTCCCCTTGGTGTCAATATTTGCTACATAACCAAACATTCTTAACTTTCAAGAGTTTGTGTTTTTGAAGTCACCTTTTTGAGGTCTCCTAGAGATACTATTTGTGCAAACCATTCGCTTGATAACTGTCCAAGGATAAGTCTCATTCCAGTAGGAAGTTATTTTAGCTTACCTTGTCAGTAGTGAACCCTACTAAAAATTCCAAACTTAATAAAACAGGAATGTGGTAGAAGAGTATACAGAATACAGATATGCGGATTCTGGTTTGTATGCTTACTGAATCTCTTGGGGAAATATATGCCAAAACAGAGAAAATTACCTGTAAGAAATTGTAGAGACCTTTTTGCGTTGTATTTTCCCTACCACCTTCCAGGAGTCAAAGACTCTGCTTTTTCTCTGTCAAGCAGAGCACTTTTATTAGCTAATTATGCTAAGTTTTGAAACACTTCCTGAAATAAAATAGAAAGATCAGACTTCAAAATGGAATACATTTTCTTTATGTACTTTATGCACAGTTTATTTTCTTCAGTTATTTTTGCTGGCTTTCCAAAGCAGATTTAACCCTCTTGACTTCTACATAGCGTTGCAAGGTATTTTTGAACTCACAGAACCTATGGATAGTTAAGAGGTGATATTGTAATAATTTTAATATTTGCCAAGCTCAGACTACTACTTGACCATGAACCTGCAAAATATTTTCTGTCACCTTCAGTGTAAAAGCAACAGTGTGAGGACCTAATTTCCTTTCAAGTCAAAGTTAGGATAGAGCAAATTAAATTTGGATTTTATATTAAAGCTGTCTGCAATCATAATTGGCAGGGATAAAGTTTCATCATAATATTGAATACATTCTTCTTATCCATTTAGTTAATGAGAACAGCTTTGCCTTTGGCATCACCATGATCAGGATTGTGATCCTATTCCAGGGAAATCCTGGGGGTTTTTCATAAACATCAGAAGGCAAATGAAACCTTGAAAAAAAACATTTTGTGACAAATGGAAATCTGTATCTGGCAAGTTGGTCTGTAAGGCAGTGAGTGGGAAATGTAATGCAAATTGGATGGTAAATAGTCAGCTGAGAAAGCAGAACAAGCTTCACTAACTGAGCTGTATGCAGCCTCCTAAGCAATACAGTTAAGACTGAATTTTTAAATTGTATCTATAACTAAAAGGAAGACTTAATTTGAGACTGCCTTCCCAGCTGTAATGTGGTACTTAATCTGTGGCATGCTTCCCTGAGTTAGCCATGTGACAAGCCATTTAGCAAATGGAGCCTTTCTTCCGTGAAGTACTCTGTGCCATTTGTAGTTTGTTTTTCAACGTCTGTGCACTGAGTTACATCAGATTGCCTAGGAGCAACTGGATATTCTAAAAACTAAGGCATGGCTGCAGTAATTCAGATGTGGAAGTTCTTAGAAGTATAGGCTTTTTTGAACATTATTTTCCTGGTTCAACCTGTTGTTGAAGATTTGCGCAGGCAGGTGTTATGATGGATCTTTTTGTCTTTTCATCATGGAGATAGCTGGACAAAGGAACAAGAGAGGAACTAAAAAGAATGATGCTCATTCTTTCCCAAATAACATAATAATAGGTGTGAAATTCACATTCAGTTTATGAAAGCTCTTTTAGATTGAATGCCTGCAACAATCTATATCACAGCCTTAGAAAAAGATAGATAAACCTGAAGGCTTCATATCTCCTTTATAAGTAGAAACACTAAAAAAAATATACTTAAATCTTGTCTTCCTCCCCCATAATTTCTTACCTTCGCAAAATAGTTGACGAGAATTTGCACATATCTCAAGTTTTCCACTTCAGATTAAATGGGATTGTAAGATATTAAGGAGCTGTGATATATCTCATGTAATGTTGTGGCCATGTATGCAGTACAAGATTTATTCTGGAGGTGCCTCTTCCCTACTTCATGATTCTGAGTAATGCTAATTTAGAAGATGGACTGAAATCACTAACAGAACTTTCTGATGTCTATGAAAATTTACTTATCTTCTGTTCTTATACTTCCTTTAGTTCTGTTTAGCTGAGTGTAATTCTGCACTTTTGACTAGCTGAGAAGTGTCAGTCTTTGAAGAGGAAGAGATTAAACTGCTTTAGACTTAGTCAAAATTCCCTGTAATTACCTCACCTATCCTAAGTAACTGTTTTCCTTTGTTTTTTTTTTTTTTTTTTTTTTCCTTTCATTTGGTCTGTATATAAGCCTCATGTCCGTTCCTCTGGCACAATTCTGAGTATGTCAGAAAGGATTAATAAACCTTCCACTTTACTACTTCCATTATTATACTTGGTTAAGAAAGGAAGGTTGCTTTCTTTCCTGGAAAGTGATGACAATTTTGATTATGAAGGATTGACTTTGAAGGACAAATAGATGTGATTATTCACTTTCTCAACCTGCATATCGCTGAAATATAAATTCAGCACAAAGTGGGTTAAGCATTACATTCTGCAACCTTTCTAGATGTCCAGTGGAGAGAAAGAACCGAAGCAGAATGAATGTACCTTTCCGCATTGGCAGTGTCAAGGGTGATGAAGCCCTGGAAAAGAAATTTCTTGAGAAGGCTGTGGAACTTAACATGATATCTCTGAAAGGACATCGGTAAGTATTAGTCAAGTGAATCTCTGTCCTGTGCAGAATAAACTATTACTGCAGTGGTACAGCATCAGGCATTGTGCATTGACTTACCAGCCTTTCTCATATGTGAGCTGTTCCTCATACTGGTTTGGCAACACTTGAGAATAGCAGTCTAGAGATTGTAATTAGAGATTGCTGGTGGCTCAGCTACTGCTTAGGTGAAGTGGTGGGCAGCAAAGAGCTTTATCCTTAATGCTGCTTTCTTCTGCAAATCTGCCTCTGTGTGGATGCCAAAGAAGATATCTTTTGAGGTCAGATTATATCAGTGTATAAAGCCACTCAGGTGGCTTGTCTGCCTGGTTGCAAGAGTTCTTTCTCGTGTTCAGTAGTGTTTGTGGGATTTTTGTTGTCATTGGGCTACAGCTTTGGAGCTGTAGATAACTAATCAATACAAAGCTTCTCTAGATTGCAAGCCTGCCTTGAAGAATTAAATATTCTCATGCACATAAATGTGAGTTTTATATTTTAGAGTAGAAGAAATAGATTCAAATGTCTGTGACTGTTACTAATGTCTTTTTTAAAATATACAAAACTTTTCTGGTTCTTTTTTTTTTCTCCCCTCCTATTTTCAATTCAGGTCTGTGGGAGGAATCCGTGCCTCTTTATATAATGCGGTGACTGTAGAAGATGTTCAGAAGCTTGCAGCATTCATGAGAAGCTTCATGCAGATGCATCAGTCATAAATGCCCATGGGTTAAAGTCATGCTGCACATCTATGAAATT
>JAODKT010001744.1:30782745-30797175 GCA_027576195.1 Cossypha heuglini
GTGACACGAGGGATGAGTTCAAGCATTCCTTATACCTCTGGTATTGGGTTACAACGATTTCACAAGTATTATCCTATACAATTATACTTTTTTATACAAATGCCTTAATAATAGCATTTAGATATTACATCAAAAGAGACAGCTTCAGGGCAGAGAAGGAATTTTATATTTTTTTTATTTGAACCCAGGTTCAAATACATGCTGCGTGCTGAAGAATCCCTTCTGTTGAGAAGCACGGTGGTGTCATGAAATCAATAAATAAACCTTTCACACTGAACTTTAAAATTTCCATCAATGTGAATACTATTAAAAAAAAAAAGAAGAAGCATGTAAAGTTTTTAAATATCAGAGAACTGTCTTCGTGAACCAGACAGTAAGACAGAAAACCACCTAAATGCCAGGAGGGCAATTTGAAATGAGAAGGCTGGTTAGGAACTGGACCATAATTTGGGCAATAAACCCTGTTTATGATAGTCTTCCAGTCATTAACTGTGTCTGTTGCCAGAGGAAACTGGGACTATTAACTTCCTCTGACTGAACCAGAGGGAGAAAGCAATAATTTCTTTTACAAGCAGAAGGAAAGGTTCTGCTCAATAAAAAACAATTAAACACTTCCTATAAAAAAGAATGCTCAGGATACCTCATGTCACTGTCACTGTGGCTATCAAAAGCTTTTTTTTTGGCTCTTTGAAAGATATTCCATGCTGTTTGTGTATTTATACATCTCTGCAATTACAAACTTGACTGAAGACAAATTTTGTTGGGGTGAATGATTCCACTGAATAACTAAGGATCTAATGAATTTCTTTCTCATCCCACGGAGGCAATCTTTGATCAGTTTTCAGAGATGAGAACTAAAGAGATATTCCTGTATGCTTATCTTGTTTCGAACAACAAGAGATGACTTTTTAATTATTCAGATAATTTCTTTCTGCCTCTTTAATTAATTTTGAACTTTTTTTCTCAGTAGGATATTTGCTGCTTTGCTATCTTGGATCAGTTACTTGTTCAGGAAATTAGACTGTATCATTATACGCTGTATAAAGAAATGTTTCCTTTCAATCTCCTTAGGCTACAAAAATATTTTGGTGCTATTATTTCTGTTAAAAGATTTTAATCTTATGATCCTTGTCTGGATCATAGCATTCTGTGTACCACAAAAAGAAGAGAAAGAGCATTTTTTTTTGCATGGAGTTTAGAATTGAACAGTAGCAAGAGATGCAAAAATAGCAGACATGGCTCCTAGCTGTAAGAGGAGTAGCCTGGGAAGAGAACGACTTCATTTTCATAATATACTGGTATCATTTAGCTGTACAAGTAATTTTCTCTCAAGGAAAAGGGTCATAAATTATTGCCAATTACTCCTTCAATTTATCATTATCAACATATAACAGTCATATCACTTTAGCAGTTCGTAAAAATGTGTTATTTCATGGGGTTTTATTAGTATCTGGATTGCTGTACAAAACGGCTTTCAGAAGAGAGAGTCTGCATCATTACACTGCTTCCCATCCATCACCAGCTGGCTATCAAAGGATACAGGAGTAAAGCAAACAATGAAAATTACTGCCCACATGCTGGTCCTCTTTCCACCATGGTGTCTGCAGTAATTGAAAGCTTGGCTTGTCTAATTGCAACTGAGTTCATGCAAAATCTATTGCCAAACAAAGCGCTCATATTGCTTCTTATTTCAAAGCTAATTTTCAGTAATGTTACTACTCAAAACTATTATTGAGTGGTGGGTTAAGTACTTCAGCACTTAAGAGAATCATCTCTGAAGGCCAAAGAAAAGCCTACTCGACTCCACATTTTGTCTAAGATCATTCTATCACATTGCATCAGAAAAGGTGTGTGACAGAAGTGTGTGAGCTCTTCCTCACCCCACAGGCGAATCACCCCATCAGTATCTGTGTTCTTGTGACTTAGCATTCACCCCCTCAGGATGGGTTACAAATGCAACTTACATGTTATTGTGGTTGCATTTGCCTTCTGAATAGTATAAAATGGAAAAGGAGGAAAGCAAAGATTCGGGGAGAAGAAATATATTCAAATGCAGGTATGCTATAGAAGTTAAGGGCTGAAAAACCTCTGTGAACAGGCTTTATTCTGGTTCTACTACACTTCCTTTCTCTTTAGCTAGGTAAGAAAAGGTTATAGTGAGAAATACTTCAATGTACTCTCTATCCCCCTATTGGAGGAATTTTCAAAGCCATAAAACTAACAACACTGTTTCATTTCTCCTTGAAACAGGAATGGTGATAACATACCAGGGTGATGGGTTACAACTTTAGAGAGATGTGTGCCATCCTGCAGAAGTCAATGAAGGTACAGGTTTACAGAAAATCAGATTGCAGACTGCTGTAAAAGAGAGAATTACAGTGACTGAAAGAGTGGAAGGATTTGAAAACTGCTAATATTTCCTGTTAGAGTAGGTGAGAGTTAGACACTGGAGAAAAATTTTGACTCCTCCTTTGGGTCAAAAATGTAAGCATCAGGTAGCATTTTAGAGTACAATCCCCAAAAGGTTTGCAATGATTTAATGTATGCTAAGAAATTCACGATAATAAAAGTGAGCAAATTTTAGATAATTATTGGCTATGTTATACCAAATTATTTGCAGGCTGGTGGTTAAAATAAAAGATTTTTTGCCTAAAGATATTTTTGTTCAGTTCCTTCTTTTTTTACCAAACCAAAGTAAAAACTGTCTGGAAGGTTTTTGTGATCTCCTGGGCAGACAGGAAGTGGGAATAGAAATGATAGCAAAAATATCCAAGCTCTGCAAAAGGACTACAAAAGTAATTTTCATTAAAAAAAAAAAAAAGGGTATTTTTTAATGCTTAAAATACTTTTAGAATTGGATTATCTGCTCGGCTCAGGAAAGGAATCCACCAGGCTTGTCTCTGAGAGGTGTGTCTGGCCAAAGCACATACGAGTAAAGGGTTTGGCCTAATGTTTTCATTTTCCTTTTTGACAGGGCTGGACACATAGCAAAGAGAAATGGAAGACTACAAGACATTGCTGATGGAATAGGCTTACAGCAACTAAGAGACATATAACTCGACAGGTGTCGTGGGTTTATATCAGACTTCCATTACATTGAAATGATGGCTTTTCTCACAAATCTATTTACATGGACAGTAGCTGTCCAGGGGTATCATCTCTTTTTATTTTGTTGGAAATATTTGGAACATTCTTCTACAAATTTCTAAGGGCTCATGAAAAAAGGTGTCTATTTTTTGGAAACACTTTTTCTATTGCCCTGGGGGTTCAAACATTTAAATATCACATGTAGTGCCTTCCAAATAACGTGACTTGATTTGGAAATATGTTCCCTTACAACAAAAGAGAAAGACTCTGCTACACAGATTCTCTTAGAAAGGGGAACACATTCAGCACTAGAAAATGTAAAAATACAGCAAAAAACCACAAACTAGTAATTTCACAAAGACAGTTGTCTTGGCTGTTGCAAATATGAGGAAAAGTAAAATAAAAGAGAAATAAAGGAAAAATAAATGGGTAGATTTTATAGGACATGTTTGAGGGTCTTTCCCACGTACAAGTAAATTTCTTTTAAAGCTGTCTCAGACTAGTTAATGAGTGAAGCATAAATATGTGTGTGCATCAAAAATGTATGATATATCCACCTTAGCGCCATATAATCCCTCTGGAAATAAAAACAGGCATCTTTACTAAGATATTGCAGAATTTAATAATTGATTAGTTTAAGATTTAATGATATGTTTCATCTATGCATTAATAATTTCTCCTCCTTCTGATGTTAATGCTTTTGAAAGTTATTGCTTGATGACACCATGAAAATTCAGCAGTCTGGCAGTTAAAAGAAAGGCTTAGAGGTCTTGGATAAGTTTTTGAAAACTAGTATACTACAAGTACCAAGAAACTTTAGATACAGTATCTTAGCAGGGGAAAAAAAATCATAAATCGTGAAGGAACTTTGTTGCTTGCAATTTTTTCTGACCTGCTTTTATCAGATGTGAATTAGCTTTTATCTGGGAAGTATTTACTTTATCTGAGAAATACAAATGTTACTTTACATATAACTTGGGTTAAAAAAAGATTTTAAAACAGTGACTGTAAAAATTTGAGAGATCTTAATTTCTGTCAAATTCATATTAACAAGAGTCTGAACACTGGAGGGAGACAAAGACTTGGTTAAGATAGATGCAGAGCTGTCCTTAAAAGCTAAGCTCCGGGAAAGAAATGGGTAGAGTGAATACAGCTGGTGATTCACAAGTATTGTATTTGATTTAAAATAATATTTTTATTATACGCCATATTGCTTTCTAAATTGCTCCCTAATATTATTTGGTAAGAAATAGTTCATCCTACTTCTTATTCCTTTATTAATTGCTTCAAATGTGATACTTTCTTAGCCTATTTCTGCAACTGATACCATGGATAAACTTCTCTTGCCTGTGCCTATGCTGATATTGAGGTATTTTTGCCAACAGAAAAATTCCATTGAATCACATAAAAGTTATATTGTCTCTGCAGATTGTGCCACTAGTATTTGAAGATGCACTTTTCTTCTCTATTTTTTTTTAATTGAGCACCATTTGCCACGTACATGTAGTGTTTTGTAGTTTTGTAGTGTTTTGATTTGTTTTGTTTGAGACGCCTTAGCAAAGAGTTGATATGATAGAGGAAGATTTTTAAACTATATTCTTCCAAAACGTCTTGGCATAAAAAAATTAGCAAACCATGAAAGCACGACTTTTACAGTCTTCTGTAGCTTGCAGTGAGAGCAGAGCTGAGAAAACTTGCTGGATGTTTGATAGCTGGGAAACCTAAACCCTCTTTCCCAACAGCAGAAGTACAACAACATGCCTGGCTTTGCCATTGTGAGCTCTCCATCCCTCTGAAGAAACCTATCCAGAATTCATTTTCCTTGTACACACGAGGTCTGTCTGCTGAGATTGAAGGTCAGCCATTTTTCTAATTGCTGGTAAGGTTTCCTACTTGCTGAGAGGTGAACTGAGACTGCTTACATTGGCCAGCCAAGAGTCACAGGATGGGCTTTTCATTGCAGTCATATAGTAAAGAAAATAAAACTGACTGGAAGTGAATCCTATCAATTGGCTGAGAGATGGTGGGATGATAAGGCTGGGTATGATAAGACAACAAACTGATAATATGGACAAACTTCTGAATGGTAGGAGTAGTTTTCTATGTGGGCTTTACCAAGTTTGTTACCCTGTCCTTGTAATACTGCTTTTGTGCTTTATATCTGCTTATAACATTTTAAAATGAAAACACCAATTATTCTGTACATTTTGGTATACTAAAAGAGTGAAAACATAATTCAAAGATTCTAAGGCACAGTTAAACCCAGAGGATGATGATTTGGGTCAATTGGTCAGTACTACTCTGTACTCAAGATACCAAATCTGAATGATTTTATATCCTTCTCTCAGATCCATAATCACCCAGACTTCTTCGTCTTGTTATGAATTGTAACTAGGAAATCAACATTTCCAAACTGTATCAAAGAGCTCTCTTACTTCCACATGTGAAAGTAATTAATAGTGACAAGAAATATACAGAAATAAAAGAATAGACTACTCTACTGGACAATTAAAACCTCTTGAAACATGACTAACTTCTATGCTATTAAAAAGAAAATGTAAGCCAGATGGTTAGGGTAAGTATGTGTTCGGACTACAAAGATGCAGCATCTCTGTGACTTTCAGATCAACAAAACAGACTAAAAGTAATTTTTTTTTAGTGTAGAGGTCATTGTACTCTAGCAGAATCACAGAATTATAAAATTACAGAATCATTAAATGGTTTGGCCTGGAAGGGATATAAAAATCATCTAGTTCCAACCCTCCTGCCATGAGCAAGGCTGCTCAGACCCCATCCAAGACCCTAAACAGTTCCAGGGATGGGGAATCCAGAGCTACTCTGGATAGGAGAATCAGTATCAGGAATTGTTCTTTAAATAGGAACAATACCGATTGTAAATTGATGGTGGATCTGTTGAGCTATTTAATAACTATTGTTGCTGGAACAGTGCATAACCAGAACCCATATCTTTAGCATACATAGCAAAATGAGCTCTCAGGCAATCTGGGAATAGCGACTTGGGCTATGAGGCAGAGGGAGTGCTATTCTCTCTACAGTCCGTTTTCTAAAATGAAGCAACTGCTATGTCAGCTCTGCATTAAATCTTTGCTGGCAATAGTGATTAGCAGGGCACAATCTGCTGGAGTTTTAGACAGCTGAGTTCTGAGCAGCTAAAAAGACTTAGTAATAAACAAGCAAGTAGAACTATGAGAAAACCATTGCACCAGTGGGAAATTTTCAGAAGAGGTAACTAGACACTTTTCTGCCTTCCTGCCTAGGTGAGATGACCATTCTGAGCTCTAGCTGAGACAACACTTGAGAAATGTTTAAAAACTCACTTTGGGTAACATAAGCACTTCATTTTCTCCCTTCACTGATGTTTAGGTCTCCTTTTCTCATGTGTAGCAGTATCTTTGGTGCCTTGTGGAGGCATGCTCACTGCGCTGCTGGGGTACCCTGCCTGCCTGTGGTTCATGGGGGTGACTGATGGTTTCTGTGAGTAATGGAGGGGTCTGCCAGTCTGGGCTTTTGCCTCATAGAAAGAGGAACAAAAGGAATAGTCGGTGAATGGATATCACTCTGGATGAGTGCTAATGATTGTCCAGATCACTGTCATTATTCAGAACGAACTAAGATGTCTTTTTAGGGCAGCACAACTAATCATGTAGAATGAAGAGGGGATTAAGAACACTACTTTCTGCATCATAGCAAAGATACTTCATAATAATAAGCAGAGAGACATTAAGGCTATCACATCAATATCAATGATTCTGTCACGTAAACCCTGTAAGCAATATTGCATTATTTTGAAATACATAATACTCCACACAGAGACTGCACACTAAATATGCTTGAGAAGACAAATAAAACAAATGCACAGAGAGATAAACAAGATGAACAGATCACATGTTAGCACTAATTCAGTAGTTTTTGGGTTTCAGCTTCCCAGGAAATGAACAAAAATTTACTGGTGTTAAACATCAGACATACAGATACTTGAAGAGAAAAAACTTGTGAGGACCACATCTTTCAAGAAGGAATTAAAATGGGGACTGCTCTATAAAAAGGCTCATTTATGGTCTTTAGCTGGCAAAATTATGTGACTACACATCTGATTGTTTATTTGAGCCTGATCATGCTCACAGTTACAATAAAGGTTGAAATTCTGTGTACTTAATGGAGCTGCCTACAGGTCCTGATTTAGAATACTTGATGGGCAAATAACACGAATGATGACACAAAGGTCATGTCTCTCTGAAGGCTAGGAATATCCATGTCATGTGGATATTCCTGTGGTTCAAGTGGTGGTGGAGATAATGTCATTAATTTACCCTAATTTGTTAATACTTTGCTTGTGTTTTCTTTGTATCTGCATATGTTTTCCTGCTCAGCGTCAATAGAAGATGGAAGGCAAAAATTAAATGAAGAAAAGAAAGCTATGCACCTAATTTTTAAAATGAACTTTGTGTGCTTGTGCACAGAGAAAGAATCAACTTTGCAAGTACTAAATGTTACCTGATACTCCTTGGAAGTACTTGTTTTCCTGTACAAGTGGCAGAGTTGCACTTTGAACCCATTTTAACAGGCTGATGCATCTTTAACACACCAGAGTGGAAACTTACTAAAAAATTGAAGTTATTGACTACTGATGTATTAGAATCATCTGTACAAGTTTTGTTTTGTTTCTATAGATAGCTTTATAATTAAAATATTTTGGAATATTAATTACATTTTTGTATGAGTTACAAGTATTAGTTCATAAACTTGATGGCCATTTTTAAAAATTTTAACTCTTTATAGATGTATTTCCTTTAGATTAAAAATAACTGAACTAAAGCAATACCATGCAAGAAAAGACAGACTCAGTAGGAATGGTCTGAATGAGATAAAAAAGGAAAAAAGAGCTCTGCAATTACAATTGACAAGTTGGTTTAATATCCAGTGAAAGAAGAATGCAATTCAAGAGCAGCCGGATTAATTAAGTAATATGGCAAAACAAACCATGGGTTATTATCATTTTCAGTATGCCCTAGGACTCAGGGAGGCCTGAGGGCTCAGAGTTCAACCTCTCTTCACACAGGAAGTGCTGATATCTATAATGAATGTGGGTGTCAATATATAAAAATGTACTATATATGAGATACATAATAGAAGTATATATCTGACAGATTTTGTACAAAATACCAAGAAGCTATATTTTATCTCATAAATCTTATTATGTGAATCTCTTATGTCTCCCTGTATATACAGACTATATAGACAATAGATTGCAGTCATTATGGAGCATGGTCTAAAAAAAGCGGGGAAAAAAATCTCAATGTCTAGTATCATCAGAAATAAAACAACCTGAGGAAAGAAACCAGTAAGTGGTCTGGTGGAAATGGGTGAAATAAATGATGTGACCCAGTTTGCTTTTACTGGAAATCCACTGCTGCCTGGGGCATTATAAAAATCAATCAGAGAGTGAAAATAGAAAGTGAATGACCAATGGAAATTTGTAAAAGTTTCATAGAAAACCTGGAAACCCTGAAAATGATTCTGTGTAAATTCACATGCCAACCACTAAAAGACACACAGATCACATCCCAGAAAATGACACTTTTAGTAGACTGACAGACTGCTTTGAAAGTCCCCTGCAGCCTAGGATGTGCAGGGTAAGAGTTCTCACTGTAGTGCAGTGTGAGTAATGTACAAAAGAGACAGTGCCATGATACTCTGCAGAGGATGGAAAAAACTCACTTGACAAAATTAGGTATGGCAAAGTTTTGTTAATTACAGGGCCAAATTTCTTTCCTAATTAGAAGCTGGTCTTGCTTGATCTATTGGGGTGGATCTGAATGACTGATGAAGGATCATCAATTTGTGGAAGAACAGTGGATATGCATTAATTTCTGTTGATCGATGACAGTGAAAAGCAGAACAATCAGAAGAAACCTGACACAGGGTTGGGAAGGATGCATATGTTGATGTGGTGGGAATTCTGCTGGTTAGGGTCTAGGAAATAGACTGAAGAAATCTTGAGGCAAACCTGCAGGCAATGTTTGCCTGTGTGTATAGACCATAAGCACAAGTGATAATTTTGTTCTTCCTGTCCAGATTGGCAACTGCCCCATATTGTCTTTCATTGGGCAATAAACTGTGGATCTGCCTGATCTTTGAATGCATTTGGAAGCAGGTGGGTTATGACTACTCATGGAAGTAGTACTCATGGTGGAAGCTGACTCCCAAAGGAAAGCGGATGAGAATGAGTCCCTACAGCTTTGGAAATACAATCCTTGACAGAATGTGTAAAGGTGAGGACAAAGGCAAGCTGTGGCAAGGGAAATTCAGGCAACTGGTAAGTGACAGTGATAAAATCCTTTATCAAAGTGTAGACAAAAGCCACCAGAGACTTGAATTTCAACAGCTGGCTTTTTGTAAAACCAGGCAAAAAGCAGACCTGAAAAGAAAATACAATATCTGAGCAACAGTAAGTACAGTCTAATGGCATCCACAGGCAGATGACGTGAGCAGAACTGTGCAAATTCATGTGTTCCCTTTCAGAACAATAAAACCCAAACATACTAATAGAGATCTGTAATCTGTATGAAATGTTGGCATGTATGAAATATTCTTTAATAGAAAATGAATGCATCTTGAAAACTATCATGTTCCAGACCAGAAAACATATTAAATGAGTAAAGAAGCAGAGAAAGTTCTTACATTTTGAGAACAGTTGTACTGAATGGAGAAGAAGGTACTCAGTCAAAACAATCAAGGAAAACATCAGAGCAGGAAATTATCAGGTTATGCTTTGGAGCCAGTGAGTTAAAAAAAAGCTAATATCAGAAATAAGCTTAGCATAGAAGACCAAAGTAGTAATTCTGCTGATGTAGGTGACTTAAATTAGAACATAAGCCTTAATTGCTAGATATTTGTGACTGTTTCTTACCGTACACGAGTGGAAGTTATCGTTTACTGCCTTAATAGGCTAAACCAATGTAATTTTATGTTAAATTACTACACTAGATACAGTCTTATTTTCATGAAATTGGTGGCAAAGCTGTGAGAGAAGGTTTGAATTTCTGAAAGTAAGCACTAAATCTCAGAGAAACATCCTAGCCTGGGCTCTGTCCCAGGTAATAAAGTAGCAAAAAATTGTGTCTGAAGGAGGGGCAAATATAAAAAATCCAGTCATTACACTGTAATAGGGAAACAAAGACCGTATCTGTATGTATGTATGCATAATGGGAATTGTGTTCTTTATAGTCAAGTTACATTCAAAAAGTAATATACATATTCAGTCCTAGCTTGATATACATTACTGCTCAGCTTATATGAAAAAGCACTTGCAGATTCAAGATCAAGAACATGTTGCAAATTCTGTATTCAAATTTAGAAATTCAGTATAAGACTATCTGCTCTTGCACATTTTAAGTATTTTAATCTTTCAGTTCATCTCAAAATAAATGTACCTACATATGTAGTGTAAAACACATATGAAGATCACAGTACAGCTTTTTTTGGATTCCTAATAGTAAAAATGCCACATGTTTACATATGTTGGCAGAATACCTTATTATAATGGTGCTTATCAATTATGCCTAGAAATAAATTTAAAATAGTATTTGAGGGCAAGCTTTCTTGAACAAGAATGAGATAGCTGTTCCACAAATCAACAATTTCAGTGCTGCTCTCTCCACTGTCAAGTCTCACTTAAGGAAGTGCTGCTGAACACACACTTTCCCCTAAGAGAGACTATGAAAACAGTGCTGCCACTCTCCTTTCTAAAGCAGCCTCACAGCACTGCATGATTGCAACTCTGCCAGAAAGAAATGAACACCAAGGTGATTACATGAATGTATATGAATGGCTACTGCAACCTGTTTAATATTAGATTTTATTAAATTGAGAATGACCAATACAAACAGTAACAATAAGAATGTGCACGCACTTTCTTATTTAAAACACAGATGTATGCTGTGATCTCTAGTTTCTGTATGATGCCATCATGCAAGAAAAATTATCTGCATCATGTAATATTTTATCTCTTGATGTGCTCAATCTCTTCTTATAGAATTCAATATATATATGTCTCTGTGCAGTTCATCTGCTACACAGGATTGCCCAGGAAATTATTCCCACCTATGTTTGTCAAAATATAGCCAGTGGCCAGAAAAGGAAGATATTTTATAATAAAAATTTGTAGTTAGAGTGTAAGTAGTACCATAGGCCAAGACTACCTTAGATAAATTTTTGAACAGTTGTAAATGCTCTATACATATGCCTTACTCAGGCATTTTTATAGAGGTATTTAATTACAATGCCATGTCTATCTTGTCGTGATGCAGAACAAGCACTCAGATTGGTCAGATACCTCTATTTAGCTTCTTCTGAAAAATGTAACTGAAAACTGATGAAGAGTTATAAAACTTAGTATGCATTGGCATGGGGGAATTTCACAAATAACTGTATTTACTGTTAATGGATTGCTGCTTCACAGTCAGCACAATTTTGGAATTGGCACTATAAAGTAGTTAAATGTTACAAAGCATACAATATGGGACAAGCAGTGGGTTTGATTATCTGCATCTCTCCCATCCTCTCCAGTGAAGGTTTCAGAGATTTATGCAATTTATTCACATAGAATTTGTGTATAACAATTTATACACATTTAGTTGATTTGACACAATATTTCTAGGCTTTCAGAAAAGCTAAGAAGCTAATTGTATATCACTTGATTCCAAATAAAATATCTTAATGAAGATTTGTACACCCAAATCAGAAACCATCCAACTTCTCAGTAATGAAGAAACCAGTACTCAGCTTCCACGTCATTTTTGGTCCTGAAAAGTTTATGAAGAGCTTCATAATCCAGATATCTGGGAGCACTTTGTAAACAAGCAAAATGATAACTGTGTCTATATGATCACTGGGAGCAAACACACTAAACAAACTGTGCAGCTGAAGTCATTCTGAAATACTATGATTATCAAAAATTAAAAAGAAAGTAATAAGATTTGGTGGTGTTACATTCTACCTCTCTTCTATTTTTCCTACCTTGGAGGTTGTTGGACCAGTAGGAAAAGCTGTCCTCTGCATAAAAAGTGGAGATAGAGATGGAGTATATTGGCCCAAATTCCCAGTACCCCTGAGATAAAAAAGAACAGAAGAAATCAAAATGAATGGAAGTAATTGAAAACTACATCATTAATTTAGTACTGGTTCATGATCTACTGTTTTGTCTTAGATCTCCACTTGTTTGTCAGAGATGCAGTCACAGAAATAAGAGAAGCAGCTTGCATTTTCCATCATTCTCTCTTCTTTTAAATGTGGAAATCTGACAGCTGTGACCATCTAGTGCTTCCTTTTTTTTTTTTTTCCCAAAGTGGATTGCTAAGGAAGACCTGGTATTTTGGGATTCTGAGACTTATTCACCTCCTACCTAGAGTGAGGGTTCTAGCTTTGCTCACCTGAAGGTGACAGTCAAACTCATAAGGACTCAGGCTTTCAGCAGTGAAAGAGGTGGTAACTATTTTGTGTGGGGGTAGAGACCAATTTCAAATGTTCAACCAATATGTTTAGGTAGCAGTTTGGATTGTAAAACCTTTGGCAGAAGTTCTGATCATGGCCACTGGGCAGAAAAAGATCTGTATTACTGATGCATGCAGCACATATTTGGCTTATTTGAGTAGCAGGGTACAAACTGATGTGTGCTCACTAACCTGTTCTACTACTTCAAGAACATTTTCATCCTAACATATGTCCCAGAAAAAACGTCACTGTTTTCCAAAAATCAAAGTTGGTAGCAGTAAAGATTGATAGTCTTTGCTTTTATTAAACAAGTTAACACTTGTTAACACTGAATTAAAAGCCCAGCCTCTCAATGAGAATATGTGTATATTAAAGATTTTGTCTAAAGGACTTAATGAAGCTGTTTAAGTAGGTTCTCCTTCAGAGAAAGGGAGAGCTTACCACGGGTGAAAGATCTTTATGGCAAGAAAATTCCATCAGATGCTTTATTAATAATTAAGGCTTTCAGAAATTCCAGCAGACAACATAAGGTCAGTTTGTATAGGAAAAAGTTTCCTTTCTAACACAGTGCCTCAAGTGTGCACACTTACCCACTTACTCAGTATTTTTTGATCCATCACAAGTTTCGAACAAGGATTTTTGAAGCCACTGTTAAAGTAAGCTGCATTAAATTATTTAGATTCTTTTCCTAAACCTCTTTAAGAAATTCACAGGACATCCCAAAATTTCTGGGCACCACCCCCACCCACCTCATTAGAGTGGAGAAGAAATTTTGTGGGGGAAAATGTGCTAAAGGAGCCAGAAAAATCTGCGTGCAAAGATTGGTCTCCAATAATTAGCAAGTAATAAGAAAGAAATCATCACATATGTACAAATGGCAAACTGAGTCATGCCTCAGCAATATGCTTCTTTGCTATGATTGAGCATGCCAGTTCATTTTCAAAGCAGTAATTTGAATGGTGTAAAGGGACACCCATTTACTTGCTTTCTTCCCCCCTCCATCCTTCTCCAGAAAAAGACAGAGCATTAGTTAAAAAAACAAATGGAGTAAAACTCCCCAAAGAACCTTAGTAAGGAACAAGAAAAACATCCATTGCAAACAGCGGGTGGGCCTTCTGACAGGCTTTGTTTGCAAATGATAACAATTACAGGTAATTTTTCATTTCAATTGGACGAACAGGAATTAAAAAAAAAAGAGAGCAAGAGAAACAGAGAGCGAGTGAGATTTCCCAAGTGCCTTATTCCCTCCCAGGTCTACAACCTAACAGGAGTGTAGAGAGCTCGGTAGTTTCTTCTTATTCCATTAAGTGAGATCTAATTGTGTCTCTTCTGTCTGTTGGCAGATGCGGTTTCTACATAACAACAGCCCTGAGACAGAGCTGCCTGATTAATGCCTCCAGCTGTCATATGCCCCATTATCTGTGCATTTGCATAACTTAATGGTTTAGGACAGGGGAGAGAGGATGCTTAATTTAATGTTTAGCAGGCCCTTGATAGCTGAATAATTTAAGAACTGTCAAGGGAGGTCAGTCCTACAGCAATTCAGCAAGACAGTCGTGATTTCTGAATATCATTAAAATCCTTACTTAGGATAATTTGAGGGAAAAAAAAAAAAAAGGAAGGGGAGCATAGAAAAACAACAATGCCTGAAAGGAGGCCCTGCTTTTCTGTTAACTATTCCTGCCCTGAAGATTAGGAGAAAGGCTTGTGGAAAAAACCACATCAATAAATAGGATGGACAAGAGAGAAAGGGGTTAACACTATGCAGGCTCTCTCTCTCCCTCCCTCTCTCTCTCCCTCCCTCCCTCTCTCCCTCCTACTCCCCCTCTC
>JAODKT010001744.1:30837315-30864049 GCA_027576195.1 Cossypha heuglini
AAAAAAGCAAGAGGTGTATTCTATCTGCAGACCATGGTATGTGGAGAAAGTTGCTGATCATAGTTCTGTCCTAGTTTTAGCATTAGACATTATGGCTGTAGAGTATTATACATATTTATTTATTATTATTTTTTGGACTTACTTTATTGACAGTTGACAATTAAAGATAATGATAACCTGTTAATTAGTCACTGTTTGGTGGCAGGCAGACCATTCCCTTTGTGGGTAAAAGTCTCAAGTTATTTTTGAACCTGAAGTGTAGGAGTGAGCAATCCCTAACTAATCACTAGGAGAGATGAAAAAGATATATGTCTCTGAGAACAACTCTCCCTGTGTGAAACATGATGTTCTAAACCTCTCCTACAGACCAGACACTGTACCACTCCCATACTAAATAAAGATCAAGAGTATCATGGTTATTTCCAATTGATAAACTGACAGAAAAAGTTAGTGGTTGATTTTGGTTACACTGTTCTCAGCCAGGTATGCTTGTGTTCCCATGCTTTAAATGATTTTCATTACATGATCCTGAGGAAGATAACCTTAATTATTTTTTTCTCTCAAAATGAAAAGGAATATTATAGTGTAGAAGAAGTCTGAAGATTGTCAAAATCAAAGTGGTCAATGGAAAATTATGCTTTTTCTGTTGGATAGGCATGATGAATGAGAAGTGACTCAAAAATATGAATGACAATTCATTAAGCCTATGGAAGAAAATACCTGGAAGAAGTGAAAAAAAATTATGCTAACAGGATTCTCTACTTCTGGAACTCTTGACTTACCACTCATCAGACTTTCCTCTGAAAATCACAGGCTTCCTGTGAATGAATAGAATGAATAGAATGAATAGACATAAGAAAGTAGTTTAATTCTAATTTTCTTTTCTTTCATTCTAAGTTAAGGCTAGCCATTAACCTGAGGTTGCTGCTTGCTAGGGAGCAGGGGATTGCTCCCTTAAGATCTTTCTATAAGATCACACATACAGAGCTCCAACAGAAAAAAACCCCTTCATGTCTTTGGGATATTTGCATCTGGATTTTGGTTCATACTAGTTGCTGTTAGAAGTTCCTGTACTACACTATCTTCAGATTACCCTGAAAATATTTTACTCCAGGTGTTTCTGTGCAAATGGAAACTAATGTTAGTTTCCTTCCTTACGTGCTAAGCTTTTAAAACACCACCAATTAGCAAAGAAAAATTCCACTCATTTCAGAGAAGTATAAGGTTTCTGTCACCAAATGTGTTTTTTAAAATAAGCAGAGAGTGGCATATTGCTCGCTCAATGAAATTTTTATATTTTATGAAATACAAAGCTTTGAAAGTTTTCTTCTTTTGGAAGTTTGCAGCAAAGACTATGGCACAGACAAATGCAAAATAAGTTTGTGCCATTCCACTGTCATTGCTTCCAGGTGGGAGCTGTAGCCAGGAACCTGTAAATGCTAAAATGTCTCCCAGGTGAGTTGATTTTCATGCATTTTTTGAGGAATAAGACCAGCAGCTGTTTCCATAGAGGAGCTATTAAAAAAACAAAACAAAACAAAACAAAAAAACCATTTGATCTCTACTGGTCTGGGACAAAAGGTGTAGAAATCCTCTCTTACAACCAATTTTCTCTGAGCGACATACTTCCCTGATACTTACAGGGAATTGCATCAAAGGTTGCTTTTAAAAAAAACATTAGTGTCCATTTAAACTTCTTTTTTATTACTGATGGGATGAAGACATAATGTTTCATTTGCTCTGGATGATGCTAACACCCTTCCCATGGGTAGGCTCTGTTTGCAGAGCTCATAAAAAGTTTTTTGTAAAATAATATGCCACCCAGTGTAAGCCTCTGTTTTCCATTTGCTAGCAAAGTTGGAGGGCCAAAGCAGCACATTCCAGTTGTTTTGTGCTACACTAGTAATGTAAAGCTTTTGAAGATTCTGTTTACTTGCATTTAGCGGTTTAGACTGCAGGGAGGCTTCTTTGTGTGATGGCAGAAATAGGAAGCAGAGAGACCATATCTGGACTAAATACGACTTCCAAAGTGTACATTATTTCCAGTAACTGCCCTCCATATATACTGATCAAACATGCTTGGTAGGCTGAGTGTTTTCATTTGAACAGTAAGAAAACCTTGTATCTCTCAGATGCCTAGTATTTTTGGGGCAAATAATACAGGGTGTGAACATATTTCCTTGGTAGTTTAGGGTGAAGAGCAAGTAGAACGGAAATCTTCTGTAGCTCAAATAAAAAGCTCACTGAGATGCAGAGCAGGGAGTACTCTGTAGGATCTCTTTGAAAATACTGTTTGCACAATTGCCTGTAGGCTTCGTGTTTACGATAAAGGTTCATGAAGAAAGGTGAAGAAAAAAAGTTTAATATTAAGCAAATTTTCATGTAGGATGTGCCAGGTGTGCCATAAGCAGAGGTACCTTCTGCAGCAGAAGCTAACTGCAAAATTTAACAGGGTGTTTTTCTTTGCAAACTCACTTTCTCTGCTTGCTAACTTAATTTTTGGGCACACCCAGAACTCTAGAACCTCGAAGTGGGAGGACGTACTTTTATTTTTCTTCTCTTTTGACGTCACTCTGCAGAAGTTTTTCCCTTTGCCCCTTATCATGAGACTGCTGACAGCAAGCTGTGCCCCCACCAGCACTCCTGCCTGTGCTCCATCAGCTGAACCTGCCTGCCTTTGCTTTTTTCTTTACATGTGTGCATGCATGTGTGTGTTCCAGCGTGTGTGTGCTCCTTCCCACCTACACCCAGCTCGCCTGTCAGAGAACACTGTCCTTGAACTTGATCAAAACCCTCACAAGCTGTGCCATGGGTTGAGTGGCTCACCTCTGCCTCTGGAGGAGTTTATGTCCCCTGACAAGGTTTTGTCTGGTTTTAGTGGCGCGGCTGGTGACAGGCCATGCACGCAGCAGCATGTGACCTCGCATCCGTGCGGGCAGTCGTCAGAGCTGTCACACAGTCAGAACAAGTTAATTCAGCGTGTGGAGAGAGAGGTGCGGCCTAGTAATAATATCAGGCCTCTGGAGAGGGGGCTGTCAGGCAGCGTGGGCTGGCGGCTGCCCCAGCTGCTGTCTCCTGCCTACGAGGATGCAAGCTGACAGGCGGCAGGTTTATCTGCCTGGGGCAGGCTGGGGAGCACGCATGTTAATTTTCTGTCTGTGCAACAGAGCTGGTAATACTGCTTGCTGTGGTGCTTGAGAAACCACTTCGTGCCTCTCACCTTGGACTATCGTTGGAGGCAACAAGAGGCACTTGCTGGGGTGTCCAGAAGACAGTAGCAGGTCGGGGCTCCCTTCTGCTGCAGCTCTTGGGCTGCTTCTCCTCTGAGCTTTCTTACTGTGCTCTTCTTGACTTGCATTGATTACTCTGCGCCTGTACATTTCTTTCCGTGTTTGACAGGAGGTTGTTGCTTGTGGTGGCTAGATGCCTTTTGAAGTTACAGGGCTATTGATTCAGTTCACTTGTATTTGTGTGTGTACTGCATATATACACATACACTATACATACATACACAAATGGAGTTTCTTGAAGGATTTACAGCTCTGGATGAGGCAGAGTAAGGCAGAATCTCCACCTATGAATTGTATGTAATACTGTAATTAAAATGATACCAATACTACTAATAATCTGTGTCAGTCAAATGAAATTTCTTTTCATTGACAGACATGCTTTAGATCTGGCTGGTCAAGGACTCTGTATCTATAAACATCCAGATGCGATTAAACAGCAAGACTTGGTAACACTTAATTTAGTAACCAGAATCAGCATGTGAAAATGGTGGGATAAACATAAAAGAAGTAAGAAAAATCCCCATCTTTTAATTTACTCCTACACTCTTGACTAAAACACACTTAATCCAGGAATTCAGCAAGGAAAGTATGACTGCTGTGAAGAAAGTAGCAAAAATGCTACCAGCCTAACAGGCTTTTGCCTGATGAGATTGGGAAGTCTGTATGTATAGACACATAGAAGTGGACAAACCTATGGCTGTCAGATGGGATGTGAGTTGGGGAAAATTCTGATCCTTGCCTGCAGCTGTACTGGCTTTGCTTCTTCTGCCTTGCATAATCTAAACCAGAAAAGCTCTCTAATGAGATAAATAGTGTCTTGTCTACATAGCCAAATAGCACTTCTTTTTGTCATAAACTGTTCTTTAGTTGATTGACTGAATTCAGGAAATACATCACTTTCACTTCATTCTTTATTTTTGACCTGGATAAGGCTGTGGGAAGGGAAAAGTGGGAACAAAATCTAGGGGGGAAATTTCTCTAAAGTCTATTGGTCTTTCTGAGTGGCAAAATCAGAGAGAGGACAAAGGATTTCTTTTTAATCTCTTGACTATAGTAACTGAATATGG
Organism: Cossypha heuglini; assembly: GCA_027576195.1. Lineage (NCBI taxonomy): Eukaryota > Metazoa > Chordata > Aves > Passeriformes > Muscicapidae > Cossypha > Cossypha heuglini. Next base: position 30,841,673 of record JAODKT010001744.1, read on the forward strand.
ACAAACTGGATTTGAGATCCACCTGTCTGAAGCTGATTTTAGAATCATATATTTAGAAATTAAGACAAAATCTAGTGTTTTAGGAAATGCAGGTTAAGAGCTGACTCATTACAGCTGAATTCTACTGTGGGCTCAGAACAAAGGAAAAGAAATGTCTTTTCATACCATGTTAATTAAAACTGTGAACTCCTTGCTGTAAAGATGACGTAGAAACTAAAGTACATAAGAATGAGAAAAAGGGGTAGGATAGCTAACAAGAATATTCAGAATTGCAACAACTAATGATAGTGCATACTTCATAAGAATTATTAACCTGAAAACTTTCCAGTTCTAATATTAGACAACTAAAGAATAGGAGATGCATTACTTTTAGTGCTGCTAAGAGTCAGGAGCAGGATAACACATTATTTGGAGTGTGTATTCTGACCCAGCTGGACAACACAGCCTCAGATGGGGCAGTACTCTACCTGCGGTTGGGAGTGCTGAGACTGGGCTGTGAGGTCTGGCTTACTCCCTGAAAGCAAGCTCTTAAATTCTTGTCTTTCAGTTGGACACCAGGAGTTTGCCACTGACCTGATTTACAGATCTTTTGATTCATACTCTTGAATTCACATTTTAGGGAAACTGTCCAGAATGAATCCAAAGACCTTCCTTTGCAAGTGATCTTGGAGGTTTTTACTACCCTATATATTTGTATACATATATAGGAAGGGTTTATCCTTAGAGGTCTCCAACATTGAATTTCAGTTGTCAACTAATTAGTTAAGCATGAGACTATGCATTTCCTAAACAGGACCACCAGCTGTCCAATATAGACAAATATCACTAAGGGTTACAGCACTAAAGCTCTTTCTTTCCCAGTAGTTAGGGACAAAGTATAGCTCCAGGTTTTTACAGGAGGAGAACATGGGGCAAGAAAGTTGGGTCTTGGTGCCAGGATGGAGACAAAGAGAAGCTTCAGATGAGAACTTGCCTCTGGAATAGCTAGTGTAAGAGCAACTTTACAATCAGCATTATTTTAAATATGACTCTATGCTACTGAAAATATTTTTTGGTTGTTAGATTAAATCAGAATTTTAAAATTGCTTACCATTGTCATGAGACAAAAAAAAAGTGCATTAATTAATGAAATGTCAATATTATAGCATGACAGCTGTAATGGACACTAGGTGTGATTATTTATTAATATTTACAATGAGGAACATGTTAAAGAAGTTCAACTTCTTTTTGTGTGAGACTTTTTGAGATTTCATAATAATCTTGGTTATGCAGCACAGTGTGTTCTTAATCATTTTTTGTATCTTTAGGAAACAGAATATTGAAATAGAGAATATACTATTTAAAAATAACACTTTGACAATGCCTATTTATTAAGGGATTTGAAATTCCTTGAAATATCCCAGCTTGTGAGCAGTGGCTTATGTAGTGAGACATAAAAAATTATGTTATCTGCATCACACATGTAAGATGGACTGGACTACTGTATGTACTGAGGCATGTTATGTTGATGCTTAAATGATGTGCATTATAAGATCCTTTGATATGTGGTTGGTCTCTTGAGTAAAGGCTATAAAGTAAAAATGAGCTCATCTTGTGCTGCTTTTCTCTCGAGTAAGGTGAGTTTGGAAGAATAGGAATATAATGAAGTACTGATTTGCTCTGGTAGTGCTTTCTTTTTTTGGGTAAATTATTACAATTGTATTAAGTCAGTTTTCCTTGAATTGCCAATCCTTTCGACAAGGACTGGAGCAGAGATTGCTTGCATTTATGGTAGGAACTTCATTCTTACAGGTTTTTGCTCACTGACTGTAAAGTACTTCTCAGCTTTGTACCTGTCTCTGTACTGTGTCTTGTCTCTTAAATTGTGGTTCATGTTTGCTTGTTGTAAAGTCAGTGCATTTATTTCTCACCTCTCCCATCTTTGAGGGCATATTCACCTGCATTAGATATGAGCTGATCCACTGTGGACAGATGGCAGGTCTGCCTCAGCCTCCTGAGCAGCTGCCTCTGCTGACAAAGATGCCCTGTGTCTCCTCAGCTGAAAGAACAGGAGAGAGCTTGAGAATCATTGAATATTTAATCTGACATGAAGAGAAGAAGTGATTTTACAACTTACTTCTGGTGATTAAATCAAATCAATTCCCTTCACATGTATTTTACTTCTTGCTTGACTATTTCTTGTTTTGGAGAGGAGTGGCAGCATAGGCTGTATGCTCTCCCTCTTAGCTCTGGCACACAAGCACCATCCCCTTCACCCACCTCCTGATACGTGCATAGAACTTTAGGTTCTGTTCTTGCTTTCTGAAAAGGGGGAGGTCATATAATTTTGACTAATCTGCTGGTATATTCTGGCTGCTAGAGGCTGGGTGAAAAGTCAGAGTAGTGCGTTTTATTATCCGGGTTGGTTCCCCCCCCAACCCCCAATCCCCAACCCCCGCTGTTGAAGTCCCCAGAGATGTAGGAAGCACTGCAAAGGTGTGGTCGAGATCTGAATAAAAATGCTCTGACACTTGCTCACTACTGTCATGTCAGTATAGATAAAGTTTCAGCTCATCAAATCACCCCTGCAGGCAAGAACAAGACAGCTTTTCACTCCAGTCTGCTGCCGAAAAGGCTTTAACAGAGTGGAAGCCAGTAAATTAACACCGGCTATTACCAGGTTGAGAGGTTTTGTTTCACACTAACTTAATTTTGTAGTCATGTGGTTTTGTCTTTGGCTAGGAGGATGGTGGTAAAATCTTCCAGATAACTTGTTACTGGGCTACTCATAACCATGTGCCGGATGAATCTACAGAGAGATGGAATATTTGGTTTAGCTGCACCGTTCACTGCTATTGTTCTTGGTGCTGATTTTATGGATGTAAAAGTTCACATTATATCAGACCAGTCAGGTGTTAAATATGACCCTAGAGCAATCAATCAGCTGGTGCTAATTGCCTAATACTCTCCTCTTTAGCCCCATGCTGAGGATAGTTAAGGCTGCTCAGGATAAGAAATATGGCAGTATCCTTCACATTGTGATTCAGGGCTTCTTGAATATTTTGGTGTCTGTCATCTGTGCAAGAGGAATAAATGTTACATCAGGTTACACTGAGTAAAAGGGCAATGTATGGGGAATGTCAGAGGATGTGTGTTGATTAAGGTTACTACTCCTCTTAACACCCTGGCTGCAGAAGGAAATGGCACTATTCTTACTTAGGGAGGGAATGCAAGAAAAAGAAAAAAAGAAAATTAGGATTGCTATTTCCTTCCCTTAGATGTAATATACAACCATCTCCCACTTACCTGGTGCAAGATCACCATATTATATGAGATGCGGATGGTTCTGGTGGCTTGGTGAGGAATTAGGTATAATGAGGAGAAAATTAAGTTTTATTAGGAGACAAAGGCATGTAAAGTCCTGAAGACGAGATCTGTGACTCTCAAGTGCCAAAGTCTGAACCTCTTCAGCAATTGTATACTGGAGTGATAGGAGTAAGGAAAAACAAGAGAAAGTAATGGTTGTCTGGAGAGAGTAACAGGACAAAGGTGTTTAATTTGAGCCAAGATACTAGTTTTCCCCTTTCATATCATTCCCATTCATTCCCACGAAAATGATAGAGAAAAATTTTTCTTGTCCGGTATCATGTTTCTTTAGTGATATGATGATTTACTTTGGAGTGGTTGCTTGCTGGATAGCTAAAGGTTAGTCTTTGGAAAAAGCACTAAAAGGAGAGTAATACTAATACTCCAGGCAAAGTCAGGTAGTTTTGTCACACATATTGTTAAGCATATTTGAAACAAACATGAAAGATCTGTTTCCCTCAGTAGACTAGGAGCTGCACAGCAATAGCTTATGGCTCTTTGCTTTACCACTTTCTCACCTTCCTACACATTGTTCAGTCCCAAGGCCTGATCTTTGTCAGTTTCTTCAGGGTCACTTTGCTATTGCTACTGTGGCTGTGTCTAGCGTTTTGGCTTTCTTGCTCCCTTTGCTCCCTGTTCCTCTGGTCTTTTAGTATCCTTTTTTTACAGACACACAAAATCTTTGAACATGATATCCAGTGAACCACCTTCATCAATGGCATGAGCTGGAAGGAAAAAGTTCATTGAGTACAGAGACTCAGCAAAATCTCGTCTGTTCTGTTTGACAAAGCATAAGATTTTTGTGGTCTAGATTGATTTCTCATTCTCTTTCAGGTGTTATAGTGCAGCCCCAGTCAGAATACTCATTCTGGCTGTTCTGGTTCACCCACTTCTGAAGGCCAGGAAGGGGTGAGGTGGCAGAAGTTCATGAAGTCCACAGAGAGCTTTGAGAAGTCAGGCTGGAAATTACTGCAGAATGAGAAAGCTGCTACATAGATGTGATGAGGTTCTGGTAGTGTGAACACAAGGACCACAAGAAAAACAGAGGCTCCTTCCACACCAAACAAATTACCTCAGGAGAGTGCAGTGAGCATGACCTTGAAATGAGCATATGACTCCATGAAAATTGTGCTGTAAAGAGTAATCATATACTGGCCAGTTTATTGTAAGAAATAACACCAGAAGGATCGTAGAAGAATTTGTAAAATGATGTTCTGATGAGCCTTGTCTCTTATAAAAGATGCAAGTTTGAGGGAGTTGTTACAGTGGGTAAATTAAAGAAGATTTTCCAATATTGAACAAATATGTCATATGCCCTTTTCTCCCAGAAGTTTGGCTGATGAATCAGGTTTATGCTGGTATTTTCTTTGTTCCTTATAAATGCATTGGTCTGATTTCCTGCCTATGTATATAATCAATTTTCTCTCTTTTTTTTTCTTCGTGGATTAAAGAAAGATATTGGTCTGATTGTTTCTATGAGAAGTACAATAAAGCTGATTGTATTATTTTCATTTTTCTGTATTTCCTGGCTTTGAATTGCATAACTTTGCAAAAGAATAAATGAAAGAAGTGGAGATAGAAAATTTGGTCTAAAATCCTCTTGGTGGTTTTGGTATTTGTCAGAGTAGTCCTTGCAATTTGTGTAGGCTATATTTGTTGTTACACTAGAGAACTGGAAGAAAATGTCCACTTTTAGTATCTTCCTGTTTAATCCTAGACAAGATCAGGGGTGGCATCTTTTACAATTTACAAAAGCTCTGTCTCTCTGTGTGTGTTTGTGGATTTATTGGGCAGTCAGCAGAGGGATCACTGTAGCACAAGAGAGATCTAGTCATGTTGCCCTTTTCTCTGCTTGCATATCTTACCTCTTATGCTGAAGGTAGAATAGCAAAGACGAAGTGTTTCTCCACCTCTGGAAATCCAGAGAACTTCCTTTATATGGAAGGAATTTCTGGAATCATACTGTCTGATATTGCACTAAATTTATGTTAATACTGTTTTGAAGCTGAGCCTGAGAGTTGCTAGTACCTAGCATTTCTGGGAAATGATAAAAATGTTATACTGGTGCCAAATTATATATTAAGACGTCGTGGTATCCATAAATCAAATCTTCCTTGACCTCCCTTATGATGTTATGTAATTTTCATGTACTGTACGCCTGTAATGCATTTGGAACTTTTGTTAAACTTTTCTGACACCTTTGAAAATAAGACAGAAATAATGTAAGCTTCTTGAAATGTACAAACACACACAGCTCAATTTTACTCTGATCAAGGAGGTAAATTAATATGAAGAGAAAATGTTGCATGAAATTTTTTCTTTCACCAAATTCTGCTTGAGTTCTCCACCTGGCCACTTTAAGGCAATTTTAACTAACACTTCCCCTTATTTCTGTATTATCATATGGTGGTAATTGCTTGCTCCTATTAACACATGGTCAGGATTTTGAACTTGCCTCATTTTCTAAAAGAAGCAATATAATGATGTGCCTTTCAGTCCTTCAACCTTCAAGTCATCAAGTATTTAGCTCATTAGTGGTGTGATTCCTATCTGACTATAAGGAATAGTTACTGATGCATCAAAGTGGTAGGGGTTAACTCAACTTTTTTCAGAAGCCTGTGGAAACTAAATAACTTTCACTCACATTTTTTGTAATCTTTGTTGCTCCCATTAAAAAGGCATAGAAAAACTTTGTCATATACGTTTGATAGACATTAGCTTGGAGCAGGAAGTTCAAGAAGTCATATGAGAAAATTACAGGGGGGTTATAAGTATTCCAGACCAGGGATACACAGATGAAAGGTTTAGGTAACTTCAGTATTTATCTTCAAGATTATTTTCTTAAAAATATAGACACTGAATTAAAATATGCAGAAAATGGTGCCAAAGCTGAACACAATATTGCTGGTGCCAAATTAGCAGTGCCAATGAAAAAGTGTAATAATTTTCCTCCATCTTCTGGCTGAAGTCCAAATGTAGTCTCTATGAGGTTTGACTTATTTTGTGGTGAGAGCATATTTTTGGCTCTTATTCAGCCTAGTCTCCACTGCAATTCCCTGGTACTATCCAAGAAATCAGATTTCAATGATATTTAGGTGTTGTTAGTAGATTTTGGACTACTATTGTCACTAGGGTAAAGTTAGTAAAACCCCACTAGACTTTGATGAGGGAGGATGCTTTTTTTTTTTTTTTTTTTGGCTATATCTTTGCAAGAAACTTTCTTGTTGTAAGTATTTGCTTTATTGTATTTGATTTAATTCACCATCTGTACTGTAAAAATACTGTAGAAATATGTAGAAAGCATTATAAGTAAAGGCTATATTTATAGTCCCTACAGAAATGATGCCTCAGTAGTGTTTAAAAAAATGAGAACCACTGTAATGGAAGGCAGCGATGACATTATGAAATTTCCCTTAAGGCACACACAAGACACATTTGAGTTTATGGCAAGGCTACACATGCTGACCACTCGCTGCTTAAGTCTTCAAATTAATAAATGGGTTGTTCAATTAATATTCATGAGCATTGAAGCATTTGTGCTGAGATTTTTCATGAGGAAGACTAGCCCTCATATTGTCTGGTTTTGGTTTTGGGTTTTGTGAAATTATTTTTTAAAAAAAATTATTTGGAAACATTCTTTTATAGGAGATGAACTTTCAGGTTTTGCTGATTGCTTATAGCCCTCCTTGTCTCCTATTCTCAGGTAGAGGCACTAATAACCCTTACCTCTCCACTTTGGTCCCTTGATTAGTCCCAATAGTTTAAAGGGAATTACTAAACTGATAAGATTTGTCCCTGGACAACTCTTCTACTTTACAGGGGTTTCCTGCTTCTGCAGAATGTCATACTATATATATCCAATGCTTGAAAATAGAGAAGCATCTGTGATGATGTAACACCCCATCTGGTCCCAGTCCCCATAATACCGTGACTGGCCAGTAAATTTAAACAAGGCCTCAATGAGCTCCAGGAAAAACCTGAAGATACTGATAGTTCCCCCAGGACAAATCCTTAATACTACATAAAGGAGTCATGGAGGGGATAGAGAAGTTTTTTTCCCCTTCTTTTTTAATCCAGGGATATCTTGTCTCGAGCACCTTAAAAAAAACCAACAACTTGAAAACTATATTAATAATTAAGACCTAGATCCTGAAAAAGACCCTCGGTGAATCAAATCCCTCTTTCTCTCAGTAGTTCACTATTTGAAATATGTTTCTGGCTGAAAGCAACAACAACACAAAAACCTCACTTAGAATAGGAAGTTGCTGCAGGAATGAAACTCCTTTTCTGGCTAACAGGGCTATGTTTTCCTATGCAAATGCAGCAAAGCCCAGAAATTAGCAATGACTGCTAAATTAACACACTTGAAGAGCTTGGCTGGTCCTAATAGGCAGTCAAATGGTCTTGTTACATTGTAATGGTGCCAAGCTAATTGAAGTGATTACTGTTGCTCATGAGCAGCCCTTTTGAAGTAGAAATCTTTTAAATTATCCATAGACGTTAAATGTCAGACACTATTGTGTAATTATACTTTGTAAACGCTGAATGTCATAAGGCATCACAGGTAATTGAGGTTTACAGAGAAGAGCTTTATCTAAACGTAATTGGGCATCAACTCTTTGTCACTATTTCTAAACCTAATTGGGCATCAAATTTTTGTGCTGAGGACACTCCAACACCTCACTGCAGCCCTCCCTCCATCGTTATCAGTAGGGAAATACATATCACAGCAAGTCTGACCTTCCAAACCCAGGACCTCTCTCAGTCCAACCTGTCAGTCCAAGAAATGGAGATTTTTAAAGGGAACCAGGTCTCTACATTTCACAGGTGTGGGGCATCTGTAGCTGACAGTGACTTCCCAGTTCATCCGTACCCTGGTTTCAGTCGTCATACTACCACGCCACTACAGTAGCCAATGGAAGCTTTGAAATGCATGAAGAGCAGAATTTGGCTCAGTAATATTGAATTTATTTTAATTTTTTTTCCTTTACTTGTATTTTTATCTAAATATTTTCTATTATTCGTATTCCGGGGAGAAGTTATGATTTATAGCATAGAAATCTGGTTTTACCCCTGAACCTTTGCCTTTTACGCCTGTCATTTAACTTAGACACAGCTATTAAGCCTTCTGAGGAGTTCTTCCAGATAGATAAATGGTTCCTACATAAGTTTTCTGCTAGGATCCTTCATGTACTGTGATTGATAGCATAAGTATGTCTGAATTTTATATCTGGCACCTTGATATCCTTTTTACTTTCCCCCCTCCATCCCTCCCACCTCTTCCGAAATCCAAGAACGACAGTTATGCAATCTTTACTCTCAGTCCTTTATGCATATCTCTGAAAGAATTCTGTTCAACAGACTTAGAACCTCTAACTTTATTCACAGAGTCTTATCTGAAGATCTTACTGAGATCATCTAGTGCTTTGCCCCTGAATTCAGTGCATTTGGTTTCCAAACCTATTAAAACAATCAGTTATAGTCAATGGCTCACTTGTCAGAAGATGCAGAAGTCCAAAAACTGCTTACTACTGCCACTTTTGCATAATTTTGTTTCACAGTCTACTTTGCATGTTTTCATCAGATGCTAGTGGGTAGTGAGTGTTGAAAGCACTCATTACAAATAATGATCTTACATCTGCTTTTTATTAGTTAATTTTAATAGTGTGTTGTGACTGGGGAGGAAATTCATGCCCTTGTGGGATAAAACTCACTGTGTTAATGTGTATTTCAGAGTAAAGGTGCAGAGGTTTTCTGAGACAAAAAAATTTGATCTCAGAATCTCAATCCACTTGCAAAGGAAGATTTCTCACTGGTTACTCTAAATATTTTCACTTTGTTTTGGCATATTATTACATATTCAGAAACCTCTGAATTTTTATCAGACAAAGGATAAAATAGAATAGGTTCACCCACCTGAAAAAAAGATATAAAGGTATATATCCTGTAACTTTTTTGCTTTGATGGATCAGATTTTTTTTTTTTCTTTTTGAGTGGTGGTGGTGTTCTTGAGGTGATATTATTTTCCTTTAGCTTGTCTGTACAATTGCATTTTAGATACATAAAAGAATACAAATTTCACTTCTGGACAAATCCACTGAATTAAATTGTCCCATAGAATGTAGCAAAACTGGAAAATAATAAAAGGAAATACTGTGAAATGTATCAAGCACATATCCAGTCATATTTGAGATCTATCACTTTGATGTTTGATTTAGTCCTATGATCTACGTGTTTGATAACCTCAGACTTCCTCTTTCTCATATAAAATCATATACATGTCCTTTCCTGGGATGTGCTGAAGACTGTTGTCAAAAAGGCGTTTCATTCTCACTTGTGTGCAGCAGTCCTGACATTACTGCTAAAATATCAGAAAATGAAATTAAACCTGATGGCTGTGCTATCCCCAAAGGGCAGAGAACTTGATTTCACTCAAGGCAGAACACACTAATCCACAGCATTAAGCAGCTTGCCAAGGCTGTCCAAGTCAGTGCTTGTCTTTGTCAAAAGTGGGAAAAGGGAGAGGTATACATGGAGGTGCTGGGTAGGACAAGTTCAATCAAAAGGAAATTGATGCTAACCAATGAGATTATCCACTAACTACATTTTGCAAAGACCAAAAATAAAAGATAGAACAGAAAGAAGAAAAAAAAGAAAAATGATTAAGATTATAGATTTATTTTTTATTTTTATTTTATTATTTTTTTCTGATTTGAGAATTTAACTTCCTTTCAAGATTTTAAATTTAAACAAAGTTAATAGTTGTACAATTATATACTTCTAGTGATAGAATTATATACTTCTACTAGAGTGATAAATGCTGAAAATATTGGCATTGACATTTTTAAACAAATTAACTTTGTTTATTGTGAGAAAACAAATACACACAAAAAAGATATTCTAGTAAAAAGACTTATTAGGGACACACAAGTATTTCCCAAAATAAAGCTGATATCTCAAAATGTTAATTTTAAACAGATAGCACTCCATCTCCAAGAGCTGCAATAGGAACAGGGTTGTCATTTAATATACATCTAATATACCCAACACCTTCTGCTGTTAGTCTGGAAAGGTCTGCCCCTTCCTAGCAATGCTGCATCTACTCAGGATAGATGTGGAACACTTTTTTACGAAGGGCACCATTGCTTTTAGCTACACATGTTAATCTGTTGACAAAATTGAGACAGGACTCACACCATGACCTTGACAAATTTTCTTTTCTTTCTAATGTTTTGACAATATCTTTCTTATTCTTGGCTCAATTTTTTGGTTTTAGCATTTTTAAAGGAGTGCAACCTCCATCACAATTCAGTCCAGTTTCTGTCATCTGACTTATTCAATCTCTTTATTTGCAATAGAACTGGCAATATCTGTATTAGATATTCAATACTAGATATTGCATGGGTGATTCGCTCATCCTTTAGTGTCAGCTCAAGAAATTCTCTCCTAATTTCCATTGAGGAGGATAGCGTATGTTCCTATTGCTCATAAAAATACTTGTAGACAACCGAGTTAATAAAAGTATTATAGAAATATGAAAATTCCAGTTATGCTTGAAATAAAGCATTTTACTTTCTGGTCCCTATCTGATGTTTCTCCTGCATCTCATTCTGTTTCCCACTGTGCCTCACTCATTATTTGTTAGGAATTCTCAGAGCAGGCCTCATACACACTCTTATTCTCTTCACTAAATTTTTAAGATGAAATTGAAAGAAGCTTCTGAAGAAAGACATCCAGAAAATGTGGGTTAGAGGAAGAGAAATTACAATGCAGCTACCTCTTCTGTATCAAAATATGACCATATTGGCCATATTGGAGCTGACTGAGACATGGTGATAGAAGCACTGTGCAAGCAAAATATTTGTGTCAACTAGTACTGCACAAAATAACCTCAGGACTTGCTGATTTCTTCCAGAAATTCTTGTACTGAACACTGACTCCTATTAGAGCTACATGTACTGCTTGGTCAATGTGTGGTAGGGCAGTGGCCAAGGAGTGTTAGTGCTTGTAAATTGCTGTGCTTTTCTTGCTGGTAGGTGTGATAATGTATATATAATTTCCCCTCACTGATGTGTAATTTTGCACAGACAGCCTGGAACTTGTCGGAGTTTAAAAAAAAAAATTTAAAAAAATTTTCTTTTTATTTTGCCTTTATAATTTTCTCTTTTATTTGCATTCAATTATTTGTTTTTATTTTATTTACAATTTTATAATGGAATTTTTTTTGACAGATGAATATTTCATAAATGAATTATGTTTAAATGTTTAAAAATGTTTGGTTTGTTCTTTCAGTAAACAATTTTATCAGCACAATAACACCATCCACAGAATGTGTCTGGTGGACAGTACACACACACCTAAGCTCTGTTATTATAAAGGCTCCCAGCTATTTTCACAGGGCACATTACAGTTCCCTGGGTCAGGCTGACCTCTTCTGTAAGAGTTATTTAGGCTTCATGTGGTGCAGTCAGACACTGACCTTGCACAGTTCCTTTGCAAATAGCTTCACTTTATTGCCTGCAAAATGATTACTAGAAATCCCTTTTTGGTTTTTTATCAGTGATACCTTTTTCTTGTCCTCTCACTTTTGCAAAGCACCCTTGACACGTGTGAAGTGAAACAATACTGGCTCATCTTTTGGACTGCAGATGGTTTTACAGATTTGGATGCTTTTGTCACAAGATACTTGGACCATTTCTGAGGCTCTTGGAGGCAAAGGATGGTGTCATATCCCAGCAGCAGGTCTGGCTTAGCTTAGGCTCTGCAGTCAGCCATGTGAAAGATGCTCTTTGATCTCACTGGAGATGTGCTATTGCCCAGTGTGAAAGAGTAGACTGATCTGGAGAATTCTGCTGGTTGTGGATCTTACAGTGCATCTTGCCTGAAGAAACATCCAGGTGATTTTACTTCAGTAATAAATCGTGACATGTTTCTAAGAATCATTGTCCTCTGAGTGAAGACGTGGTGAATATTCAGGTGAAAGTGGTTGAGCTAAAAACATCTTCCAAGTGAAAGAGAAGCTGACTTTTACATCCTGGACATCTGATTCCTATGCTGGTTGATGTTTCCAAAAGCTGATTCCTAATTTCTTTGCAAGTTTTAAAACTGATACATAAAATACACTACATTCTGCCAGACTCTGCTCTGTAGGGATAAATTACTTAGATTTCACTGGTAAATATAAAGCTAAAGCTACACTAAAATTAGCAACAGCCTTTCCTGAACATAAGTAAAATCACAGCATGCTCAAGTACCCTTAGCAAGTCAATATTTTGTTATTTGTATATTGTTAATTGATCCCTGCAGTTATCACTTCATTGCTAATTTAAAAGAAAACAATGTGGGAATTACAGAAATTGATAGGAACCTGTGTATTTAGCTTGACTTAATACCATAAACAAAGACAGGAAGAGAACAGATGGTTTGCATCCATGGTTGATATCCAGCCCAGCTGGGATCAGTTTCTTGTTGAGATGAAAAGAAAATAAGTTGAGGTACAAGCAGGGTAAACCATTGCCATCTGGGTCAATTCTTGTGGTAACTATAAAGCAGCTACTCCATACACCCTTGGTTTATCCTTCCTGTTTCCTCACTTATCAAATATTTATTGTCAACAACGGGCAGTTCTGTTTGCACACATTGCAATTGGATAATGAGATAGTTAGGTTTACTTCTGTTATTGATGGTGAGGGCTGATGGCATGAATAATTTCCTGTTTTTTTTAAATGGGAATTGAATTATTGATGTTTCATTTAGGCAGTGATAAAGGCATTAGTAATGTATTGCCATGGCTATAGACTGGTAGTAGTAGTAGCCAAGAAGATACTTCCAGGTAGTGGGCAGCTCTACTGTGTATCTGGAGTACAAGCTGGAAATCTGTTCCCATGAATACAGTGATTATGGATTTGCTGCTTTACAAATACTGCAGAATTTGTCCTGGTAACTCTGCAGTTGACATCGTTGCTAGTAGAAAAAAGACTACAATTCAATAGCCTGAACTAGCAACATTTAGATTATAAACTCAGTTGCCCATGACGAAAAAGATAATTTCTTAAATAAGAAGAGAGAAAACAAGAGTTAATGAAGCAAGAAGTCTCTGTCTTGTATTGAAAGGGTCCTGACTATCTTCAGAGAGTTTATCTGATCTTTACAGATTGACTAATTTTCAGCTTCTAAATACTTGACTATCACTCTAGTAATAGGGTGATTTGAGTTTCTGTAATTCAGGTTCTAGGATTTCTGTTTGTTTTTTTTTTACTTTTCCCCCTCTTTTTTTCCTCCCCATACAAAACCACTTCACATTTAAAAAATATAAGCTACATAGAAAAGAATGGCATTTGCATGACATCTTTTGAAAGAGGATGTGTTTGAGAGAGAAATAATGGCTGAGATTGCCTTCTAGCACTCTAGCATGTAATATTAATGTCCCTTGCCAAATGTAAAAGGTTGAAATGAAACCTTCTCTACCCCATTTGCATTTCTTCACTTGCTTCTTGCTGTACTCTTCTGTCCTATTTCTCAGTTCTTCAGTAGACTCAAAGTCCCTCCTGCTTTCCCTAATCCCAGTCATCCCATCAGTGCATGAAGCATAGCAATGCCTGCCTGGTCCACAAACCTGCCCTGGCTGCAGTATGAACTAGGTTCTTACAGAAGTGGCAAGATAGGGGGTTAGGAAATTAAAATAATACACATTTCTTTCCTCATATAATAGTTAATAAATTTTAGAAACGTCACGCATCTCTTAAGTCTTCCTGCCTGTCCTCCATTTTTTGAACCATGGGATGATGCGTAGGAGCCATTGCTAAAAGTTTTGTGCAGTGTTTCTCATGATCAAATATAGAATCATGTAAAAAGTGGAAAAAAATATGGTAAAGAAGATCTCAGGCCAATTATTTTTCTACAAAATACTTTATGTGACAACGGCAGCAGCCCCCAAAGGGCAGCGTGTAACAACAGAGCCTAATTAGAATGATTTCAGTATAATCATTAACTAGCATCTAACACCTACGAGAGTATTTCTGTTTAAACTAAAACATGACCTGCATGGTGGAGAGGCCTTGTAAACTGTCGATGAAATGAAAAATGTGACAGTAAAGGTCAGAGCCATGCTCATTTGAATTTCAAGCAGGAAGCAGGCTCCTCAGCTGGCGTATACAGGAAGAATGGTGGCTCTTTCCATAGGCTCTCTGTGCCAAGAGTAGCTGTTGGAGAAATCCTCCAGGACTAATTACTGGGGCTGCAAAACAAGTATTGTTCTTTTGTCTCTTTTCCTGACCTGGTGAAATGCAAGGGTCCTAATTATATTGTGTCAAAGATGTGGTTTTGTTTCTCACTGTCACGTGAGCAAAGGTCACAAGCTAAGAAAACCAAGTGGCACCTTACAACTCTCTCTATCCACCTGCTGACAGCTTCCTTGATACCCCTGCTAATCACATCACCTTAGTGGAGAAACAGAGGAGGGAGAGCTTGCTAATAAACTCTCCTTCCAGAGAGAATGATGCTAACACATTGTGTTCCACTGGACCATGTAAATGCAGCTATCAAATCAGTGAGATCTGGTTTGATTTGCAAGTCTCTGGTGAAATTTAAGAAGACAAAATTGCAAAACATTCTGTTAAAAAAATGCAAAACATTAAGACATTTTTAAGGAAAAACATTTTAAAAAGCAGAAGAAAAATATTAGAATAAAAAAAAATGGCAGGAAGGGTGTTATTTATTAATTTTGAATCATTGCAAAGAGCTCTGTTAGCAGCATTTATCTTCTCAAAAAAAAAAAAAATACAGGAAAACGAGTGCATTTAATTATTTTCCTATTTCCTTCTGTGACTTTTAAAGTGCTGTATATACAAAGACAGCTTTTAACAGCTTTGGGTAATCAATGAAACTATAACATTTAGTACATAAGCCTTGCTATGCTGAATCTTACTTGGTCTTCTTCCCATCCTCCAAACTTTATAAGTTTAATTTTGACTGGTCTTTATTTCCCTTTCCTCTTCACAGTGGATTAGGGTTTTTAGTGTCTTTACTTTTCAAAAATTTCCTTACATATTTCTCCTTTACTTTTGTTTCTCATTGCTCAAGTCTTTTTTGTTTTCTCTTGAACTTTGGAATTAAGGGAGTGCTTATGAAGTGACATGACAGTTGCAACAGATATCCTTGATGACTTCATAGAAAAAAAACAAATCAGCAGCAGATTATGTACAACAAATTTCTTTCCTTTCCTTCATTATCCCAGTTCTTTGCTGTCAGAGTAGCTCTGGCATGTCTTTAAATGGCAGATGACAAATTAATTATTCATTTATTCGTGTCTCAGCTAGATAGAGTAAAATAGACTCTATGTAAATTAGCACAATATATATATATGATATTACGTTGTAACCAGGAAACATTTCTCCGTCATCAGACATCACCCAGCAGTGTGTAGCTGTTTGGTGGTTTTAGATGCACTAAGAACAAAATGTGAACAGAAGGCAGGCCCTTACTGTAAACTATTGAGTTTAATCACCTGTTCTTTTCCTTTCTGGAGAACTACTTCCTTTGAACATTGCTGCAGAATGCTTAGCACAATATCCACAAGAGGGGGAGACAGTTTAATCTTTCTTGTAAGTCTGCCGATTTTTGGTGTCGAGGGTCTTGTATTTCTAGTAGACAAAGAAAACAAAAATCAAAACTAAGTTATGTGCAGTAACAATTCAAGACTCTTCTCATCCCCTGCTGTTCCACTGTGGTTGGCTGTGAAACCCTCAATGGCATGTTATGGACTTGAGTGTAATATCTCTTCATGACAGATCACTGAGAAGCAGGAAAATTTGTGAGAAAAAATTATATTGTATTTTTAAAAGTATTCTTTTCTGTGCATTTAACCTGCAGCTTTGTTGCAGATCCTCAGCTGCTGCGTGTCTTACTGCCTAGAGAAAACATTAGGCTAAAATTTGGTAACATTTTGGTAATTTTACTCGAAGTATATTGTTTTCACAAATAATTCATGTTCTAAGCAACTGATGGCTCCCTGCTTATGTCTTAATATTTCTCCTTCCACTTGTGCTGGAATACTTTATGTCCATGAAAAAGTGTGACTGAGGGGAATAATGAAGTACTGGTTGTTACCTCATATTGGCCTAATGTCATGGTTTGATGGTAGCTAAGCATCAGGTACTCATGAAAAACTATTTACCCATTTTCCTCTGCTATAGTTGAGCAGAGGAGGGGAAAAGAACTCTGAAGGGCTCATGAGTTGAGATAAGGATTAGGAGAAAAAACTAAGGGCAAAATGGGCTTAAACTTAGAAGGTATAGAGAAAAATTTATTATTAACAGAATTAAAAAAGAGTAACGAGAAATAAAATAAACTTTTAGAACAC
Organism: Cossypha heuglini; assembly: GCA_027576195.1. Classification (NCBI taxonomy): domain Eukaryota; kingdom Metazoa; phylum Chordata; class Aves; order Passeriformes; family Muscicapidae; genus Cossypha; species Cossypha heuglini. Next base: position 30,858,378 of record JAODKT010001744.1, read on the forward strand.
TTTTTTCCTCCTAGCCCCTCCGTCTTTCTCACTATTAGTGTAGGGAGACAAAACATAGGGTTTTTCGTCAGATTGTTACTTCTAAATTTCTTGTGTTTGTTCAGGGAAAGAAGAGTGTTTCTTTTGTTGTATTGTGGGATCTGCCCCCCAGGAGACATTTCTCCATGAACTTCTCCAATTTGGGTCTCTTCTCATGAGCAGCAACCCTGCCCAATCTGGCATATGTGTCTTTCTCACGCACAAAACAGGCTTCTGGAAACTGTTGCCTGTGAGTCCCTTGTCTACCTGGGTGCCTTCTTTCGGCATCCACTCGCTCTGTTATGTGAGTGGACCTCTGCATCTCCTGTGGACCCAATGAGTTTACTTAACTATGGTCTTTTTCCACAGTTAGCAGGAGAAAATTCCGTCTCTGGCCCTCAGAGCACTTCTTCTCTCTTTACTGACCTATGTGCTGCCATTTTGGTTCTCCTCAGGTGTCTTCACCTCTTCCTTTTCTCTGACTTGGAAGAAAATTGTTGTCTGCTTCTTTGTTCTCAACTTCTATCAGCTGAAAAGCTAGTATGGGGTTTTGCAGCGCTGAGAGGTTGATCTCATCTGAGCTCTGCACCAAAGAGTCCCTTGCTATGGCTCTGCTACTGCCCATGTGGCGCGCTGCTGCCGCGTGGGCAGTGCTGGCCACCGCGGAGCTGGCACTGTTCAGAGCCTCTCTTCTTGTGGTTCTCTTCTTGCCTGGAAGGAGAGGCCACTGCTGCCATCCCTGCCCTCCTGCCCGCAGCACGGCTGGCTAAAGGTGGCCAGGCAGGCACAGCTCGCTGCGGACTGTGTCGAGATGGCTGCAGCCATGGTGGCCACACGGCTTGTGGCGGTCCAGGGAAAGAGAAGCTGCCACCACCCTGCCTTTCTGTCCACAGCACAGCAGGCTAGAGTGGCTGGGCAGGCACAGGGATCACTGCTGGCCATGCTGAGATGGCAGCAGCCATGTGGCTCTCGCCATGCTGGGATGGCCCTGGAGGAACTGCGTGAGTTTTTGATTTCCTTCTTAAATATGTCATCATAAAGGCGTTATCGACTTCTCTAATTAGCTCAGCAGCATGTCTGTTCCCAGAGCCAGCTGGAGATTGGCTTTGCCAGGCACAGAGGAAGCTTCTCACAGAAAATCACTTTTGTGGCTGGCTGCTTCCTTCCCCACCAAAACCTGAGCCATGCAACACACCTATTAAATGGCATTAAATTTTGGTCCTGCCATGTGATTAGGATCTTAGCTACTGTAGCCTGTCACTGCTGTAATCAATTTTTGTTAGGAGATGGTGATTTTGTGCTGCTGCATGTGGCTGAACTCCAAATAATCTCTTTGTAGTATACATTAAGTCTTCAGTCTTCTCCGTAAATGTCTACTTCACTGAAAAACTACTTGCAAGATACAGTCCCTATGTCTCATTAGGAAATAAGTATTTTTTATAAAATGTGAAGTTGTTTTATGGGCTAGCATGATGTTACGGTGAGCAGTATTCCTGAAAAAATTAACTTAGTTCATGCAAATATCATCTTTGTTTTCTAGTTGTTTTAAGTTAACAAGACATTTACATATTGCTTTTGATATCCTGATGATTGCCACTTGCAATATGGATTTATATTAATAATTTTAACTTTACAGAACTTTTTAAAATACAAAGTGTAAACAAAATAATTAGAAACATATGCCTAGCAAGAATGTCAGCTTTATATCCCTAATGTTCAGTGTGGCTGGAGTTTAGTGATTGAACAGCTGGTTCTGAATTTTTGCAAAGATATGGGAGGTGTGTGGTAAAGTTAAAAAGAACATTGCAGAGTGTTGTACCTCTGTAAAGTCTTTTCTGCAGCTCTGCTATGAGTGGAAAGAGGCACTGCAATCCTTCTTTATTTGCTCAGCACAAGGACAGATATATATCCTTCTGACAGACCTGTTGTTTGACTACCATATGGAAGATTTTCATTGTCTTGCACAATTTTTGATGTTTTTGTTTTGCCTTACGCTTCCTTATAACAAGCAGAAATAGGGAATTTAATAAGATAACATACAATATCTGTAAAATCTATTATTTAACATAAAATCATGTGTTACAAAATTATCCTGCAGAGTTTTGCACAAAGGCCATCAGATCTGACCCAGGTGCTGTTAGTAGCATTTCACTGTCTCTCTGCTTAGACCCAACAATGCTGTGGAAATAATGCTTTGTTCTGTTTCAGTGTTGCTCGGAAGGCCAGTTTTATATGCCTCAGATGTCCTTTGTGAAGTGTTGATATAGGTAGGTGTGTGGGCCTAGGACTAGGATTTTTACAACCCGTACCTTTAATAAGACTAGATTTGTCCTTCAGTCTTGTCTAAATTCCTTAAAAATTGATGATTCAGGGTCGTGGGAATTACAGAATACTGATTATTGGAGAAAATGGGATAAGATAAGTATGAAAATCATGAAGAATCTGAAGGAAACACAGTTTAGGGAAATGGTGAATAATGTCTAGTAGTCTGTTTTCCTAGATGTACCTTTTGGTATTGGAGGAATGTTCTAGACACATGCTCTGCTTGTGTCTAGGTATCTGCTGAGTCCTCAGGAGGAACACAGCCTGGTTACCCCTGGTGCAAGATACCCACTGAATCCACCAGTGTCAAAGGACGAAGGCAGAGTCCACATGCAGTAGTGCAGAAATGGCAGTGGATGTTGAAGAGGTGAATCTTGGTGTTGGCTGGCAGACCTTTGACTTGTAGAACACACTGCAAGCAGCAATGATGGTGAGCTCTGGCCTCTGTTTTCTGAGGGAAAATACCTCAGAAATTCCTGAAAAAGAACAGGGAATGCCTGAAAAAGGACAAGAAAATTGTCAAAACTCAGCGTGCTTTTGTGTGAAGATCAGTATTGTGACCTGAGGAAGGAGAATTCAGCACCGCCAGCACTTGGACAGAAATCACATTAAGTAGCTTTGGGTACTGACAGTTTTGGCCTATATTGCCATAAGGAAAGTGAGCTTTAAGATATGGTACTGGGAATAATTTTTCTGTATTACAGACGAGTATCAGTCCAATTAAGTGGGCTAAATTTCTGGAAGAAATGTACCACCTACAGTTTGTTAATAAAATGACAGCTTTCAAAACATTGTAACAACACTTCTTATAATAGTACTTTATAAATTTTAAGCTTGTTTCTTTTTTTTTAAAGAATAATTTATTTGCTTAAAAATAGTAAAGAAATAATGACACCAGTGTCTGTAATTAAACATATGAAAATATAGATGGAGGAAAGGGTCTGTCCTTTCTTTTCCTCATTGTCTTATGTTTCTCACTCCCATGGTATTAACGGATTCTTGCTGTAAAAGAAATTGATTCTTCACTCCCAGGCAAGTCATTATAAAAAGGGTTTTAAATCATTTGGCCTTCCCATTTCTGAAATATAGACTTCACTTTAATATTCTCTCCATTACCAGCAATAAAAAGCCCATAATTTGTGAAAAATGAGCTTTCTCTTCAATATGTTCTCTGATAAGTAGCATTTCTACTCATTCACTTGTTCCACACCTGTTAACCTGCCAAACTGGTACTCAGTACATCATGAAGATGCTGTATTTATTTCTGTTGCATAGCCACATTAAGATTAAAAACTATGTTAGAGGTTGGCCTCTTGGTTAGTAATAAATTCCATTTTTTTATTAAGTTGGCACTGAAATTTGATCATTCATTGAGGGAGTGGGTGCAGTATCATGGTGGTTTGCCAGACTGCACACACCTTTGTGTTTACACATCAAACTAAGAGTCAAGCAGGTAAGGTGCATGTAAAGAAAAGCATTCTGTAGTGATTGCAGTTTGAGATTTCCCAGCCATTGCACCAGTTTATGTGGTAAGTCTAGCGCTGGCTACAGTGCCAGTGCACGCACTAGAATTATTTACTTGTTTCCTGCTGTGAGATAGGATTAGGAGGGAAGGCAAAGAAGGCTCAAACTTTGAAGGATATAAAAAAAGACTTTATTAACAGAAACTAAAAGAAAAAAAATAATAAGAATAAAACCTGCAAAACATTTCTCCTTCCTCCACACCCTCTTTTCTCTCACACTGACAACATACAGAAACAAATTAATCAGTTTACCATAGCTAAAATAGTCTTTCTCCAGTTCACTTAGAGTTTCTCTTGTCAGTCTATGGAGACTTCTCCACAAGAAACAGTTCTCTTGTGGCTTCAATGTCACAGTGAATCTCCATCCTGGAAAATGGAAATCTGGCTACTGTGTAAAAGTCCCTTTCCTCAATTTATAGTTTTCCCCAGAACTGTTTTTGAGGACTATGTCAACTTACAGGGTATTATTTTTAAGGATGAACAATTAAAAAAGCAAAGGTTCTCTTCATCTATCTCTAAGATCATCTTCATCTCTGGGAACAGAGGTCTTCTTCTTCTTCCCTGGGGGCAAAGGGTCTTCATCAGTCTTCTCTGTCTGTTCAAACTTCTCACAGGATCACAGCTACTTCAACATCTGCTTGTTCAGCCTGGTTGTCTTTGCTCTTGTCGATGGTTAGAACGCTTCATCCCCTCAAATGCATATCATGAGTTACAGGGAAAAGGAGTCTTATGTATCAATCATATCTTCTCCACAGCTTACAAGAGGGTTTCAGCCCGAGAGTGAGGCATCTCCATCAATCCCTTCCATCTGGGACCAGACTTCTACTTCACTGACTTTGGTGCCTTCATGTTGTTTCTGTGTGTCTATCAGTCCTTTTCTCTCACTCAAGAGGGGAAGGAAGTTCTGCAGGTCTCATCTGTGCACTGAAAGAGCTAATATCGCGCCCAAGGCCCGCAGATGTGATCCCTGCCGGGTGGTGGCAGTAGCTGTTTACAGTGGAGAATTTTCCAGCAGCCGTGCTGGGGGTAGGCTGGGATCTTAGCAGCCAGGCTAGAGCACAGCGGCAGCACCGGCGGGCCGATGGCTTCCCCTACCCATCCCCGGTGGTTTCTGGTAAAACTCAGCAGCGGCAGCATTTCAGCCGAGGCACGGGCCCGGTCTGGCCATGCTGGGGGAAGGGGGATGTGTCTCAGCCGGCGCTGTCTCAGAGCAGGCCCAGCCCTGCCGCGATGGGGCCCGGCGGGCTCCCCGGGAACAGGCCCGGCCCGCGGCAGAGCCCGCCCGGCCCGGCCCGGCTGCGCGGAGGGGCTGGGCCAGCCTGTCACCTCTGTGGAGGCTGGAAGGGAAAAAGAGTTTCCTGGGGCTTGTTCATTTTAAAATGTGTGTTCACAGAGGCGTGTTCAACTTTCTCAGTGATTTAACAGGTTGTCAGTTCTGAAAACCAATCACCAATTGGTTTTCGTCAGACACAGGGGAAGCTCTCAGCAGCTCCTTTCAGAAAAGTAACTTCTGTGAGTTGGCTTCAATGCAAAACCAGCGCACATTCTCTCCTGCTGGCAGTAGTAGTAATTTGCCTGGTCTATTCCTGGAATAGGCAGGGCGGTTTGGGATAGAATACATTTTCTGAAGAAGAGCGAACACACTTGCAAGAGAGAGCCTGATGGCAGCTCACAAATCAAACTTCTGTGCATTGACAACAATATGGCAACACTGGCAGTTATTGCAGAAGAATGTTGCAAGTCCCTTTCACATGTAATATTCTATTCTATTCTATTCTATTCTATTCTATTCTATTCTATTCTATTCTA
>JAODKT010001744.1:30867752-30893827 GCA_027576195.1 Cossypha heuglini
GGAAAAGTGGAAATGGTAAACATAATTTAAAAGAATTTACAGGTACTATACTGAGTGTTCAAAGCCTGTATCTAGCTTGTTAAATTTTAAAAATAGGCAAAGAGGGGAATATCTTAATTTGTAGTAAGATTTTCAAACTTGTAATAGAACATTGTTCCAAGTAGAGTGCATTAAAATGTGCATATCTTTCTTTTTCAGACAAGAGCAGGTCAGTGTTCTGTATCAGAACATACACATAGCAGAACCAAGATTAATCCAGCCATATGAGCATGTCATTAAGAACTTCATCCAAGAGATCAAACTTCAAAGCACAGAGATGGAAACTCTGGCCATAGCGGTAAAAAGGTATACTGAATTGTGTTTTTGGTTTTTTTTTCCTCTCTCTTCTCATGCTTCTTTTGATTAAACTTCTGAGAGTTAATGCCAAAATATGCCATGCAAAGTATTTCCATAAACTGAGTTCTGAAGTTAGCTTGTATGCATGCCCTCATGGTTAAGCACATATAGCAGCCTGCAAATGATTACCTGTCCATACTTTTAATAAATTCTGGACCAAATTTTTGCAGACTCTGTTGTTAGTTAATTTCCTCAAAACATTCTGACTCCTCATCTTTGGCTGCAGTTTTGAGTTTTATCATACATGTCCACTGTACTTTCATTTTAGAAATCATACTTTTGCTCCATGAGCTTCAAGGAATGTATTTACCTGTTTTAACTACTCAGCACTGTCAGTCTCACATCATAACTGACAAAACCAAACAGATTAGCTCAGGACAGAGATCTCATGTGCGTGGGTGATGGAAGTTGCTTTTGGAGTCTCTTCATAGGGTAATGAGAGGCACCTTTTATCTTTGTAACTTAATTTTAAAAATGCAGATGTGATGTATTTCATGCTAATCATCAGTTTGCAGCTATTATTTATAATCTAATTTGCCAATGTCTTCAAACTAATTTGGGATTTAGGTTCCCAGCCACACCAGTTTCAAGGCCTGGGCAATGTTAAACTGTATCCATGTCTGTCTGTCTGTCTGTCTAATTTGTTTTAGTTAGGGTAGGCAGATGTGTTTCACACAGTGTTTCTTTCAAGCCAGAATGCAATTCCTAAGAAAATATTTTCTACTAAATTTTAGAGCTCAGGACAAAGCAGCTGTTCAACTCAGTGAGTTGGAGGAAGAGATGGAACTACGGATACAGGCTGCAGAGCATAAAGTTAAAAAGGAAGTGAGTATTTTATATTTACAGAATTTCATAATTACTAAACTCTCAGTGATCTTTAGCAGGATGGATGGCCATGTGTGGTCCTGATGGACTGACTCAAAGGGCAGTAGGCAGGGCCTGGATGTAAAAAAGCTATCTGTGAGGTAAAAAATGAATGATCTTAATGCTTTCCTAAAGATGAGTATCTGCTTAGGTGTAATAAATCAAGAAAAAAGCGTCTTTCCGTTTTGTAGGAGCATACTGGCCAAGAAGACTTTCTTTCTGAGACCAATATTGGAAACAGACTGGAGATACTGATATTTCAGCACTAAAGAATTCAATCTGTTCTCCTACTAAAAGAATTTATGTAGAATTTAATGCTTGAATGATTTGGTCCTGCTTTGTCTATCTGCCTGGAGTAATGATCTTTCTTTTCTCAATTCTCGTGCAACTACATTTTAGAGACTTAAGAGAGGGTAACTGTAATAACAGTATGTGAGGGCCTGGGCCTCTCAAACTTCATGGGAAATTCTGTTTTGATCTGCTCAATTTTAGCTGTTGTTTCAACTTGCTTGCAGTCTATACGAAAAAGTGTAAAAATCCTCTTCTCTTACCCAGGGAGAGATGTATTAGAGCCACATGTGACTGCATAATTCAAAGGAGCAAGACCAGCTGCCTGCTTCATTTTGAATTGTTACTTCATTCATTTAAGATAAGCTGAACTTTGTATGGGCATAAGAATAACAGTTTGTTAAAGTGTTCTAATATGGGCATAAGAAATACATTAATTGAAACATATACTATGGGCATAATTATTGCTTGGTAGAACACACAGTATGCTGAACATCTATATGTATTTGCTATAGCTTCTTTCACCAGAATATTTGCAGAATCAGAAGCAATAAAGTGCTGTCTGCCAGCTTGCTGATTTTAAGTAGTTGATACTATTGATATGTGAAGGTAAATGGTATTCTGATGGATTTACTTCAAATAGCTTTTTTCCTCTACAATAGAAAACAGTCCTACCACACCATAAAAACCTATTGTGCTCCTAGACACAAAATATAATGGCATAAAAATGTTAAAGACATCACCCCGTAAAAAAAAAAAAACAGTGTGTTTTAATATGTTTAACTAGTGGTAATGCACCTCTTAGTAGACATAAATTTTCTTTTCCAGAGAAGCTAAGTTGTTAATGTTTAGAAAACAAATATATTTTCTCTGAAAAATTACTGCTCTCAAAAAGTGATAAAGACCTGAATACTCTTTTTCACTACTTTAAAAAGATGACTGGGATGTGTGTGTTTGCTTACTCTGAGAACATCTACTATTATGTACTAGCATTATGCAAAATTCAATCTTCTATGTGTTATCTGCATCTAGTCTGTATTCTCAATCTCTGTTTACATCTAGCTGTAGGTATGAAAGAGACGATCTGTTAACTTTTTTCTCACAAGACTTTTTTAATTTTCACTCTCCAGTGTTCCTTGTAGCTCTTAGCTCCACATACCGCACCTACTGAAACGCCCTGAGAGTAAATGTTAAGTTATTTACTTTGTGGGAATGTACTAAGCCATTAATCTTAATGTCTGTAATCAAGGCTATTGTTTGTCAGAGTGATCTCACTCATGCCACCGGGACACCTGCTTCTGCATGAGCCTATCCTGGATTTTGTTCCTTCAAGGGAAGCAAATAGTTACCAAACAATACTTAGGAGTCTATGCAGTTGGCAACAGTAGGGGAATCCAGCTTAAATTGATTATTTTGATTATTGTTTTAACACATGACTATCACCTATGGGAAATTATAATTCTGAGTTGTAGGCAAAGTCCATGCCTACCTTCTCCATGTGAAAACTCAGCTTGTCTCTTTGGCTCCACCTGTCACTGCTCCATTCTGATTTCTTTTGTTGTGAAACTGGAATCCCTGGAGAGTGACGAGCGAGTGAAACACACCAGTTTATAGCACACCACACGCACTGTTCTTCTCATTGTGGTTGATGCTGCCTCTTTCCAAAAACTCTGTTTTGATTAAAATAAATTTCAGAATGCTGTACTTGGTTTGATACTCAAACTGGGTACTATATACAGATATTAGTATTTAGACTGAGCATCTGTGCTGGTTTCCAACAGTGAGAAAATTAAACCCATTCCAGTTGTCACCTTCTACCCCTTCTGCTCCTTTGAGTAGTAAAGGAAACTAGGAGAAATTATAAACTAGAGTTACAGTTTACTGGAAAACTGCAATAATCACAACAATATTAATAATATAGAGTATACAAAGAGAGAAAGTTTTACCCACGAAAGTGCATTCATTGCTGAATATCCCCATGGGCAGTGCAGTCTCTAAACACAGGCGAAATGGTGACCATCCTGATGTGGCTCCCCATTCCACAGCAAGGAAAACAAAGGCAGCACACCTGGAGGCTCTCACAGCTCAATCTCCTCCCCCTGGACCTGAAGGGAAACAGGGACAACCCAAAACCTGAAAAGAGAGCTTGTCTGAATAAGGAGTTGGGCTGCCAAGATGCAGACTCCAGTAGTGGTGGCTGCACCAGTGCAGCCTCTCTCTCTCTGGGGCCGTGGTGGTGACAGCAGGGCAGGTGTCTGGGCTCTCTCTGAGATGATGGCAGAAGTTGCAGGACTAGCTCCAGCAGCTGCAACAGTGGCTCTGTCCTGGTGCTCAACAGCCGTGCAGTCCTGACTCCAGTCTCTGCCATGCACCCTGGTAAAAGATGGCACTGCTTCCTTTTCCATCATGGTGCTTTTCCTGCTGAGACCATCCTGGTGATGTGGAGGGTATTGAATAGACAGCAGTGAAACCGAAACCACCCCCTTGTCTCTGTTCCTGGGACAGAGACATTTGAAACTGGAGATGCTATTGTCTGCTTGCCTTTTACTGACATGGGCCTGTAACGTTCCAACACTTACAAGCAAAAAGATATAAAAGAAAAGCACAAGTAAAACAATAAGTGACATTGAGAATGTTAAGCAGGAATCATGAACAAAAAACATGGAATGGAGTCATATCTTTGCTTTCATGCCACTATTTTATTTCTATGTGTGTTTTGTAAGTGGACTGCAATTACAGAATCAGAATCTATGGATCTTAAGGAGAGGACAGAATGGAAAGACGCATTTGTCTAAACAAAAAGTGTGTGCTTTCCAAACTGATGAATGAATTTTTTAATAAACATTTGAAACCTGTCTCAACTTCTAATGAGATTAAAAATATTGCAGGAGAAGCAAAAAGCTGAAGAAGCCCTAAATGAGCTGAAGCGCCAGTATGACACTGAAGTTGGGGATCTTCAGGTGACAATAAAAAAGCTTAAAAGGGTGAGTTGAAGTCTGGTGAGTTTTTTTTGAGTTTTTTTAAATGTTTGCAGAGATTTTGACCTAATGAAATGTCTCCCTCAGGATGTATAATCATAATTGTAGATTTCTAATTTAATTCGTATTAGTCAATGGCAACTGCAGATAATTTTTAGATTGTGTTGTCATTCTGTGCTTTTTTATTTATGCTGTGTAATTTGTTGAAATACTTATGAAAGGAAGCAGCAACTATTACCTAAATTTTGTGGCTTAACATTTTTCTAGGTCCATTGGGTTATTAGCATTGCAGCTACCTAGTCTTGTATTTGGTGCATTAGAAATACTCCAATATATTGCCACTAAGTACTTGTAATTTATAAATAAAGATGGATTTGCAACCCAGATACAGTAATTTATAGTAGTTACAGCAAACTGCCTTTTAGAACCCAGCTGCAATCTGGTCTTGTAATTTGATACCTAGTGGTAAAGTAAACTGAAATCTCAGATAGGAATGGTGTTTTGGGATATTTTGCACTTTGGGTTTAATTTTGACCTTGGTTTTTGCTGTAAGTTTTACCAGAATTATAACAAGCAAAATGGATATATTTGGGGGGTTTTGTATTTAATTGCTCTTAAAAGAACATTTGTAGAAATGGAAATTTTTGCAAGAAACTTGAAAGCTTCTTATCCAAATACTGCATAGCTAAAGTAGTAATAATTTATATAACATTTTAAAGTTAGTGTTTCTATCTGTTTCTATCTTAATAGCTTTCTTATGTGCCACTAAGTTTTTGTACCTAAACAGTGCAAAATGCATATCAGTTTTCTAGAAAGCCAGAAGTTTTTGAAATAATGCTGTCTGCTAGTACATTCAGAAAAACTCATAAGTTTTAAAAAGTTTAGTAACTGTAAAACCTTGTAAGCATTATTTATTGTGATTTCCATAAGGGTCTTTTTAAAAATCAGAAGAATCAAATACATTAACTGTGCATTTCTTTAATACTTCAAGCTGGAGGAGCAATCCAAATATGTCAATCACAGGGAAGATGTAGCTGAACTGAAAAAAAGAATACATGATATGTTGCTGGTAAGAGATCATTATCATAAACATTAATTTAGCCTCAGTTTTAGTGTCTGCAATACAGATTGTTTTACTTGTGGGGATTTGGTTTTGATTTTTGTTGGTTTGGGTTTTTTTTCTTTTTTTTTTTTTACATTTACTGGTAAGCTAGAAAGTAAACTTTTAAAGTCATGGATAAGTACATTTGGATCTTTTAAGTTGAAAAAGTACCTTTTTAAATATATACACATCCTATGTAGGACATCTAGAAATGGCTTGAGATGATGTGGTTCCATTTTTTTGTAACTGAGGGAAAAAATAAGAGTTAAGATATTCTTGCATATTAATTTACTGACTTCCCCGTCGATTTAGCATTCTTTCATTTTCTTTCCCACTCTATGCCAAATTGTATAGTGTTTCATTTTTATTTAACTTTGATGTTTTTTATTCTATTATTATAATACATCAACATTTTGTGGAGGTGACTATGACAGCTAACATCTAATATCTTCCTTTTTTAAAGGAAAATCAGAGACTTAAGAAAGATCTTTTAGAAGCACAGACAAATATAGCTTTTCTACAGAGTGAATTAGATACCTTGAAAAGCGAGTATGCAGATCAGTCTTTGAACACTGAGAGGTAAGGTACTTCTGCATGATAATATTTTCTTTCACCTGGGAAAAAACAAAATCTATTTTCTGATGTAATTATTATGTATACAGTTGGCAACTGTTATTTTCTAAATTTGCCTTAAAGGGTAGGTACATGTTTGACACCATGTCATCAATACTGTTCATTTTTCTTGTTAGGTTTCTAAAAGAAAAAGTTCTGGCTGTGGTGCAAGCCCTCACAATCTTGCAAGAATATCCATTGATTTTAGTGGGAATTTATTAGGAATAAAACAACAGTACAGCATCAGGCATTTTTTTTCTCCATGAGTATCTGTATGAATATTAGGGAGAGTAGTTTTGGAAGACTTCCATGTCTGTCTCAACCATTTGTCTTTCTAAAGTGAATGAAAGCTATTCCTAGTTACTCTTTTAAAAGAGCATAAAAGGCATAAAAGTTTCATTGTGTGGTTATCTTCAAGTAGTACGAATTATATTTCAAGGGAATATAGGCGGTCCCTGTGGTTATTTTCATCTTTCATTTTTCATTCACAGTTTTTGTTGAGTTATGATGGCAGAGATTAATGACGTCACCAAGTGATCTTACTTTGCATAAAACTGCTCTTAGTATATTTCAGCATAAATGTAAACTTTGCCTAAGGCAATACGGTGAAAATGTAAAAACATCCTGTTAAGTAGAAGTTCATTTAAGTTTGGTGTTCGTTTTTGTTTTTTTTTTCCAGGGATCTAGAAATCATCCGAGAGTATACTGAAGACAGAGATAATCTGGAAAGACAAATTGAAATACTTCAGTAAGTTTTTAGTAGTTCAATTTTTTATTATCAAACTTTGTCCAGACATATATGGGATAAATGTTTTTGTATGTAAAAGATTGGGTTGAAATTTGGAAAAATGTGCCAAGTGAAAATACTGAAATGGCCTAAACTATCAGAAATAGTTTTGTTCTCAACTGTCATAAATATTACTGTGGTATTAACTCTACTGTGGTACTGACCCACTAAAACTTCAGTTGGTTTCTTTCCATTTCTTTTCTTAGTCCCACTAACTTTCATTTCTTTCTAATAAGCTGAATGTGTTTTGAGTCTATCCATGCTATCATAAAAATTATTGCCTGGCTCCTATTTCTATTGGCTTTGTTTCTCCAGTAATTCGCTGTCTTATTATTGTCTGGAAAGCGCTAAGACTGTGCAGTATTGTACAATAGATGAGCAAGAAGGGTCACAATGAAGAGATTTCTTAATATCTTTATTTAATTTCCTTAGCCTGAACAAATTCTTTCTTTCAAGCAGATGAATTATATGTGTCTTCAGAATCACCTTAGCAATACGTAAAGGGTAGTAATTTTGTACAGAAATGGCTGGGCTAGTTGTTTTGTTGTGTGGTTTTTTGGGGTTTTTTGTGGCCATTCCTACAGTGGTTTTTTTTCCACTCAGCTGACCAGACACCATGCTGTACAAGTGAAAATGGGCTTTCTCGGCTGCCACTGAAGCCTAAAATTCACAGTGATTTTTTTCAGATAATTTGAGTGTCTGTCAATGTGTTTCTAGTTTCATGTTACTCTTTAGAGTTTAGCTAAAGAAAAGAGAGGAGTCTTTTAGAAGTATTTTTAAAATTTTTCTTTTTCAGAAATTATATCCTTGTTCATATTTTCTTTAGTTCTGCAAGTTAAACTTTGTTTCCTTGTTAGATCAGCTAATAGAAAATTACATGACAGCAACGATGGTTTAAGAAGTGCACTTGAAAACAGTTTCAGCAAGTACAACAGATCATTGGTATGTATGATTTTTGTTGCATTGTCATAGAAGGTGTAAGAATCAACACAGCAAATTTAAATTGGTACCTCAGTGGGTACTCAGAAAATTGAGTTTTATTCAGTGGACTCACTGCAGGAATACTCTTGTGTAGTTTTGTTAGATTTTGCTTAAGTTTTGTTAAATAATGGAAGTTTTTTAGAGCATAGCTGCTTCCTGAAGTACTTTGGAAAGTAACTATTTTTTTAATATACTGTGATATTTAGTGAGGTGAATAAATCAACAGTTTCTCTTGCGCTAAAGGGAATGTATTTGTGTATGGGAGTGTCCTACCATTGACAACACACTTTCTCAGAAAACTGCCCTTTTTTAGCGGTAAGATCTTAACCGATCTTGAACTTTTGTCTGGGCAAGTCACTGGGAAAATGGACAGCATGGACTACTGATAGAGACCTTAGTCAGACCCTTTTGGGCTCTCAGAACTGCACTGGAGTCTCTTTTTACAAATGTCACTTGATGTCCTCCAAACTAGAGAGGGAAGGCTTGAAAGTAAGAAAAAAACTACTCTACACTGTCATTTTGCAATCCTGTGAAACCTGTTAAAGCTCTTAAAACTAATGATTGGGCATCATGAGGAAAGCAGATAGCTTTTTAGAAGGATGGGACCAAAATAATGGGCCCACAAAAACAATACTGGACAGGAAGGAGGAAAATGGGGTCAGGTCACTGCCTGTTTCCAGTATTCCATACAAGTGAATGACTGCTTTTTGCTGATACAAACTACCAGAGATTCGCTACAGATGCAATGATGGATACCATTTCCTACCCTCACGCCTAGTAATATATATGAGCGTATTACAGAGAAGACAGAAAAAGCTGTGTCCAGTCAATAAATGTATGGAGGCACAGCAGAATGTACAAAATATTTTGTCACATGCTATTAGTTGAGACCTTTCCTTCACTATCTCCCTCAGGAACTAGGAGGTAGCTCTCCTGAAACTAGCTCAGCTGGTGGCAGTTCCCCCTCTTTTTTTTTTTTTTTTTTTTTTTTAGTAGTTAGCATGCTTTTCAAAGTAGGCAGCTTTTCAAAGCTTAGCATTTCAGCGTCTTCTAGTGTAGCCAGTGAAATCATCCTCTTTGTAATTCTTTCGTGGCTGAACGTGTCTCGTAGTATAGTTAGTATAAAGGCAGTGGTGGACCCTAAATGCTGTAGGTAATAGGCCTTCTGACCCTCAGTCATATATAAAGTATGAGGTTTAACTAAATGTAATTAGCTAAATATATGTATATATATGTGTGTGTATAATATAAAGAAACATATGTTAAATACATCCAGTTTGTAATTTTGATGATGCACAATTTTTTCTAAACAAATCTAGATACTTCTCTGTGTTCATCCAAGTTATAATGCATTTATTATGTGTCTGTTGCAGCGGTTAGCAAATACCTCACCAGGAAGTACCATTTCTAGAAGCAGTCTTAAATTTAATGGTGAACATTCTCCTTTAAACCCACGGTGTGACAGGTAAGCTAAGCTTGCTTTTGTTAATTTAAAATTGGCTTGTCTTAGAAGAGCAGATTACTGTTAAGTAAGAGAGAATTGTTCTGTCTGATTTGGAAGTAATGTGTGACCATAGCACATGGTCCAAAATATATTGAAGTCAATAGGAATATTCCAAATTGCTTCAGAAGGCTCAGGATAACCCTCGTCAGTGGAAGCCATAAACTTATGGAGAGTTCAGACAGCCTCTTGTCTGGTCTTGGCCTCTTTTTGATTCTAGTTTGATTCTCAGTCTCTTTGTCTCCAAGGAACTATATAATTCTTCTGAGGGCCTTTGTTAGCCTTACTCAGTACTTGAACATAAAACCAAAAATGTTTTATTTCTCAGCTTGTGTGCCTTTTCCCCATGTAATAATTGCTACAAATATGGGCCTGATTCTTAAAAAGAATAAACCACCTCATCTCACACTGACATGCAAGAGTAGTGAATGCACCTCAATATTAATGGGATAAGAGTACAAAACCAGTTAGTTTTCTAAATGCAATTAGATGGTCAGAGGTATTTATTTTTATACTTACTGGATACAGATCATTGATCAGAAATTCCTCTCATAATTTCAGAGATGCACTGAAGACAGGGGGTGTTGGAGGCAGCCCTGAGTGCTGTCAATCATGCTATGCTTTCACACTGGGTTTATTAAACGGTTAGATCTGTCAGCAAAAATGTGTGTCCTTATTCAGTCAATGGATTATTTTGTCTTCTTTTTCTTTTGGTATTCCAAACCATAAAGAGATCCCTAATACAGGTCTTAGTAGTCTGTGTTTTACATTTTGGGAGAAAGAAAAAAATCTTGGATAGGAGTAAAATTTACTTCTTCTTCACACTTACAATATCCCCATTCATTCAGTAATGTCGTTCTTATTCTGTTGTCCTTATGTGAGATGTGTTTGCTGGCTGTAAAGTTTTGGTTCTTACAAGCTGTTTCCTTTTTATGAATGCACATAAACCCAATTCCCTAATGTTGGACCCTCTGCAAATTTTTAGAGTCATCTCCTCTAAGTCGCATATTAAATTCAGTAATTTTCTCAGGGAATAACCTAAACCTCTTTGGAGGCTTAGTTATGTTGTTCTCTATGAATATTTATTATTCCGTGCCACATGGTGCAGTCCTTGCATTTCCACAAAAGTGAGAAATACAAGCGACTTTGGAGGAAAGTTTATGTGGTAGGAGTAAAGCTTAATCTTAATGTGTGTGACTTGACAGTACCAAAAGATAGAAAGAGGTGTGAATGTCCCAAAACCTGTTCTCAGTACTTTGTCTCCTGACATAAGATCAACATTAAGAGTTTTGCATACTAGCATGTTTTAAGCAGTTCATTCTAAAAGGTGTAATTTTTCTTTTTTTTTTTTTTTTAATATGTAAGATTCATCTTGGTCTAACTTGCTTTAAGCATATATGAAATTCCCAGCATGGTTCAGTGAAGCTGAAAATTGCCTACTAAAGAGCTTTATTTCAGGGAATGTCTGACAGGCTTAACTTTGTTATAGCATGTACTCTTCCTCAGCATTTCAGTGATTTGATATAGGCTAGTAGGTGCATGAATACAAAGACTATGTATTCCTTTATATCCTGCAGCAAAGATGGTGTGCATTTGTATAATTATTCATTAGCCTGAAGGAGTGTGAATTGGATGGTTCTGAATGCTGCATGGGACAGTGATGCCACTGTCACCCCCATTTGGTCAGTTGCAAGGGGGAATTCGACTCAGTAACAACTTCATGATGTGGTCATTTTGTCCAGTGTACTCTCCTGTGTTGTGCCATAGTAGGGGGAGCCCCTCTGGGAGCAAGCTGTTATTACAAGGATTGATGCTGACCTTGTCTAGTTTAGTTCTGTACATCACATCCATTCCCAGCAGGGCTAAGCCAGACCTCTTCTCTACTATGAATTGGAGACCTTTACAGCCTCACTTTAGTTGATGCCTGTCCCTGTCTTGCTGAAGGAGCATGATAATGATTGTAGCTATTGTAACCTTTTTTAGAAGACTGGTTTTTTTTCTAAGATTAACTCTATTAACCTTCCTTTTCTGTGTTTTTATTTACGTAAATACAACCTCTTTTTTTGTGTAAGCCATACTGGCATTGAAGCATTCATTAGAATATTTTTATATATTACAGTATCCAGAATAAAAAAAATAGAAAGACTTTTGAAGGAAGATTAAGAGAAAAGAGAAGAATTCTGTGTAAAAGTTTAGGTTTTGCATAGCTTACCAAACTATAAGAAAATTTTTCAGTGACTTCTTCCACCATTACTGATGTCCTGAACTTGGCTATTACGTCTTCTGTATTTATGGCTGTTTCTTACTGGCATGTGTGCCTCTTTGAGCAAGTGCATTCATATAACTGAGATATGTCAAGGTCGTGTTATGAGTCAGAATAGGTCAAAACTAGCTGAAAGATGGTATGTGTTTTTCTTTTTCTGATGTCTTCATAGTACATCTTTCTTTCTTCTTTTTCTTTCTGAATTTTTTTAGATAGGTTTTTTAGCAAATAGTTAAAATTACTGAGATTTGGAAAGTCATCATCAGTAACATAGATTAAATAATTTAATCTGAGCATCCCAAGACATATGATTGAGAAAGAAAGTCTTTATAAAGGCAAGACAGGGGTTGAAGTATATCTTAAAATTAATATTAGCATTTCTAAGAATTGGCTATTCCAGAAGGGCTCAGATTTTCTTGGGAAGAGAAATTATTTATTATTGGAATTTATTACATGGAATAATTTATTCTCCCCCTTCCAATTTTTTCTTTTTAGGTCATCTCATTCATCTTGTGTCGATGAAGATTATGATTCTTTAGCCCTTTGTGATCCGATGCAAAGGATAAACTGTGAAGTTGACAGCTTACCTGAGAGCTGTTTTGATAGTGGTTTGTCTACCCTGAGAGATTCAAATGAGTATGATTCAGAAGTGGAATATAGGCATCAAAGGATTTTTCAAAGGCCACAGTACATGCAAGAAGGCTTTGGTGGTGATGCTTCTGATACAGATGTAAGTGTCAGGTTTACTCCTTCTCTGAGGAAGGCCTTTGATTGGAAATAAAATTAGCTTCCTGTTCGTAAAATAAAATGGATCTTTGTCCACAGGCCAGTTAGAAGTAAATATTTGGGACATAAGCATTTAAATTAATTAGTGAAATTTTTTTTGAGAATTTATATATAATTGTCCTTTTGATTTTACATTTTTGATACATTTTTGAGGTAATAATTTCATTTTTGAAGTTTTATGTGATTTTTGAAGATTGTTAAACTGTATGCAGAAAGGAGCTCATTTTCTAAAGAGAGAAAAAAGGAGATAGAAGTAAAATAAGTTTCCATTCACTTCCTCTTACTGTGCTGTGGCAGTGGAGAAAAAAACACATATGAGCTAGAATACTGTTAGTGCATATATTGGCTTACAGGCTAAGTCTTGGAGAATTAAAAAAATCTAAGAAGATGTTACTGTTACAGTTTTATTGTTAGTAACATTGTAAGCATTACTGAGGACTACATAGCCAAAACAGTATCAAGCAGAGTAGAATGTGTTTTTTTCTTAAGGTAAACCATTTTCTGTGCATTTAGTAGACATTAAACTCTGTGGAGACTTTGCTATTAATAATGTTGATTACAGCTGTGCTCTACTTAATTTAGTTTGAGTAGTAATAGCATAGAGCAATGTATTTGGGGAAATTCTTAATGCTTGCAAAATAAGCTTTGAAATAAAGTATTGTCACAGTTGTTTATTGTGACTATGTTTTAAGCACAAATTTTCATATAGAAATTAATCTTCTTTATTAGAGTACTGAAAGAATGGATGCTGAACAATAAAAATGTTGAAAGACAAAATCTAGATAATAGTAAAGAGCAAAAATGAATGAGAAGAGTAATCACATTATTTTGATTAGAATTGCACAGCTGTATCTGGTAATTTATCTCTGTTTAATCCAAACTGTTAAAATGTTTTAATCAGTTTTAGCTGTTCCTTTCCAAAAAAAGCATACTTTTCTCACCAGAGAACTAACTCATACTTTCAGGTTCCAGAGATCAGGGATGAGGAGACGTACAGTCCTGCTAGCAGCACTGCAGTTTTAGACTGGAAGCCCCCACGACCCGTTAGTCGAAGCAGCTCGGTTGCTTCAACGAGGAAACACATATCTGCTCTCACCCCTCAGGTAACCGGTTCTTCAGGGGACAAATGGAAAAGAGTGATACAGAAGGTTTTACTTTGTGAGCTGTTATAGAGGGATTCTTTTTATTTTCAGTCAGATGCAGCTGAATGCACTCCAAAATACCCCAGTTCAGAGAAGGCTTACAAGATTGTTCTTGCTGGAGATGCAGCAGTGGGAAAATCGAGTTTTCTTATGAGACTTTGCAAGAATGAATTTCAAGGCAATACCAGTGCAACTCTGGGTATAGTTGGTGTTCTTTTTAAAATATTGAAATGAATTTCATTGATATTTTGCAGTGAAATGGGTGAACAGCTTGTCTTTGTCGTTGCTTGCTGGGGTTTCCTGGATATACACACACAGGTTCTCATGTGGGCTGTGAGATTTAATTGAGTACTAAAGCTTAGTAATTACAGATGTTTGTAGTGGACAATAGGGTACTGGTCTAATTTAGTTTTTTTTTTTTACAAAGCCTCTTTCTTAACAATACAAAGCACCAGAGAAGGAATATCAGTGTAAGGAACTTCCAGTGTGTGTATGAACTTCTCTGCATTTTTCATTGCTTTCTTGTTTTCTCAATACTTCACTCTTTCCTTAATATTTCATACTATCCTTTGATATCTTTCCTACTATTTTTTGTTACAATTTCTTTAAAGTGTTATTGAAGCTTTGGTTTAAATATAGCTAGAAGGACTTCTGACTGACTTCTTGTGTGTATTAGTATAGTTGTCAGCCAAAAAACTTAAGTCTTAACAATTCCAATGACTGAATTTTGTCTTTCAGTCAAATCATACCTATATGTTTGTTTTATCGTCTCTTGTTAGGATTTTTGTTCTAATTTATCTTTTTCTTCCTAGGTATTTGAAACCAAGTTTTTTACAAAACATTTTCACTTCTTTGATAAAAGTTTAGCAAAATAAAGCAGGAGATCTTATTTTTTGTTCAGAATGCAATTTGTGTCAATTCTGGGAAAAGACAAATGCAGTTTGGATTATTGCAGTTCAGAAGTATGTGCATGACTGACTGAAATCTCATAACCTATTAAAAAGAGATTAATTTTGCAAAAACTGTTGTATGTAGTCCCTACCTTTTAATTTTCTGTCTCTTTTTTAAGATTGTTGATGTGGTTTTTTAGACTATACGTATGATTCTTTTCAGGTGTAGATTTTCAAATGAAAAGACTAATTGTTGATGGAGAACCTACAGTGCTACAGTTGTGGGACACAGCTGGGCAGGAGAGGTTAGTGATCCTCTGCACTTACCTAATTTGAATTCTTTTGTTTGTAGAAGCCATTTGCCTTTTTTCATCCAGCTGAGAAAAGCCATTAATTGTATGGTCCATATGTAAATACCTGTAAATAGATGGAATTTTTCTCTGCTGAGACCTCAAGACAGGTGGAATGTTTATGTGTTACCTTCAGTGATGCTTGAAGCAATCTTTTCTCACCATAGAAAGAAATAGTTGAGGTTCACCACATTAATTAGTTAAATCCATGTGTCCTTCCTTGGCAATACTAACTATTGAGTAGATGCATATGGTTTCTTCTGGTTTTAGTCTTTGACTTTCTTTGTTCTTATACACTTGTATTTTTAAGCAGGATTTTTCTTGGAGTTTCCCTTCCCTCCCTCCCCATCTCCTACTCTTTCCTTGAAAATTCTGGTCCTGATTTGCGTTGTATTTAATATATAAAAGCTTCTTTCCAAAGACTTTGGAACTTGGCCAAAAATATATTTGCGTGTTGCTGAATTTATATCCAAGATTCTGCAAAATATTGTGGAAAGTTTTCTCAAAATCCTGTGGTATCTTTACTTGAGAGCCTTTACTTTACTAACAGCTTTTAAGGCTTATTATGAGGTTAATCTTGTGCCATGGAAGTCAGTTTAATATGTTAATTGACCAGGATTTCTGTTGGGCTGTATGTAGGTGGGGATCCAATAAGTCTTCTCTCAGGTAATAAGTTTGTGAAGAATATTTTACTATCCAGTGTAAATACCTAGTTATTGTACTTGGTTGAGTAGATTATATAAAGCTTGTGACAGATGACTAGTTGGTCATGAAGTCCTGGAATAATTTTACTGGATTTCTGTCTTTTTCAAAGGAAGTAAAGTGAGCCAGTCAGTTTAGGAAGTTACATGTTGGTGGATCATAGAATCATAGAACCATTAAGGTTTCAAAAGACCTCCAAGCTCATGGGATCCAACTGTTAACCTAATACTGCTATACTCACCACTAAAACATGTCCCCAGGCACCATATCCACACATGCCTGTTGAACACTTCTAGGAATGAAGGTTCTGCCACTTCCCTGCTCCTTCCAATGCCTGACCACCCTTTCAGAGAAGAAATTTTCCCTATTATCTAATCTAAACATCTCCTGGTACAATTTGAGACTAGACTATCTGTAATATATATGCTGTAGATTGTTTTGATATACAAAATATTGATCGTTGTTTAGGCAGAATGCCATTGATCCTTAAGGAGCATTTGTAGACATCAGCAGCTTTCAAGAATTCATTGAATTATATGAAGAGAATTGAACTCAATAGTGAAATTAGATAGTGCTGTGTTCTTAATGATGTTGATTTGAACTTTTAGTTGATAATGTGGTCTTAAGCAAATATTTTCTTTTTTTTTGAAAGATTTAGAAGTATTGCTAAATCATACTTCAGAAGAGCAGATGGTGTCTTACTACTATACGATGTAACATGTGAAAA
Organism: Cossypha heuglini; assembly: GCA_027576195.1. Taxonomy (NCBI): domain Eukaryota; kingdom Metazoa; phylum Chordata; class Aves; order Passeriformes; family Muscicapidae; genus Cossypha; species Cossypha heuglini. The sequence continues at coordinate 30,884,122 of JAODKT010001744.1, forward strand.
AAGCTTTATTAATGTGAGAGAATGGGTGGATATGATAGAGGTAAGACCCTTACATACATGCAATTTAGAAGCTGTGCTTCACTGCATTGCTAGCCTTATTATTTATAAAATTATATTATATGTAAATTGTAATTATCCAGACTAGAGGCTGTCATAGAAATAAAAGCTGCATGGAAGTCCTAAATGTATCCTGACATACTCAGTTAGAATTTAATCTGATCCATCTTTTTGTGTTAAAGGATGTTGTGCAATGACACTCTTCTTGTTCACTTCCTTTGGAATTGAATGTGGCAGCACATTTCAGATACCTTCTTGTGGATGGCTTGAATATTCCTTGGAGTTTTTGCATTTTAAACCAATACATTAGATTCTGTAAATTAGCTATAGCTCAAGTGAAATTTTCAGTATTTCTTTCTACTTGTATTTCTTGTTTTTATAATTTGAATATGAATTTGCATTTGGTGCAAGGGGTTTTTCTCTTGTGCTGGGGATGCTTAATAGGAGGGAAAGTGGCAAGCAAAATACTTAAATCATCTTATGTGAAAGCATTTTCTTTTAGGCATGGTATAGGAGTTAGTTACTTTTCTGTTAGTAATTTTGTCATACAGCATTTAGATGCAGTAACCAATTCCATTCCAGTAACTTAACACATTAAATTCCTTTTTGAGAAACAAGGCTTATGGGAATGGAAGCCTATCTTTACAGGCTGATAGTTAAGCTGACTGCTTACATTTTGAGTGATTTATAAAATGTTCTCATCATAGCTTTCATAATTCATCAGTTTTTTTCTACTAGTGTGCAAGACTTCGTGGAAATGAATTTGTTATGTCATGATGGTGTTAGCCACTTCTTTATATTCTGAGTGTTCTAGCAATAAGGAAATAAAATTCTCTTTACAGGATGCGACTCACGAGAATATTCCAATTATGATGGTGGGAAACAAGGCAGATCTCCGTCAAGATGTTACAGAACAAGGGCAAAAGTGTGTGCCTATAAACTATGGAGAAAAGCTGGCTATGGTAAGGTCCAAGTGTGTCTCATTAGGATAAAATGGTTTAGGAATTTTAATCTGAAAACCATGTGAGAAACTAGTAAAAAAAAGTAATTTTCTGCTCCTTTGTCCAAATCAAGTAATGAGGATTCATGCATGCTTTACATTAAACTATGGTGTTTTGATGGTGTTTGCTGGGCTAAATCACTTCTCAGTGTCTGCTGAGGAGAATTTCATTATTGACTGTGTAAGACTTCTCAGTCTTTTTCGTAAAAAAGTGGGCGGACGGAAGACTGAGTTTTTCTGCCGAATAGAAGTTGCCAGTTCAAATAGGAGGCACACTGTTGACTGATTTGTGTCTGTCCGGATTTTGTGTGGAGTATTTGCATCTTCAAGAGACTCTTCTGTATTCCTGCCACATGTGCAGAAAAAAAAGGAATTTTTTTTTCATGTTTTCATATGGGGTAAAAGAGATGCACAAATCCTGTATTTCTAGAATAATAGGAAGAGTCTTAAGGGTCTTCAGTGGCTGTGCCCTTGCACAGCTAATTGATTATACTGGGGCAGATACCATGTCTGATACTTATGGAATGATGTCTTGTGGTTAACCTACAATAACCAGATGCTGTAGTTATAGTAGCTAGCAAAGTTAGTTTAAGTAACCTGTCCTGGCAACTTTCTTACTAGATGGCAGTCTTGTCAACAAGAGTATTGAGTTTGAGCATTAAGCTTATAATATGGCTTTTACTCGGTTTATTAATTCACAATATATTGGTGATAAACCAGAAATAATTAAAAAAACAATTAGTGTTTTATTTCACAGTACTAAAGAGAATGTGTTGGACCATGGAGAGCACTAGAAGAAATCCTGTTCATTTAAATGTATTGTCATCCTTTGTGTTATTCAGGAAACAATTTGTAGTTAAATGTACTCATTCACATGGGAACCATCTCAGATCAGTTAGCTTAACATTTTATTTTTACTCACAGACTTATAATGCACTATTCTGTGAAACAAGTGCTAAAGATGGGTCCAATATTGTGGAAGCAGTTCTTCATCTTGCTCGGTAAGTAACTGTGTTTCTATTTTCACCTAAGCGCATCTGAGTATATTTTGTAAAAAAGACACTGTGTGTGAATATACATAGAAAGAAACACACATAGTTTTAAAATTGTACTGATGTTAAAAAAAAAATCTTAAAAAATACTCTGTTAAATCATTGTAGGTAAGTGCAAGGTGGGATATATTCTCAGTTTAATGAAGTAACATTTTTGCTTGACAGTGTTACAAAGCTCTCTCAGTAATTAATAGTTAAACCAAGACTCAGTTACAGAGCCCACGATTTTAAAACCTATTTGATGAATGAATTGTAATTTTAATTGTACATGGATTCATTTTCTTAACTCTTTCATAATTTATTTTGAAATATAATAACTCTATGTGTAATTATTTTTTAATTCTTTCACACATATTAATATGTATTCAGTTTTCTTACTGACCATTCTAATTACACATATTTTCTTGGATGTCCTCTTCTCTAAATTATTTACAAGATAAAAATTTTGTTAATGGTCATTTAGCACCCTAGTGTTTCTATGATAGTATGTGAGCCAAATATTACAATTCTACTACCTTTTCAAACCATTTTTGGTTAAAGTATGATTTCAAAAGGCTAAGGTGTGTAATCCATAATCAGTCATATGTGCACAGCTTTTAAGTCTGCATTTCTAAAAAACATCCAACAACTTGCATTTTTTTTCTATGAAAGTTAATTTATACTTGAAACTGAAGTTATCTGGTTTTATACTTAGAGCTATGAACATACTCTTTTTCTATGGTAAAATACCAAAGCAAAAAAAGAAAAACTTCTCAGAAGAAAACTGAAGATAAATGAGAACATGGAGGAATTTACATTTTTATCACTATGAATTGCATAGAAACATCAATATGATTCTCAAATTGGAAATCTGTGAGACATGTTGATTCTGTGCTAATTTACATTGTATTAGCCATGCAATAGGTGGTGATGAACTCTGCAACATATAGTGGGAAAAACAGAAGAGTGAACATGAACAGAAATATGTTAATTGAGCTCAATTTTATTGCTTTTGTTTTTTTTACAGTGAGGTCCGAAAACGAAGTGATAATCAAGATGATACAAGATCAATAACCAGCCTGGCTGGGACACCTGTCAAAAAGTCAGCACTCACAAAAAACTGTTGCAATGTTTAAATGACAGATAATTTTCCTTAACTAAATAACTTGTATATTTAAAAAAAACCAAGCCAATAACCAAACTGGAATATTTGTTGTGTTTTCTTTTTATTATGGATTTACACATTTGTATATTTAGAAGCTACACATAACATTCAAAATCCAAACTATTTTCTGTTCATTCAAATTTGTGAACTTGCTTCATCCCATACTCTGTTTCACCTTTCTTAAGGAATATAATTCAGTGCAATGAGCTCAGAATCAATGCTACAGTAGTCACTGCATACAATATTGTAATATATATTATTGTGTCTACCTGCATGTTTCTTTATGGCATCAGTATTTCCTATATACAGAACTTAATAATATCCAATATCAGTCACAGGTAAAGAAAAAATTACAGCTTCAGATAATTTAATCTCTTTATGATCATGTCTGCCTGTCTAGTTTTTGACAGCCTGAAGTATATGTTGGCTAAACATTTCTTAGGAAAACTCCAAACTATTAAGGGTTGCCTAGGTCCAAGTAATCCTTAAGTTTAGGGGAACCAGAATGGTCTTTGCTGGGAGAAGGCAGTGGCAGGTGCATGTTGTTCTGTTGTAGTTCCTCAAAAGTTAGCTAGTTAGAGTGTATTTCATTTTGAGCATTGGGGTTTGACTAAGAACTGAGAAGTATGCTTTACATGTTATCCTACACAGCTCAGAGGTGTAAGAAACAGTTCATTTATCTAGACTACTACAGTTCAAAATTCCAGAGAGAACATAACACCTGTGATATGTAGGATTGCTGAAATGAGTAATGATCCAATATCTGCTAGATCATTATTGTTACTACAGAGCAATAGGAGTTGTAATTTTTCTCTTGTTTTTTCAAATATCTTCTATTCAGTCAGTAATTGAAGGATTGTAATAGTATGTAGGAGCCTGATTTAATTGATATTTTAATGCATTTTTTTAAGTTTTAAATCAACAGGTGAAAGGATTGCTACACATGCACAAGCATTTGTATAATTTTTTCATTAGAAGAGAACCCTGGAATGAACAGCAATCACCTTAATGAGAGTACTTTTCCCTGATTTTAGACAAGTTCTGAGAAACTTAGCAAGGAGTGGTAGCTTTAGGTGTCAGAATCTCTAAACATTGAATTATTATAGCTTAAAATAGTTCCCAAGAGTTCCAAAGTGTAGTAAAAAAATTATGGGCATTTACACAGTTAGTGGTCAAAATCCAGTTCTTCTTAACTTTTTCACTGATTTTGATCAAAATAGGATAGGACCTTTTTAGAGCCAGCAAACTGTTGTCTCCTCTGTTTCCATTAATAAAACATCTCCAGGCTGAGGCCTAGTTCAGTAAATCAAACTTGGATTAAGTTTTATCAACTGATGGAAAACCCATATGACAGCGGTTATATAACTAATTCATAACTTGCAAAAAATAAAAAAAGGTTTCAGCTAGGAAAAGTAATGTCTTTAGGCATCCTTTCAAGCCTGTAATCAGAGCAACTAATCCTTGGGTAATTACCAGCAAATTTTTTAACAAGAGAGCTCTAATGCCAGAATGAATAAGGCATTTTATTTCACTTTATAACAGTTCAGGGTTAGGGTTAGATTAGAACACAAAACATATTTGGTGAGGGTTTTTTGAAGTACTAGGAGAATCTTCACATGCTACCTAATTCCATGCAGGAGATTTCAGATTTTCATCTTCCCATACAGCAGTACAGGAGGCCTCACTGTAGTTCTGAGACTTATTTGAAGCAGGTGGCAGAGGATGCAGGACACTCAGGTGTATCAGGAATATGCCTAATCACAGACATAATGTTTGCTGTTAACCCTATATTATTTACAAAATATAAATACAGCTTCAGTTAGCTTCTTTGAGGAGAAAAGCCAAATTTAACTGACTGCATTGATGAGGGCCTCTTCTGTGTGAACCCTTCCCTCTGTCCATATGAGTGAAATGGAAGTAAAATTAATTTGGGATGTGTTTGCAATAGGGAGAAGAGAGGAAGATGACACAGTGCTTGATTTGTGAAGTGTGAGCCTTCAACATGTAGGTATTTGCATTTCCTCAGGATAGGATCATGATTATAGGCTGTTACTTACGTTCCAAAATGTTTCTCCTTCAGTGTTGTTAACTTGGAGAACCTGGACTGGGGATCAGTGTTCTAAGTGTGTGTCCTGAGCTGCTGTGTTTGAGCTGCTCTGTGGTCTTGACCTGCAGTAAATGAGGTGCAATGTTTGCCTAAACGTCATTGACACACCTGCATGAGCAAAGTGTTTTGGCTGGATACAGAGAATCACATAAAGTGATTTATAGGAAGGATTTCTGGAAGTGGTTTTGTAAAACCTTCCAAGGACCCCAGCAGAGATGGACTTTTGCCAGCCCTAGATTTGGTTATCTGTGGATTTGGGTAACCAGCCTGTGAAAATGCCCCAAGACAGAGGTACTGCCACCATTCTGGGCAATATGTTCTCATACTTGTCCTTCTTTTCTAGATAAACTTTTCTCTTCATGTCCAACTTCAGTTCCCCAAATGACTACAAATTTATAACAGTTTTTCCCCATTATGTCCTCTCCTGCTACAAACAAGAATTTGACTACAATCTTGGTGACTTCCCTTTCAGTATCTGTAGATCTCCCTTGACCTTCTCTCCACCAGTGTAACAACATCAGGAGCATCTCTTGCAAAGTATCTCTGGGTTCCACGTCCCAAAATTAGTGGCATGTGTGCATGTGTAGTAATTGCTTTCATATCTAATATTTTTTACCATACAGAGGTTGCCATGTGAATTTCCATGTTTGTAGAGAGGCTGGTTGAAGGATGAGAGTTCAGGGACCTGCCTTCACACCAGTTTTTCCCTCTCATAGCAGCCCACTGATGTTTTGGGTACTTTTGTTTTTCATTTATTTTAATAACCAAAATCTATCTTATGTTATTCAGACAATTTATGTAGCCTGAATTAATTTATAAAGTTCTGTAGTTTTTTTGTGTCATGTAAAGCAACTTTAATTTGAAACAGTGTTGTTTTCTAAATAAGATTCAGGGTAGGATGTTGTTAGCTGTTAACGAAGTTTTACCTTGGAGAAAATTTATGATCAATATTTAGATGACTGAAAAAGCACTATTAAATGGGGATATAGCTATAGCTCAGTTGGAACTCATTTTAGAAGTCCTGTGATGGTCAGATCCATCATGTCTTGAACGTTAACATAATACCATGTTGAATTCATGTTAAAGCAAAAGAACTTAGAAAAATATTTAAATCTAGAAATTAAAGCATGTCTTTTTACATAGAAATAATGAATGCATAAATTTTTCTGTTGTTTTGCTTTAAAAGGTTACCTTGTCTTCAACCTAAAAGGTAAAATGCAAAGATCAGCTTTATGCTCTGACATGGTTGCACTATTGTCCTTTGAATGTTTTTATGTTTTTTTTCAGTACATAAGAACTATTCATTTAATCGCACAAATTTATTTTTTTAGTTAGTGGAAGTATTCCCTTAATACATGTATTTATTTGAAAAGGAAAGGTCTTTTATGTTTTTCCTCATGATCTGTAAATAAATTATTTTTATTCAGTTGACATGGAAACATTATTTTATCCTGTATTTTTGACCCTTTTTAATTGTAATTTATTACACATTTCTGAGGCAATAATTTCTATGACACTCTTCAAATATGTTTTGATCATGTAAATTCTTATAACCACTTTGTGCCTGTTTAGCATATATTAGTGGCTTAATAAGACAACCTTCTGCTTGTAAGTTCTGTTATGGCCTTACATGGCTTAAGTATTTTAGTATTTAGTCGGTATAACTACGTTTGTATTGATGAGAAAAATCCTCTGTTAGAAAAAAAAATCGCAGTTATAAATTTTATATGATGCTAAAACGTAGATTAAGGAAAGTATCTATAGGCCACCCTTCATGGAACATCATTTAGCTGTACATACATGCAGGTCTCCAAATAAACGGATAGGTTTTGTGCTACTGCAGGCAATCCACATACCCATCTTTTTAAAGTGGTTTTCTATTTTTTCCCCTATCCGCTGCTATACAGCAATGGTAGGGGTAGCATTTTAGGTAAAAATACTGCAGTCAAGGATCCCCAATTCATTAACCAAATGGAACCATATATTAATGTAGTCATGGTACTTCATTGTATTATAAAGAAACATATTTTCAAGATGTTTCTGACTGTGTTAGAAAATTATAAAAATGGACTAATATCTCATGTACACTTCCAATGGCCTTTACCACTACCTCTGCCAGACTTGATACAGCATGTAATTCTCTCTAACCCTGTCTGGGCTACTATAGATTAGAGAAGCTTTTTAGACTACCAGTTATTTTATTACTTAATCTCCCACTGTATTACTATGAGTCCCAATCCTTTCTTATTGGTATCCTTAGGACTAGTAATATCAGTATTTGTCATGATTATTTTTTTAATTATCTCTTATTTTGAGAAAACTTCCTGTAAAAGAAAATCTGACTCAGTATGTAAAATGTTACTGAGTTTGTACAAAGAAGTTCTTTCCCTGCAATTCTGCTCCTTGAGTTATGTCTTCAGATAGCTGGACTAATAGGAAATTAGTCATTAGGTGGCTAAGTAACAAATAAAACCAAGCTGTGGAGGTTTCCCACTGAATATAAAAGGAAGTATGTAAAATGTAAGTGTATTTTCATATCAGTATGAGGAATAAATTGCACCCATTGTTTGTTCATCTTTCAATAAAAGTCTGTATATTCTGTAATTAGGGTTCTCAATTGTGAAAGGTTTTTTAAAATTTTATACTGTTTACAAGTAAAACTGGTTTTAGTACAGCTTGTTCCTCCTTAAAACAACCAATCACTTCACTTACTGGAAGTTTGTATGTTTAAAACTGACATCTTTCCTGTATTACAAATTACTGTATAATAAAACACTCTTCAATAGCCATTTTTCTTCGGTGTATTTTCTTTTTTCAGTGCTTATGAACAGCAGTCCAGCATAACATCTGTGACCTGTCAGCTTAATATTGTTACGGTTTTCCAACTTCTGCAGCCAGTTGCATGCAAGAGTGATGCAATCAACCACTGGTATCTGGCTGCCTCCAAGTTTTTAGCCTCAGTGAACAGTCATCAGCTTTGAGCTGAGAGATGTCCCTTGCTGTGATTCTTGAATAAATCTTGCTGTACCTCTTTACAGAGATGCTTCAGCCAGGCTGTCTCTAACCACGAAGATGTGATATTGGTGAAGTAAGAGAAAAAAAAGAAGAAAAGTAGCCCAAAATAACCAGCCTCATGCAAATACACTTTATATAGGACTCCAGGCATCAAGCAAAAAATACTTAGGGGTACATATATCAGAGACAAAAAATGTCCCAAAATCTAAATTAAAAGCTGCATCAGGTAAAATTGGCCAATTTAAATGTTACCATGGAATCACAGAATCATGTGAGTTAGAAAAGACGTTCAAGATTGAGTCCATTGTATTTCCATTTTATTTTTGTAACCTATTCTTCACCAGCCACAAAAGCAGCAGGAATTAAAATATGGTTTTGCTTTCTTTATTATTTCCACAAATTAAAAATTATTGTTGAAACTGAAGCATTTAGCCATATTTAATACCTGATGTTATCAACAGATAATCAGAAACTATTTTTATAATCTTACATTGGAAGCTATATCTTCTTACTGATATTGTAGTCAGCAAGGAATTCTTGTTCACAAGCTAGTGGTGTAGTCCAAGGAAAATTAGACAAGCAGCAACAAAAGCTTACTGCAACAAAAATGCAAATGCAAACAAATGCAACAAAAAATAAAAACATGGTTGTTTTCTGTTTACACTTTCCTATTACTTTCTGCCAATAATCACAGATTTGCTAAGAACTTGCTGTTGTTTTCATTTTGAAAAAGGTTTTTTAAAATAATTTTACTTAAAAATGGCAAATAATCGAAGACAATCAAGGGTGTAGTCCTTAAAGGAATGGAAACTCTATGAGTTGCGTATTTTTCTTGCTCCTCAGAACCAAATGAGAACTTCCACAAGGACAAAAATTTGAAGTGTTTGCACCAGAATAAAAGATCAAAATGGAAGATGCAGGAAAAAAAGACAGGGAGTATATTTAGTACACCATACTGACAGCCTTGTGATTGTTTTTCCTGAATGTAGCTTTCCACTTCAATCTGTATCCATTCCTATGGAGTATCCATTTCCTTTTGTAACTTTTAGGGGATCGTTCTTTTCATATCTGTGCTGGTTTCACATGGGCGGGGGGAGCCGCCTGAGAAGAGCAGCCTGGGCCCAGAAACAGGAGGGCTGTCCCCTCTCTGGGAGCTTCCCCTGTGGGCTGCGGGGACCAGTCAGAGAGCTGATTTAGTGGCTGACAAACTGACTAACCAATTAAAAGTCATTTCGTGTAACTGCTGGGGGGCTAGGATCCTTCCCAGCCCTGGCCAGCCACGAGAGTATAGTTCCCGAGGTCGGGGTGCAGTTACTGCCAGCAAGGCGAAA
>JAODKT010001744.1:30894285-30913558 GCA_027576195.1 Cossypha heuglini
AATCCTATCTCTAAAAGAAATTAAATATATTAAAATTGGCAAACCCAAGTCAAACTTTGACAATATCAAAAACATATTTTTAGAGGGATAACTGTAATTGGAGTAGTTGGAAAAAATCTTCAGGCATTTTGCAGTAAATTTGTCAAAATTCTCTTGATCGGTTGAATAAGTCAAAGTGCCTGAGATTTGCAATGGTTTCTCAAAACAAACTCACTTAAGATTTATATACTGAATAGATGCACATGCTAAGATAAAGAGGCAAATTAACTGACAGATGTCAAACTAAAACCAGGTCTGTGGGAGCAGATGGTACTATATTAAACTGTAAGTGATGAAAACAAAAATGAAAGCTATTAATTGAGTGAAATGTTTTAGATTAGTCTAAATCTCAAACCATGCATTATAGTAACAGTTTGTGAAGTAGTTAAAATTTTTCAAAATACTTCTGCTAGTGTTTATGCTAAAGCGAAGACATTGCTCTGGCACTATCAGAGCTGTAATATTAAACTTGCCTATAGTTAAGTTCTGGGCCAACAGAATCCTAAGTGAACCATACACACCCTTGCCAGCTCTTGCGATTCTCATTCATTGTACTGGATCAAACTGGTGGACATCTTTATCAAAGGTGTAGAGATGAAGTAAATTCTAATACGACAGTTCTGCAAATGCACAAGATTATATACACTTCTTCCACATTTGTTTCCATCAGAAAGTGACCAAATTCGTCAGAAGTGACCAACATGAGTGATAGCGTAAGGCTAAGCAGTGACTAGTGAACTTGCTTTGTATAGCCATGTTCTAATTCTGGAAAATCAGTTTTAGGGAGGTATATATTTATATATACCTGTGTACACATACACATTAGGATATTCTTTCTTCTTTTCGTTTATATACAAACATGCACACGTATATGTATACATGCTGCATGCATACATGCATGTGAAACAATGACTACTGTCTTTCCCTCAAAAAAATTAAAATCCTAGATCACAGGAGCCTTCCTGTAATGATTTTCATAAAAGATGATGGTGACATCAGTCATCTTGTCACATTTTTCTCTTGGTCTATGTCTGCTCTATATCCAAGGCTGTGTCTTGCTAAACATGTACTGGCAACTACTTTTGCTTTTGAAATCCAGAGAATTTTTAGTGTTTAGTATATAGAATCACAGAATTATTGAGGTTGGACAAGATCCTAAAGATCATCAGTCCAACCGTTAACCCAGCAGTGCCAATACTAAACCATGTCCGTAAGTGCCATCTCTACTTGTCTTTGAAATCCTTCCAGGGCTAGTGACTCAACCAGTCCCTGGGCAAAGCTACTGTAATAATTTTTGTATCCCATTTTGTATTTACCTGAGACTGTGTATCAACATGTGAGTATAGAAGTGTCTTAGAAGGAATTTCCCTCAAATTTTACGTGGATAATTTACATTGCAAGTTGGTCCTAAAGAACAAATAGCGGCTTTTTAAAAGAATTAATGTACCATTTGACCATTACAGTTGTCATAGAATAGCTGTGCTTTTTGAAAAGGAACATGAATAATTGTAGCCTCAGAGTGCTGTGATGGACATAAAATCTGTCCTTCCTATGTGGGAAGGATGCACAGATTGTATTATGCGCCTAATGGATAGTTTTGGAGGTTGTTTTTTTTCCTGCTAAAGAAAGTCTTGTGTCTTTTTACCTCTTTCTCTCTCTCTCTTTTTTTTTTTTTTCCCCTCAGTGTATTTACAAATAATGAAAGTTGGGTAGAAGTCATGCAGCCTGTGTGCAGCTGCTTTCCCAGAGAGCATGATGACAAATAGAAGCTTTAACTGAGATCAAAATAAATATGACACTTAAAAGTGAAGGAAACAAATAGGTACTTTAGAATGTGAAATATCTTTGGTGGTTGGCCACTGATAGGATTTTGTTGAATAAAAGTAGTAAAATTTTGCTTCCAAAGAATACATTTGAAGCTGGATGGGGAGCCTTGAGACCCAACCAGCGAAGCATGTACATGATGCCTATATAATCTTGAATGAAAGATGTATAAGCATGTTTAACCTTAATCTTTTTCTTTAAAGACCAGTTCTTTAAACATTTTGTTAAATCAGTGTATTTGGTTAAATTCCATCTTTTCCTTACTTTCATCTTGAATTTGAGATTTAGGCAGTACTTTATATATCAAGAATTTGAAATATTTTCTTTTTGAAGGGAAGTCATTTATTGAAAAAATACAAGCAAATATTTGAAGATCAAAAGTCCATCTGCAAAGCACATGGAAAGAGACTTTCTGTTCTGCTCCCAAGTCCTGGAGTTTTCTCATTCTTATTTACGTATTTTATCTTTTGCTTTGTCCTGTGTCTCTACCTGTCTGTCCATCCCATACTCACTATCCTCTCTCCATGCTTTTCCACACGCTTCAATCCATCTACATGCAATTACTCACCATTTCTGATTTTCTTGCACCCATAGCTATTTTCTTGCAAACCTCCATCCCTTCTGTTCAACAATGCAAGGGCTTTTTCTTCTAACTCTCACAGACCTGAGTGTCAGAAAATTTTCTCAGCTAATCCTGATAGTTTCTTTGCCATGTTATTAAAAAGGGGCCTAGGTGATAGGCACTTCCTCTGAGATATTTCAGGTAGGGAAATTCAGGTAGGGATATTTCAGATAGCGTGCTTTTATCACTACGTCTTTACAGATCATGACTTATTGGTTAAGTAGAAAAGTGCAATGCAGAAACCTAGAAGAGTGCATTTATGTGTCCCAGAGATTGATTATAAGTTAGATAGCTGTTTAGTATTTAGCACACTTTGTTCTTCTAAATTCATTGCAGACCTAAATGGTTTACTTATAACAGAGGAAATAATTTGCTAGGTTCATCTGGAGCATTGTAGTTCTGGGTTAAGCAAAAAAAGAACGTGTTCTGCTTGTCAGAGCACAAGTATGAGAGAATTCAAAAGCTGTTGGAAAACTGAAAGACTAAAAGTGCATGAGCATGCTTTTTTTTTACTATTAATCTGAATCAAATGAGAATTTTACTGAAGCTAGCTACAGAAGACAAATTTGAAAAATCAAAAAAATGTTGTGTCCTCAGGACTGACTGACTGATCTGTAAGGCCTGGGTGTGTGTTCTGATCATGTTCCCGATGGGAAACACACTTGCTTCCTGGTGAAACAGGTAGGTTTAAGATTTTGCATCAAGAAACTGCATAAAAGGGTATGATTTTAATAATTTTTTTTTTTAAATATGAACAAGGTCCCATCAAAATGCAAATCTATAAGCTAAACAAAGAGAAAATAAGTCACAAAATATTGAAAATTTGGAACGACAGTATTAAGGACTATCAAACAACTTGTCAACCATATAACACACTTCTTTGTGAAAAGAAAGAAAAAAAAAAGGTTAATTTTTTAGCAAACATTAAAGCAGTCATTTATTCCCACTGAAATATTGGGCAATCCTGCAAATGTGCAATTTATGGAATGAGGGCAATGATGCACGTTTATAATTTACACAGCTTTTTGTTGAAATGTCTGACAATGTTTATTGTGAAAGTTCCCAGTAGTGAAACTCTACCACATTCATAAGAAGTTTCATAACTAAATGATACCCATTTGTTGTTTAACTAATTTCCATGTAATATAGATTTCTTGTTTTCAGCTTTTCTGAAATGCTTGTCATGCACAATTTTATTGCAACACAGAAGTGTTGCTGATAGTAATTGCATTGTACTACACATTCAATTTGCAGAAATATGTATTTATTTGCACTCAAATAATTTGTTTAATCAAACAATATTTTAAGGCTAAGGTAAATTAAAATTTTATTATAATTTAATTCTGTCATAATTCAATGATAAGTTGATCACATACCTTGAAAGCAAAGCAACCTTTTGCAGCAAAAGCTCCCTTCCCCAATTGCATGTCCTGTGTCATCACTGGAGGGCAGCAATGTCCAACATAAAACAATTTTATCACTCAGGTTTCTCTCGTGTTACAAAAGCTGTCACACAGACTCCCCACCTTAGAAACATACAGTCCAGACATGGGTTTGTACAACAGAACATTCGCCCTGTGTTAGTTAAATTCCCTTCTGTTTTCAGTAAAACAGCCTTTCTGAGCAGTGTATGACTTTCTTGTGAAAACTCCCCCAAGGCTAAAACTTCACATTCAAGAATCTTACACCACCTTCCCACCCTCTTTCCCACCCCCAGCACATTGGGTTTTTGCTATTGATTCGTTTGGCAGTTCTCTTGTTGGGGTCTGTGATACTTCTGGGACTAAGGGTGCCAGCTACTGCCTTGCAAAAGTGGTTGGATTAATTTCTTTCATTTGTCTTTTAGGTTACTATTATTATGAAATAAACTTTGCTCAGGGCAATTTTCTGTAATGACAAGCATTTCATTACAGATTTGAATGGAGGGGAAAAAACCCCATTCTGCCTCCTCTGACTGACGTTTCACAGAATGAGGAATGTGTGCTGCCTTTTGTGTCCTAGACTATCTTGTGGGCATAAGAGGTTACTTCTTCTAAGAATCTCTTTATATGTGTATTTTGCTAGCCTGACTATGAGTAAGGAAATAATAAAAATGTGAGAAATAGAACACACTCACTTTGAGACTATTCTGATCATAGTTTTTGGTAGTGTAGAGGCATTCATTAATTGAAAATTAACTCAATTCAACTAAAACAGCTGTAAATGTTAAGACTGGCTAGTCCCAAGGTACTTATTTTTGCTCCATTTCATGGAAGCAGAAGTGTTAGTTCTTTACCCTGTTGATCAGCCTAAGGTAATGAACAAATGTTTGCAGCTGGAAACAAATGAGCTCCGAATGCTAGCCTTACTGTGTGCAATGGAAAGCACTTGCAAACATAGAAAAAAATGAGTCATTGAGGGGTGAACTCTGACCCTGGAGCAAAGACACACCTGATGCTACAGTAGCTTTTGCCTTTGCTGTGGAGGCTGTGGGATGAGGTGGGAACTAGCCCAGCACTGCTCCCACAGCCCCTGCCAACGAGGTTCCGGCTGACTACCTGTGGCTGTGAAGGGCTTCATGCCACCATGGGATCATGGTATCCTTGAACTAAAAATTTCCATATGCTGTATAAACAAAGGAGAAAAGCCCAAATCACCTTTCTGGCCACCCTTAAGGTCCCAACCCTGCAAGGTGCTGGTGGGATAAGGTGGGCTAAGGATCCTGGGAGCTGGAGAGTGAGAGCGAAGAAGGATCCTGGCCCTGGGGGCTCACCCAGAGCTCCCCCTCAGCAGAGGGGCTGCTGAGTGGGAGTGGGAGGGTGGAGCTGCAAGGCTATGCTCCCAGCTAGTATAAAACATTGTCCCCTGGCCTGTGTGGTGTGGTGAGTTGGTGGATGCTGATATCTCCTGCTAGGTGTATACCCAGGGTGTGTTTTTTCAAGCCCTCTCCCATATTGTGTGTAGAGGCCCTTTCTGTGGGAGAAGAGAGAGCAATCATTGCTTTGTTGCAGACTAGTAAGGCTGTGGTGAGTGTGGAGAAGAAATCAGCGTAATGAATGTAATAATTTCATAATTAATGAAAGTAAATAGGCTAAGAGGCTTGGGGAGAGATGGTGGGTGAGTGGACACCTTGAGAGAGTGCTGTTTATATGGACAGCCTGCAACAGCACCTATTTTTGAGAGGATGTCAGGGCTGTAGACTCTAAGCATGCTCTTTCTGCACTTCTAGGTGAATTGCATAAAGAAGAATAATATTTTGTGCTCAGCCAGCTGGTCTGTGGCATGTTGGCTGCTGGTGCTGCCTTGAGCACACGCTGTGGGGGAGCAGGGCTCAGCCTTCTATGGGACTCTGCTGTGCAGTTTTATATATACTCCCATTTGCTTATATAAGTTTTGGTTTTTTTTTTTTTACAACAGAGTATTTCAAGATTGTTTCACATCCACTATCTGGAAGAGACTCAGATCTGACATCACCTACCTCTCTGAAGGGTGTGCTGGTGGCTGCAGCTGCTGGGGACTGGGAGCTGGGCATTCAGGCTTAAGTATCCAGCAGACCTCTCCACTCACCCTGGGGAGCAAATGCCGAAACACCATACAAACTTGGGCATAAGCTTGACTATGTAAAGGTAGGGTTTAATCCCATATTAGATGGTAACTGAGTAGAAGTTGCATTAGAGATCCCTTGGAGACCCCACAAGGAGTTTATAAGATGGTGAGTGCTGAAGCTACTGTGAGGTGATGGTGTTTTCAGAGACAAAACGGGTTGTGAATTGTTACTTTTCCTTTCCCTGAACTTAAACAATGAGAAAAAAGGATATTTTTTTTTTAAAGACTCATAGAACCCTTTAATTTCTGGCTTTTTTTCTGTGTTTTTCAGGAGGAGTTGAGTGAGATAACATATGGCATATATATGTGTATGTGTGCCTATTAATATATATATACACACCCACATACCCTTTTTTTTCCAAAATGAGTTGCTTATGAGGTTTCAAAAGCCATGTTTCTATGATTGTTTTTGTGTTGCTTCAGTAACTCTGGAGCATTTATCCATGTAATAGCATGGTCTTCTGCTTCACTGATTATATAGAACTCATGCCTCAGTAACTTAGTTTGATAGGATTCAGATGAAATGTTGCTTAGTATATTTTGTGTTTAAAAGCTTACTTTTAGCAAATAAGAAAAGCAGGCATTTAAAAAGACATAATCAGGTTGGCTTAATAGGCTAATTAGGTTTAAACATATATATTAAAATAGATGGCTGAACCACTTGTTTTTAATTGATGCAAATTTTTTTTTTATTGTGATACGATTGAAATATGGATTTTGCCAAACACAGTTTTTGTAAATGAAGAGATCTTAACTCCTGTATAAATAAAAAATATCCTAATTGGCAGTGTATTTTAAGAATTGATTACAAAAGTTGTTTTAGAAAGACAAATATTCATATGACTTTTACAGAGTCTTCACAACATGATAGTGGAACAGTTACTACAGGGCATTGCGATGCTAATTTAAATTAGCCTGCAAGTTCGGGCTGAACCCTTTTATTACCAGTACTCCAAATTTATTAAATTGACAGAGCAGAATTGGTTGTCCTAGCAGATGTGTGAAACTCCACTATACAAAAGTCAATCAAGGAGTGGGAGATACAGAAGGGTAGTCCCCATAGCCACTTGTTATTCTCCAGTCACTTCCTTGCAGGTTCTTGCAGTTCAGCAGTTACTTTCAAAGCGTTCCAGTGACAGGTAAGTGTCTTCTCATATACCACTGAAATTCCATCTCAAACTCTGCTGTTAGTAATTCCTCAAGCATGGCAAAGCAGAAGGGCTGTCTTTCAAGTGAGTTCCATACATAAGAAGTCTAATAGCTTAAATTTCAAATCTAGAATTCAATCCAGACTTGTAACAGCTGATTGCATCTAGGGAAAGAGGGATATGACAGGCATTTGGGCAACTGTTTTTGAATGCTGGACTCAGTAGGATCTACTAGATAATATCTAAAAGATTGCTAAATTCACTTAGCTTACCCCCTCAAAACTTAGCAAATAAGAGATTACAAATGCCTGGAAGGGTTTTTTCCTAACAAGAAAATGACCCTTGTTTAGAGAACTTATTGGGAGAAACATGACAAATCCTGGTTATTACACTGTCTCTAGAGTACTCTCCAGAGCCTGCAAGATATAGCTGTTTGCCAAAAATGACTGGAAATCTACACTGGTGATTTCATCCTTTTTTAACTAGCAGGAAATGTGCTACTCAGTGGATATGGAGTTGAATGGATGGCCACACTCAGAGAATTGCAGCCAATGGCTCAATGTCCAAGTGGAGACCAGTGATGTCTGATGTCCTCAGGGGCTAGTATTGGGACCAGTGCTATTCAACAGCTTTGTTGGCAACATGGACAGTGGGATGAAGTCCATTCAAACAACACCAAGCTCTGTGGTGTGGTTGACACACTGGAGGGAAAGGGTGCTATCCAGAGGGACTGAGAGAGGTTTGAGAGATGGGCTTGTGGGAATCTCATGAAGATTGACAAGGCCAGGTGTAAGGTCCTGCACTGGGGTCAGGAAAATCCCAAGCACAAATACAGGCTTGATGAAACCCTTGATGAAAGCTTGATGAAAATGCCTTGGGGGTGCTGGTCTATGAGAGGCTGGACATAAGCTGGCATCCCAAAAAATTAGTCATGTCCCAGGCTGCCTACAAAGCAGAGTGACCATCAGGACAAGGGAGGGGATTCTGTTCCTCTGCTCTGCCATGGTGAGACCCCACCTGCCATGCTGCAACCAGCCCTAAGGTCCCCAGCACAGGAAGGACATTGGAGCAAGTCCAGAGGAGAGCCATGAAGATGATCAGAGAGCCGAGCTCCTCTCCTGTACAGGTGGACTGAAAGAGTTGTTCAGTCAGGAGAACAAAAGGCACTAGGTAGATCTCACAGCAGCCTTTTGGTAACTAAAGAGGGGCTGCAGGAGAGCTGGAGATGGACTTTTTACAAGGGCTTATAATCATAGGACAAAGGGGAATGGCTTCAAACAGAAAGTGAGGTGACTTAGATCAGATAAAGGAGTTTTCTACAATGTGGTGCTGAGACACTAGTTCAGGTTGTCAAGAGAATTTGTGGGTGACCTGGAAGTGTTCAAGGCCAGGCTGAATGGAGTTTTGAGCCACCTGGTCTAGTGGAAGGTGTCTTTGTCCATGAAAGAGGGGTTGGAAATATATAAACTTCAAGGTGCTTCCAACCAAACCATTCTATGATTTTATGAAATATTGACATCAGATGTTTGCTCTTCTTTTTTTCTGTAGTAATCTTGGACCCGCTGTTTTCCATTCATGATTCAGGAACTTTTCCACAATACACGCATGTATACTTGAGCTATGGAAATTAATTTTTTGGCTACGTACTGTGAGTAGGTACACTTCAAACACTTGAAAAAGAGAACTTCTTCTTTATTGTTTGTTCTCTCAACTCTGCAGACAAATGACTCCTCCTTTATTTGGTTGCATGGATTTTTTGTGTGTGTGTGTGCAAAAAGATAAAGCTATTCTAGTACTTTGAAAATTGTTGCAAGACAAAATTAGCTGGGATACTGAAAGTCTAAACTTCATTTATAATTTGTTTTTATCTGATCAGTTTTTTCAGTGTGTAGTTGTCCCTCCTTCACTTCTACGATTTACAGGTTCAGTATGAAACTACACTAGTAAATGAAGTATAGAGCAGGAACAATTTTACCTGTATTGCAAAACTCTGTTTATTTGGAGAAAGCCCTAGGCTGTGTGCCTCCATCCAAGTTGTTTTTCCTGCTGTCTGGGTAAATGAGGTATTGGTGAGGCTGGGTCCATATCAGTCAAGCTCACCAAACAACTGCTTAAGCTAAGAGTTTTTTAATTACAGCTTGATTACCTTCAATGAGAGATAGCTGAATGCCCAGCAGTGAGGAGGCAGAAACATGTGGGTTGTGGAGCTGGTCTCTACTATATATTGGAAACCTGTAAAATGTATAATGGCAGAGCATAAGATCTAAAATAAATTGCCTGAAATAAATTATTCTGAATAGTAAGCTCTCCTCAGTGGTGAACACCGTTTGTCTAGAAGAAAATATGGTTTTTAACCTTGCTTAGAATGCAAGTATATTTTGTGAGCCACTTAGACTGCTGGAGAAGTGGTCTGGCTGTTGTAGTTTGATTTAGTTAATCTTTTTTCTTCCATTGTTTCAGGGGATCATGAGAACCCAACAGGGCCAAAGAGCCTTTAATACTCATTGTTCACATCTCAGTCTTGGATTAATCTTGCACAAGAAGAAATTCTTACATTTTATTGCTTATGTTGTTGAGATAAGTAGCTAGAGATAGGGTGTTACTTGAATTACTAGACTGTGCTACCTGGAAATCACAGGGATGTTGATACTTGAAATTCCTGTAGCTGACCCCTGACTCTGGGGTAAGAGTGAAACATTTTTTAAGAATTCTTGCAGAAGATAGAACAACCAAGTGTAGGTTTTATCTTTCCGTCCTGTATGTTATAGCTGTGTGGGCAGAACACTTAGTTCTCTTTTGGTTTTACAAGAAGATATTGCAAAATGCATACTATCATCTCTGATAAATGTATTTTTTCATAAGAGTCCCACATCAATAAGTACAGAATGCCAAGCTGCTGGCTGAAGTGATTTGGGAATGTCAAGGAAAGTCAATGCTTTTGAAGAATTAAAATACAAATCTCAGTCTGAGCTTGGACAAAATAAAATTTCCAACTATTTTTCTTCAAATCTGTATCCTTGTATCAAAAAAGAAAATATAACATTATGATAGTTTTCTTACGTTCTGCAGAATGTATGTTGTGAAGTGGTTATTTCCATTAAACAAACCACCTGATACAAATGGGTAATTTCACTTTTTTTTTGTTTTTATAGCTTTTTCAGGGAAATGGCTGAATAATTTCTGATGATACATTGAAATAAATTTAATATAACCTAAAGCAGAAAGAAGCATGAAAAATCCATTATTAACTAGTAAAATTTGCTGAAATTATAAGCATGGGATAGAATTATAATAAGCATAATGCAATCTTCCTTTTTCTCGCAACACAAAAAAGGTAGAACTGAAGTGAAAGTAAAATATGCATCAGTCATTACTTCTATACATGGTGAAAAACATGTAAAATCATACTTGTGTGTGATCTGTTACTGCATCAATATCCAACATGGAAAATTCAAAATGATTTTTACAAAATTGTTTGATAGTTTTTTGTGATTCTTTTTTTGATTCAAATTGCTGTGGATGCAGATCTTATTATGGGGTAGGAAAGACTGATCTGCGTATTGATTTTGAGGGGGTGCCTAAAGTCATGTAATCCTTTTTCCTTCGTCTTCCCTTTTCCCTTCCCCTTCTCTGTGTAATTCCCTAGACAGAACCTTTCCAATAGAGATGAAGCATGTTTTTTACTTGTAGAACAGCAACACCTGACTCTCTGAGACAAAACCGTCCACAAGGAAACAGAATAAGACCAACTGGACTGTCTGTCATCCCCCCAGCAGAGAGAAGGCAGTAGGGCAGAAGGTCAAAAAGGGCAAATGGAGACAATATATAAGAGGGTCTGTATGTAGAAGGCCAGTCAATGAATGATGAGGATGGATGAAGACCCAGCTCCATTGGAGGTGTCACCAGTGTCTGAAAGACCTACACGTCATACCACAACCACTTCCTCAATAAAAAAAAAGACAGGATGTAGCTGCAAACACTTGCCTTGGAATTGGAATGGAGTCCAATATGGTGTGTGAACCTGGGGCCAGAGTTAAGGACATCACCAGGAAGCTGCCTGGTAAGGCCCTTGGGATACTACCCATTACTAGTCTGCCACGGGGATAGCGATGAAGTTGCAATGCACAGGTTTTGGTTGATCAAAAGAGACTTCAGGGTGTTCAGATGATTGGGATGGAATGATTACGTTAATGGACAAAGGAAGGGCTGTGCATGTCACCTATCTGGGTTTATGTAAGGCCTTTGATGGCTCCCCACAACACCCTTCTCTCTAGATTGGAGAGATGATTTGATATGTGGAACCTCTTGTGGATGAGGAGTTGGTTGAATTAAGTTGGTTCCCCAGAGGGTAGTGGTCATTGGCTCTGTGTCCTTATTAACATCAGTGACAATCCCTCAGATATTCATATTGGGAACAGTACTGTTTAATGACTTACACAGTGACATAGAGAAAGGGAGCAAGGTACCCTCAGCAAGTCTGCAAATGACATCAAGCTAAGTGGTGCCACTGATACTCCTGATGGATGGGATATCATCCAGAAGGGCATGGTCAAGCTGGAGGAGTGGATCCATGGGAATCACATGAGGTTCAACCAAGAGCAAGGTGCTGTACCTGTGTCGGGGCAACACCCTGTTTCAACACAAGCTGTGCTATGAACAGATTCTTCTGAGAAGGGCTTGGGGGTGCTGGTGGGTGAGAGGCTGGACATGACTCAGCCATGGGCACTCCCAGCACAGAAACCAAACGTGTTCTGGGCTGCATCCAGAGCAGCGTGGGCAGCAGGGGAGGGAGGGGATTGTGCCCCTCTGCTCAGCTCTGTGAGACCCCAGCCGGAGCCCTGCATCCAGCTCTGGGGTCCCAGCACAGGAAGGACATCAACCTGTTGGAGCAAGTACAGATGAGAGCCATGAATTCTAGTAATGGCAGAAGGTGTCCAATTAAATGCTTAATGCCATAATCTCAGGAAGACCTTAAGGTATAGGCTATTGAAACTACGGAAATACACCAGATAAATATCATTATTCATGTCTACTGGACTGTGTTTATTTGATATAGAGGGATTATTTTTGTTTGGTTGGTTTTGGGTGTGGGTTGGGGATACATATATATATGTATACATGTATATATGTATATGTGTATATGTATATATGTATATATATGTATATATATATTCTTTTTTTGTGTTAATTATTTTTAAATAGCAGGCTATATGGTTGTTGTTTTGAATTTGTAACTGAAACACTGTTGTCAACACACTCATGTTTTGGCTGTTGCTGAGTATTTTTTTGCCCAGCATCAAGGTTTTCCCTTTTTCTCACTTTCTTCCCTCACCTTCCCCTCTCAGGAACTAGGCTGGACCTGGGCAGGAAGCTGGCAGGAAGCTGACCCTAACAGACCAAAGGGATGTTTTATGCTGTGTAACATAATAGTCAGCAATAAAAGCAATAAAAAGATAGGAGGAAGGACTAGGAATGTTTGTAGTTTTGGCGTTTCCCCAAATAATCACTGCATGTGCTAAGGCTCTGCTTTGCAGGAGGTTGCTACACATCTTGTAGCCCATGGGAAACAGTGAAACTGTTCTGCTTCCACATGTAATTTTTCTTCCCCTATTAAATTGTCTGTTTTAATCCGCAAATACTCTTGTCTCCATTCTGTTTTCTCCTCTTTTCAAGGGATAAGGGAGTGACTGGCTGGGTGTGTAGGCATTTGCCCTACCCACCACAGGATTTTTTGTTGCACAATAGGGCTTAAGGCGTGCAAGATAATATCAGATTGATTGTAGTTTGAATTTATAGCTGTTATAACTGCTTAGATGTTTACTGGCAGGCTCTCATGCTTGCCACGAGGCTCATTTACTTCACTGTATACTGGAGCCTGTGGCTTGCTGATGGTGGTTTTTGGTTTTTGCTGGTTCATGTTCTGCATATCATCGTACTTTGCCATGCCTGGTAACATTTTGAGAACAATACATTCCCATGTGCCTGGGCTGGTATATGACCCTGGCAATGTTTCCATTCCTGTACTGCTATACCAGACAGGAATAGAGTCAACTATGAACTAGATCAAAAACCCCTAAATTGACTGTGGCTCATGAATAAACCCATGCTGGAGCAGCACACACTCAGAGGAACATGGAGGATTCATGCTGGCACAAGTGCAAAGTGTGGACGTTGTTGCAAAGGTAACTCTATCACCTGGTCCAAAGGGAAAAGGAGTGCAGATTCTAAAAGATACACAATTAACCTTAGCATTTATACACATTGTAACCAATGGCTTGGATTGTATGCTGTGGGAAGTCATATAGCAGGAATAACCCAAGTGAATGGAGGACAAACCTCAGAAGGAATTGGGGAAGTGAACTGGTGAGAGCCTGAGCTGTCTTTGCTTCTCAGCAGCACAACAAGCTTTGTATTCTATTCTGTATACTATAGAAGGAGCCCCATCTACAGGCTGAACAAACACAATGGACTTTTTAAAATCTTTCTCCCATTTTCTCTTCATCCTAAAGGAGAGGTGAGTAAGCAGCGGTCTGCACATTTGTGTACTGGCTGGGATTAACCACCACACTTGTCAGTTACAAGTCACATTTAAGAAAACCTCTCCCCAGATGTGTGTCACTTCTCCCTTGCAAAACCCTAGAGTTCTCCCTTTTAGGCACCCAGAAAGAAATTAACTATTGGATGTTATTGGAGACAGAAACTTAACAAAAAAAGGACCTTTAACGGGATCCAGTAGTGTTTTTTGTTGTTGATAGAGAAATGCTCCTTCTTGATCTCCTTTTTGTTGCAATTGAGTTATGTTACTTGGTTTTGGTATCTTTTCAGCAGAAAGACATGTTGAGTTAGACGTTAAACTAGTACTTAAGATTTATAGTATGTGAGAAATCACTCAAATTCCTCACAGTTTTTAAATGGACATTGAATGGACAATTTCAGTTTTGGCTTGGGATGCTTTAATTTGTAATTAATCAAGAGGTAAAAACATAATCAAAGAGGAATTGCTTATGTGTTTGCAAATGAGCTTTATGATGATTGTGGAACAGGAATTTGGAAAGAATTGTTAAGAACCTTCTACTAAGGGTTGTACAATTTTATAGCTATGATTAAAACTAGACTGACCTCCTTTTCTATTGTATAGATTAAAAAGGACCAACACTGAACAACATGACTAGCATCATTAAAATCAAGCTAGCTATAGTACTAAGGGCCATCCATAAATGGATTATTTTTCTTTTCCATTTGTTTTTGTTCTGAATAAACAATTCTTCAATTTAGAGTATGTATGCTAAGGACCATAGCCACTCTTGAAGTATGCTTATAATTGACAAGATATACAGAATATCTTCCACACCAGAGGAAGATAGCAAATTTTAGACAGCAAATGATAGACTATGATAGCAAGTCTTTTTTCCTTGTAAGAATATGGCAATATCATTTAATTCTAGTGTCTGATTCTACTGACTATCCTTCTTTTTGTCATGAAAAAGAAATATACAGGATCTAGCCAAACAATTGTATAACTACCGATTTGACATCAAATTTTCTTACATTTTAATGGCCTTTTTGTCCCTGTTTACATCAAGAAGGAAAGTTTTTTTTGTGGCAAAAAGTGTCTGAAATCCAAGCTCTTTGACAGACAAAGCTCAGGCTGATGTGTACAATTCTTTTCTGCTTAAATATGAGAGTGTGGAGCTGAGTTGGTTTTTTTTAGGTGTTTCTTTATTTATATATATTATAGTTTTTTAAAGGAGATTGCTAAGTGACAGAGATTTTAGGTAATTTTGTACTACTACATCAGGTAAAAGAATAAGCTTTACCTACTCTTGCCAAGATAATTCTTCTTTGTGGTTTTCTTGCTCAAATCTCTTGGTTGAAGAGAGAGGATTTAGCTTTTTGCATCAAATGTAGGCATGTCTGTTGACTTGGACTTTTATGCCTGATAACTAAGGCATAGAATATCACACCTTAAGCTCATTCAAAAATCGTGCCAGTATTCAATGGCTCAGAATTGTGTTAAAAATCAAGACCCAATAAATAAATAAACAAAGGAACAAAAAAGCAAAGGACCTTCTGGCCGTAATAAGGTAAATTTTCTGATTCATGTTTTGGCAAATAGGGCAGTGTTGTAACCAGTGACAGCAGAATAGACGCTGGGGTGGTCACTGGAGCAGAAACTCCATGTTGGTAGATTATGTCTTTCAAATATGAAGGAAAAAATTAAGTAGTGTTTGAAAATAGTAATTTTTTCTAGTTGAAAAACTGATTGCATGTGAAAGCATTGATTTACTTTTAGCTGTGAGTCACATTTTTCATGTGGTAAATAATCCTACACCTCTTTGCATAGATACACATTTAACTGAGATCAGCTTGTGGCTGCTTCTCTCATTACTCCAATTTCCCTATGTCCAGAGAAGAATAACTTTTCAGAAAATGTGTAATATTGTGATATCTGATGACAACTACGGAAAATAAAAGAATGAGTAACAAGTCAGGCTTTAATAGAGCAACAGAAGATCTGTGACAATTACTTTGAAACACGAATTGTTTGCAATACCATCCCCTTGACAGATTCTATATTGTAGATAGAAACATTTACTTGGTCAGAATCCTCATTGCTCTCCCTCTGTAGTGTCTATGTCTTATAATATTTAACATGACAATATTTAATTGCTTTACTCTTACATGATCCATTGATATATTTGACTTGTACTGACATACTTGAAAGCTCTTTTAATGGGATTTTTGTGTGCACAAGATCTACTGATATCTCACTAGACTGCCTTGCTTTTCATAATGGCTTTGTTGTGGCTTTCTTATGTTTGAACATAAGAGCTATTACAGAGCTTCTGCATTTGAACTTCATGTCCCTAATAGTCAGCAAGTTGACAAGCTCTTCAGCTCAAAGAAATGCTGAAGGTAATACATCCTTCCACGACAAAGGGGAACCTTTCAGTATAACAGCCTACTTGAAAAAAAAGGAACTTATATTGATTAATGGTGGTACTTACTAATTATACAGTAGTTTTCCTCTTCAAGATACTTCAATCATTAATTAATTTTCAACACCTTGCTACCGTCCTCATTTGTTCCGCCATTTGCTGCTTCACACATTACTCCTATTTTCTACCATCCCCTAGTTTTCCATTGCAGGTAATGCAACCTCACAGTGTACTTCTTACATCAGTTTGGTGGTTATCTATAAGCACGATCTGATTCTTCAGTACATGTTTTAATGCACACTCATCATTGAGCATAAACCTGTGAAAGCTATAGAACATTTAATATGCTGATTTTGACTGTGCATCAGATTCTAGCAAATTTACCATAAATTGATCTGAAATATTTTCAGTGGGTTCTAGATTTAGCACTGCTGATTCATTGGGAGGTTGTCATATATAAAAATTGGTAGTATATAAACAAGTAGATGATAATAGCTTCAGCAGTGTAAATAAATACTTACAATTAATTCTCCCTTCAACTTGAGAACTTAAGAGCGTGGAAATATTAATAAAAGTATCATGAAAGTATCAGTTTGCATCGTAAATATGAATTTTCATTCCCTAGAATATTAGAGAGAAACAGCCAAAATTTGTTTTAAAATTCAGTAAGTCAAGCATCATAAATCTATTGCAAAGCCAAAATATGGGATACAGGAAGATAATGTTTTCTTTTGTTATTTTGTGACTTGCTCCAGAGAAAAGCATTGCTTGCATCATCTCTCCTGCAAAAGGGATGGAATTGAAATGCAGATACATGCAACCTTGGTCTGGATTTAGAATCATAGAATGCTTTGGGCTGGAAAGGACCTTAAATATCATCTAACTACAATCACCCTGCTGTGGGCAGGGGCACAAGCCACTAGTCTAGACTGCCCATATCCCCATCCACCTTGGCCTGAACACTTCCAGAGATGGAGTATCCACAGCTTCTCTAGGCAACTTACTGCAGTAAGTTGCCTCACCAGCCTCAGAATAAGGAATTTTTTCTATACACCAAATCTAAATTCCTCCTCTCTCAGTTTGAAGCCTTTCCCCCTTGTCTCATCTCTACAGCTCATGATGAGGTGTCCTTCTCCTTGGCTTCCCTGTAGGCCCCCTAAAGATACTGGAAGCTTACTATGAGATCTCCATGTAACATTCTCTTCCCTAGGCTGAACATCCCCAGCTTCTTCATTTGTCTTGGAGCCTAGAAGTGCTCCAATTCCCTTTGGGGATCCACTAAGTATAGCAATGAGCTTTCTTCCCTTTTTTGTAGGGAATGTCAGGTGTCCTTCAGGATAAGGATCCGTTTCATATAAATGACATCTGCGACAACTTGTAAGTTCTTGTTAGTGTATCATATCTTGAGAATTACTCTGGTCATTTATAATGTTATGAATACTGTCAAAAGTCAACAGCTATTTTTTCCATTCTCCATTGACTTCACTTACAGCTGTTATTTCCAACATTTTAAGTAGTCTGGTTGCTGTTTGTCTTCATTCCAATTAATTTATTACAGACATATAAAACTGTGCAAGGTATACTCTGTACCTGGTATTTTCCCCATTCCCAAAACGTGCACAGTTGCGGAAGTGTTATCAAGACCAAAGGTTCTTACTTAAGGTAACAAACTATGCATTAGTGTCACTTTATTAACTCGTGGCCTCAAAATGGGGAAGACTGATGGTTGTACTAGATGTTTGCATAAACATTTCTGACTTTGTCTTGGAGGCACATTGCTTATGCACTGCATATAAAGAAAATGTGTTGTTTTTTCTGAGGCTGCTCAACATGGGTTTATTTGCACTGAATTCTCAAAAACTGTTTAACTTTGGTCTTAAATTCAGAATTTTGCAATCCCTATCTAACTGTATTTACCTAATCTAGGTTATGTTAGATCCATTATCTTTCATCTGCTTTACAGTGTGTTGGTCTATAAAGTAGTATTTACATTTATGATGAGAAAGGCTAATTGATTAGTTGTGTTTGAATTTTCATTCCTGCTCAGCAGAGTGGGAAGGGTTTTGTGGTTTTGCTTTTAGGCTTTTTTTTCTGTTTTCTTCTTAATCACATGTTTAATTTATTTTTAGCAGCTGGTTTACTTTAATGAACTTGTTGACTTGAAGTCTATAAAGAGAAAAACCTAGCCCTTTTGCATGTTTAAAAAATACAGGAAGTTCTGTTTATTTATAACTTTATAAATTTAAACTGAGAGGTTTTTTAAACTGCAGACAAGTGCTTTATAGCCCTATCATATCATCATAAGTGAAATAGACCTTACTTCTGTGAAATTTCTGTAACAGAAGCTTTTAATTATTCTCAACAAAACAACAAAAACCCATGAGATCTTTCTTTAGATTACAATGGGAAGCTAGCTGAAATCTTAGGAAGTAAAGGTTATGTGTCTTTTATTTCAGCTAAAAAATTGTCTATTCTTGAAGTTCTTTTCCAGTATTGATACTGATATGAATGGTTTGCCTACTGAGCTGAACAAGAATCTTTCTTTTACCTAAGATTTCTGTACCAAGGACAAAGAAGTCTGGAACACCAAGCAGATGTTATCTTAAATGCTTACTACTACCTCATTTTGTGCTTCACATTGCTTTTCCTATAAAAATAAGTATTCTTCTTCCAAAATCTGTTATTTCTTATCAACATGCCCAACTTCATCTTTGGATTAAAAAACAAGTTCTGAATTTATGCACTCAGAAATTCTTGGCCTACCAGAAAATCTTACTACACAGGTGCATTGGCTTTGCACAGCCTGGTTTTTGGCAGCAGGGGGGGCCACAGAAGTGGCTCCTGTGAGAAGCTGCTGGAAGCTTCCACCTTGTCCAGCAGAGCCAATCCCTAATGGCTTTGAGGATGAACATGCTGCTGGCCAAAGCTGGGCCAATGAAAGAGGCTGGTAATTCCTCTGTGATGACATATTTAAGAAGAAAATCAAAACAAAGTCACAGAGTTTTTGCTCCTAGCCAGAGAAGAGGTGGAGGTGAGAACATCTGAGGAAAACAACGTGGAAACACCAAGGTCAGTGGAGAAGGAGGGGCAGGAGCTGCTCCAGGTGCTGGAGCTGA
>JAODKT010001744.1:30939402-30997958 GCA_027576195.1 Cossypha heuglini
ACAGAGGGACTGAGAACAGCCTGAGTGAGCTGGGCTGTGACCCACAGAAGGGACTTTTCTGAATCTTTTACATCTTCAGAGCAGTGAGTGGTTTTGCTGTTCAGTATTGTTATTTTTTTTGCTGGGGAGTGCTTTTCATGTTTAACATGTTTTTCCCCCTCTTCTCTCCAAGGAAATCTTTTCCTGAACCAGTTGTGTAAGAGGCTGCTTGAATCTGTTTCCTAGACTGACCCCATTTGGTGGTTTCCTCTCAGATTTGCCCTAAACCAGGACAAATACAAATCACTAAAACTCTGTGTATCATATTCGTACACCTTCTGTATTTCTCTGGTATTTTAGCAATTGCTGTAGGAAAAAAAAAATGGCAGACAGGAATTTCCATTGCATGTTTACATTACAAACATCCTAAAATTCATTCTTTCTGTGGTCCATTTCTAGGCTAATGAGTACATGAATGACATCTTTTTTAAATCTCTTGTGATATTAAAGATACTTACTGTCATAATTTCAATTATGATCCCAAACATCGAACACAGACTTCAAGTTTGCAATCCTCCTTCTGCTATTTGTATCTCCCAAGGTCTGTGGAATGGAAGAGGAATTATGCCTTTTAGCCTTGACATAAAGAGCAAACAAAAATATGAGTAACAGCCCTTTTAAAAAACTTTAAAATAAAAGCAATTTATATTTCAAAGAAGTGGAGGATCTAACACTGGGGATAAGTTTGTTTTTTGCAAGTTACTATTTCTCATTCTGCTTTAAACATGATTATTTTGCATTCTTTCCTTTCAAAATAAGCACAAGATTAAAACAGGGGCTTGAATTCTTGCATGGGGATATTTTAGGGAATGTTGAGCTTTCTTATTATGTAAATAAATTAATAGTATTTTACAGTTACCCTGTCAAAATGTCTGTGTGCTCTACTTATGTTATTACAGAGATGAAAAGATGAAAAAGCTCTTGTCAGATTTTTTCTTCTTTTTTCAACACTTAGAAATTGGTGAAAAAATTGAAGACAGTGAGACTGAAACAGCATTTACTGGTTCCTGGAGTGCAGTGAAAAACTTAACTGTGTGCTCCATAAAAAATTGCATAAATGTAGTAATAAAGCTACATTCAACAACTTGAAAGTTGCCTGTGCAGACTCTCTTTAAGCCACATATGCTTATAAAGTATGACGTAATCCTTAGGTATAAATTTTTTTTCCTTTACATCTGTGCCTTGTTCACGGCATGTATACTTAATGAGTGTATTCAGTATGCCGTTTTGTATCTATTGTTCAGTGCAGAGTCTCCTACTTTATTAACTTCGCACTATTCAAGTTATTCTGAAACCAAAATCCTCCATTTTCTTGCAGGACTCTTAGAAACGTGTTTTTTTTTTTTTTTAATAAAATGATGTTCACCACTGTATTTTTATTTAACGAAGTCAAAGAAATAGAAGCCTTCTGTCCTGCCCTTCCTTTGTTTAGATTCCTACCTGTTAATGTTGGACTCACAACAATAGTTTGACGCATAATTAGCACACTGATTAAGTCTTGACAGGCATCGTGGGTTTTCACTGGCTTGTGTCTGTAGCCCTTTCCACCTAAAAATACAAAAGGATTGTAGCTACCTATAACCTGAGACACAGCAAACAGAATATTTAATAGGACAGAAAAACTGTGGCACAGGACTTTCACAGGGATAAAACCGCCACAGCAGTTCATTGAAGTGAAGGTAAATACTGAAAACAGTAACATCTGCATACACTGAATAAATATGGTCAATTAATGAAGGGAAACAAAACAAGCTTCTTTAGCTGCAGGGTTTTAAATAATCTGTTTCTGCTAGGGGCAATTATGTAGTGGCTAGGTTCAATGGCTCCTCATATCTCTCCTAGATCTGTCAACACTTGCTAATGGCAGAGTGAGGTTGCAAACCCTTTCCCTGGTTCAGTAGCACAGGTCCTATACCTTTTCCAGGCTGTGAGAAAAGAAATGTATTAACATGGAAATTGTGTCAGTATAAAGAAACACACTGGATATTTTTGCTATTATATAGATACCTCTGGTATCACTTCATTTATGGGTTAATTGCTGACTATTCAATGCAACAGAAAAAATTAAAACAAACTGGAGGAAGAAGGTTAAGTATTATTTAATGATTCCTGCTAGCATTTCGTGGTCAGTACTTGTTGAAAGACTCCTCCTTCACCACTCCACTAGGCCAAGGCTTGCCTCATGGTTAAAGACTCCCATTCAAAAGGAGAGTCGCCAGGGAAACACAATATAAATATGACCTTTAGTTGCCACTTATTGCTGTTGGAAAGTCTCCTGTCCACAAAAATGGCTTTCTCCTCCAGCACGTCCACAGCAATGGTTCCACAGCAACTTTCTGCTGTTTATTTTGTTATAAAATATTTACTGGCAGCCAGGTGTATGGTAAAAATAGTTAAATTTCAGATGCATAAACAGGAACTCTGTATAAAAATAAGACACAGATTCTCCTCAGAACAGTCTTGCAGCTTTGAAACATGCTACACTCTGCAGAATGCCATGTGGGCTGCTTTTTCACAGTTTTATAATTCCTAAGGGGATTATTTTAATAACTGGCGTGTGAGGGTGTATTTTACATATGTAATACTACCAGGCAAGGCACTCTTAAGTGCACTACCAGTCATCATAGCCTTTATTATAGCAATCAATATTTTACATCCTTAAATGATGTGATACAAATGCCCATCCCATCTTACAAACCTTGATCTGGACAGTGCATTGACCTTCATTATGAAAGAAGCTTTCAAGGACATCACTAAAAAAAAAGAAGAGAAAACAGGCTGGGGTTCATGCTGTACATGGTGTAGCCTTGAAGTCATAAGTGTTTTTTTGCAGGAAACAGTACTGTACTACTTCTCCCTGCATACCAGGAAATTTCTTTTTTCCAATCAAGACAATACCAAAATTTAATTAGCTTAGAAATTTACCAAGTAACTAAATTTTAGAAACTCAGAGTTTCAGTGATCGCAGAAATTATACTGAATTTGTTTTACCTGAACTGTGTCATGTCCACCTCTCCCTCTTGTTTTTATGCATTAAAAGTAAGTACATTTAACCTTCTGAAATGCCTTTTCCATATCCTTACTTTGCTATATCATAACCTTTTTTCTTCTTCTTTTGGAATAATTTAAATCCTCAGCACTTAGAGACGCATCAAACCTTTCAGCTGGGAATGAGAAAATGCCTTTTCAAATTTCCTGAGAGTTAATCAGTCTCCAGCAAACACATTTGGCTTAAATGTCTCTTCCTGCAAACCCCAGAGCTCAATCAACACACAAGGCTTCCCACACATGGGATCTCAAGACACATTCTTTCCACCCTCAAATTGGAAAATACTTCTAGAATTTTGTTGTTGGATTCCATTTATGTTATTCCATTTGTATGAGCACCTGCTAAGGGTGAACATAAATCCTTGTGATGCAAACCACTAAATTTAACTGGGATGATGTTCTAGTTAGATCCTGGTTTCAAATACCTGAAAGGAGGCTGTAGCCAGGTCAGGGTCAGTCTCTTTTCATAAGTAACGAGTGACAGGATAAGAGGAAATTACCTCAAGTTGCACCAGAGGAATTTTTACCCAGGATACAAGGAAAGATTTCTCCACTGAGAGGATTATCAAATATTGGAACGGTCTGCCCAGGAAGGTGCTTGAGTCACTATCCTTGGAGCTATTTAAAAGGTGTTCAGATGTGGCACTTAGGTCTAGTGGTGGACTTTGCACTGTTAGGTTAATGGTTGGACTCAAAGACCTTAAATGTCTTTCACTACTGAAACAATTCTATGATTCTATGTTTTTACTCACTGCCTATGATGGACAAAAGGCAGCTGGGATTTAGTGATCTGCTATTCTAAGTCCAAGTCTGCTGATCACTCTAAGAAGGCTCTGGAGTCCAGGCAGGCGTTGGTCCTACATGCAGAGTGGGCTTCCATCCAATGTTCAGCCCCAGAGAGACACCTGCCACCCACTGTCACCACTGGCACCCACTGGCACCAATGGCTCAGCTAGTGAGTCCTACCTAGCGGCTCCCTGGTCTTCCTAAGATTTCTATGCTGGTGTTTTCTTTCTTGAATCCTTGATTGGTCAATGATCCCATCTCAACAACCCTGCTCACACCTCTATCATTACGTTGCACACCGCTGTGGGGATGTTCCCACAGCTGCCAGCAGCCAGGCCCCAGGTTGGCAAGCTGTGTCCCATCAGGGCCTCCAGTTACAGCGTGGTGCGAAGCTCATGCAAGGATTGTGAAAAGGGAGTTTCACAGGTGGCCAAGTCATTGCTCAGGGCCTGTTTGCCTCTTCTGTTCACATCTACAAACCAAAGAGTACTGTGTTTATCTTACTACATTTTCTTATGTTGACAGGGGGACCTTACCCATAGCCACCTTGCCCTGGTGGAAAAATCATGGAGGAGCATGGATCTTCTTAAGCACTAGTCTATGCGACTCTTAATAATCACTAGTTGTAATTTCTTTCTGTCCCTCTCACCCCACCATAGAGCACAGCTGAAAGGCAAAGGAAAATGTGCCCACCAATTTCTAGAATTTGTGAGGCAGACACGGTGAGGTGAATGATGTTAAGATGAAGACTTCTTCTTCTGCTGTAACTGGCAGCATTTTCTCCCCGACACAGGAAGCTGTGTGAGAAGGAACACCAAGTGACTTGGCTTCCTTACAGAATTAGCTGACCAGGAGACCCCTTGCATGAGTACATCAGATTTGATCCATCTCCCTCTTAGATTTTGGGGCCAGGTGCTTAGCATAAAGGGATTTTTAGACTTAATATGTCTCTGAATTCACTCAGATCTGAAAAATTATTCTTCTGAAATATTGTCTACTTATTTCTGAACACCTTGTCTTTGGACAAAGGAACAAGTACCTGACAAACTGACAAATGAGCTACTGTACTTAGATGATTTGGGAAGTCTCCTTTATTCTGGAACACAATTAAGTGTACATTTCATAACAGCATCATTTTCAAGCAATACTGACTGATGGGATTCATAAGAGAGAGCTTTTGTCAACAGCGAGGTCAGACCCAAAAGAAGAGGACAACATCGTTGGCTCATCACTTAAGCTAAAGGACTGACTTGACTAGATTGGATGCTTTAGAAGAGCAAAGCCAGAACAGGATGATTGTTGCAGAGTTGAAAATTTTGCAACAATCTTCACAAGACAAAAACCCAAGGCATTTATTATTTTGAACCATTAACCCAGTTTAGGACTTTTCATTTGTCATTATAAAGTACTAAATTGTGTGGGATGATGATCAAGGCTAAGTGTTAAAGCAGCCTGTTGACTGAAGGTTTGTGCAGGACATCTCATTTCAGCCTGTCTTCATAAAATGCACAACCAAACCATTTTAATCTGAGGGGTCAGTTGGACTATCATTAAGATTTATGTAAATACAGTACCATTAAGCAAATACTATACAATGTATTAAAGATGATTTGTCTTCCTTACTCTGTGCTTCATGTCTTGTTTGTACTGAAATCTTTTCATGTCTATTTGCTTTTGGGAACAAAATGAGCATGAATGCAATGCTATTAGCAAAGAGTAATTTATGCTACTGTAGTAATTTATTATCTTTGTATGTCTGGAGGGACAGTGAAAAGAAAAGTCCTATTTCAGGTCATTTAAAGTTAATATCCCCTCTCCATGTTAACAGCACCATTTAATGTAGGGAAGGACTATTGTGGAATTTTGATAGTCAGATTCCTTTACTAGTTAGCATTCAGCCCAGTGAAAATTGACAGTAGTTATGTAATAATGAGGTGATGGTAGTATTTATTCTTCCAATCTACCATAAAAAAAGCTGCATGAGAAATAACCCCATGCCAAAAAGAAGGGCACAGTCTAAGCACAAACATCTTGTGTAAGAATGTTGCAGGGGCAACAAGAGGCAGCATCTGGTTGACATTTCACATCCACATAATTTGGATCAGTGAATCCTATGGTGTGTCATTTCCTTTCATGATAAACCCATATTGTGCACCAATGACTCTTTCTGGAATGCTTCAAAAGCTGTAGAAGAGTTCTAGTAAGAGCTGTACTGAGTGTACTAAGACTACTGTATTTTGGTGGGGGGTTTTTTGTTTGGAGTTTTTTTGTTTTGTTTTAAAAAAGGCAGAAATGTTACACCAACTAACTTTTTCTAATAACAAGAAATAAGGGGATGTCTTTCATAATTCTGAAGTATTGTTTAGGGACTAGGTAAATTCTTTAACGATACTGTTGAAAATAGCCAAGACAGTGTATTCTTTACTAGGTGTCACAGCAGTTTGGCATTTTGTATTTAAAGCCCATCTTTCAAACCAATCTAGTTTACTTAAGCAAAGAAGATGTGAGCTCACATATCAAATGACTTGCATCCTGATAACCTTAGAAACATTGAAAAAAGAAAGATATCCTAAGATTAATTTGATGCTGTGACTATTGTAGATCCTTAAAATCATTTAGACAACAAAGTTTGTGAAGTCGTTCAACTTGAAGTAACGACAGCTGTCGTTAAATAAACTGTAAATGTATTTACAAAAGTTACATTGACGATTCCTAGTAATCACTTGCTCTTTTCAGACAGCTGCATAAATCTAGATGATCTCATTTTATTTTGAGCCTTCCCTCAAAAAATTGCTGAAATCTTAAAATTGCTACTACAAAAATACATGTAGTAAAAATAACTCCTCAGCTGCAGTCTGAGTTGAATTATAAAGGGATGATTTATTGAGGAATAATAATCTTGTGTCTTTCCTAGATCAGATTAAATATCCTATTAACTGCGTGGCAGGGAAAGACTCTCACCAGAAGGCTCTTCTGTGTGGTCTGCAAAGACCATCACTGTGGTTCATCCAGTCTTCCTAAGTCTTACAAACATTGCTGAATCTCAAAAATTTTTACACAGTTATAATTCAGTCAATTAATATGCAAATGCTGCTCTAAGCCTATAGCACACTGAGTTTAATTTCACAGAAAACAAAATATTGTTTTTAAAATGCTACGCACACTGCTGTCCTTCCAGGTAAGAACATTGCTGCAAATGCTAGGATGAGGAATCCTTAGTCATCACTAAACAATAATAGGGAAGCAGAAGATTGTAATTAATTCTTTATTATGCATTTTTATTAATAAGTATCGGTATTTGGGGCATGCATAATAACACTGCAACAATTATATCTATCACAGCATTACAACAGAAATTATCTGAAACCTTGTATTTTTGCATTTTGTGAACAGTGTTTACTGCTTCTGCAGTCTTACTTGAGATTCAAACCAAGTAAGTCAGGCTGATAAAGATATCCACCTTGAAAATGACCAGGCAAGATTTTGGCACAAACTGCTTTAAGTTATATTACACCAGGGGATGTCACCAGTGAAGACACAGTACCGAAGTCTGTGATGCAACTTACATTATTTCTGGAAAGGGAATAGAGTAATTAATTGTCCAGCAATTAGTTAGAAGCAAGACAGTAAATAACACAGATGTAATTATTATTTATAGTCTTAATTGTTGTTATTACTGGAGGAAGATCTAGGGATATGTTCTTTGCCTATACAGAATCAATCATGCTTATAGCAAACACCATAATTTAAAACCAAAGCCACATTGAAATGCCAGTGCAGAGAATAAAACCAGTCAATTGTCTGGGACAGACCATGCTCAATGACTGATTTGTGACAGTCCAAGACACTGCCATAATTTGCTATCATTCTGCTCATCTCTTCAGGGTCAGTGCCACAGTAACAGAATGTAGTGTGTGCTCAAGTGTTAGCTGTTCCTTTTTTTCAGCTAAACACTAGACTTCCCACCAAACACATAAATGGGGGCACCAGCATCTGTCTGTCAACACCACTGCAACAATGGCTACAGGTATTGGAGAAGGGATAAACAGTATGAAGCAGTTCTCACTGCAGCAGTTCTTCCCATGAGCTGCCATCCCTGTGAGCACGAACGGACACTTTACCTTCCAAAAGGCAAGTACTGGGAAATGTTTGAGGTAACAACCTTTGCATTTTCAACAGTGTGTAAGATAAGGACAATGTTTCACCTCTTGCACTATAATTACACTGGTAGAAGTCAGACCAACAGCTGCCAGAGTGACATCTAACACCAAAGTGACATCTAATGCATAACTGCATTACAATCTAATGCATAAACATCTTATCCTGAGAGATTATATAGCTGAAAACTCTTTTTCTGCACAGATTAAAAGCTGTAGGAGCCATGAGAAGAACAAATATACAAACATACTCAGGAGGAAAAGACAATTTTGTACTACTAAGCCACAATTCTTTCTAAATGGATTAAGTATATTTCTAGTCTTGCCAGTAGTTTAAAAATAGCATTCCAAGATTAATACAAATTCAAATGAAATCTAAGAAGACATGCACAATGGAGTTAACAAACATGTGGCATCTTGCATTCTCTGAAATTTTAGAGAAATTTTTTATGAATAGTTTTATTTATCGATTCTACTCCCACTGAAGTAGGAGCCCTTAGGGATGAAAATCTATTTATGAAGATAAGTAGTATTAGACTGGGCAATATGAGCATTCTGGACTGCTGTCATTGGACTGAAAAATAATTCAAATTCTGTGGCAAGTTAATTCTTCCATTTGACAGATTCCCAAATTGCTCTACTTTCAAAGCAGAGGGCTCCTCTTCAACATGGTAATAAATAAATTTTCTTATTTACACTATGTAGTTCACAGAACATAAGGAAAGATAATTTTCACTACAGAGAAAAACTTATAAAGGAACAAGACTCTAAATGTTTCCAACTTTTCCATGTTTTCCATCCCTACATCTCTCTGCATGTTTATTAATACAAATTTAAGCCTTTGAACAAAAAGCCAGTCACATATAACAGGGATCAAAACCCCTTTCCCAATTTCAGAATCAGGATAGTATGGCCAGGCATTACCAAACAATGCTGAATTTGAAAGAACAGATCCTGGTGCAAATCCATCTCCTGGCTAAAATCACTGATACAATTAATTCCCATAAATTTTATTCTTTTTTAATCCCTTTACAGAAGACACCCTTCCCCTCCAAAATCCAGTTTTATTTGGAAGAACAAACATACAGAAAATACTCATCAGTTAAAACATTATTCTTCATGTTCTTCAAGTCCTTGCGCGTGCAGAGGAAAATGAATGCGCCAACTGGGTCACATCAAGTAAAAGTAATTTTTGAAAAGTACTTTTCATTGCAAAACATGTCAATTCTGTAAATCACAGACTACAAACTCTCTTCATTTGTCTATTAGATCTTATTTTAAGCAGAGGCAAGAGGCAATAAGAATTAGAAGACGATAGAAGATGAAAAAGTGTAAATCCCATACCTGGCAGCTTGACTTCAAGCATGAAGAATACAAAACCACAGAATAATTATTCAGCATGAAGAGACCTCAGGAAGTTACAGTCCAATCTCCTTATCACAGCAGAGTTAACACTAGGTTGCAATCAGGCAAAAAAGGTTTAAACCGAAGTACACCATCCCCCTTAAAGCAGTTAACTGGGTATATAGTTAATGTGCCTCCAGTAAAGTGAATGTTTTTTAACTATGTGTGTATTCAAGAAGAAAAACGGAGCAGCTGTGTAGCTGAATATACATGGAGTGCACAAACCTGACCTCTTCCTGTAGACGTGTACACTTAACAAGATAACTTCCTCAGATTAAATCATGCCTATTTTATGGGTGAGTTTTTTACAAGAGTCTAGCTCTTCTAAGCACAGGCTACATTGCACACTGTGCAAAATTCCAGAACTCTGAACAGACATTAGTAAGAATTTTCACTTAATACTGTGGCAAAAACCACATAATCATAAGAAGCAAGAAACAAGTGCAAGAAATCATACATCATGTTCTCATTTTTAATTCAGTAATTATTGAATGGTTTCCTGTCAAGATCCTCCCACGCTCTGACCTTTCTTCTGGCTAACTCCAGGTCAGAGATGGAGGGGATTCAGCATGGACAAAGCAAAAGACCAAAGGAGTCTCCTTTTCCTGGGTTATCTAAGGTTTATTCCTGAACGGGGTCCAGGGAAAAGAGAGGCAGAACAAAGGAGTGGTGGGGAATTTCAAATCTCGGGTCAGGGGAGAGAAACCGAGCTGCAGCCAATGGGTTTGCACCAGTGGGGAGGGGCTAAGGGAGGGCTAAACCAATTTCACAGAGTTTCAGAACAAACCATTTTTCTCTGTGCAATATAAACCAAATTAGTGAAATACAACAGTTTCAGAGCAGGCACTACATTGCTTCAAACACAATCAAGTATCATTGAAATAATGTCAAAAAATAACCTCTTCACCTCAGTATACACACGCGCATATACACAGACATACACAAATTAATTTAGAAAATCTGTACACATGTATTTTTCAGGAAGCAACTCAAAGAACTGTACCACAAAAAATTAGTTCCTGTACTCTGACACACTAAAAATTATAATCCATTTTTCTAAGAATAGGGCTTAAGGACACAAAATGCCATGCAGTATCTTTAGTAGAAAATGAACCGGTAAATAAATTTATCTATTTAGGTTTGAAGAATACACAGAACTCTTTAAATAAAACAAATGCAAATTTATCAGAAATATTTACTGTCCTTGAGCTATGCAGGCCCCAGTTATTTATGTTAACTGAAGCTTATCCCCTTTGTAGAAAACAGCAAGGAAGTACATAACTGGAAATCCAGGATACTTTATTTTGTTACTGGCAGCAAAGCTGGTTCAAGAAAGGAGTATCCTTGCTGAATCTGAGTCTGAAAGTCCGTCATCTTGAGTAGTTGCCTCATAATCACCCGTATTATCAGCTAATTCAACGTCTTGGTCATCATTACTCTCTGCGCTGTAATCAACTTCTTCAAGGAAGCGAGGCTCATCTTCATCCAAAACGTATGTAGTGGGGCTATAACAAACAAGAAGCTCCATGAATCATGTTAAAAGTATTATCTGGATTAACACATTGAGACCATGCACCCTTTCCTGACATACAGTAATCCAAAAATTACATCAGGAAAGGGGCAGATTACCTGAAATAGGACTGGCTTTTTAGTTGCATGTAAAGCAACTGAGACACAAATTCATGTTTGTAATGCCTTGAACTAATTTGTAAGTCACATACAACTCATCATCCAAATGTGCCATGACAAACCCACTAAACTAATGGCCCATAAGAACTTAATGTAAATGCAGAAGTTTCAGAGGTTGCTGAAAAGAATCCAACCACCTAAGGTCATGGCCATTGCTGCAGGGTATGAACACACTGCTGTATTTTATTGAAACACACACTTTACTGAAACACACTGTAAGTGATTACTTCATACGTATCAGAGATGATGGAACAAGGGGTCATGGTTACACCTACAATTAAGTTCCCACACAAAACACTTAACTCCAATCAGATTCTCACACATTTGCATCCTGGTAAAACTTAAAATTTGTTACACATTGCAACTCTGAGGCAATGCACTTAGTGAACTGATGCTCAGCCCACAGAATGGTCTATACCTATAACTAATGGCCTCAAAGAACAAGAGGATTAACACCTTTAGTGTTAACTGGAAAAAGGTTAACCAACATTATTCTGATCCTCTCACCTCCCTAGAACAGAGGGAGGGGTGAGGGAGGAGGCAGAAAAGTGTTTTCCAGACCCAGTTTTACTCACTTTGGCCATAAAAAGCTATCTGCTTAAAAGCACTAAGTACTCCTAAATATTTCATAAGTATTTCTACATTCATTTTAAGCCCTAAGAAGGTCTTGTAATGCATTTTACCTAATAATCAAATCATACAGAACTCATACAAAACAGGGATAATGTTCTTGTGAGAAACATCATACAGAACTTGTAGAAATATTTGCATGTTAATTGTAATGTATTTTCTCTGAAGATACACAAAATCTAGCTTGGCTGGGGCTTTAAAATTAAAAAGACTAATCATTGCTTCTTTCTGAAGACCTAAAGAGCTTAGCTGCACCACCTGAAATCTGAAATGCTATCTCTATTCATTATAAATAAATTTCACATTATTCTTCCTCTACCTGTAACCTCAATGACATGCCACACTGTAACATTTTTTTACTGTTGACAGTTAATTCAAATACTGAGAGAAAAACTGTTTCCTAGCTTAGTGGAAAAAAAATATTTACATTCAACACTATCTGTATCATAGTTCACTAAATAAGCCTGTACTCAATTAGCTATTTGAAACAGAAAGCTCCAAAACCAAAATACTTTATAGGTTATTTAAGCTGTAATTAGGACAATAACCCACTGTTGGTTAATGAACTGGGCATTTAAAACAAAATTGTTTCCATTTAGGAGAGACAAAGAATGAAGAAAATAACCAGGATCTTTGCTAATAAGTCTTTAATTTCACATCTGGGGAACCCAACATACAATAAGGATACACACTTTGCATGAAGCACCTGTGGGAGAACCAGCAAAGGAATACTAATTTTTTGTGTTTTCTCCTGTGATGCTTCCTGCCCTAGAAAGTCACCCCCTACCAACTATTCCTCTAAGGAAAAAACTGGGGAAATAAGAAGCTTAAATGTTTAATTTTTTTAAAGAAACAAATGAAAGGGACTTTACCAGATGTATCACATTCTGACAAGTATACAGATATTTTTTAATCTGTGCTTCTAATCACTTAACACAGGTACTGATTAATAAATCTTTGTATGCAAGGAATCCACACTTCAGTTGGAAAACAGACTGTGTAACTCACAGGAAATGGAGCCATTAAATCTGAATGCTGACCCATTATGTAATATTATATTATATTACATATTATGTAATAATTCTGTACACTGACAAAAAACTACAATGAGCTACGTCAAGGAGAAATATTCAACCAGTGACAATGGGATGTCTAAGTTATTATAGTAATCACTTATAAAAATTCATCTTAGTGAGGTATAATATAGAATAGTAAAGTTCTCAAAAACTCTATCCACTTTAAAAGTAAATGTCATTATTTGGATACTAAACTAACATAGTTGATCCTGTTAAGACGAAGCAGCAAACAAAGCCTACCTTGTGGACAAAAAACACAGAACTGAACACACAAGGAAACCACACAGTTCACGTCTTCAAAGTGTCGTGCCACTTCATATAATATGTACTATATTATATCATCTTGAAAAACACACAAGTATATTTATTCAATATACTTTTTTAGTAGTTGCATAAATTTATCTACTCATGTATGTGTAAACATGTAGGCATGCCCCTAACTTCTGAAAATTCAGGCACTACAAACAGTCATAAAAAGCCAACCTGTTTGCTCTAACACATTTTAGACATTTGCTCTGGCACATGTACGTCCAGAACTGAAGGATACATTTCGCATTTAGAAAGCAAAAATCAACATTGTGTGTTATTTTCTCTATTCAAGAGAAGTACCATTAGAATAAAGATTAGAAAAGATCTTACTTAGAAAGCTACACAAACCTTTAAAATAAAAACTGTCTCTGAAATCTGCTTCGTAATAGTCTTAACTTTCTACTACCATCCAGAGCAACACACCACAACTTCTCAATTGTTTATTACTCAAAATACGGAATACTATAGTATTTACTAAGGTTATTTTTTCCACTTTCCTTTTCTTAGGTTTTCATTTCTCATAAACTTGTATCCAAACTGTGTCACATACCACTCGTATATTTGCTTTCCCATGACATGTTGGGAAATGTCATTGTTTTTGTTGTAGCAAATGTTAGCCTTGAATATTTAACTTCTCAGTAATCTCTGTTCTAAAGGTTAGCATGAATCTGAGAAGTATAATTATTACTCCATTGTTTTACTGAGTCTGGATCACAAATACAGAAATCAAATACCTGAAAAAATATCTTACTGTTTAATCAAATTCTTTATTTGCCTCCCTGCAGCTCCCCACCCTCAGTGTATCTTGTAATGATATATTTTTAGCTGCTGTCATGCTGATTCTACTGGTTTTAATTTCCTAACTTTTCCCTTGGGGTCTTTCTAATTAACTTGCTCAATAATCCTTCTTCCTCTACTCCTACACCTCCCGTTTTTTCTTTTAAAAGGAAACTGTTATTTTTGTCAGGTTAACAAAGGTTGTTTATCTCACACCTACAGTATTGTAACATAAGAGATGCCACAATCTGTGTATTTTCTTTGAAGTTGTGGCTGTTAAGAGAGAATACTCTATTAAATTCTGAAGTTCTGCATATCTTACCTAAACAGCATTTTATGGGTAGAAAGATGAACGCCTAAATGCCTGATTAATACATCTGATATAATACTATGGTTTTCAAGTCTATGAAGAATTTTAAGAATATCTCTTTCATTTACAAGAGTATTTTCTTCATCAACTGCCATTGAATACACTGAATTTAGGAATTAATACAACAGTTTTCTAAAATTTGTTTTTATTATTACTTAAAACATACTTTAATTATTGAAGTCAGCCAGGCACACACAGCAATGATAGCAGCAACAGCAGCAGCAGCCATGGCAAGCTCTGGGGGCTGAGCACTAGAACGAGCTGGGCAGAGCCTCCACAGTCAGAGAACCACGAGTAAGAGCCAGGAACCATCAGCTCTCATGAGCGAGGCTGACGTGGTGTGAGTGGTGCCAGCAGATTTAAATGGCCCCGCAGAGTGCAAGTGACCAGGGTGTGGTGCCATGGTCAGGACACGGTGCAGCGGTTCTCCAGGAAGGGCACGCAGAAAAGGCCACTTAATTCTACTTGGGCAGGAAGAAGAGGAAGCAGTCTTCTTCTGCTAAAAAAATGGCATCTACACCTTGCAGCTGTCAGGCTAAAACCAAGACCACAGCCAGCTTGGGTATATGTCTAGACCTAAAAAGACTTGCTGAAGACTAAAAGAACTACCCAGACCCTCCGCTGCAGGGAACTCCATAATCTGAAAGTCTCCCTGGGCCCTGAAGGCAGAGGTAGGTGTCATGGGTGCAAGTGGGCCCACATAGATAACCTGCCTTTTGTGCACGTTGGAACGTTGTATGAGGAACTCATCAGGCAGCATACTAACTGGGAATCCAAGCAGAAGACTGATGCATGGGATTATGCAATGACACAGGCAGAGACAGTGCTGCTTTAGGACCTTGGAAACAGAAGGTACAGTAGCATCCAACCCTGAGACAGGCTTGGTTGATTTGTAAGGCAAGGGAGACTGGACTCTCATCTCTGCTTGGAGCAAAAGAGTCTCCCCCTTGCTACCAAACTGCTACTACATAACAAATATGACACTATGAGGCTGGGAGGAGAAAACTCCACAAGAAGCAGTCAAGGACAAGAAAAGGACAATGCTATAAAACTGGTACAATCAACCGTTCATATGAGAATGAGAATGAGTGCCATCAAAAGTGCATGAAGCATGGTAATTACTGGAGAATCCTCACTGAGACGTGTGGAAGCAGCCATTTACCATCCAACTCCCTAGCAAGATTTGCTGCCTATCAGGGCCACGTTCATCATGTTCCAAAGAGGCTACCAAGACTGGTAAAACCACATGATTATCAACAATTCCTGCTCTTTCATGTAGAATTGAATGAGGCTGCAACAATTAGATTGTGAAATATCAAAAGGGATTTCATGTCTCTTGGAAAGATGTTCAAGAGATCAGGAGCCAAGACTGCTTTCTCCACACCTGGAGACTTCTTTGGAGAAGAGCAAATCATGACTTACCCGTCTAATGGCCTTCCATGATAGATGGGAAGATCCACAATCTAACAATCAACATGGGAAGATCAGTCTATGTCATCAACCTAGACTTCTGTAAGGTCTTCAATGTGGTCCCACATGACATGCTTATCTCCAAATTGGAGACGTGGATTTGATGAGTGTACTGTTTGATAAGCAAGGAATTGGATGCAGCCAGAGAGTTTTGGTCAAGTGCTCCTACAACAAATTTGCAGATGACAAA
This sequence comes from Cossypha heuglini, assembly GCA_027576195.1. Lineage (NCBI taxonomy): Eukaryota > Metazoa > Chordata > Aves > Passeriformes > Muscicapidae > Cossypha > Cossypha heuglini. The sequence continues at coordinate 30,955,348 of JAODKT010001744.1, forward strand.
GGTGAGCACTGCAGTTGACACAACAGAAGGACAGGATGTCATCCAAAGGGACAAGCTTAAGAACTGGGCCCAAGAGAACCCCATGAAGTCCAACAGGTTCAAGTGCAAGGTTCTGTAATTGGATCAGGGCAATTCCAGACATCAACACAGAATGGAAGAAGAAGTCATAGAGAGCAGCCCTGCAAAGCCCTGTAGATGAAAAGCTGGATATGAGTCAATAGTGTGAGCTTGCAGTCCCGAAAGCCAACCATGTCCTGATCTGCATCCAAAGCAGCGTGGGCAGCAGGGAAGGGAGGGGATTCTGCCCCTCTGCTCTGCTCTGCTGAGACCCCAGCTGGAACCCTGCATCCAGCTCTGGGGTGCCCAGCACGAGAAAGACCTGGACCAGTTGGAGTGAATTCTGAGGAGGCACTAAGCTGGTCAGAGGGCTGGAGCATCTCTCCTATGAAGACAGAGTTCTTCAGCCTGAAGAACAGAAGGCTCCAGAGGTACCTCACTGTGGTTTCCCAATACCTAAACAGAACTTACAAGAGAGAGGAAGGATGACTTTTTACACAGTCAGAAAGGGACATGACAAGAAGGAATGTAATTCAACTAAAAGAGAAGAGATTTAGATTAGATTAGGAAGAAATTATTTACTGTGAGGGTGAACAGACTGACCAAAAAACCTGTGGATGCCCCATCTCTGGAAGTGTTCAAGGCCAGGTTGGATGAGACTGTGAGAAACATCATCTAGTGGATGCATCCTTGTCCATACCAGGGGAGGCTGGAACTAGGTGATCTTTAATGTCCCTTCCCATACAAACCATGCTATGACTCTATTATTTTTTTAAAAAATAATACCCTACTATGTGTTTTTCATTTACATTAATGCTCCAAACATATTAAAATTTAATAAACTTTTTCACTAACGTGGTATATTTTTCTCAAAATAATATTTTAATTGTGCCATAAAAGATATACTTGGATTTTTCATTATCCACAAGACTCAATTACAGAAAAATTAATCCACATGGTAGATGTAACCATTACCAATTTCAGTCCCATAGAGATCAGCAGTTTTTTGACACTACAGGGGATGTGCATTCATCTTACAACTTTGGAACAAAAAATTAAGAAATATTCCCTGTCAAAAGTATGGAGAGCTGCAGCTATGTGGGGAGCTGGGAAGGAAAGGAGAGAGAATTCTGAAGTACTAATGATTTCTTTCAACATTGCATTTTCACGGGAGGGAAAAAAATCTTAGATGAGAAAGGCAGTTACAAAGTATCACAAAGGAATTGTTTCTCCATACTTTCGCTTCTAACTTCTCTTTAGAGTCTACATTCTCTTCTGGAGATTAGCAATCCTGCTGCAGGAGGCAACATCACACACACAAGTGCTGTTCAGTTCAGCTGCTCTTAACCTATGTGTTTTTTGTAAGTTACAAGGACATTTTCTCATGGGATTTGCAAGGCTGAAAGGGAGAATGTATCTAACTCTTCCCCAAGCCATAAGAAGCTGGACATCTAAATCCTCTTTAATTATTATTTTTAACTATCTTCACATTTAGAGTAACAAAATTTTACTCCACAGCTTAATCACAACACCTTCTATGTGTTCTCACTCTGAAATACATTTTATGAAATTCAAAACTGAATCAAATCAGTTAGGATTCATCAATCATTAACTGTAGCCCATAGTAGTATCTGGATCATACCATCAGGAGTAGAAGAACGCTTAAAGAATGACATGAAGAATATATAAGCTCTTCATCACATTTATTCTTTTTTTGTTTGTTCGGGAGTTTTTTTTCTTGATTACTAGTTTCCTTATTTTGCCCTAGAGAAGACAAACAGTACTCTGATGCTACAGTCTACATAGAATTAAAAGCAATCACTTTCACTGAGGCCAGAGGAGGGCACTGCTACCAGGCCCACAGGTGGAATTCTGAATCTGATTTTTAATAGCTTTTTCTTCCAACATTCGGAAGGGGGCAGACTGGACAAAAGCTGCAGTGTAAGATGCCTTTTTAACAAAGCTGTATGCCTAAGGTGCTGGAAGAAAGGCCAAGAAATGCTCCAACCCTGCAGGAGAGTAAGAAGGAAAAAACCTTCATTCCCAGGTGAAGAAGATTAAGAGCATAAAAATGTCTGGGCAAAATTTAAGTGTTATTAAGACGGAGAAAAATAAAATAGGACAAAACCAGTTTTTATCTAACAGCCTAGACAGAAATCCCTTGCAACACTTTGTACACACTCCCACTGCATATACCCCTCACTCCTTGCCTCACCAGTCTGATGTTTTTTCTTAAGTGTACGCCTAAGTGCAGGAAATGGAGTTTTCATCAAGTTTTTCCCTTCCCACAGCTCCCTTTGGCTGTCTGCTTTTTCTACCATTTTCTAGACATGCTGGCTCCCAAAACTCAGTCTGCTTCTCTGCTATAATTGAATCAAATTAACAAACACAACAACACCATGTTCTAGAACACCCCAATGAGCCTCTAAAGAATCATTGACATGAACTAGAATACCCAAAAAATGGTCAAGTTTTTGAGCAGAGGATAAATCTAGTAAGTCGTAACAGTTATGACTGCAGTCATATGTTTTTGTTTCACTGCATATAGATCCTACCAAGCCTGTCAGCACAACAGCTATAATTCTCAGTAACAGACCAGTATTACATTTAGTCTAATCTTTTCCATTTTGAACCTGGATGAAAACACTGTCAAATGGGTTGGAAATAATGAAAGAAAAATTAAGTGTTTAATTCATCACATAAAAGGTTAAAGTTCACTGCTATGGTGCTTTATTTTATTGCTTAATTTTTCTTGTTTCAGACATGATTCAAAATGAACTCATGCAAATTCAGCCTATGTGCCATGAAATACTGGCAGTATATTTTAAAATATCAACATGCACTTGGTCATTATAAGTACAACCTGGAAAACCAATAAGAATTTGAGAAAATCCCAAAATAATTTGCAAAAAATAAAATCAGTGCTTCTGTGTTTAAACTTGTCTGCTTAGTCTCTAAAGCATTAAAACTGTGCCTTGGTAAAAAGCAGTATCAGTAATACCCAAAAATAAAGGAAATAATCACAATCTTAGTAATTGTTCTACTCTAACCCTACAGGAATGCTACAGCTGTGTAAAATTATTCTGTCTTATATTTCCTATTGATGAACTCTTTACCTGATTTTTCTGTAGGTAGTTTCTCATTTGTCTGTAATGGCAAATTAAAAGCAGCAAATCATGTGAGCATAAAGAAAGTACAAGCCGTTCTTTCATTGTAAAAGAACAGTGAGAATTGAAGTTTGGGCATATAAAACAAGAAACTGTGTGACTATGTTCGGACCCATGACTCTCTGAAGAGGAACAGAAATCAGCTTTACAAACTTTGCTGGACAGAGGCTCTTTGTGTATTTCTACCACTCAAGTGAATAATAAATGCACACCTTGGCTTGACAAGATTTTTTTAATAAGGCCTAAGGTATACAGCAGAACTCTGCTTCTGAGCTTCTGGCAACAAAAGAAAAGGACCACCTCTTAATTCCACATATGGCAGTATTGATCCCTTTGGCAGGGAATAAAAGAAGACAATGTGCAAACTTAAATATTATATGATACTTTTATTGCTAATAGTGGAGGGTCTGTGAACAAAACTGCAGTTTCTTGTTTATCATAGAATCATAGAATGGCTTAGCTTGGAAGGGACTTTAACAATCATCTAGTTCCATCGCCCCTGCTGTGGGCAGGGACATGAGATTGCTCAGAAATCCAGGTACAAATACACAACACATTTCAGTCTTAATGCCATATTTTAAATTAAGTTATTGGAATTCACACATTCAGTTTTTCCATCACAGATTCTCACATAATTATACAGTATTGCTAGGTGAATATTGAGAGCAATGTACCTATTCTCTCACTTCATGCTGTGTATTTTTCTGTTTTATGTTAGTGTTCTTAGATTGACGTTTAATGACTTTTAGAAATAAAGCCATCAGGACTTAAAAAAACTTAAAGAGATGCTAACAGATTCCTCCAATAAACTTCAACGTTTCTTATGTCAATGTTCCATATCGATTAAAAATATTAACTCTTACATGCAGAATCTGATTTTTTTCCCACTGTCCTAATTTCTTTAGTGCAGAAGCACTAGGTGATCACCTTTCACCATCTGTAGCTGTGTAACACCCAAAATGTTAGGGGAAACCATTTTAAAAAAAATTTCTAGGTATAGATTCACTTCTAATAAACTGAATGAAGTTATTTAATCTTCTCTCTCCAATTTAAAATTTTATCTTCCAGTACAATTATTTTTGTGATTTTCATGACCTGGATGGATGGAACTGAACCCGCTGGGTTTTTTTTTAAGTTCCAGAGTACTAGTTAGTTTCTTCACAAATCAGGATTATAAATATTTCCACATAGAGTCTTAATAATAGTAAGCTTATTATAAGCCTAATGTTATATTTTATCTGTGCTCATTTGTAGCCAACAACACTATGTTTATAGTCTTTTATCAGTGCTTTCTGAAAATCCAGGCTAAAACAGTCCCTGTGCCACTCACTCCCAGAAATGAACTATAAATCAAGTCAGAGACAGTTTTCCCCTGCCCCCAGCATGGTTGTATTTCACATGCAATTAATTTTCATGCATAATTCTCTAGAGACAGTGGGATCAATGAAGTATTTTAGCTCGTAAAGGAAGTTCAAATCATGTGTATCTATTCATATACCAGGATTTGCTTTATTTCATAACACTAAAACAAGTTATGTGTTTCCATTTGTTCCTTTTCTCATCTAGCATACTCAGGTTTGCTATCAATCAGAAAGCAAGCATGACATCTCATCTGATACTAAAGTGTTTTTGATGTGTCTTTAGCTTTCTTTTTCTGCAGGTACTAAGGGGAGTGACTTGTTATGATATGACATTCCTCAATTCTATAGGTGCTCTTGTAAGGAAAATCCACCATAAGTAATATTAACAAAGAGAAACCCAGCACATAACTTTTTTCCAAAGAATAACAACTAGCTACCTGTGAACTAGGATGCTAACTTTCTCCCAAGACACAACAGAAGATTGAGATCTCATGCCTGAGGCAGCCAGTAATATAAAGTTACATGGCAATCTGGGGTGGTTTTTCAATGCAACCCTCACAGATTAATTGCTCACAACCATATCCTGATTCAAAATTCTGTAACTGAAGTTTAAAATTTCAAAGAGACATATTTATGCTAAGCTTTAGTTCTAATAAAAGTGACAGTGATATAACACAAATGGGAAAAATATTATAATCTCATTAACATATAACTTTAGCTGCAAATGAAAAAAAAAAAAGCCTGATAAATAGGTGTAACATGTAGACACAATTTCCAAGTTAAACTCACTATACATGAGGAACTCAAAAAGCACATGTGCTGGCGGAAAGGCTATCATTTAGAAGCCATTCACAATAGCTGTCAAGTGAAACCAGCCTGTATTTATGGAAGAATTACTATTTACAAAATCATTAAAGCATATGTCATGGTCTAGGAACAGTATTCTTCAATTCAGTATTCCTGCAAAACCATGTGCCACTTACCTTCCCTGCCAGCTGGAGGAACAAAAGGCAGAGATCACAAAAGGTTGAGATCAGAACAATCTACTGGGAATCGCAGTAAGTATGAAAGTGAAGAGTAACAGCAACAATATTAATAACAAAAGATATAAGAAAAGAAATTATCCACAGAGAAAGCCCTCAACAATAAACAATATCAGACTGTTCTGCTTGCCATGTTTTCTCCACTGGGAGGGACCCCTTATTCCCTGAAGAGAGTCCCTTCCCCCTGCACCTGACAATGACGTGAGGTGGTATAGACTAAGATCCCTCCTAGCTACTGCAAAAATTAACCTTGTTCTGGATGGAACCAGGGTGGCATATATGACAGAAATGCCAAGCGAACAGGATCTTGGCTGCTTAATCTGCCATTTTTAGAATCCTCTATTCTAATTACCTACGCTAGCACTCAAATTTGAAGTGCCCAAAACATCAGCATTCAGCACCTTTTGAGAAAAGACTTGAATACTATTTCCCCTTTTCACAGAACGGCTGAGCTTGGAAGAGACCTCAGGAGGGCATTTTGTCGAACACCCCTGCTCTAGTGGGCCACCTAGAGCAGTTTGCTGAGGACCACATCGAGATAGCTTTCAAATATCCCCTGGGGTAAGACTCTATATCCTCCGTGGGTAGTTTGTTCCACTGTTTGAGCATCGTCACAACAAATATATATATATAGCCATGTGTCGTGGCTCAGTGCCCCCATCAAGACTCTCCCAAACCAGGTATTCCTTGCTTACTCCACCCCCTTCCCCTTCTCCTTCCCCCCACCTCTCCCCTCAGGAACAGAGTTAAGAATTGGAGGAACAAAGGTAAAAATTACAAATTGAGATAACAACAATTCACTAGAAGCAGCAATGAGAGAAGAAAGAAAGAGTAAAGACAACAACATTAATAACAAAATGTAAAACACAACGGAATGATTTACAAGTGCAATAATACCACACTCTTCACCTGTCGGTTTTTCTCTCACCTGCCTGACCAGAAATGAGGGAGTCTTACTCCAGTCCCTGACAAGTGATGTGAGATGGTATCAAATAACATTAGGGTCCGGTCAGGTCCTTTTCTGTTTGAGGTTAAAAATTAATCCTCTCCTGGCCAAAACTAGGGCACCTTTCTATGTATATAATGGTTTATGCAATTTCCTCTATAGCTGGTGCTCTTAGCCTGTCAGCAGATACCACTGGAAAAAGCCTGGCTCTACCTTCTTTACAACCTCCCTTCCTTCAGGTGTTTGCATACATTGATAATATGCCTCCTCAGCCTCGTCTACTCCAGACTAACAGACCCTGCTCTCCCAGCATTCCTCCCTGTGGAAGGCACATCCATCTTAGGAGCTCCTCACTGCACTATCTCCAGTATGTCCATTACACTCTCATAGTGAACAGCACAATCCTCCAGTACTGAGGAGAGAGGATCACATGTTGACTACTCATGAACACCTCCTCTTCAAGCAGCTGGAAATACTTTCCAGGATTAGTCGTTTGATCACCTTATCAGGGATCATAGCAAGACTGACCAGCCTGTAATTCCCTGGATCCTCCTCCTTGATCTTCCTGAAGACAGGCAGGACATCAGATTTCCTTAAATTTCCAAAAGCACCTGTCCCAGTCACTATAATCCTTCAAAAATTATTGAGTGGCCTCCTAATGGCATCAGTGAGCTCCCTTAGTACTTGTGGGTACTGCACCTCTGGACTTAGGTAAGACTAGCCTGCTTAAGTATTCTCCAACCTGTTCCTCTCGCACCATGGGTAAGCCATCCTTGCTCCAATCCTTCCACAGTGTCTGGGTCCTTAGCACACCAAGAACCACTCTTTCTAGTGAACACTAAGATGAAGAAGGCAGTCAGCACCTCAGCCTTTTTTATATCCTGTGTCACCAGGGCTCCTGCCCCACTCACCTGTGGGCCCATATTTCCCCTAAAATTTCTTTTACTACATACACACTTACAGAAGTTCTTCTTTGGTCACCCCCAGCCCACTTTCTGACACTATATTTTCCAGGAATCACTAATTCAGCTTTAAACAAGGACAAAGTCCTGACTGTAAAAATTCAGTCATTACAAACATCCTGATGCTCAGCTAGTGAGCAAATGATACTGGGGGGATCCAACCATCACTGAAGCTAGCAGATCACAGCTACAATTTTAACCACTTTTAACCACTTTCCTAAGACATCCTCCTGTTGTTACTCCTATTGTTCTTATCACCTTTCAGCTTATGCTTCACTTTTCATTATTATCTGTAAATGGTAAGCATGAACAAGCTTCAGTTTCTCTCGATGCTCAATATTCCAGTAACACTGCTGGGTCTGAATGAGGGAAATAAACATTGTTTCACTGTCGTAGGGTGTCACAGATGCCCTCCCATAGCTCTGCTACGTTTTTATGGTCTACAGAGAAATTGCTTATTGCTTACATCCAATGTAAGTCAAGTACTTCCTTGTTTCAGCTGTCCAAAAGCAATAACAAATTTCATTTTTTCCCCAAATTTCCATTCTATTGCCTTAGCTAAATTGGAGCTACAGCCAACATTAGCAGAAATATTATACCATGTAAATCATATTCCTTTCCAATGAATTTTTTTTCAAGTCTGGAACTCAGCTTTATTAGTCTGTCAACCACACTATCAGAAAAACATGCTTGTACATTCAAAATCACTTATTTGTTGTCCATCCTTAGTTACTGAAGTATACACATGTACATGTGGATACTTCAGTGATGAATTACATTAATGGATGGATGCAATGTATGCACACATTTGCAAGCCTATCTACTAGAGCTTTAAGAACTGGCAACTTAGTAACCTCGTTACTGAGCATATAAATTCCTTTTGTGACCCAAACTATTTCGTATGCTTTAAATCCTTCAAGTCTTGTTATGTATCTCCACCAGAGGAGAAACACGAAAAGAAAGTTTGAAGAGATATGTACAGTTCTTAATGGTTTAACTTACAAACTTTAAGTCTTTTTAAACACATTTTTAATACCACAGCAAGTTAAAAAAAAAAAAAAAGAGAAAAAAACACTTTGAAAGAGACAATCGAGACCTAAGACCTACTACTGAATTTTATGGCCTGTAATAACTCCCCAATGACATTAAAATTGCTAGTGTTTATCCCAGCAACAAATGTGACATACAGTCTAACTCGGTCTGTATTGTTTTCTTACAAAGTTTGAAGCAACTGAATTAACAGATTAGGTCTCCAACATATTCAGATTATTGTTACAGCAACAGATCACAACACATCAGCGTTATTTTTGATGAGTGGAAGAATATTTTTTAAAGAATCATTACATCACTTGAGAAACTATAATTTTTTTTTCCCCGAAAGAAAAGGTGAATACAATAAAAGTGTACTACCTTGTCACTTTACAGCTTGACTCAATCAGCTCATTTTCAATATCCAACAGACTAGAAGACAGACTGTATTCCAAAGGTGAGGACATTCCTTTTAAACGCAGCAAGCCAACACAGAATTTTGCTCCCATCTCCTCCAGTTCTCTTGTACCTATCTGCAACCCCTAATTTGAAAATAAGATTTAAAAATAGAAAATAGGTACATGCAGATGGATCCACGCATACTGTAGAATAACTCTCTAGGTTAATATTTTCTTATTTTATTTAATACATTCTCTTGCTTTAAAGATAAAACAAATCAGAATTGTAGAATTAACACTTAGAGTATCAAAAAAGACTCAGGAATACCTACATGATTCCTCCAAGGCTGAACACGCACATCCACATTTTTTGGAGCTTCCCAGTCTAAACTTCTAGCACCCCAATATTAACAAATCTTTTCCCAGCAGCATTGGAAGAGAGCCAATGTCTGTATTTCTAAGTATAAATTATTTTTAAAAACTTCAGACAAGGTTTATAAAAATAATTTAAAATACAAGATTCTTCAACAAAAAACCATCAATCTGAATTTAATAAGGAGAGAATTAATATCACAGCTGTGATCAAGTTCATTGCTATGTTTTGACACACGGGTAAGGCAGCAGTTACCCCATGAGATAGATGGCTCTTCCCCACCTATAAGTTAGAGGCTACATGTGTTAATTCTGAAAGCATTTATTCACATATTTAGTAATTAAAACTAACAAACAAATTATCAAAAGCCATAGCTCTTTTCTAACTTGAATTACATAGCAGGCATTTTCCTCTGCAAGAACTATTTAGAAGGCAGAACTTACGTAATTCTCTCCAAGTTTATATATCTGATAAATCCTCCCATCAGGTAATTCTACGCTTTTAATTTAGCCAGAAGTGCAGTATATAGGGACATAACCTCTGACCTCAACTAATTTATGAAAAGAGAGTAATCTAGACTGAGTCTCAGCAGTTACGTAATTGGCTAGTACTAACTGTATATACACTAGCAAATTCAGTGCACGACTCAACTCAATACTTTCCCTTTGCAATTTCTGTATCTTTGGAGAATTTAAAAGGATTTTACTTTAGATCTTCTAAACACCTTAACAGAGAGATCAGTTAAAAATAAACTTTGACAAAACAAACAGGGAAACAGAAGAGCCAGGAATTGGTGGTAAGCTAAGTCATGAAGTATGAAAGAAGCAAAATAGAACAAAGCAGGAATTCTTCCACCAAAAGCCAGGAAAAAAAATCCACACAAGCTTTGTATGCGTTGCCACACTGACACTGCATTTTAAAATGCAAGGTTTAAAAGAAAGCATGTTGAACCAGAAATGGTATAGCCCACACATTCTCCATGCACTGTTTTGAACATACTTAATAGAATAAAAGTTTGATTTTCTTCTGAGTTCTTTTTTTTTGCCTTGGTAGTACTCATAAGCAAAGTGCCTTTTAGTAACAAGGAAGATAAAGCTATATCCATGATTCTGAACAGTGCCATCCTCCGGACAAAAGGTACTGAAACCTGTTAGCAGCGAACAAGAGTTGAATATTTGAGTATTATTCTTAATAGTAATACTACTTACCTCTTTTATAATGCTTTTGTGCTGTAGGTGTCAAAGCACTTATTAATAAAGGAAGAATTATCCTCACTGTACTGTTGGAGAAATGGAGGCAGAGAGGGTTGAAGCGATTTGCACAGTGTCTCACAGCATGTCACTGACCCCGCTGGGAACAGAAATCAGTTCTCCTCACTCAGTGCAGTACCTTATCCACAGAGGCCAATTTTTTGGCTTTGTTTTTGTATTTGTTTGCACATCATTAACTTTCGAAGACCCCAATCATAGCTGGGGCTCCACTACGCTAATCACAGGAAGACACAGTCCCTGCCCCAAAGAGATTAAAATAACATTAAGGTCAAGAGGCAACAAGTATGTAGAAGAGGAAGGAGAAAGGTAACAGTAATCTCACTGTTACACAGATTACTAATGTGCACAACTTGACGGTTCAGAAACTTTTCCAGTTATCGTCTGCATTTGTTGCTGAAGAATTTATCGTTAGTTGGCATGTTCCTTATAGGCAGGCTATGTCTAACAGAAGTGTGTCTAAGTTGAAAAAGGACAAGAGTACAGCATGAAGGAAAGTGCAAAGACAATTGTTATAAAGATAAATAGCGTGCGCATGTTCCGTGGCTGCTATTTTTAGCACAGCAGAAAGAGGATGTAACTGAAGAGAAATCTAAATGGATCAGATTGGAGGCAGATGACTGGGAAACACCTGAAGGGTAAATTTTGAACTTACTACACCGAAGGGTCTACACAATTGTGGTAAAAGCCTCATGCCAAATCTTGATTTATTTCTTTCATTTCTTTTAATCATAAGGGAGAATGTAATACCATACAAATGCTAAATACCAAATTTCTTAATTGATTCTTCCATAAGCTAAACCTTTTCACTTCCATGAAAAACAATCCATAGTCTGGTTCAGGAGATCATCATCATCATCATCAGCTGCCCTTTACAAAGGGATCCGAGGTCAAGTTCATTTTCACTGAGGCTTTGATTACACACTCCTTTTCTCTACCTTCTAATGATCTTCAACTGTTGTTCTAGTACTTTTAACTGAGGCCTAATTAAGTTACTTACATGCTACAGGCATTGCTTTTAAGCTCAAACCATCTCAATAGAGCTTTTTTTTTTAAACTAAATTTCTTTTTCTCTACATCTTATACAACTGTCTTTCTTCTAGACAGTAAAATTTCAGATGGAAGGTTGAAGTTTTCCTTATTAAGCATGTCATGAAGGTACCTTCATATCAATAGAATATCTCTGTGATTAAATTTGCTACTTCAAAGCAAAGATATAAAACAAAGGCACAGCAGACTGTGACCTCAAGTGGAGAAGAATATTCCTATAATATGTACTTAATAAAAGGAAAACAGCCATATAAAGATTCAGAGAAGTCAACTGGACAGTAAATTATCATGTAGATCTTCTGGTTTTTTATTCAGCAGAGGTTACAAAGACATAATCATTTTTGAGAACTCAAATTCTAGAGACTGAAAAATCATGGTTACTGAGGAATTTGTTAACCAAATCTTTATTTCATGAAGTCTTCGCTTTATGTGCCTCGTGGGATTGCCAGATAACAAAATCTTTTCAAATAACTTAAAAGTCAGGCAATACTTCTAAATATATTAATCTCCAATCAGGAAAGACATTGATTTCTGTTTTCAGGTGGCACAAATCATTGAAGATGTAGTTCTTTTGTCTGGCATCTCAATTATGCTCTATAGTAGATTCTGGAGAATCCTTTCACCTGAAAGTTTGCTTTTCCATATCTTGAATGATGACTGACATGTATTTGCAGCATTTATTGTTAACACACTACAAAGACTCCATGTGACCAGCTCAAAAAAACAATTGCTTCCAGAGACAACTCTGTCACTAGACATACATCTTAAATGGAGGTAAGAGAATTGCTAACTTCAGCTCAACAGCCTCCTGGCTGGAAATAAGTCTAGATTCATCACTGTCCAACTAAAATAAATTAGAATAAAAAGAAAAATTATGTTCAGCTTTGGCAAAGACTCAGTATTCCTTCCACAAAGGACCAAATTGTTAAGTAATCCTCTTCATGCTTTGAACAAAATTCAGCAAGAATGCCAAACCAGAATAAGACTAGCAAAGTGTTTCAGAACTTTGTTTTCACCCCTGAGATCTGAACTGTCATGTCCTTTAGGATGGGAAGTAGGAGAGAAGGAATTTCTATAGTTCAACTTCTCTCTGTTTTGAAATAGCATGTTATGACACACATAATCTAATTTATACCACAAGTTTATTGACAGAGTTACTGTACCTACTCCTTCCACAAAATAAATCCCCAAAAGAAACCAAACAACACAACAAAAGCCCCCCAAAAACCCTGAGCTTAAGTATTTTCATCTCCTTCATCTTCTCACTGGAGAAGTGCAGCTCTTTGCTTAAGTCCAGTCACCTTGACTTTTTAGATATATTTTCTTAGTAAGTCTGAGCATTATTGTAGTGAAGAAAAAATTAAGAATCTTCCTGTATGTTCAGAGAATGGCTAACAGCTCACAAATTACTTTACTACATAAAATGAATGGCAGAACAGTAATTTAGTCTCTATTGGTTAGTTTATATGGCATAAAACAATGTTCTTCCCTTGAGTAAATGATTCTTCCACAAAATTCAGCCATTTTTTTCTTTCACTGCTGAAGAGTAGCTTTGGAGGTTTAAGCATCTTGGAAGTTTGTCCACAAAGCATCTTCATGACACTTTTCTTAAGAACTTCCTGTAGCAACACTGTTAAAGCCATGAGGGTCCATGTTTAAGAATATTTTCAAAATTTCAAAATAGGCAACTTGGATAAGTTATTTTTTTTTAAAGCTCTATAATACTGTCATCTGAGGAATACTCTGACAAGAACAGGAATGCATCTGCTGTTAATTGACAAAATGTAGTACTTACAGGCTTACTTACATTCTGGACAATATATCTGTCTTCCTACTGTCTAGGGACATAAGCACAGATGTTGGAGCATACATTAATATACTAAATATATCTTGTTTAAACTCTTTTTTTGTTTCTGTCCCACCCAGCCTTCTGATCCTCTCTCTATCAACACCTTATTTGAGGCTTGTGATCATTTTCTTGATTAGCATTCCTAAACTCAGCTTTCAAGCGGAAGAAATCCACTTCTTCCATGCATACTGTCTAGTAGTGAAACACTACCAAGAGGGTCACATTTTATTTGCAGCCCTGTTAACACTTTTCAAGGAGAAAAAATGAAAACAAATTTTAAGTCAAGAAGTTACACAGATTTGTGAGTTCAGAGATGATGTGTAATTTTTAGTGCTGGTAACACAATATGAAAGTGTGTATGTGGGAAAATTCTATACGGGACAATATTAAATATCTGTTTAAGATCCATGGTGAAGTCTGAAATTGCCACATATTATGGAAATTTTTATTATAGTATTGGCATTCACTACTACCCAATTCTAATAATCTGTTGGACAGAACGGTTCTGGGTTTTTTTAACTACATGCATACACACGTGTTACAAGCAATGATTAACATTAATCTTGTTAAAACAGCCCATAAGCATAACTGTTATGCAACCTACAAAGTTGAAAATTGTATCATTTCATCCTAGCATACCCAGACCTCCAAGGTTTCAGAAGCTTAAAGCAAGCAAGCATTGAGCAAGCAGGGTTATAGAGTAAGATAAGAAGGGAAGAAATTAAAGTTTGTCCACAAAGGGAAGAAATTAAAAAGTAAGAAATATTTAACTGCTGTATCCTCTTACTTTGTACTTGCCCTGGTCACATCCACATAAAGTGCTTTCCATTGTGTAGCTCCTTTGTACTCCTATCTCTCTCCAGACAACAACTCGTGCTGTAGATTCCTTGGACTTTTCCACTACAAAGCTGCAGCTGCCCATGCAGAACGCGGGGGCAGTCTGGCTCAGGATCTTGGGGAGTACCTACAGGACAGCAATTTGAAAAATACAGTGATTCTTTCACTTCTCATATGGAAGGAGGTGAAAAGGGACTATGCAATCACAAACCATTACCAGAAAATCTGGTGCAGTTTGAATTAAAAAAAATAAAGAAGAAAAGGATATTCTCCATCTTGAGTTTTCAAAATTCAGTGTGTTCAAGTGACAGTATCTTCAGGCCTTTTCCTAGTTTTAAAAATCCTTTTCTTCAGGTTCGTCACTAAAATTCTTAGTCATGCAAATAAGGGTCACGATACGAGAGAATTCTTCAGCTGATCACCATCCCTCCTAACTCATCAAGCTGTTTGCTCAAATTAGTATACCACACACTCCACATAAGTATTTAACTGTAGACTGTTTCAGAAATCCCACTTAGAGACCTAACAAAAGCAGTATTTTATTAACACAGAAAATTCATTTGTATTCAGCAAAGTACTACTAGGTGCATATCGCACTTCAAGCATGTGAATCAAAGTTCAGTATAACTGTTTACATGACAGCTTCAGTGAAAAGGTCGTGCAAATATATATATTTATATATATATTTGACTAACACTAAATGACTGTTCTTTCCAGTTTTTATTTTTGTTAGTTAAGATTAAACACATGACTGCTTCAAATAAATTTCTTATTTAAGTAGTAATACATAACCCATTAGTGTAAGCTTGCCCAAACATTTCAATCCAGCTTTTTGAAAATGAAAGGCTTTTTCCAACAGCCTTTATTAACTACAGTTTTATAAGTATTATGGTAGTGCAGGCTGAAGTAACAAAACCCCACATAAATATGTTAGAGCAGCAGATGTGATTGGCACCCAGCTCAAAATCCAGGAAATCACACAAGAAAATCAAGAAGACAGAGATTTTTTTTATTTTTTTTTGTGAGGGAGATTTAAAGAGAAAAAAAAAATCAGAAAGCATCTTTACTCATTTACACTCAAGGATGCATAACAAGTGTTTTAACATGCATTCACATGCTTTTGAAGCTTAACTCTGAATCTTTTCAAAAAAACATGGGGCCTGGATGCCTACAGGTCACACAGATTTGCAGTTCCCAGGAGGCAGCAGTGGAGGGAGACACACAGAAGAAACAGGTAACACTCCAAGAAAAAAGTAATTCTCTAAATTTTTGAGATTTTTGAAAGCTTGTACAATGCAGAGGATGTGGTTTTGCAAGTTTATTATATATACCTAATTAGGGACACATGTCTTAACTACACATCTTTATGTAAAGGAATAAATAAAAAGGAATCTTGCCATATACAAAAAAAAGTATTTTTCAGAACAATTCAGTTTCTTTTTTGCCTTGTTCTTAGAATATTGCTTGCCATACTTCAATGTCTTGTTTTTTAAGCTGCTAACTATAAATGCACAGAAGCATATTTTCCATCTATTTTCCATAAAAGTAACACTGAACACACAAAAAAATATTAGTGTAAAGAAACAACAACAAAAAGCACTATGTATGTTTAAAGCTCAAAGTACACTTCATGAAGTGTATTTTGAAGTGCACTCACAAACTAAAAAGAGGCTATTTTAAATAAGTCTGCTTAAGCTATAGAGTCATTATTTGCATATGACAGGATGAGGATACTATTTGACAAGTATGCTCCAAACCCATGCCAAATAGAAGGTGCAAATGTCAAACTTACCCTGTAACAAGGGTCTTCTGTCAGGCCACACGAGGCAGCATCAACACTTGTATGCCACATTGTCTCTTTGATGCTGCAGCCATACATAAATACATTCTTTTTACGAGAATGACCATGATAATCACAGTAGACCTATAACAAATCATTTGGCAAAATAAACCCAAGGCATATGGAATTAACATTTTATGAAAGTAATAGAAAGATAATTTTTTTTTTCAATTCGTACTGTTGAATATTCCAAAGAATTAGGCAACACAATCCCTTATACAATTAACTTGTGTGTTAAGACAAAAAGTATGTGATTCATCTAAGGAAGGTTTAACCTTCTAGCCTACCAATGTAACAGATTTACATCTACACGTTTACAGAAGACCAGATCTCCAAGTCAAATTTAAGTGTGACGTGGTTTACAAGACCATATCAAAATGTTTAATTTATGGACTAGCTACATACACAAAGTTAAAAAGATTCAGAATTGCTTACACACACATACTTACCAAAGGTAAACGATTTATAGCAGCCAGATATTGCAGCAACCCTTTAGCATGGTAAATAGTGGGATGCAGGTCTGGATTTGGATTTTGCCACTGTCTGTTCAAATCTTCTCCACTTAAAGAGCAACGGTGGCTATTGGGGGGGGGTGGGGGTGGAAAAACGCATGATGTAGTCTGTATTATCATACTTTTAAATAAGCCTCCCCCCCACCTCAAGTTTTCCTCATCACAACTGTTTCATTGGAAGGAGTCTGGCAAGAAACAAACTTCAATTTTCTAACATGCCAAATAATATAAATGTTTGGGGTATTTTAACCTATGTTACAGAAAATCTAAAAATAAATTAGAAGTAGCCTCTTATGTGAACTTTAATATTACTTATTTGCTGCTGAAACTGAAGGCTTGCAATTCTATCTAAATTCTAATTCAAAACCAGTAATTTCAAATGTATGGTATCTTTACAATTTTGGTGTCTTCTGTAATTTAAAGATTAATGCCAACTAGAAATCTAATACTCGAAATGTGAAGTTGTTAGGAGACAAGGAGCTGTGAGAAACACAAGGACAAAAAAACCCAAACAAGCCAGCAAACAAAAAGATCATCTCTGTATTCAGTCAGCCATCAGCAAGAACTTTTAAAACTTGCAGGATTTCATGATCATGCTGTCATCTTCATTTGCCTACTACATTTGCCTTCAGACTGTGTCTCCTGGGACAGCTTTCTTAATTGTCCCTGTATCCTGAATTATTTAACTACACATGTTCTAGTATACACATTCTTTTACATATACAAAGACAAGGTTCTATCAAAATCTGTAATTAGTTTTATTTTTATTATTTTGTTCACAACACCTTTTAAAATTGTACCTATAACAGATGAATAGAAACTGTAGATTCACAACAGCAAAATTTCATATGAATTCCCTGCAACCGCGTAAATGCGGACTGCTCAATGTTTACTCCACAGCAGTTTCAAAAAGTTCTGGAATATCCCTTACATTTATTAAGGAAAGTATAGCAATTAAAATAACTACTATTAATAATCAAACCAGGATACTCTTACCCTTTCTCTTGCACAACTATTAACTTTCCACCTTTAAAAAAAAAAAATCTGCAAAAGGCTTTCTCAAATATAAGGCACTTTTTATTTTTATGTAGACCATGAACTCGTAGTTTTTCCTAAATGCAGGTGTGGTCTCATATAACACTCTTACACAAATCCAAGACAGACAATTAAAATGTCATGTCAAATCACATAGGAATGATTATCATCCATGAACAACTGAAAATATTTTTGTAAAACTGAAATTTGTGAAGGAATGTAATTGCCTTTTAAGAAGCCAAAAATCCTAGCAATATTGCAAGTGTCTGTTGCCTTTTATCACATTAAGTATTGCATTTGTATCTTTGCAGGATTAGTTTAGATTATTCATTTTTACATATTGATGCAAAGAATTAGAGTACAGGTTAAATGTTTTTGAGTAAATATATGCTTACTTTCCATTGATGACACCATCTGGATTGAGCATGGGAATAATTTTGAAAATATAAGATTCCCGTAAACATTGCGCATTTGGACTATTGCTCATAAGGTATTCCAGTGTTCCCTTCATAACCCAGCTTGCATTAGTCTCTCCAGGATGTACACGAGCAGACAGGAATATATAAGGACGATTCCCTAAAAGAGATATCCATAGAAATCGCAAAATGTGGTTTAAGCTAGGTAAACAGTTTGTTGATTGGAAAAAGAGCCAATAGCAAACTGCATTTATTACAATGCAAAACCGTTTTTAAGTTGAGTATTACTGAGTATGGGTACTATTGATAGAGCTTGCCACAGTATTTTTGAAAGGACTGCTAATTATAGAAGTATCACAATGAAGCTTTAAATTTGATCAGACAACTACACAACTAAGTTGAGCTGGCAGTTGACTTTGCTTACTTTTTTCCTAATAGTCAAGAAAAATACTGAGGTGGACAAACAAATCAGGAAATGGCAAAAAGCTTCAAATCACAGTAGCGAGATGTTAGCTTTATGAAAGATTATTTTGACAAGCAAATAACCCCAGCATTTTAAGAAAAAAGTTACTTGTGCAGTATTCTTTTCCAAGAAATGCTGTCTGCAAAATGCAATGTACAAACCTAGCAGCAAAAAATTTAAAACACATGAATATATACTCTTACATTTTAAGATATAAACATCTTTGTTTGACTACCACAAGTAAGTATTATTATATACAAAGCAAATCCTGACTACTGATAACTCTTAGTTTCACAAAATTAATTAACCTTATTTTACATTGTTATTTTTACACTGCAGAGTGGTTAAGACTAACTTTTTTCTACAAATACCTGGTTTTACATTATTTTCAGTTGATGAGAAAGAAGAATTATACTTACTGAACTGACAGATATGTTCATAGTAATTGGACTCTGGCATAGCTGTAATCGTGACTAATGGACAGCTGTTGCCAGCCAGGGTCTCACAGAGAACATCTTGCCGAAAATATATCTGTTGAGGGTTGTGCATAGATTCCAGCTTCTTAAGATGCATCTTCATCCCAAAAATAATGAAAAAATACTTCAAATCTTTGCAGTAATATATGATAGCATATTTCAAGGGTACTATTTAACAGATGTTTCTTTTAGATGTTCTAAACAATGTTCAAGTTTCCAGGATAATTTTGATCATGAAATACCATTCTCTACATCTCTGACTGATTGAATACATCTCTTTACAGAGTCTGGTTTTCCAACTGCTTTGAGAAAGAGGAAGGAAAAGAGAGTAAATTATTGTACACAGATGGTACTATAAGGGTACATGGAAGGTAAGAATCTCTGCTTCATTAAGGTTATCTGATCAGGGACCTTTTCACTGCAAAAAGTAGTAATAAGTAAAGGAAGAATCAACACACAGAAACAGAGACCTGAGATGCAATGGACACCACAGCAAAGACCAAAGCCACCAGTCTCTCACTGAACAGGCCATTTAGAATCTACAAAGATTGGAGAGAGTCACCTGATAAACAAGAGTAACAGGATAATTCCGGACATTCAAGAGAGGGGGGTGGTACCATACAAAATTCAAGCACCTGATTCCTACAGTGTGCCTTTAGCCATCTCTCTGCCCAGCCTTACTCTAGCCTGGGCACCCAAGTGCTGTGTGGACTAGTGCAACTAAAAGGACAGGTGTAGGTCAACGGGGTCAACAACTGGAAGGCACAAGGCTCTCAGCATCAGTAGTTGGAGAAGCCAACCTCTTGGGAGCATCTCTGTGGGTACCACAAGCTGTGTCCCAAGTCCCAGTTATCGTTGGAATCAAAGCAGACTCCAGCAGGTGAAATGAAGGCATTGTAGGCACTCTTCTGTCAGTGGTCAGCAAAGAAGCAAGGGCATGTCCCACTGCCAGCGACCACAGTGGGTAAAGGTGCTGGTGTCCAACCACTGAGACAAGGACACTGTCTCTGTCTGGTGGGACAGTAAGGGTTGAGTTTCTCAGTGACAACACCTGAAGCACGAACATAGGTTACGAGACCATGTGCCTGGTAACAGCTGCTAGGGATGGGGGGCAAACATATGTATCTTCCCTGCAGGTGGTGCGTGTAGGGGCACACGTGAAACTTGCTAGTAAACTTCAGGTGAACCACCCAGCGAGTATGGGCCCCAGGTCAAGGGAGGGGTATGTAGTAGGCAGACAGTCCATGCTGGCACGTGGGCAGAGCCACAAGTGCAGAGTGCCTCTGAGATGAGTGTGCAAATGCACACATCTGTTTGCTAGTGAGTATCAGGCTGGACTAGACTCCAAACTGGAGGTCTGCATAGCAGGTAAGAGAGACCTGGGATCAAGGCTGGATGGGCCATGCCAGTGGTCCACAAACATGCCTGGGATTCTAGAGAATAGGCTGGCTTGTACTTTCACTAGTGAACAGCAATCCATACTAACAACAGAGGAGGATGGGGTGTCTGTAACTGTTACCAAAGTCACAGTAGTGTTACACAGGGGTCTGGCTTGTCTGTGTCAGTCCATGCAGCCAGCCCTGCCTGGGGGGAGTGGGCATTCACAAATGCATATGTGTGCGTAAGTCTCTTCCTCTCCCTACGATACATACTCAGACTTGCTAGTGAATATATAAGCAAACAGGAAAGCAGCAGTCATGTCCATCAGCCTGGGACAGAGACCCCCAGGTCCCTTGTCCGGCCTCTAGCAGCTGGGCAGGAGGAACCTCCAGGATCAGGAGCCTCTGGAAGCAGCGGTTGCTTATAACATCGCTTAACAGGTACTTCTTTCAAAAGCCAGCATAGTTTAGTGAAAAACTGCATTTAAAGCTGCTGCACACTGGCCACTGAATCCTCTGCTTTGCCTTCATTGCTGTAGCAGAGGCAAACAAGAGGCATTCTAGCCAAATTAATTTTGCTTAGTGTTAAAAGCTTCAGAAGGCTTCTTTAGATAATTCATAAACCTAAAAAGATCTCTAATTATTGTAGTTACAGCAGCTCTAGTTATCAAGAAGTATATGCAGAACAGCAGGATACAAGCCATTTAACTCAAACACAAACAACTACATCAAATTAGCACTGCTTTCAGTCAATTATCACAGAATCACAGAATGCGTAAGTTGAAGGGGACGAGAGTGGGCCATCTGGTCCAACCTCCCTGTTTCAAGCAAGGCCATCTTATAGCACATTGCAGAGGATTGTGTCCAGACAATGCCTCAACTCCCCAAGGATGGAGATTCCCCAACCTCTCCATGCAATCGGTCCCTGTGCTCGGTCACCTGCACAGTAAAGAAGCTCCTCCTCAAGTTCAGGTGGAACTCTCTGTGCATCAGTTTGTGCCCACTGCTGCTTGTCCCAGTTCTTGGTACCACCAAGCAGAGCCTGGATCCACCCTCTTGACATTCCCTCTTCAGATACTTCCAGACATCGATGAGGAACCCCTCTCAGTCATCCCTTCTCGAAGTCTTTCCTCATACGAGAGATGCTCCAGTCACATAATCAATTATCTTTATGATACACAGGAAACCCATTTAGCCTGTAAGCATCAATTTTATTTTTCCCAGGACTGTTCATTAGAAGAACCTACACATTTTGTCAATCTAGACACTAATATTATGAAAATTCTCCCTTGCAAGGAGCATTTTGAACTTAAAAATGAAACAAAATTAATTCAGTCATGAATGCTATATATTATACCTGTATTATAAATATTCATCTATGTAACAGATTATAAGCTTCTCACCTTTAAAGTTGTGTATGTATAGGGATAATGGTAAGCAAAGTAGCACACATCATCTTTATGTCGGAAAGTCACTGTGAATGTAATTGTGTAATAGGATTTTCCTTTCTGGCCCCCAGCAGCAATTGAACTTCTTGAAAAGTGATTCCTAAATAAAAAAATGAAGGTAATACACATATTAGACTATTTTTTTAATACTATTGATTATTTCTGAAAACACATTCCAAGAGTCAAAAGGATTTTTAGCGAAAGTATTTCTCTTTGATGTACATACAGATTAAACACAAGTTCCCACCTGCTTTAAAGATGGTTTGTTCTAACAGTGATACATATATTCATTCACATTGATAAAAGGTGAGCAAACAAAAACAGGCAAGAAAATAAAACTTATAAAAAATAAGCAAACAGCTACCAACCAAGAAGGATTATATATCAATGTGCTGCCTATCTCATCCTGTGTTTTAGAGCTCCACTAAAATAATTCCACCCAGATCACAGAAGGGTCATCACAGGGACCATTACTGGAAGTTGCTAATAGGATTTCAAGTAAGCATGCATATATAAACTCCCTTAAAAGCTTCCCAGAAACAGTGTCCATTTTCTAAGAAAAGTATCAAGTACGAACAGCTTAAATATTAGTAGTGTGCTTACAAAATGAGACCTTGTATATTTCTATCACAAATATTATTCTCTGCAGCAATTCCAAAAATAACCCCTCTCCACAACAGAGTAACATATAACTGACCAATGCAGAAACAAGTACTACTTCTCAAAAATAGTACCTCATGCTAATCTTCAGTTTAAGATTTGCTGTATGCTGGGTTTGTGTGTGTACTTACTTGTAGTAACAAATATCTGTCCCAACACGAGTCCAACATGGTCGAGACTGCAGCGCTTCCTGAACAGAATACATGAGGGGCTGCATACCTGAAAGAAGAAATGAATCTCACTTTAGTGCTTACCATTAAACAGAAACCTATTAGCAGTAATGGACCATATCAACACTTACATAAAAGTCTACAAATTACCTCTTCTTATTTACTCACTATTGGAGTGCATTTTCATGAATATCTAGGTATTGTACTGTGTGGTTTTTAAACCAGATGACAAAAGATGGCTGATTTTCAGAAAATAACAACTAAAGAGACGAGTAATACCTATGGTTTAAATGAAAGTTAAGGTTTGCATGAATGGTAGACTACAAGCAGTCTTCAGCTCAACTCCATCCAATTCACACTACAAATTGATACTATCATCTATTAATGTAAACAGCTGAAAAATGATACTTCAGGACAATTTTTTTAACAAGTAACTCTTTAAAGTCTATTTTTTTTATAGTATGCTTAAGTTGAATACCTAATATGAAGTTAGAGGAGAAAATAATACATACTAATTGAAAATAATTAATTCATTAGATAATTAGCCAACCACACTAACCGATTCAGTCAGTGTATTGAAAATATCAAATGAAAGGACAAAGTAAGTATGCACAATATAAAAAAAAAATCTAAGCTGATTGATGAAGACTAGTAAGTAACTTAAAAGCATCCTAGTACTGGTCAAACTACCTGGTATTCTGTGACTTTATCAGTGTGGATGAAAGTGTATGACAAAGGAGAATACAGTATTACTCAGTAACAAGAGTTTGAAGCTGGAGGTAGGAGGAGAAATTTATTCCTTCCTAAAGGAGATATTTCAGAATATACAGCAGAAAAAAACAGTTTTAAGCTGAGTGATACACATTCTACGTACACACTCCCAGACAAGAGGAAGAAAGGTATTTTCACTCAGCCATTTGTAAACCTTTGAATGAGGCACACATTGCAAACATTACTTACTAGAGACAGCAATGATCAGTTACGAACCCCAGCATTTCAAAGTAGACTTATTTTTCCTTACCATCAGTAAGACAAAACTGTTTTGGAATGTCTCCACTTACATTCACATCTACCCCTATGCAGAAATGGATTAATGATGACAACTGTCATTCTTCTTGATCTGTGTGAATCAACAGGTTTTGCTGTTGTTCTCCCCTGCCCAACGGTCCTAAGACAACTGTAGTTGCAATTACCAGTAAACTTTTTCTGCTTTGGCCTCACTTACAAGGAAACTTCATTTTAAAAACTGACCACCCTTGGTTTAAGAGGCATTTCTTCTTTTCAACTACAGCTGTCAAAACATTTTCTAGCACTACTATTAAAATAATGAATTTAAAGTGACAACATGAATACCGCTAATCCTGTGGAGGAGGAAAGGAAACAGCTAAGTTGACTAGTATAGGTATTTTTTACATATTTCTTCTCAAAGTATGGGAAACATATCTTACCGTAGTTGAACTGACTGTTTGACTTTTCACAGTTGATGATGTTAAACCGGTAACCAACACCAGTTTTCATTCCACTGACTTCAAAGTAAAACCACTGATGATAATGATTGCTATTTATATCTGAGTTCAGAATTAGATCATACTCATTTCTGAAAATTAACAAAAGCATATTAATGATCATAAGAAGCAGAAATAAAAGGCCTAAACCATGAAAAGTAGAGTTGAAATATCTTACTTTCTGATCTGAATAACTTTGCGTAGGTTTCCAGATTCAAATTTGGAATTAAACTTCAAAACATCTGCCTCTTCTGGTACAGAACAGCTATGAGTAGAAAAAGGAACCAAAATGAATAAAACAAACTCAACTAAACCAAATAGCTTTCTTTTAGTCCTCACTTGGCAATTCAGAAATTATTTTGATCCTTTCTCCAAATACAGCCTGGATAGTAAAAACAGTGTTATGTCAGATGAAACTTTGTATGAAATCTGCTGTAAATATTATGAGACACATTACAGAGAAAGTAGAACTGGCTTAGAGTATTACTTGAATATTGTATACAGAAAGGTAAAAACTTACCTCAAATTATCAAGGTCATACACAACTCTATCTATAATGTCATTTTGATAAATCATCCTTTCAATATCTTGGCAGATTTTTGTCCTAAAAAAGAAAAGCAGAGTTCTCATTTAAATTGTTCACTTACCATTTCCAATCACAAAAGAGAAATTGCCTCATATAAGGAAACTAACAATGTTGACATGAAGACAGTGGAACAGCTCAGACAGACCTCAGTTTCACCCCCACTTATGTGTGCAAACTCAAGGTGTACTTAAGTTTAAACACCTGCATTCACAGCTAATTGAATCCAGTATTTGTATTTGAGGGAACTGAGTTTTCATGCACACAACTCACTGGGTTTTATCTGAAGGAAAAAAAATGCAGTTTTATACTTTATAATAGAAGCAGAAAATACTCAAACATTACTTATGTTAATGCTTTAATCCATGACAACACTTGATAACATTAGTAACTTACATGAATACTACCATAACCAAAATTAAAGAGTTTTAGAGAGTAGGTCGTACAGTGAGTGTGTTAGTGAACTAGCTTTTCACCTCTGGAGATCTAGGCTCATTTATGACTACATAACAAATAAGAAAGAATTTGGTGATGTCAGCCAAATGTCAGGTGTGTGCTTATCCAGATCATAAAACCATTGCACAACTGGCAGTATCTAGGTCCTGGCTTGCAAAAGTAAGAATGTGTTGCAGTTCAAGTATGAAATATAGTGGCAGAGCTGTGTGGAAAAGCTTGCACAGCACCTGCAATAAGAAGAAAAGGAGGCAGATTAACAATGAAGAATACAGAAACAGAATGCTAAAGTACATTCAGGCTGGAAATTCTCAATTAAAATAAATACTGTTAACAAAAGAGAAACAGAGGGCAAGTGCACAACGATAGCACATTTTATTAAATTGGTATTAACTGAAAAAGAAGTCACAAGTTCAAGGTACTGACAACATTGTGACAAGGCTGACTAACCACAATCCATCTGAATAGGTTCAGCTGAGGACAGAATTACAGATTTTTGACCTTACACTTGATCTTAGATAACTCATTCCATCTTGACATGCCTCAGCTCTAAACTGCCATAACACTTCCTAATATCACAGGAGTGTTGCCAAGACAAAATCCATCAATGAAAATTCATAAGAAGTATTTTATAAATAATAATGGCATTTAAACACCATCATAATAACTAGTGTAGGTCAAAGCAAAGAAGAAATAGTATTCAAGACACTCAAAAGAAGGAAAAGTAGTAGGAGATATTTTCACGCTCCGAAAAATGAAGATAAGCTATTCAAAGAAAATTAAAGGAAAAAAAAATATAGAACCAACACTGTTGATGTGAGCCTGTGCTTAGAGATTACTCTTTTGTGGATCCTGATGACTAGAAAACACTAAAGTGCACTGAAAAAAACCCCAACCCAACCAAATTTTTAAGGAACAGAAGAAAGTAGAAATTTAAACCCAAATTTATAGGGTATTCTACTATATAATAATTTTTTTCCTGAAAAGATACCGTAGTATGAAATGCTTCAGCTATTATCAATTTAATTTATCCAAACAATAACATATTGGCAAGATATTTGGTGATAATTACATGCTCCTAAATTTAAAAGAGAAAGAAAAAGCACTCCAAAGCACAAATTCAGTAACATTTAATCTCCTGGCACACTGCAAGACTAAAAAAAAATCCCAAACCCTACATTGTTCTAATTAAAGTAAGAAGAATATCCATTAAGTCACACCTTAGACCGTACACAATATTTTCTCAAATTACATGGATGGATTAGACCAATCATTTATTTTCTAAATAAGACTTACCCAATGAGCAGTAACTAAGTGCTTACACTACAGACAACATAAATCACACTGAATGTCAGGAGTTTGGACACAGTTTTGTAAAAGACTTTAAAGCTTTTCCATGTTCCCTACCAAACTAGTTGTTACAATCCACTACAAACTATGAAATTATAAAAAGATTACACCTTTTTTAAATAAGTTTCAGAAGTTTGTTATGTTGCAGAAGACTGAGTCATTTGTAGAAAACCAAATTCTTAAAACAGTGTTCCTTAAAAATGTGATGCAAGATTTTTGATTCAAGTTTAGCTACATTACCTGGTATTTCATTCTATTTCACACAAGACCTCAGAAAGTTACTTTCAACATAAAAAACACAACATAAATAAAACATTTTCAAGTTTAAATATACCCTAAAATTATCTTCATGGTCTAGAAATCAGCCTTATGTATAATTGTATGAGGTTTATTTTCCCAGTTCCTGTATACAACAATGAGCCCTGGAATGATAAACTATACCTGACTTCACTCAATTTTATTCAGGAGAATTTAGAATTATTAATTATTACAAAAACATACATAAGGATTTGCAAGATTTGCTCAAATGCAGTTCTTAGGTAATTTAATTCCTGACTCAATACTATCTCCCTTCTAAATCAGGTGAATCTATCTAATAAATAGCCTGCTAGGGAAGATTCTCCTTCAGCACTGAACAATACATCCATTATGTCATTAGTGTTTCAGCACCTGTTATGTCACTACAAAGATCACTTTTCCATGACTTGTGTGAAACAGCTGAAGGATTTTCATTCAACCACCTAAAGACACTTAATCTCTTAATCATTTTAATACCTAAATATAAATACAAAGAAACTCATTAAGTTGGTTATAGTTATGAGTATAAAGGTGAAGGCATTCAACCTAGTAATTCGGTAAGTGGCGAGGTCTCATAACTACTACTACATGTTCTCCTGGTGTACTCACGTGTCTTTGCAGTAACTCACTATGTGTATTAGCCAGCTCTTTATACCACTTCTGCAAATTATTCTGAAGAATCTCATCACTCTTCATCATCTTCTATTATCTCTCAGTGAAGAGAGACAAGGGTGTGTTGACGTTTTTGTTGTATATCATTCTGCAGGACCTAACACAACTTGCATCCCCTGCATTTGTTACCTCTAAACTCTTTTGTACGATGGACACTAAAGTCAAACACTTTAGTGTATTAATTTTTTAACTTTTCCCACTATGTTTCCCTGAAAGACAGATTTTAAGTCCAGCAGAGAAAAGAGGTGAAGCATCTTTTAACTATTAACTGTCCTATCTTTGCTAAGACCTGAAAGGAGGATTCAGGTGAGAATGCTTTTCTTTGGATGACGGTGTGGTTCTGTAGGTTGGTTTGTTATTTTGCAAACTACAAAATTTACATGGGAAATGGTGGGAGGGCAGAAAGGAAGCATATAAATTGAATTTTGTACTTAGAAATTGAACTCCAGAATTAGCAATCACGTAATCAGGCTGTGTTCTTCTTTATGGTTCTGCACTGATCAATCCGTATTCACCTACCTTCAAACTGCTTTTCACAGGAAACAGTTTTAAATGCCAAAGTAAACAGTGCAATGCTGCTTGTCAATCACAGCATAGCTAGGGTTAGGTGGGACCTCTGGAGATCATCAGGTTAATCTCATCCTAAACACTGTTTCTCAAAGGAATGAAAACAACAACAAAAAAAGGAGTATGGTAACTCACCTCTGCACCCCATATGGCCTTTCCAGAATAGGTTCCTTAAATGGGGGTGGAATATGGCCAAAATAATCCGGATAGGCCACTTCTGAGTAATCTGGAATAGACTTTGTGTTCTTCACTATTTCAAGATAAAGATCACAGTCATGAACTGGTGAAACATCAGAAACTTGAAGCATGACATGTTCTCCTGATGAACTAGATCTGGAATCCCCCTCCTCCTCTGAATCCACTCCAGTGTAGCAGAGTTTTCCCAGGTGGACAGATGGTCCTTCAAAGAGACTACCTCCAGAGGGTGAAACACGATCACAGGATTTACTACAAGCGAGTGTGGTAGGGCTAGCTTTGCTTTCCTTCTTTACTACAGACCCTGTATCATAATATTGATCATTTTTTGCACTGTTTTGGAGACTGATTCTGTCCAAGCCTTTCACAATTTCTTGGCTTAGACACTGGCTTGATGGAAGCGTGTTTTTTTGATCATTTTGCTGATGTAAATCACTGTCTTTCACGTTATCTTTCTTTGGTAGTCCCAGAAACACTGGCCTTCTATTGTATCCCTCTGTCAATAAAGGACTGCACACCTTTAAAGCAACTCCTTTTGTTGACGGATTTGCTTCAGCAGAGTTCTCCTCACTGGCTGTAGGAACAACAATAGGTCCACTCATATTTGCATCAGGTGCAAAAGGCTTTGGTTCCTTGGAAACTAAGTCCAATTCCTTAAAAAACAAAGGTGAAAAAATAATTTTAAAAATTATTAATAAAAAAAAGTAAACAGTTCCCAAGTTTCATGTATATTAGAAACATTTCTCTTTCCTTGATTTAAATGCAATTTAAAAGGTGACAGCTGTTATAAAGCATCAGAGTAATGAAGTTTCATCTTTTGCAAGAAGGCCTGTAAGCAATAACAAGGAGTTAATTAATAACAAAGTAAAAAGTCCATGTTATTGCCCATGATATTTTAACTACCTATTTTAAGTAGGTTCACAGCATTTAAGGAGATGCCTAATACAATGAAGCACTCTCAGAAATCTCACATCCTTCTTCAGTATTTTACTTTCTCCTGAATGCAGTATTCAGACATCAGAAAACAGTATTCCTTTACATCTACCCACAGTACCCCCTTCTCAATATGACTGAAGCAACCGTAACAGCTAACAAAATAAACTAGGATAAAGTACTCCCATATGTAGGTCCAGATCTGCAGACCCATGATTCTTGGCTACAGGAACTATCCACCAAAAAAAGAACACAAAAGTATATTCCAGAGTCAACCTGACATGGCCAAAAATGTCCTGGGAATCATATACTTTACCTGAAAGTTTTCCGAAAGTTCTGGGAAAAATTGCTCATACATTTTCAGTTCTTCCATGGATCTTCCCAATTCCCGTGTAGGTTTCAGTTTATTAATATCAGTCTCAATATCGTCATTCTGAAAGATGACCAGAACAAATTAATCTTGCATCCAAAATTAATGAACTTCTACAACATTAATCTGAAACATTCGCTTTTACTCCTGACACATCCATGCTCTAAAAGATAAAATATCACTATTTCTAAACTAGCTGAACTGCAGCTTTCACCACGAAGATTTAGACTGCTTAGCATTATTAGCACGCCTAAGCCTCCATTTCAACAACAACATTACAAACATCTCAATTTTCTTGCTTTCATCCAAATGTATTATACACAGATATGAGCTTTTACATTAAATCAGTGCATCTTCCCAGTATTGCAACTTGGAATGTGAAGGCTTCACATGATTGCAGTGATAATGCAATACTGCATCCATGGAAGATATTCCCTCCATCAGGGCTCATGAGATCCTTGATTAAAATATTTCTTTCCAGTTCACGAACAAACAATTCAATTAACTCCTAAATATACGTAACATAAAAATACAGAATTAGGTAGTTCTGACCAAATATCCATCCATGTACCGCCTGGCAGCAGGAGAACAGAATACCTCCCCTAAGTGGTGGAACAGTGAGAGGTATGATATCTGCCTCTACAGCTGGTTGAACTTCAGCTACCTTGCTGAAACACTAATCTAGTCAATCCCAGTCCAGAATGCTGGAAAAGGTTAGAGCAGCTCCTACATATGGACCAGCTTATGTGAGAAAAGCAGGCTGAGAGAAGCACAAGTTGGGAACAGAACACTGCTAAAGGAGCCTGTGGTTCTCTTCCACTGCACTTCAGATACATCAAGTGTGAAGGAAACAAATTTTGATAAAAATCCTGAAGCAATCTGAACAAAAATGGTTGATATTTTCAAGGAGCACCCACCTTCTTTAAGTTTCTGAAGCCTTTTTAATTTTAGAAATTGCCCTGAAAAATTCTGAAACTGCTTCTAACACTTAAAATGCCAGATTCAAGCAGCTTAAATAAAAAATTGCTATACCTGACTTTTACCTATTAATTTTGTTTCTACCAACCTTAAAATGTTGGTCCTTGTCATCATCTATTTCAGTTTCAGTTTCAGCTTCTGTTTCGGTTTCTATTTCAGCATCATCGTTATCATCACTTTCATCTACTACATCATCCACTACAACACAAAAAGGTCTCTAAGTCAGATTATACATTTAATTAAATTATACATGCTTGAAGAAGATTTTCTATGTTCTCAGTTTATTTTCTTTTTCACCTACTCCTTGAAAAAAAAATGTGAAAACCAACCAGTAAACTAGTGCTGGGGGTCTTTTGTTAAGTTTTCTCAAAGTGTTTTCCACGCAGGAAACTTGCTGATTGTCACTAAAACGCTCATTCAGATTTTCTAGTGTACTCAGAATGACTACATGTACTGCTTTTACAATACTGACTATACAAGATTATACTTCTAATAAACCCAGACCTCTACCCACTCCCCAACATTCCACATGTCTTAAAGCACTATGTATCCTATTTCTTTAGGTTTTTCACTTCTTTTTATAACAGATAACAAACTTATTAAAAACAATGTATCACTAGTTCACTTAAACCAGGACATTATACAGTACCAATCTACTGTATTAAGCAGAGACTTAATTTCTGTGGGTTTTGAAACACACTTCTACATTAATTTCCTACTTCGAAGACAAAACTTAAACAATCTTTGAACTACTGGGGTCTGACTCATATGAACCTCAATAGGATAGCCTATTTCTTTCAGACTATGATCACATTTTGTTTCAGGAGATATCATGAATAAAAGATATTCATAAGCTGACTTTGACCCTTCATTTTAGAGTAACTTTCTGACAGCAACTTCATTAGCTGCTTACCAGGTCTGAAGCTGCTTCACCTTATCAGAATATGTATTAATTATCTGAAAATAGTGAAAGGTGTTCACAATGGGATGAATTGATCTCCTACAAAGAACCATATAAATGTTTTACAGTACAGTGTTTTCTAAGAGACAGCAACACTTCAAGAAAGCAGCTCTACTTTCTCATCATGTAAATGATGGAGCAACCACAATAACAGAAAAAAGCCAGTGCTTCAAATGGCACACATTTATCTAAATTCATCACATCCTAACTTCTCAAAGTAACAGAAAGAAAGGAAAGGATACATATTCCTGTATGACAAGATGTACACGACAACACATTTCATACAGGAGAATATATACTCCGCATGAGTTGGAAGGAGAGACCATTTACACTTGAATACAGCCTATTCTTTACACTTCAGAGTTTGATGAACATCACCTTTTAGACCTTGTTTCCTCTTTTATTTTATAACCACTTGTGTTTGGACAAAATTTCTATCACTTTAAACTTAACATTAGAAATTGGTGCTCCACACCAACAGCCACAGATGCTTTGCTTGTTGTGAAGTGTCTCAGAGTCCTTTTAGCACACAACACAGATAAGTGCAATTGATTCCACCTTCCATAAAGCAAAATTAGACATTACCCAAAGACAAGGTACTACAAAATCACCATACCATCAGGAGGCAAACTGTACAGCTGAGCCACAGGACCACTGGCAGGAATAACTGGGAGTTGGAAATGGAAAGCACTTTTAATAGTTGGCAAAGGAAGACGATTTTTGGGAAAACATTTTCTCATTATTAGGCTGGATGTATTGACGAGAGGATCAAGAGTTCTTACTGCAAGGCACTCCTGTTAACAGGAAAATAAAGAAAATTATTTCTCAAATAAACTGCATTTATATCCTATTTACAAAAAAAATTGGTTCATGTCTTCTTTGAAGAACAGAAAAACTTCTACAAACTCAAATTCACCTTTCTTAAAAATCCAAACTTAAAAATAGGAAGGCATTTTCACCTCCTCTTCTTTAAAACTAAGTTCAACTGCCCCTCCCAGAGATAACCACAGCAGAATAACAGCAAATATAAATTTAATTCTATACCCTTTCAATGTTTCAGTGTGGTCCAGAATATAATCCTTACTTCCATAGTCAGGAATGACCATGAATTTCATAAAAGAAATAAGACAAACTTGAGGCCATAGCCAAAGAGGCAAAAATAACAACCTTAAAAAATCCTATCAGGATAAACTTACCTGTGAAGTGTTGTAAAGAATTTTCATCCCATTGGCATCAAGAAATGCTTTTCTTCCCAGTTTGATGTTTGTAACACTTTTAATGCACTGTAACACTCCTTTACGTATCAGCATGTATCTGTGTCGACCATCGTGACGGTGCCAATCAACATAAAGCGTTAAAAGCACCTGCACATATCCTCTGTCTACTGCTCTCCTGGCATTTGTTTCTTTGCAAAAAAAGTTAGGAAAGAAAATTAAAATAGCCCAGGGACTTCAATATTTCAAATTTCACTTTCAATGTTTAAAGTATTCTATTTATCCAAGTGACTGAATTGTTTCAGTTTTAGAAGTATTTTAGTCACTCTTAGCAGAGTTTTACATCAACCTAAACAGAAATGACAGGATAACTAAGACCAGTAGCCTAAACTTCATTCTTAGAACAATTAATATAATTTTCATGGTTTACTAGAAGAACAGCATGCATTACACTTAAAGGCAATTGTAAGATGCTGTCACCCAGCAAATTATAAAGCAAAAATATTTCTACCAAGTATATCAATCACTATCCACACGCACTGTCTACATCCAAGATTTGAAACACACTTCTTTTTTTCACTTGCAATCTATACACTTTTAGAACTATTAGTCAAATTTCATAAGCTGGAAATACTTCTACCCTAAAGACTGGGTAATCAGTATGACAGCAGGAATATTATAGTAGACTAATGTCATTACGAAAATATTTAATTATATAAAGTGTATGAAGTTACAAGTTAAAACCACTAAGGAGAAGACAGCCCTAAATAAATGAACAAGACTTCCTGTTTTAAAGACACACCTTCTGAATACTTCATTTTCCTCTCCAATATTGAAGTTTAACTGCCAATTTACAGAATAGCATATGGACAATAATTTGGAAATATTTTGTTCCCTAAACTTCCCAAGGAGAAATTGCAAAATTCATAAATAGACAAACCTGTAAGACCAAGGTATCACACTGAATAAATACGAATAAACTCAGCACCCTGTGATAGGCAGTACAGGAATTTCCCACTCTTAGCGTGAAATGGTTTTCTGTAAATCTCATCACATCTCAATTCTTATTCAACTCTACTAAAACTACTACGAATGCTGTCACTTTAACACAACTCTTAGGAGAAAATGAGTTTTTAATTCCTTGAACCAATGCTGGTTCAAAATCTGCAAAGATGACACTTATGAGGATCAATTGCTGCAGGCTGAGACAGTCCATGTCTGGAAACACAACATTGGTTTTGTTACACCTTTAATTCCACTTCATGAGCATCACTGACAGATTTGTTAACGGGACCCAAGTTCTAATTACTCAGGAAGGTACTGAAGAATACCTGTATTTTCCCTAGCCATCCAACAGATATTTTCAGATGCATGTGTAAAAAAGAGGCACGGGAGTTAAGCTACAGACTATTCTATTACTGAATAGTTGAGGTGAGTGAATGATAGAAGTTTTTTGTCCACCTTGGATCCAGATCAGTCCTGCAGAAGCAGTGCAGCCCTTCTGCTGCATTACTGATGAAACAGTAACCAAGTATTAAACATACACGTATATACAACATAAATAAAGCACCAGAAACTGCAGATGAGACTTATTTCTGGGTTTCCTAGCCTTATTTTTGTTTTCGCCACCGATTTAATTAGTTTTACTGTGTCAATATATACACACACACCCATTATAACTCAAGTAGATATTTTCTTGTAGTCAAACACTTACTTGATTTTAGCAATGCAGCAAGTGTGTCTAAAGCAACCCTGTCAACATAACAAGAAAAGTCAAAACAGCAACCAACCAGTAAGCTTAATCTACAATACTGTAAAACTATACAAAATATTTACTGCTTATAGACTTATAAAGAGTCTAAATTCATGTTTTCCTGGTTGCACTGTAGCACAGACTTCACTTTTATATTTTACTTTACTAGAAGACCACATCTCTCTGCTATATCTGAAGTCTGCTGACAAAACTTAAAAATACCAATGCTATGTCTATACAAACTTCCAGCTTTTACAAAATCACTGTGACAATGTCATGTTTATGACCAACACTCACTGGTTGTGATACTGTGAAATTTGTGTCTTTGTTAGCAGCAGAACAAGTACTTCCACAAAGTAAAGGGCATTATTTTAGAAAACTGTATGTCAATACTGGCAGTATATGAATATACTGAGAAGCAATGCCCATCAGTCCGTACTACAACACACGATGGTCAGCAGAACATTTTTCTTGTACCCAAAGATCTTCTCTCAATTCAACTGCGCAACTACAAAACGTATATACTTATTTTTCCCCTCTTTCTGAAGACAGACTTGGTGTATCTGATCTTAGACCATAAAAAAGGATATCATGATTAGTCACATCATAGAATGGTATGTTCATACCTGGAATTTTAGCTGAGCCTTAAAGGAACAGGAAGGACATGCTTTTTGAACACTACTCCTGTCACCACAAATATCAGATTTTGATCACACAATGCTATTTCTTTTGTAATGAAGTTAGAATATGCACAATATGAGATTAATACTTTGTTAATCAGATGATTTTAGTTTTCCACTGGTATATAATACACTTTCTTGAAGTACATATTTTCATTATGTAAAGTATTATCTTCAGTTTCATACATTTAGCTACTTTTTAACCCTACATTCACCCAAAAAAACTAATCCAAATCAAAAAAACCCCAACAAACAAAAAACCCCAAAACCTACAGCCAACATCAGAGTGAGAATCTAAAGTCACCACTCCAACCTACACAGTGGATTTTAATTTTTTTAACACACAACAGCCCACTAGACAAAAGCTGGGGCTTCCTCTTCTATGTTTCATGCTCTTGCTCTGAACATCTATTTGCTTTGCAGAAAAATGGAAAGAAAATTCTATTACCAAATAAAAGGGACAGTGACACACTAAAAGCACAAAGCAGATCACAGAATATGCTGAATTGGAAGAGGGACACAAGGATCATCAGGTCCAGCTCCTGGCTCTGCACAGCACCACCTCCAAGAGTCACACCCTGTGCCTGAGAGCACTGTATGAATGCTCTTGAACTCTGTCAGGCTTGGTGTTATAGAAACAAACTGAAAAATGATGGCATTGTCTTGATCTGCTTGTTATGATTTGGAGTTAACCACTGTACAGTTTCCATGCAGGAATATAAGAAATTTAAAAAAAAAAAGTATTATTTTCCCAGACTAGACATTCAAATACTTCATGTTACTTTACTGGGGAAGATTAAAATCTCTCGTACTTGTGGTACTCCTTCCTATCTCCCTTCACTTTAAATATTAACTGCATTTGATTTCTCCAATATTGCTTTAAATTTACAAGTAAGTTTTGAAAAAACATACAAGGTTTTACCATATAGTATATTAAAGAAATCTTACTTACTTCATAAGGCTAGTGTTCTTTTTACTAAAAGGACCAATGATCTTAAACAGCAGTTCTACTACTCCATTCTTTCCCAGAGATACTGCATTTACAGCTGGAAGTTAAAAGCAATCCATTTTAATATAATGTAGGCAAAAGAAAAAGATCAATATACTCAAAACTAAAATTCTCACAAGTTAATTTTGAAGTACAAAGAATTCCAGACATTTTTGTCCCTTAAGACCTACAGTGACAAGCAGACACTACTCTGCACATAATTAGCACGATGATCCTATCCTGATAGAACTTGGAAAAGAAGAAAACTTAATTATTACTTTTAAATAAAACCACATACTACTTCTGATACAGGCTTCTGCTTTCTTTGTTAGTAAGATAAAACACAAAAGGAATTTTCTTTAGAGAAATTCACACTTTATTGAAACAGTAGGTTTTCTAAAATTTCAGTTTCTATGACTTGTTGCTACCCTTCAGTACTTGGACAAACAGGTATATTCACCAGGATTTGAAATCCAAGAGTCTACTATAAAATTTTAAAATGCTAATATAGTATAGTTTTCCTGAACTACAGTTTATGAATATATGTTCTCAGGACAAAAAAAAAATAAAAGTAATCTATTTGAAAGGAGGCAAATGAAAACAA
This sequence comes from Cossypha heuglini, assembly GCA_027576195.1. Lineage (NCBI taxonomy): Eukaryota > Metazoa > Chordata > Aves > Passeriformes > Muscicapidae > Cossypha > Cossypha heuglini. Next base: position 30,992,190 of record JAODKT010001744.1, read on the forward strand.
ATTATGTTAAGACCTATGTCAGAGAAATATGTGCTTAAAGTGTATATTTGAAATCCAACAGCCAACCAAAAATACAAACTGCTGACACAGGCAAGAAATTCCATTCCTGACTGAATTTAGCAATATATTCTCCTAACAAACTAGGAAGAGACAGCCAAGAATTTACTTCAACATAATAAATGCTATTATCACTGCAGAATTTAGTATGTGAACCCAGGTGGCAATTTCATCATCATTAGCAGCAACATCATACCAGAATCTAAGTGAAGTTAGGACTTATTCTAATAGTAACTGCACACAAACTTGAAGAAGTACTACTCATTAGAATATTACAAACTACTATTTCTTTTCATAAAGAGTGAGGAACACAGAAAAATAAAACTGATCTAAGAAGTCAAATTAGAGACTCAGTCACATTTTCAGGATGAAGCAAGTTTTCACATAAGCAGTGTAACTTATGTAACTACCTCTATCAGACTTCTCATTTTGGAAGCATTTTACCTCATTGTCACGCAGCTCAACAGAAATAAAGCTTCCATGTTTTGAAAACACTAGGACTTTATTAATTATAGCTGCTCATGTGAACGACCTGAAAACATAATCTTACAGATTATCAAATCAGTTCTCTGGGAAACGCATGGCCATGTTTTCAATTTCTAGCACTTAAATAAGAAGATTAACAATCATTTCAAGCTCAAATGAAAAAAATTAAGAGCATCTAACTGACAGTAGAGATATAGAAAGAACCACACTATTTTTATCAACTTCCTACTGCCTGCCCAAAGAACTAGGCTCTTCTGGAAGATTATTAGTCCAATAGTGAAGAGTGGAGCTCTTGAACAAAAGGTAAGAAAAAGGTTGAATTAAGAAATAATTACGTTAAATTGAATTTTTTTCTGTGTTAACCAAGTTTTAAATTGGTAATAAAGAAACAAAAAAAGATGATAATGAATAATAAAGAGAAGAATTATTTAACTGTTAGTGCTTATGCAAGCAAAATGTTAGCATATCTGGTTTAGAGCTTTAAATATCAGCTTTTATACAAATTAGACATCTCAAAATTCCATGCATCCAATAGCACTGATCAAAAAAAAATTTTTTTTCTAGAATTTAAGCATTTTGAGGGCATATAGAGAAAATTCTCAGGAAAAAAATAGTTTAAATAACTAACATTAAACAAGCACTCGGAGTTAATATTTTAACCTTATCTAGATAAAAAGCTTTATCAACACAGGAAAGAAAATAATTTTCTGCAGTACTTACAGTTGGTTGAATAAACTCTTAATACTTGAAGACATGGCAATACTAGCCTCTGGTTCTGTAAATTATGCTTCACTAAATTCAACGATGTGCTTAGGACACCACTTATTCTTGCTTTCATGCCAATCTTCTTGTCTGACATCAAAGAAACACAAGACTAATCACATTAATTTTGAAATTGTTAAAAAAAAATAGAAGTTAAATGTCTGAATTCTTTGACTGATGTGAACTCTGCTTATCTATTTTCCATCATTCTTTCCTCTCCTCTAATTTACTCCCTTTTTTTTCTTCTCTACCAATTCTGAGTATGTGGATGCTTACACAATAACAGAAAAAAAATTTCTAAGTTTCAACTATAAAACTGTAATTATTAAGCCATAATATCACCTTTTTGACCAATTTTTGCAAGAAGAGTATGAAGAAGCACCATTAGTTCTTCATTTGGTGGAGAGTCTTTGCTGGCAGTCAAAAGCAGCTGTAACAAGATCTGTGTCCCTCCTTTGGTGACTACGACACTTGCTCTCCGACCACCACCTAGAAATTATAATTGAGCTGATACATCTACAGCCAAGAACAATTAAACATCTAAGATACAGTTATCATGAAGTCAGTCTTTAGAACAGCAGTTTTTTCTTTATACGTGACTGCACTATGCAAGAACATGACAGATTTACACTTATAGCAACATAAACTATTGTGTAGGATTATTAGAAAGGTAACTTCAGTCTTTATTTTAGTTCTGCATATGCTTCAGAAAACAACAACAAACAAAAACCAAAACAATGATCATTTAAAAACCCAACAACAATAAAAAGTAACTAGCGAAAACAAACAAAAAATATCTGAAAAAGAAAGCATAAGTATAATCATATATTATTCCTTAATGAAAACTTACCAACGGAGACTATCTCAATGAGAATATTCAATATATTTAGAATAGTTTGAAGATCTCTTGTATTCTGCAATTAAAAAGAGAGATCTGTGTTTAACATAGCAGTCTAACACAATGGTTTGGATACTTAAAGCTAGGAGGCCGCCGCAAAATCAAGTAGAACCTCAGATGTACCCATGTAGCAACCATCCCACTGTGCAGCCCAAATTAACCATAAAACCAATTAAAACATATTTTGTAGTATGGGACATCAATTAGAACTGAAAGGTGACAAGCAATTCCTTGAATATCTAAATATAAGGGAGAGAAATTCACAAGTAGGTTACTTTAAGATAGTATCGATTCGTAACAGAACAACACAAGTTTTGAAGACTCCATAGGATAACAGTATATTTCATAACACAAATATAATAATAAATATATACATTTAATAATGATAAAATGCAAATGCTATGAACCTACAACCACAAAAATTAAAAAGATTTTACCTCTAGGGTTGACAGAATAACATCTATTCCAGTAGAGCCCTTAGATGTAATCTCTTTCCTGGTTTTTTCTGTCAGAGAAAAAGACCAATACTGGCTTGCAGAAAAAAATATGTTATCATCTACAGATTGACAGGAAAATTTACACTGAAAATAATAAAACTTATTTAAAAATGCATATATGTATATAGAGCTAAGTAAAAGACTTAAGCAATTTTAAAACAAATTTTTGTTTTTAATTGTTCAACAACCTTGTGATGGCCCAAAAAAAGGAAAGAAAAATATCACTAAGAAAGCTGCCTTCCAGATACTTCTGCTTTTCATTTATATATACAGACAGACATATATACATATGAAGTGAATTATTACTTAAATTACAGCTATTTGACAACACAAAATGGACTCGGCACTACCAATACTATACTAGATACATTAAACATGGTCTTAAACTTATGTTTTCAACAATCAGTGACAAAAACAGTTGGACAATCAAGTTCGCTGAACAAAAACTTAAGTCCAAGGCTGGAGACACAAGAAGCCAGGATCAAAAGGGAAACTATTAAAACCACAAAGCTTAGATAATTACCTTGACTCTGGACCATATGAAGGATCTTTGAGGTAACATATCTGGCATTGTCTGATTCTCCTGATACAGAGCCCACATTGATCTTCTCCAGCTGTGACAACAGGGATAAAGTCCGAGAACTGGCAGGAACACTACAAGAAAGATACGATTTTTCCATCTAAATCAGAGAAAAAAGCTCCTAACAACAGAAACTCTATGCTAGAGTAATGGCTGTAGCTAATTCACTTCCATATTTTATCTGGATTGGAAAACAGTCTTAATTCTCAATTCTGGCAAATTTACAGATTTTGCAAAGCCTGCACTGCAGCAGACTAATTGTATGCAACAGCATGTCCAAGGCTAACTGTGAATAGGGAAATCAGTTGCAGCAAATAAGTGCAGCTATAGGTATAAATGTTGTTCATCTATGTCATCTAGAGTGACTTATATTTAATAATTTCTGTTAAGTGACAGGATACCGTATCAAACCTGCCATTCAAGGAAAAACTGGTTACAAACAGTCCAAAAGAGTGTGTGTCTTATGGGATGGCACTTCAGAAAAGGAAGAAAAGAATGTCATTTGTGAAGTGAGCAAACTAGCACACATCAGCGGAAGAAAAAAAACTTATGAAGGCTTCCAGAATTATCATCCAAGTTTGGATTCATTTTGAATCCAAGGGTATTTTGGCCTGCTGTCAAGGGTTTATGCTAGTTGTAGGCGAGGCACCCTCCAAAGCCACTCACTCCCTCACTGCCCTCTGCAGCCAGACAGAGGAGAAAAATTTTAACAAAAGCTTCATGGGTTGAGACAAGGACTTGGAGAGATCACTCACCAAATACATTCATGGGCAAAACAGGCTCAACCTAGAGATATGAGGTGAATTTATTACTGACAAAATCAGAGTTGGATAATGAGAAGTAAAATAACACCTTAAAAACAGTTTCCTGCCACCCTTCCCTCCTTCCAGCTCTGCCTCCTACCCCAGCAGTGCAGGGAGACAGGGAATGGGGGTTATGGTCAGCTCATCACCCGAGGCTTCTGCTGCTGCTCAGGGAGAGGACTCATTCCCCACCTGCACCATGGGGTCCCTCCCATGGGAGACAGTTCTCCATTAATTTGTCCAATGTGAGTCCATCTCACGAGCAACAGCTCTCAGTGACCTGCTGCAAAGTGAGTCCCTCCCATGGGCAGCAGTCCTCCCAAACTGCTGCAGCCTGGGTCCCTCTTTTACAGGATACAAATCCTGCAAGGACAGGCTGCTCCAGCATGGGGCCTCTCTTGAGCTCACAGACTGCTTTGTGCATCCACCTGTTCCAGTGGGGGCTGTTTGGGCTGCAGGTGATCTCTGCATCCCTGTGATCCTCCGTGGCTGCAGGGGCACAGCTGCCTCACCCCGGGCTGTCTGCGCCAGGGGCTGCAGGGGAATCTCAGCTCCAGTGCCTGGAGCACCTCCTGCCCCTTCTCCACTGACCTTGGTGCCTGCAGAGCTGTTCCTCTCTCGTGTTCTCACCCACTCTTCTCTGGCCACAATTACATCTACACAGTAACCTTTTCTTCTTTCATCTCGTATCTGTTATCACAGGAGTGTTACCACCATATCTGACCAGCCCAGCCTCGGCCAGTGGCATGTTCATCTTTGGAGCCACCGGGGACTGGCTCTGCCAGACATGGGGGAAACTTCCAGCAGTTTCTCACAGAAACCACCACTGCAGCCACCCCCCCGACTCTCAAAACCAGCAAACCCAATACTCCTGCCAACAAAACATTGGCTTCAAAATGTATTTTAGTATAAGACACCACTTCAGACATTTGTACAGACAGATAGACTACAAAGAAAGAATTGCTCTAAGTGTTTATTCTAAACAGAGTCAGTATAGAAACTGTTTTATTTCTCCTATACTTTTAGATCATAACAATTATTCAGAATAGTTTTGAGATTCACATTCCTACATGTCCGTAATTTTTAAACATGGTTAATATTTTAACTGTAGTCATCAATTAACTACAGGAAACTATGACTTCCATGCATTGACTACCTTGGCTTTTCATTCATAACATTAGAGTCCTACAATAATTCATTTTATACACACACTGCTCTATCTACAATAAAACTAAAGTCTACAATAGTAGCTTTATGAGTACAGTCAGTTTTGTTTAACACAATGAGGAATTACTATTCCTTGATTTATATCTTACACCTGTGTAAAGGTTTCACACTTAACTCTACTAAAATGTTAAAATCAGGGGAAAGGTTAGCTGAGGGCAAAAGTTATACTGCCAAGAAAGCCAATTGATGTAAGAGCTTCACAGGAAACTGCTTCCACTACTCTCACTTTTCCACACTGACATCTAAATGAGAAGCATAGCCAAAAATCAATTTCAGATTACAGATGATACTTACAAGCTGATAACAACAGGAATAAGAAATTGTTATATTAATTATAGCTCTTAAATACAAGTAATTTTATATTGTGAAGTAAGCCTATCACCTTCTCAGGTATTTACTAGACTTTGATTTAATTTTTTAAAAAATTAATTATTTTTTTAAAATTATTAAAATTTTAAT
>JAODKT010001744.1:31003271-31017584 GCA_027576195.1 Cossypha heuglini
TTAAAAAATTAATTTAATCTAAATTAAATCTGCCTTGGATGCTGAAACATTAATTTCCTTCTGTAAGTAAAGCATAATCACTCCAATCCTCTCTCATCATCTATTACCATGCTGAATAGCATAAAGCCATTATTGTTTGTATAATCTTTGTTTCACTTATTTCTGCTTCTCCATTTATCCGCTGAACTTGAAATGCTCCAAAATTGGCCCAGTATTGTAATGAAATCCACAAGCTCTGTTGATTCAGTACACAAACTGACCAACTTATATAGGATGTTATCTTCACCAGCTCCACAACCAGAAAGAGTCCAGCCAGCCCAGATATAAGCTGATGTGTAAGCAAACCGCTGCTTCAACTCGTGCGTGTGCGTATCACTTCCATTGTGGTATACCATTGGTCCCACAATGAAATTAATGTAGTTAAAGCTGAAAATAGCCCAAGAAAGCAAAGCTGATGCTCAGGAGGAGTAAGACTGAGACTAAGACTAATAGTAGTAGCAGTAGTATAATAGCAATAATAATAACAACAAGAACAATAATTTTTTTAAAACTTTTTGCAAAAATAAAATTCATTTATAGGCATTAAATGTCAGAGCAAACCTGATATTTGACTGGTGCAGCCTGGAAAATTCAAGCAACACTGACACACAGAAGCTATTTACCGTCTATAGGAAGCTGTCATTTAACATAATTCCTCTGTAGTTAATAAAAGCTTTAAAAGGTTTAGGTAGGGTAAATGATTCTCAGTACTGAGTATGACAACATAAGTTCTAAGATTTAGAATTATAATCTCCTCCTGTGGACAGAGTTTCTATCAACAGCAATAAGTGCTTATCACAGCAGAGGTATCTTTAAAATGGTTTTAGGCTGTTCATCTTGTAAAAAGTCTTCCAACATAAATACAGCTATCTACGTTTCATGTCTTCAGTATACACAATAAAGCATCCTTAAAAATTAACACCAGCCAATGCTGAAATACAAATAAAGTCCTGATTTCCTCTTAGCTATGGCTAAGTTTTCTTTTAAAACAAGAACTACACTCTTATTTACCAATATTCTACACTAATCTACACAGTGGTTATAAAACTATTTGACAGTTTTCAATGCCTGCACAGTATATCAAAAAGACCATAGGAGAGGAATTACAGCAGCCATCCAGACATACAGCAGCAGTCAGTAATATTGCTGTGACCACCCCTTTACCCCAGAACAAAATGTAAGTACAAGTTGTAATGAGATTCTACCATATTTGTAATGTAAACACATATGTTTTGACCAATGAACCATTCAGCATCCAAATCTCAAAGACAGTTCTCCAAAACAGAAAGGCACCATAGAATTCAGTATTTTCAATCCCACAACAAAAAACAATCAGAATAAACTCTGTCTTGTCAGAGGTATGTTTTCTCTCAAGCTGCCAATATCACAGAATCTCAAATGAATGCCCTGAAGACTGTGGCCAAACTTTCATAGTGACCAGACACAGACACAGCAGAAGCCAAAGACTCAGTAGGAAGAGCCAAGACTTTCCCATGCTTGGGCTGTGAAGGCATAAAAGCCCAGGGGCTCCTTTGTTGGTGGTTGCTCCTAGGAGGCACCAGCTCAAGACACTTCTTTGTTACTGCACCGTGAGTAATTTGGTTTGTAGGAGACATTGGAGACTTTGCTAAAGGAAACCTGGGTCAAACTGGTACAAACTCAATGAAGACCAGTCTCAAGAATTCTGACTGGAGTATCCAATATAAATTTGAGTCATCACCCATCTAACTATGGTTTCTACTAGTCAAAAGCCATTGTCAGAAGGAATGCGATGACTCAGACTGACCTCACACACCAACATGCAGCTGTCCAGATCTCCAGCTGCAGTGAGTGCCTGAGCTTGTCACCAATGCTGGAGGACAGCAAAGACAATACGAGACTAGTTTTCCAACAAAGTGAAGAACACTTCTGGCTATTAGGAGTGGCAATTTTCACACCAGGCATTCTAAAGCCTCCTCATAAGAGCACTCTGTCACTAAGAGTTACACAGAGTCTCTACCATCTTTAGTTACTAAAAAACACAACTAGCAGCAGAAGAAACTTCGTAACACCATAAAAACTATTCTCCTCAGATCTGGATAACACCAGGGCTGCTCCTCGTGACATACATATGCCAAAACAGTTCCTGATGATTTGCAAAAATGATTCAATAACCAAAGGCAATTCATTCTTTGTATCCCTGCATTTGAAGGGCTTTCTCCCTGAAGTTTACTATTGTCATTTCAGGCACTTTGTACTATAAATGCAACTGCCCATTATCTGTTCCAATGACATATCTCTCTAAGCACAGTATCTTGCACATATTCCCATCAAATATTCTTAACCATTTTTGGCATTTCACAAGAGTATTTTGAAATAATTTGGTCCTCCAGTAGTTTTGCAGATCTTTTGAGCTTCAAGTTGTCTGTAATTTTAACAACTTTCTTCTCTTACAGATCATTAGTAAAAAAAACAGAATATTTCCCACCATTAGCTACAACCAGAAAGAGAGAGCATATCCAGTAGTAAAATGTGCACCATTTCCTTCTGACAGCTATCAACTGCCACTGATCTAGTATCCAGTCAGTACTCCACTCTGTCCAAAGATAATCAATAACTATTATTCTCTGATAGATTTACACTTTCTTTTAGTTGATCCAGTACAGTTCACATCTCCACAGGCAGGAAGCTCTTTCTTCATCCCACATTCAAATGCTACAGTTCAAAATGCCCCTTGCACCACCACTTTGCTGCAATAAAGGAAGCACACCTTTCCTTATGTCAACTGTTACCAAAACTTAAACACGACTCTAGCTAACCAGAGAGCTTTGTGGATTTCCTCCTTCTCTGGTCAGCAAAGCCACAAGTGGATAATAAGGAAGCATGCCCAGACAGTGAAGAGGACTTCGGGGCTTCACACTTCAAAGGGAACCACCTCAACAAGAAAACACCTTCTCAAGAGAAATTCCTCACTACAGGGACACTTCTTTCACTCCCAAACGATTTAAGCATTTAAATTCTGACCATGAAAAAGTGCTAGATTCACAATCCTCCATTACCCACTGCATACCACTTCCACTATGCAAATGCTAAAACACATCATTGTAGCTTTCCACGTGCCTACCCACAATGAGAAACATAAATCTAAGTCACGGCTTTTCGTAAAAATTAAATTATCTTAGAATGGTTTTTGCCTATTCACCTTGCAAGAAGCCTTAGAAAACATAATAATCAAATGAAAGATGTCATCAGTCTCTCAACTGTACCTACTTCCTCTGAAACTGCTGTTTGCAGTAACCCAGCACACAGATGTATAAGGGAGTTCCTTCTTCCCCCACAGTAAACAGATCTGCATTTTGGCACGTTACCATGAGCCTTTAAAACCTATTTTAAAACAGGTACGCTTCTCATGAGTTTGTCCAGATTTTATTCCAACACAAATAATTTCAAACTATGGGGTGTTTTTCTCAACCACTTCCACAGTTACCAAGTAATCATTAGAGATCTGATACTTCTGATTAGTTCATAGCTATCTCTGTACAGAGAGCCACCATAAGTTATTCACGATTTAGGGAACAACTGTTTTGAATTGCAGGAATGGAAACTTCCATTTGGTCTCTAAGTAAAGAAAAATAAATGGCACTTAAGTAGCAACTCTGTAAATATCTAATATTCTTCATTATAGTTTATGCATTGTAATTCGTGGTATTTTCAAGAATAATCATTGATGACAGAGATCTTGCTTGGCTTATCACAATGCCTAAGGGGCTAGTCTACCAGAAGAACAAAACAGAAGAGGTTTTTTACCATTTATTTTATTTACCCCTCATAAAAACAGGAAAAACCAGTCTGATATCAACCCTAACCTTGCCCCACCTGAAGTCAGCAAGAGGATGATTCTACATACAAGAATTTGAAGTCAAATTTTAAATAGATTTCAAGCTACAAACGTAATTCATAGTAGAGCATGTTCTTCATGAAAATTCACCTCCTCACACAGAAAATAACTGGTACTTCAGAAAATTAAGACTGGAGCCAAAATTCCCAATTTTGCTGACTTTACTTTTTTTTAAAATCTGATCAGATGGCTTGATTTAACAAGGTTTAATCTGTGCTACCTTAAGAAAAAAGTAAGATTGAAAGTCTTTAAATAGTTTCCTGAAGCTTAACAGCGTTCCAGAGATAATCTCACAAATTTCTCAAATGCTAGCTATGACAAGTTCACATGAAGATAACAAACATAGCTTTTCAACCTGACATCTTCTGTATCCCAATCTGAGTTGTCCTAGCTATGTGTTGCACTGCAAAATTGTTGCAGCATGACACACATCTCATGACAAATTCATGGCTTCTTACACAGTATTATAAACTTCTTTAATTCCTTCAGTAGAAATAACTTGCCAATATGTGCATAAAATTATGAAATTAAATTTTCAATTACATTTATCATGTATTTTATATTTGAACATGTCTAACACTAACCGAAAATTTAAAAAGTTATTTATTAAATGTGAAGATACTTTGTGTTTATCAATATTGACTCCCTCAGTGTTTCAGGACACGCATTTGCGCATCCCGACTAGAGACCCGCAATATATATTTTATTTATCTTCTTACTAAGAAGATAAAGATATCCCTACTGAGAAGATAAAGATATTCTTACTAAGATAAAGACTGTTTTTTCACAAATCTCAAATAGCTTGATGTTAAGAAGTGACTATGGTTTTAAATTTACCTTTTTTCAGATGATATTTTTGCTTTGTTCATATCGGAAATATGAGTCTTCAAATCACCATCTCTGACAACCTGTAAGATATTAAACAATTACATACTATTGACATCTTTTGTTCTTTAGAGAAGAAATGCTGCAACTATACTGATGCCCCTTCACTAGAAATGCTAAATTAAGTTCATTCACACTGACTGCATTTCTCCACAATGTCATAAGCTCTTCTCCTGTCACACTATTTCATCCAGCTTTAAAAATAAATTATCGCATTTTAAGTATGGAGTATGATTCTGCATTATAATTCAGGCCTACCAAAGTTCAGAAAGTCTGATTAGAATAAAACAGAAACTTGTATAAGTCATTTAATAGACGTTATTTTCCTGTCAATGACAGAATTTTAGCTGAAGCCAGTAAATACACTTTTTAAACTTACTTGACAATACTATGAGATGTCACAACCTACTGATTTCTGACTTCTATTTTATGTATCTACAGAATAACTAAGACTAGAGGCACAGTGAGAAACATGGAGTATTTGATGTTCTTATTTAAGCAAGACCTCAACACATTCCTTGGACAGAAACCATATCATGCCAAGGACTCAATTTTCCTATCCATCTAAGGACATAGTGTCCTCAGGGCACACTGCTTCCTCAAATGGTGCCTCCAAGCAATTAAGGTTGCAGTCTACAGGACCATTAACTGAGCACCAGTACTTCCATCTGAGATCTACTATGAATGACAGACAAATACTCTCACTGTGAAAAAAACTTGTCCTCAAAGAGGACAGTGGTTAATTTAAAGGCAGAAGACAGAGAAAAGGGGAAAAAGAATGTTCAAAGGTATGGGTGCTGAGAATGAGTAAGATAAAGCACATCTTCTCTTGATAAATGCAGGCAAGAAATTCAGCCAACTACACACACACAGCTGCCCCCTCCCCCCATCCCCTTTTCCCCAAAGAAAAGTGTAATAGCTCTCAAAAATCCTTATTGTTCAGCACATAAAAATAATTAGCTTTTTATTACTGGTAAAAAGGCTAAAAGCCTAAAGCAGATGAAGTATGAAACAGGCTTATTTCCAGACTTACCTGAAAGCAGAATATTTTCCCAGCAGCCAGGAAGAAAATACTTCTGCTTTTCACCAGAATTCCAGCTTGACTCAAGTTAAGAGGTGTCCTAGCTTTGTCCAAGTACCCTTCAGGTGTAAACTATCTTGAAATCCTTTAAACAAAAGAAATAGTTACAAGAGAAGAGTTGTATCCACCACATCACTGACAATTTCATGAATTACAAAGTCTGCATTATTCCAAACAAGTTGCAAGTCTTACTGGATGGAAATCAGACCCTGGGATTCAAGTAACCAAGAGCTGTTTTGCTTGCAGCAAAAGTAGGACCTGCTGTCATGCAGATGATGAACAGTCTGCCAGTGCCAATAGTGTCTATATATTATTGTGTGCTGAACTGCTGTACAAGTGGAGCCAGCTACTGAGCTGAACCATCTTGAACTGCAAGGTCTTTGTTTGTTTGTCTAAATTCACCACAAAGTATTTCAGTAAGCACTAAAGTGCTTACTGATGCTCCAGGTCAAGGGGAAAAGTCAAGTAAAAAGGAAAAAGCACAAGAACAAAACCAAAAAAGACACAACAAAACTAAAAATGGATGAGAAGGAGCAGGGAAAAATGCACACAGCAGCAATCCAGAGAGTTGTGATGGGACATCTTTGCATACTAAAGTAAAAACAAAAAACAAGAAAAAACAAAAAACAAAAAAAACCACACCCAAATAAACAAAACAAACAAAAAACCAAACGAAAACAAAAAAAACCAAGAAAAAACAATAACATTTGACTAGGTAATGCAAAAAAACAACTTCCAAATTAACTGAAAACTTCTAACAGTATCCTCATTTTGAATAAACACTTGATAGAAAACTAAAGACAGAAGGCAAATGAATTTACACATATTTTAATGCCACTTGCCTTTCAGTGATTGCAGAGCAGACAAAATATTAGCATCAGTTCTGCTTCTAACGGATGAACGAGTGCATGAAAGCACTGCAAGTTGGAGGGAAGCAGAAGAGAGCAAGAAGTGCTGACTAAGTAAAACTCCAAGCCAATAAATGCTGGATTCTCTGCAATCTCCCTGTGCCTTTTCACCTTCCCTGTGAAATGCTATCTCATTCATCCTCCCATCTAGACAGGGGAAACAGGCTGACTTCACAAGATCAGAAAGCTGCACAGTAAGAATTGCTGTAATAATGCTATCAACAGTACAATAAATTAAATGGTCTGCATGAAGTTACATATAATTTTGATATTTTTCTTTCTCCTCAGAAAAGCACATATTTACCTCACTCCTAGGTGAATTCTTTGTCACTGAACCACTGAGTCACTTTCTCTGCTGATCCAGCTTTACAATACCCTGAAAACGTGACACTCACTGACAAAGTTCATGCAAAAGCAAAGAGGATACCCCCTCCAATATTTATCTTTCATATAAAGTTTTGGCGTATGCCAAAATCTGAGAAAACCATGGAATCCATGGAACTCCTAGATCTTGGATAAATACTCTAACCACAAAACTATGCTACCAAATGTCAAGAACAACCACAAAGCAACCTTCTTTTGCTCAAAACAATGACTAAAGAAATGAACTTGCACTGTTTCATTCAGACCTCATATTCAGACTATTAGGCATTACTGGGAGTGACTAGAGAGGACTTGTAAGAACTTCATCCTCCTGAACACTACGTTTACACACACACATACATATACGTATGTACGTACAAGAAGAACACCAAGATCCTCACCCCTCCAAGGCAGAAATAATTCTAGTCAGACGTTATAACAGGATTCAGAGGGGATTTGACTGACACAAGTTCTGGGGGTCCCAACATAAGAAGGATGTGGACTTACTGGAGTCCAGAAGGGGCAATAAAAATGACTGAGCGATGGAACAATTCTCTTATATAAAGAAAGACTGAAAGAGTTGGGACTCTTCACCCTGGAGATGAGAAGGCTCTGGGGAGACCTTAGAGGAGCCTTCCAGCACCCAGAGAGAGCCTACAAGAAAGCTGGATAGGGACTTTTTACATGGGCCTGCAGTCATAGGACAAGAGGCAACACAATTGCTTTAAACTGAAAGGAGAAAGGTTTAGGTTAAATGCTAGGAAGAAAAAACACATAATCACCATTACAACAGTTTAGTGCTGAGCATTTCTGTTGTCATTTTAATAAAATTATAGTTGAAAGAAATTCTCATAAATTAAACACACAATAATGTTGCATCCAAGGCTCAAAACTTTATTTTACCCAACTGCACCTCTACTTTCACATTAGGTTTTTCTTCCTCACTGAAACTGACAGAAATCCGACCTCTGAAAACCATGGAGAGTTTTCATGCTAAATATTCTGCTACTAAAACTTTCCCTTAGGGACAACAAGGTAATCTCTCTGTTACTGAAGGTGAACAGCATTCTCAATTTACGTAACAGAATTCGCACGTTCAATTGACCAAAATACTTTAACACAGAACATGCCTGCCTTGGAAGCATAAATGTAATTTTAAAAAATTTCAATTACTTTCGCATTTTCTTTACTTAAAAACCTCTTATCCCTCAAGAAACCAGCAAGACCAAACTACCACACACCAGAAAACCAACCAAATAATAATAAAAAACTCCCACAAACTCCCAACAACAACAACGAAAACAGACTGCTTCACAGAGCCAGAGATGTCCGAATTTTTTTCATGGCTAATACAAGGATTTTCCTGCAAAGTACTTTGTAATTATATTCCAAAAACCAGCTCTCTCCAAGTGAAACCATAAAAGTCAAAACCAAGCATGGATATAGAAAGTTTATCAATACTATTGAATCTGCTCTATTTGCACTATATTCTCTTAAGTTTTTCTTTTCCAGAAATTTATTTTCTTTATAAATATTATATAGAAAGGCATATTTTTTGAGTCTATTCAATATATATTAAAACATGGTATCTTATTATCATAAATAGAGGAGTTGCTAAAACCACATATCAAATTATATTTATCAAGAGAAAAGCCAAAATTTAACTTTTTTATGTCTATCTACCACAATAGCTCTGCAAAACCTGTAAGATTGTTCATCTATACATATATATATTTCTGTGTTTTACTTTGTATCCAAAGCTTGGTGCAATCCTACATATTTTCAAAGCCAAAGCTCCAACACCACTTTTGATTATCAAGGAGCTATTGATTTGAAAGGTGAAAAGAAAGTAACTCTGAACAAGTCTGCAGCAACTAAGTTATTATTTTAATGTGTACTTACTTATCAGATAGCGCAAGCAAGTAGCTGAACAAAATCTTTGGCAAATGCTACAGTACAAAAAAAGGCAAATTAGTACTCAAAAAAAAATAAAGGAGCACAAAAATCTCAGGTGACAGAATAGTGTCAAAACGCAACGCATTAAAAATTAAATAGAAAAACGATAGGTATGAACTGAGAAAACACATAATTATTTTAAAAGTCACAAATGCTAGGCAGATGAAAACCTATCTTGAAACCGTGAGGGTGGTTGCACTCTGGGCTATGCTTCCAAAAGCACTTTTACCTCTCACAGAAGTACATGTGAGCTCCCCCAGTTCGGTGCAGATTAAATCACATGCAAATGCACCTTTCATAGTATCTCATTTCATGCATCCCAAAGTCTCAGAAGCTGTTCATGGGTCAAAATATTATTTTTCAAAGTACTTATAAGTCTGTTTAAACAAAACCATATAAAAAGACTTCTGCATTCTTTGTGCTCTAGGCAATTTAATTCCAAAATACTACTTGAGGTTTACATTTTTAAACATTGAAGTAAATTGTTTGCAAGAACAGACTATTTACCTAACTGAATTTACACTTGTAGGAATTTGCTCGGTGTTAAAAATTTAGGATAACGAGCAACACATGGCAGTAAGTGTCGTGATTTCTGTACCAACAGCAACCTACCCAAAAAGCTTTTAGAGAGCAGATAAACACCATGATAACCAACATTTCAAATATGGCAACAGCACACAAATAACACACCATACAGAAATGAGCAGTATGTTACCTTAACATTACAAAAAAGAATTATTCGTCAGGACAGCAAAATACTCTTCCACTGACAGCAGTAAGAAATGACCACTGCTAATAATACAGTGGTGCAGTCTCCTCCATCTCATCCTTTTGCACCATAAGGAGGACTGCTCATTTGCAAAAGTCTCAGCAAATACACCTTTAGTAGCTCCTTTGTCTATTTAATCCTTTACTCATTCATACCTAACATATTATTTTCCAGTTCAGGGTCTCAAATGACAGCTTATATATTTTTGAAAAAATGGTTGGTCACGGGTTGCTTTTTGGGTTTTTTTTCAGGAGCGCAGTTCTATTTTAACGCCATACAAACTAGCAAGATTATTACATGTGAACAACTTCCTGAACAAAAACATGACCCCTAATGTTAGGTAAAAAAATCTCACAAGCTACTTCGAGATGCTAGAGTTATTTGTACAAACTGCTTTATATACCAAAAGCTCAATCCACAGAACAATCCATAAAAGCTTTTGTTACCTATAAACCATTCTAAAAATCTGGGGAAATCCTTGAATCTTCACAATTTAAGTTTCAAGATGACAACCACTACATTGTACTCAATCACAATCCAGTAAATAGAACCATATACATAAAGAATGATAACTAATGTGGCAGTGAGAAACTGTTTCCTGAAGTTGACTATTCCTAGCCCAGTTCCTGAACCTTTACAAGCACTGGTAAACAAAAACAGAGACTTCCTCCTCCATGCCAAATCTTACACTGTGTTTCATAGGAATTAAAGTCCTAGTCAGTAGCCCAGAGAGAATCAATTATCAGGACCAGCTGTTTTTTTAAACTGAATTTTAAAACAGGATGGAATGGCATTTAGTACACACCGAACAGCTGTCTCCTCCTAAGACCTTAATATACAGCAGTACAAAAAGTTTTAGTGCCATCAAAGTATTATAATATACCTAAAAGTACTTTTGAAGTATTTCTTCCATGAGAGGTTTGTTCAACAGTAGAAAAACTAGAGATACTTTTCTCCAAATGTAATTTATGACTTTATACGGAAATAACAGAAAATAACCCCTTATCTAATGACTACCCAACTCCTCTAAGCAGGAAAAGACATGAAGCTTTTGGTGGAAGAGTGTCTAATTCATAAATCTAAAACAAAATGAAATGGCTAACAACCTTCACTAGTCAAAGAAAAAATACTTCTGAAAATCAGTTACTGCCTTTCCCTTATGCCATTTGCTATAAATATTTATAGTAGGGAGTAAAAAAGTCAGCTGATTAGCTTACCTGTTGCTGCATTATAGCAAAGTGACAACTTTTTGATGTGACTAGATAAACTGCAGCATATAATCAGACATTCAAAATGACATATAAAACTTCACAGATGACTGAAGCACTTAAGTTCTTACAGCAGACTGCCAACTATGTAATGCAGCCATTACCACCAGTCCACATGACTGTGAAAACAAAGTCTCACAAAAGTAGCCAAAAAAGCTAAGCAAGCAAGCAAGAAAAGCATTTTTCGGGAAAGAAGCAGAATAAAACACCAGTACTTTATTTCTTGCCTTGAAAGAAGCTCCTAGAAAGTTACTGGCATTGCAAGCATAGGGTTACTTCAAGATATGACAAACTTGCTGTCATCAGGGTCACATAGTATCACATTCAAAGCTTACGTGATTTAAGCTGACAGAAATACTGCAAAAGTCAGCTACTTCTTGCCCAGCTGGCATAACCCTTTCATCAGGTAGAAGGTGAATGGCACAGGGAGGGAGAAGGAAGCAATAAAAATAGCCAGAAGGAAAAGGACAACCACATTAGAAACTAAGTATTTCCCTACACCAAGAACTGAACAGGAACTGGAAACCTAGGAACTTTTGTCAGCTCTTGGAAAAGCTTAATACAGTGGCAAATGTCAGAGGTGCTTTCTAGCACCTAAACCAGTGACTGCTCCTTTGGGTTACATTGTCTTGATGGTTTGGGTCAGTCTGTAAAAAAAATCAACGCAAAGGTCTAAACTTCCTAGTTCACTGAGTAAAGCAATCCCTCAATCCTGGTTTTAGTCCAGAAAAAAAAAAAAAAGTTTTAAAAATACAAAGATAAAAAATAATAAAATCCATGGCTTCATGCTGCAGATTTATCTACTCAAATATACTTTAAACCCTTCAACTTCACTGGTGTGCAGAAACACAGCCATAACAATCCATAATGCTCTCAGCAACTGTTCTCAGTTTCAAAATCTTGACTTGTACCATATAGCTTATGAAGTATACTTGGAACAATTAAAAGAGTATTACCTACCTCCAGTGTGCAAACCCCTTGACACTCTGTTTCTCAGAAATTTTAAGTTTTATAAAGGAAGCAGTCAAAGTTTTTATGGGCCTTGCAATACACTAAATGTTTTAGGGTGACATTTTCAGGACCGTTGCCTCTGCAGCTGTTGCAAAAGAAAGGAAGGATGTTTGGGTGCTCCCTCCTCTCCGCTACTTCCAGTCTTTCTACGGTTACTGCATTTCCAAATGGAAACCATGCTGAATCATCCACGTATCCAGGACACACACTGGATAGTTCATAATCTTCTTGATGCTTAGCACAGGATATTGGACAGTTAAGTTGTGGATAGTGGCAGGGCCTGAAAACATACCCAGAGATACACTGCTGTTACAAATCTCTCCTAAGCACTCACACAAGCAGCTGCCTTGTTCAGCACTCCCACACTCACTCCGAGATACCAGACTTCCCCTCCAAGAGGGGTTCTTTAAGGAGTTTCAACACTTCAATTACTCCAGAACCAGGGTGACTTGATTAGTACTCAGTTCCTCTGGACATTAGCAATTTGTATCACGGGAGCAATCTCCTAAGAGCAAGCAGCTCAGAGATACTGGAATTCAAGGAGACGTTTCAAATAACATACCAAGAGCCAAAAAACAGGTGATCCCCAACTATGTCTAGCAGAGTATTGCAACGTTTCTAATCATGAGACACACTGCTGACAAGCTGTTGAGTGAAAAGCTGAATGCCTTTCCTAAACTAAAACCTAAACACAAGGTGAAATAGCAAACTCCTTTTGTAAGCTAAAAAGGACTTCAGAGCCTTTCTCCTTTTTCTCTGAATATGCAGCTTCTTACATGTAATTTCAGGGAATTTGTTCCTAGCAGCAGTAAGATAACTAATACAAATCTTCTGCCAAGAAAACGGAATGTTTTTCAAGCTCAAAAACTCCCACTTGGCAAATAATCTGTGAACTCCTTGAACATGAAAACTAAAACATGAGCACTGCCACCTCCAACACCTGAGCTGAAAGTTAAGCCTGAGGTCAGGTATCGCTCCACACAAACATATATCAGATGCCACTTCACACATCACAATTACTCCTTGGTTTGAGATCATTTCCACCCTTTTTGAAAAAAACAAAGACAGAATTTTTTTAACGAAACTTTTTTTAAAATAACTTCATTTATACTAGCATTAAAAAACAATCACTATAGTGAACTGAAACATCAGAAACCATATGTTAACATTATCTTGGCATTAAATAGAAAAATCTTCAGGAAAGGAGATTATCTTGTCACTCCCCAGCTCAAGGCATAAAAAGATATTCCAACAGAGACTTGCTCTCACAACACACAGCATGAGCTATAATTTCCAGAAAAACTCATTGGTCATAAGTATAATTTCAATGAAGGATTAACGAAAAGGTGGGGCTATCCCATCAGCAACATCCAGTCACTCAGTGTTACACAAAATACACGCTGAAAGCTACCTGCAAAACAGAGAAGCCTTTTCATGAAATATAACCTATAAAGGTAGGGCAGACACATATTTCATTAAAGGAACATCATTCATGGGAATACACTCATTGGAGAGCTAATTTTCTAATGCTGGAAGAACTAATACACAAAGATCAACATTCACACCACAAGGCTATAAAGAAGTTTCATGGTGTTTTTACACCATGCATGTACAAAGGAATTCACTTTCTGCCTATACATACTAAAGAAAGCTTACTGCTCTAAACAACCATAACAGTTTGTCCAGCTGAGGATTTCTAAACATCTCACACAAACCTCAGTGCCTGAAAGCAGTTTACACTGAAGAAAAACACCACCCCATCTAATTCTCAAACCTATCAGCATTTGAACTGACACCTACAAAGAAATACTTAGTGCGCTAGATTTCCATCACTACAAGAAAAGACAGGAAAAAGAAAAAAAAAATGGAAAAAAGCAAACCCCAAGTGTTAACAAAGTCCTACTCACGAGCGTTAAGTCAAACAGACGTTGGGCAAGCCAAGTCGCACGGCACATGATGCGAATGTTATCCCAACCGCCGCAGTGCCCACCCAGTGCCCATGCCGGGTGACCCCTCGGCGGGGCAGAGCCGCAGCGCTCGGGGCGGGCAGGGCGAGGGCTCAGCGCAGCCCCGGCTGCCGCAGGGCCGCCCGGCAGAGCGGGGAGCGCTCCGGCCCGCCTGCGCCGCACCGAGCGCAAGGACATCACCGTCCCGCG
>JAODKT010001744.1:31028542-31039679 GCA_027576195.1 Cossypha heuglini
CGGCTCTGGCAGCGCCGAAGTCGGGGTGGCCTGGGGGAAGGGGAGAGCCCGAGAGGCCTCATTGTCCTGGGATGAAAGGGAGAATTTAATTTATTTCAGTTGATTTCCCACGTATTTCCTCATCCCAGCCCTCTGAGCCTGACAGTGCTTGCGGTCGCTTGAGACGCCCTGACGGCCCCCGGCGGGAAGTGAGCTTGGCTGGAACGAGGGGACCCCCGGGCTGCTGTTCAAAAGCCTTTTGATCCTGCCCTTTGTTTTTGGTAATTCCCGATGCCCGGGAGGTCTCCTGCCACTGGGGCCTTTGTTTGAAGCTTCCGTGGCGGCTGTGGTTAAGCTGCTCAGAGCTTGCCGAGCTCGCAGCTGTCTCTTGGGAGAGCTCCGTCAGCGTGAGGGGAGTTCAGCATTGCTGATACCTCTCAGGCGGGCTGACCGGGAAAGCGGGGAAGTCCTCAGGGGTGCCGTGCCGGCAGGTTGCGAAAGAACAAAACCAGTTCGAAATAACTGGTCGGTGGAGTTTAAAACTTATATTCCAGTCTGAACTTGCTTAACTTCAATGCTGCAAACTAGATACTTTTTTCTCCTGAAGAAATCGGAGGAAATAAGCGTTTTTTTAGTTTTACAGTGCCCTCTTTTTAATTCGTGTGGCAGAGTAGTAAGAGGATGTATAGTCTAATAATATAAAAGAACAAAAAGAAAATTGATGTCTGCATCTGTTTTTATGCTTCTGAGTTTATTTCTAACTTGACAGTAAAAACTTTAGTATGGGTCGGTACAGCTGATGTTTTGGCGTCCTTAGTATTTGAGGTTTCATAGCCTACAAGCTACTTGTAAAGAAATGATGCATAAGAAAAGCTTTTTCTTGAGGAGTTTTTATTAATAATTCTATGTAATGATACTAGTGATTCTATGTATGATACTAATGATACTAATGATTCTATGTAACAACAGATGTTTAAATAAAATGCAAGTTCATTTCCCGTTCTCACCTGATTCTTGAAAAGAAAAAAATATTCCCATGAAGCGCTTTCTCTAATTTGTGCAACTATATGGTGTCTCTGACAGGAACTTAAAGGTGCAGCATCATGGTTATGAAAGCTACGGTAGAAGATGATGATTCAGGATGGGAACTTGGTATGCCTGACAAGATGGAAAAGAGTAATACCAGCTGGATAGATATAACCCAGGATTTTGAAGAAGCTTGTAGAGGTGAGTTGTAGTCCTTTCATTCTCAGAAAACTTGGAATCCTTTGGAGGCCTAAGCATAGTTCTTTAAGATCTTTTGGGCAATAGTTTGACCCAGGTTCAAGCTCCAGATGAATGAGCTACATTGATTCTATGTTAACTCTAGAGTTGGAATTATCATGAACCAGCTCACTTTGCTTCCTCTTCCAGATTACATAAATACCTCTTTAATTAAAGTTTTTTCATTTTATGCATTTTCACACTTGCTTTTTTTCCTTTGCAAGGATTTCTTCCTGTTTCTTCTGCCAAGTGAAAATGTCGTTCCTGCGTGCAGAGTCAACACTCTGTTTCTTTCTTGTATATTTTTGGCTCTTCAGGGTCCAATAATTAATTTAATTCATCAGTGCATCATTTTTAATTTTTGAAACAAGTCTGAGTTTTAGAGCTGATCCAATGCATCTCGGTAATGGGGAGGCAGTTGCTTCCATTCAAACAGTGCCTCTATTACTGTTAGGTGCTACTGCTAGTTTACAGTTTTTTCAGCTGATTTTCTGATGACACTAGGGAAAAATAAATATAAAAACTGCATCTTCCACGTAGAAAGTTGCATAATGATAAACATAATTTCTGTGTAATATTTCTCTGTATTACTCTAAATTACTTATAAATAATTATTCCTCTACATTACTTATGTGTGTGTACCCATCAAATATATCTTAAGACTGCTTTAAAAGTTATGAGGAAAAGGAAACCTTTCAGTAGTCTCCCCTGGAAAAGACTAAGGCACCTGAAGAAAGGAGAGAGGGAACAGCTGTATTCAGGCAATTCAAATGAAACAGGCTGTTCAGACTCTTCTGTTTCACAGAATGATTTGGGCTGGAAGGGACCTTGAAGACCATCTCATTCCAAGTCCCCTGCCATGGACAGGGACACCTTTAACCCGGACTATGTTGCTCAAAGCCCCATCCAGCCTGGCCTTGAACAGTGCCAGGGACGGGGGATCCACAGCTTCGCTGGGCAACCTGTTCCAGTGACTCACCACCCTCACAGTAAAGAATTTTTTCCCAGTATCTAATCTAAATCTCTCTTTTAGTTTAAGAGCATTTCCCCTTGTCGTATCAGTACATGCCCTTGTAAAAAGTCCCTCTCCAGCTCTTTTCGAGCCTTCCTTTATGAACTGGAAGGATGCTAGATGGTCTCCATAGACCCTTTTCTTCTCCAGGATGAACAGTCCCAACTCTTTCAGCCTGTCTTCATAGGAAAGGTGCTTTAGCCTTACATTCACTTCTGTTAGCCTCATCTGAACTTGCCCTGACAAATTGATGTCCTTCCTCTTCTAGGGACCCCAGAGATGGATGCACAGTAGGGTCTCACCAGAGCAGAGGCACAGAATCCTCTCACTTGACCTGCTGCCCATTCTGCTTCAGATACAGCCCAGAATATCAGTTTTTTGGGCTGGGAGCGTGCTTACTTCTTTCACTACTAGAATAATAGAGGCATGAGGGCATGCTGTGAACCACTGGGTTTTTTTAGTCTTTCAGCCTTGAAAGTGCTTTGCAGGTAAAAGCAGTAGTGTCATGGCTTGACCTGGGCCAGATGCCAAGCAGCCTCCAAAGCTGCTCACTCCCCTCCCTCTCCAGCCAGACAGAGGAGAGAAAATTTAATGAAGGTTCATGGGTTGAGATAAGGGAGAAATCACTCACCAAATACATTCATGGGCAAAACAGGCTCAACCTAGAGATATGAAGTGAATTTATTACTGACAAAATCAGAGCTGGATAATGAGAAAAATAACGCCTTAGAAACAGTTTCCTGCCACCCTTCCCTCCTTCCAGCTCTGCCTCCTTCCCCAGCAGCGCAGGGAGACAGGGAATGGGGGTTATGGTAAGTTCATCACCCGAGGCTTCTGCTGCTGCTCAGGGAGAGGACTCATTCCCCACCTGCACCATGGGGTCCCTCCCATGGGAGACAGTTCTCCATTAATTTGTCCAATGTGAGTCCATCTCACGAGCAACAGCTTTCAGTGACCTGCTGCAAAGTGAGTCCATCCTACAGGCAGCAGTCCTCCCAAAACTTCTGTAGCCTGGGTCACTCTTCCCGGGGGTGCAGTCCTCCAAAGACAGGCTGCTCCAGCACAGGAGCAGGGCTCATCTCTCCCCAGGTCTCCACAGCCCTTCCTCAGGCATCCACCTGCTCTGATGTGGGTCTCCTCCATGGGCTGCAGGTGGATCTCTGCATCCCCGTGTACCTCCATGGGCCACAGGGATATGACTGCCTCATCATGGTCTGCACCACGGGCTGCAGAGGAATCTCAGCTCTGGCAGCTGGAGCATCTCCTTCCCCGTAGGAGAACAGATTATTGGGACATAGGGAATGGGGATGTGGTTGAGCCTCATCCCTCATGTGGTGCAATTGTATAAGACAAATGAACAGCATTAAAGGAGAAGCACAGAATGCTGATGTGTATTGACCAACCACAAAAGAGTAAAAGGGCACACTGATGTTATGCATATGAGAGAAAAGGTATGAAAAGCTAAGAGCAGAGAGGTGATGTTGTTGGAGTTAGGAGGTTGTGCTGTGAGAGGGAGGAGTCTGTAATTGAGTGGTACTGCTTGTGGAATTACAACAGAGAAAAGGCAGAAGGCTTTAATGAATGGCTGATGTTTGCTACCATCTTGGTGTCAGCCTTTTGAGGCCACTGTCAATCGGGGAAGATTTTAGATAACAAGGGACTGACCTATGTGACCAGTGTCAAGTTGGTGCCCCATTTTAGGGGCAAGTGATGACAAATAGTGCTCTGTGTGAGGTGTGGGTGACAATACTTCCCCCTCCTTCTGCACTGACCTTGATGTCTGCAGGGCTCTTCTTCTCCCATGTTCTCACTCGGCTCTTCTCCATCTGCAGTTAAAACTGTGCATATGTTTTTGGTTGTTTTTCTTTCTTCTTAAATCTGTTACCACAGAGGTATTATTGTTTCTAATTGACCAAGCCGCACATCCATTTCTGGAGCCACCAGGAATTGGCTTTGCTGGACATGGAAGAAGGTTCTGGCAGCTTCTCAGAAAATCCATCCCTGTAGCCATTCCTGCCCCACCCCCAGCGACGAAGCTCAGGCCATGCAAACCCAATGCAGGTAGAAATGCCTGATCTGCTTCCCACAGCTTGTTCTCTCTTGGCATAAGGCTGTTTAGTGCACAACAAGACTACCCTGGAAAACTTGTGTAAATAGGATGATTGTAATTGCTTGTTTTGTCCTGTTCCTTTGTAGAACTGAAGTTAGGAGAACTGCTTCATGACAAGCTGTAAGTATGTGTGTGGGCTTCTGGCATTTAGATAAGATTACTGCAAACATGTTAATGTTACCCAATAACTAAGCTTTTTCAGACTTTTACTTTAAATAAAAGTATTCGAAGTATATGGAATATCATACATTATTAGCAGTGCATATATGCTGCACTTCTATGAATGCTGAACATATTACATTTTTCAATGCGATTGAAGTTTTATTTCAGAAGTTCATAGCACATATTGTGATCTGTGGTGATTACATTACTGCACTGCTTTATGGGACATGCTTTTATAAAAAAAGGCCAGAAAGACGTTAAACTTGGTTGCCTCAAATGTCATTATCAAATATTTGATAAACAATCCAATGCAACTTAATGCAGCTTAAATAACATGCTAAAGCAGAAAGTGAGAACTCTACACATTGAAAGTATATTCCAAAGAGAAGCATGTGGTAAAGACTTGCTAAATTTATTAAAGAATGACAAATTTAAATAATTCCAATATTTTGAAGATCAAATTCCTTTTCTTAGTGAAGGTGTTCACTTGAGTAAAGATAGAAGTTATGTTTGAAACTAATAGCACAGAAAACAGAAGCACACTATTAAATGAAAACCTGCTTAGAAGTGTGTGCAAGCATGTCACCAGCTAGTTACTTAGTAGAATCAAAGCACATTTTCTGGTGTAGTTTTATGCATAAGAGCATTTCAGATCAAATACGGCAAATGGCACTTTTCAGAATTTAAATGTGCCACATGCAATAAACTTTTTGTGTTATAAAGACTGTTGCAGGAGTTCTGATGAGTGTCATGATAAAGTGAAGCACATATCTCTTCATATGTAGGCAAGTCTTCTTTTGGTGTGGTTCTTTTGCAAGCTTTTGTGCCCTGACTACGAGTGGCATATTGTCACTTGCTGAGGGTTTTTTTTGTATCAGTTTTCTTAACATGCCAATTTTAAACAAAGCTGGTAAATTCAGTATGCATATTAGTCTATATTGTGTATATTGTCATTGGTGTGGGGGGGGACATTTCTTTTGTGTGTGGTGTTAATAAAGAGCAGCTTGTTCAGTTAATATCAGTTTAGATGTTATATGATGTTCAAGAAGGTGCTATGAAGTTTATAGAAACAAGTGTGCAAAGGTATAGTAGCAGGATTTCACTCAGGAGTGTTCTTCACCTTAGAGAAAGACTAATAATTTTTTTTTTACTTTTAACCATCTTTTTTCCTATAAACTTGTTGCGAGATCCTTAACTTCCTGAAAACCATGATCTCTGAAGATCAGTACTAATGTTCACATGCCTTATTGTCTGTGGTCAGAATACAGTGTACTTGGTTTGTCATACTGTTTTTTTTTTCATTAGTTTATTTTGTATAAAATGATTACATTCAGCACAATTTTTAATTTGTGTTCGTAGTTTTGGTCTTTTTGAAGCCATGTCTGCCATTGAAATGATGGATCCCAAGATGGATGCTGGTATGATTGGAAACCAAGTTAACAGAAAGGTTCTTAATTTTGAGCAAGCGATTAAGGTTTGTGTGATTTTTGTGGGTTTGTCTACACTGTCTGTAGAAATACGCACTTTTGTCAAATTACAGTTAAGCACAATACAGCATAATTAATGCTTTCAGTCTTCTCTTGAGATTTGTTTTTCTTTTTTTCTTTTGGATAATTACAGAAAAAGTAGCTTGTGATGTTTACCTTTCTTGTTACCTACGTTATCACAATGATAACTCTTCCAGTGTAAAGTACTGTGAAATTGTTGGGTGTTGATACCTCAAGTAAATGTATTTCCAACACTGTTTTGCAAGTCACTCTGTGCTTCCCCAAAATGTGTTTTATATTAAGATGTATTGGTTAGCTTCTATTTAACCTGAATGGAAAGCAGCTTCCTTCTGGAAATTAAAACTTTTATCATTCTTTGAGTGTATAAGCATTGAACAGAAGCCGGATAATTTACCCACATTGATAGTAATGATTAACTTTTGATTTATGATCAAGGTAAATTGGAGGACAGAGGTTAAAAGACTTGCTGTTATTTCGTAAAAAGTAATGCACTCAGAGGGAAAAAGTGTTTTTTTTATGGTGAAAATTTGGAATGGAGTCAGAGAACTCTGTAAAACACTGGCTAAGTCATGTAGAATGTATGCAGGATTGTAAACATTGGGCAAATTAAATGATCAAAGTTTCAGCCTTTTTGATGTTGACCTTTCAGGCAGTGAAATACTATGACTATTTCCAGTTTAAAAACCAGTCTTCAAAGAATTGGTCCTGCATATTATTCCTTGTTCGATCTTTATTATGATTTTACTGTTTTGTGATTTTAGTGTTAGCAGTTAACTGGCTTTTAACTTTTCTTGGCTATTAATAAATAAAAATTGTTACTCTAGCATTCTCTTTGAGTAGTTTTATGTTTGGTCAGTGTTAACTGATGGGAATGCAGTTTTTTTAAGAATTTGAGATGTCGTGAAGCTGGTCAGTAAAGCTAGTGGTATACAATTATCCTGAAGTCTTAAACAAATTTTAATTTCCTTTTTGGCTTTGGTACAAATAAGTTGTATTTTGCCTGTATGCTTCCATAGTATTGAAGTACATGAGTATATTAAGTATTTGAGTATTTCCATAGTATTTATTGGTTGGGTTTTTTTGTTCGTTTGTTTTCTAAGGATGGCACCATTAAAATAAAGGATCTCACTTCACCTGAGCTGGTAGGAATAATGGACACTTGTTTTTGCTGTTTGGTAAGCATTTTTCTGTTCTTTAGGTTAGATGGTTTTGCTTTCAAAATCCTTTAATCTATCTTAAAAAAATAAAAGAAACCAGGAAAACTCAAAAAAAGATTGACCAAGCAGAAAATACGTACATGTATTTTAATTTCCATTTAGTTATTTGCATTGTGTATTATGAAAGGCTTAGTTTTTTTTATTTTTAATTTTTTTACTATAGAAAATATGGAAGATAGCTGGTAGCACCCTAAAACCTTTAAAAGGTTTTATACTTTCTGGTTTTAGAAATGTATGTTATCTGATTGCTTGCTGTGTATTGATGTTTGCCTGTGTTGGAAGCTGGGTGTGCAGTAACTGGTAGCACTCTGTTGCTCCTTTCTGTACAGCCAGAATTGACTAAGCTTACAGAAGCATTTTGAAGAAAGAAAATAAATCCATTTAAAAAAATAAGTTGAATATCGGTTACTTATTAATTACAATTTTTTTTCTGTGGATATGCTTTAATTTAATCAGTAAACAATACTCATTATTTTCAGTTACTCTTTAAAATTACATCAATAATGTTGTTTTTTTAAACACTTCCGATCAGTTTAGTCAGAAAGACGTGCAAAGATCATAGTATATCTGATACAGTGTAACATCATTTGTTTTGTGCTCCTGGTCCCCAGAAGGGACAGTGGTGATATTAAAAATACAGTTCTACTTTTTTTTTTTGCTATTTCAAGATAGAAATTTAAGTTACTGAATCTTTCCTGGTATCTTAAAGAAAAATGAAAGCGGTAGAGAGAGGGAAATTGTGACAAGAAGGTCTATGTTGTAAAAGAGAGAGAACATGAAGCGCATTAGTGACTTGTCGCATAGTTATTTGCATTTTCCATTCACTGTTTATGCAGAGAAAGTTTATAAATGTGAAGGTCTCTTAACATAATGTCATGTTTAAATGGCAAGGGTTAGACCTGAACTGTATAGAAGACGTTTATCCAATACCAGATTTCTAGGCTTGAAACACCTTCACTTGCCCTTTTTTGTGTTTGGAAGGTTGCCTTGATAAGGAATCTTTGAAGCACAGTAAAATGGAGAAAGAATGGATCTATAAAAATGAGGACTTGGCTGTCATCAGTAAAATATTTAATTTCCTTTTCTCCAGATAACATGGTTAGAAGGACATTCCTTGGCACAGACAGTATTCACTTGTCTTTATATTCATAATCCTGACTTCATAGAAGATCCTGCTATGAAGGCTTTTGCTCTTGGAATCCTAAAAATCTGTGATATTGCCAGAGAAAAGGTTAACAAAGCAGCTGTTTTTGAGGAGGTATGTGTTTCCCATCTCCTATGGGGTTAAATATGCCCATTATACCATAATGCAAGTAGAACAATATATTAGTGACGTTTGTTAGTGTTTGATTCGAGGATACTGTAGGAGTAGCAATCCTAAAATTATTAGACTGTATACCTTTAAAATGCTGTTTTCCCCAGTGAAGGTACTTTCCTTAAATACTGGAGCCCCATAAGTGTTTTACTCAAGAAACAGTGCAAGTCTCATAGTTAAACATTTGAAATCTGTTTCAGTTGGGATTTTCTTCCAGTTTAATTTTTTTAATTTTTCTATGTTCGATAGTCAAGATTGCATTTTGTCTAAAATGTCCATCTGGCAATGGGATCAGAGTCCTGTTTTCTGTGCTCAGAGCAATCTCTGTTTCCTCTGAACTTGGACAAGTCACTCTTGCTGACTATATCTAAAATGGTTCAAATAAGACTTTGCATTTATAGTTCTTGTAACATTTTGGTAGAGGGTCACTTGTTGAAAATATGAAGGGCATATTGGTATTAAGGATTTATGCAGAAAATAATTACCTCAAAGTGGATTTGGGTGGGAAAGTCATTCAGTGTATTCATTCTGAATGTATTCAGCTGTGTAGAATAAATCTGGACTTTCATACTTGATGAAATTAAACAAAAGCACTCCCCATGCACAGCCCCAACCACTCTTCCAAAAGAGAAAAACCAGCAAAATGACCCAAAACGTTTTTAGAAAACAACTCCCAAAAAACCCCGACCAAAAAGAAAACCTCAAACCCCAATCTGAAAATATAGCTGCAGCTTTTATATTTCGCTACGTATTACTTCCTTGATTCTTTTTCTTTTTAGGAAGATTTTCAGTCAATGACTTACGGATTTAAAATGGCCAATAGTGTGACAGATCTTAGAGTTACAGGTACAGTTTGTGCATTCTTTGTATCTGTCCAGCAGCCTCTTTTTCTTTTGAGCATTTGATTACTTTCAGATACACCTGATTAATTGCTAGTTCTCAGCTGTTAAGTTTATTTGTCTTGTGGAAATTGCTGACTTGGTCAAAAGAAAGATCACATTATCTTTGCTTGAAAAAAAGGTTCAGTTGTCTTGTTAAGTGCCTGAGAAACAGAAGTGCTTTTAGATATGCCAACAAAGTGGCTAGGCATAAGCTCATCATGGTACAGATACAGACCACTGCAAAGTGCATTGCTTGAGTTCTGCTTTTTTGCCTCACAATTTGCTGTCCTTTAAACATGCTGCTTTAGAAACAAAAGCAATCTAGTAGTTCTACTGCTATGAATACATATGTTGTTAGGTACATACATAAGTATATATGTTAGTCTTTTGATGTACAATTCTTTTATATGTATTTGAGCTTTCCATTTATTTACTATTGAAAAGTTTGGGCACACTTTAGCTTTGTGTCTGTTGGTCTGTATTCTGGTTTTTGATTGTTCCAAGCCATCCTCACCATTCCTCACAAGATTAGCTTTTGTCTAGTCTTTTACTAATGAATATGTAAAGCACTCTTAAGTTTGATTTTCCTCTCAAAAGTTCTTTTCCTCTGAGTGGTGTAGGTGTGCCTAGGAATGCTTCTCAGCTTTTAATCGTGCTGTAATTTTTTTTTTCAGGTATGCTGAAAGATGTAGAAGACGACCTGCAAAGACGAGTGAAGGTATTTGTTTAATGACCTTTGTCTTGTTAATTATATTTCGGTTGTACTTAACATAGGTTTGGGGAAGGGAAGTGGATTATGAGGAAGGAAGGAGGTTCATTATGGTGGGGTTTTTGAAGAACTGCCATAATGGTTTCTGTAACATGCTTTTAGTTTACCTTCTAGCTGAATCTTCAGATTTTATTTGTAAACTCTTTAGTAGTTCCCTCACTAGAGTAGTAGCTGGAATCATGATACAGAAGATAACACTGCGCTGGGACACAGAAAGTAGGTGTTTAACTTCCAGGTTTATGCAGAGATACTATGTAATGTTAAAGAAGTTACTTAATTTTCCTTTACCCTAGCTTTTACATCTGCACAATGTAAAGTGTTCATGCACTTTCCTTGCTTATTTGCAGAATTTACTGAGATAGGTCTTATTACTGTAGGACAGTAGTTTGAGTACCTGGATTATATATTAAGAATTTTTTAATTAGAAAACTGATTTTTTGGGTTTTTTAAGAGGTGGATATTTTAGAGAATGCAAAGGGATTTTATTAGTAGCTTCCTTTTGAAATTTTTAGTAAATTATTTGACATTTCTATACCTTGCAGAGCACTCGAAGTCGACAAGGAGAAGAGAGAGATCCGGAAGTTGAACTTGAAGTAATTGTTTGCTTTTTTCCTGGATTTCACGGATGTAAATGGGACATTTAAATATGGTATAACCACACCATGCATATAAGAAGCAGCCAGGAAGTGTTACCCCCCAGGAGCATGGGGGAAGAGCTGGCAAACAGCAGGACATGCCATCAGGGCACACACCAAGGCATTTTGTGCAGCAGTTTGTGCAGGGAGGGCAGGAGTCCTTGGAAGTTCAGGGCACCGTGATACAAAAAAGCCATTAAGGTGTTAGAGAGTGTCCAAAGATGGGCCTTGAAGATGGTGAAGGGCCTTGAGGGGAAGCTGTATGAGGAGCAGCTGAGGTCACTTG
>JAODKT010001744.1:31039779-31089790 GCA_027576195.1 Cossypha heuglini
TGGGATCTGCTTCTCCAGATGGATCTCTACAGATCTATGGGGCCTGATAGGATTACTCCAGGAATCCTCAGAGAGCTGGCTGATATAATTGTAAAACCTCTCTCAATGATTTTGGAGTGGTCTTGGAAATCCACAGAGGTCCCAGCTGGCTGGAAGCTGGCAAACTGTTGTGATTTTCAAGAGGGATAAGAAGAAAGACCCTGGAAACCACAGGCCTGTCACTCTCACTTCAGTGCCTGGTAAAGTTATGGAGAAGCTTATTCTGGGGGTCATGAAAAACACCTGAAAGACAACACAGTCACTGGTCACAGACAGCAGTTCTTCATGAGGGGAGAGTCCTCCCTATGCAAACCTGGTTTCCTTTTATGACAAGGTAACACACCTCATGGATCAAGGGAAACCCTTTGATGAGTCCTTTCTGGATTTCAGCAAAGCTCTTGATAATCTCTTAGTATCCTTCTGGACAAAACGTCCAGGACTCAGCTGGATAAACATATCATGTGATGGGTGAGCAACTGGCTCATGGTTTGGGCACAAAAGGTGACAGTGACTGGGGTGGCATCAGACTGGGGACCTGTCACTAATGGGGTCCCACAGGGCTCCATCCTCAGCCCAGTTCTCTCCCACATGGACATAAATTACATGGACACAGGATTGGAAGGGATACTGAGCAAGTTCCAAGGTGATAGAAAACTGGGAGGAGCTGTTGATCCCTTAAAGCCCAGAGGCCCTGCAGAGAGATGGAAAAAATTAGAGGACTGGACAATCACCAATTGTATGAAGTTCAACAAAGGGAAGTCCCAGATTCTGCACCCTGGATGTATGGACAGACTGGGGAATGAGATGCTGGAAGGCAGTGCCACAGAAAAGGACCTGGGGATCCTGGTCGATGACAAGTTGAGAATGAGTGAGCAGTGCCCTGGCAGCCAGGAGGGCCAACCCTGTCTTGGGGGCATCAGGCACAGCATCACCAGCCAGGAAAGGGAGGGATTGTCCTGCTCTGCAGCCTCACCTCGAGTCCTGAGGGGCAATTTTGGTCACTGCATTATAAATATAATAAACTGTTAAGAGAGCAACCAAAAGAGAGCAACAAAGTTGGTGAAGGGCCTTGAGGGGAAGCTGTATGAGGAGCAGCTGAGGTCACTTGGTCTCTTCAGCCTGGAGGAAACTGAGGACAGACCTCTTTGCAGTTATAACTTCCTCAGGAGGGGAAGAGGAGGGGAAGGCACTGATCTCTTCTTTGTGGTGACCAGTGACAGGACCTGGAGGGAATGGCCTGAAGTTGTATCAGGAGAGATTTAAGTTGGATATTAGAAAAAGAGTTTTTACTCAGAGAGTGGTTGGGCACTGGAACACGCTCCACAGGGTGGTCATCATAACACCAAAACTCTGAGTCCAGGAAAATTTGGACAACACTCAAGCACATGGTGTGACACTTGGGGTGGTCCTGTGTGCAGGGCCAAGAGTTGGGCTGGATGATCCTTCTGGGTCCCTTCCAACACAGGATTTTCTATGATCTAATACCTATTGCATAGTAATTAGCAGTATACTTTTATTACAGCATCAACAATGTTTAGCTGTCTTCAGCAGAGTCAAGTTTACCCGCGTCTTACTGACTGTTCTAATAGCATTTACGAAAAAAGAGGTACGTTCATTTGGCATTTCTGTATTTGCATTGGGATCCTGTGAAATACCTATTTTTCATTCTTTAAGATCAGGCAATTACTGTCTAGATTCAGGAGATTTGAATTGATGTGGATGGAGGTGAAGTGTTGAATAAAGCCTTACACTGGCAAATACTCAGTTTTTGTTCAAAGTGGGAAACA
Source organism: Cossypha heuglini (assembly GCA_027576195.1). NCBI lineage: Eukaryota > Metazoa > Chordata > Aves > Passeriformes > Muscicapidae > Cossypha > Cossypha heuglini. The sequence continues at coordinate 31,041,606 of JAODKT010001744.1, forward strand.
CAGGGAAGGCTAGTAGCTGACATTATTATGGCCTTGCAGAAAGACAGAATACTCATTACAAAACATTTAAAAATATTTATGCTCACACATGTGAGCAAAACTTCTTGTGTGAGTTCAGTCCACTCCTGCAGAGTTACCTCATATTGGGCAGTGAAAACACTGTCCATATCAGAAAAACTGTTAGCTTTTCCTTCCATGTGATACTGAATTTATACCTAGACATCTTTGGTCTGAGAAGAGGAATTTAATAGCATTCCATACAATTTTCCTGTTTTTTGAATGTAAAATTTCCTAATTGCTGAGAGGGGAAGGAATGTTTTAAGGCAAAGGGATAGAACTACATGTTCCTCCAAGCAGACTGTCATGTATTGTGTACAAGACTTTCACTTGTATTTATCATAAAGTCTTACACAGCAAATACACAGCATTGAATTTATGTACAGATACATAAAATACAAAGAATGCTACCATACTACCATACAAAACTGTTGGGTTGTTTGAGTTTATTTCAGAACTGGTTGTGTAAGAATATCAGAATCTCAATGCCTCTCCTTTTTTAAAAAAACTAACATTAATTAAATAGTCAAAATGTATTGGTTTGTAATGTTAATAATTGTTTCTTGGCTTTCAGACAAGTGCAGTTGCAGAAGCACAGAAACTTATGACTCAGGCAGCTGACTTGCTCTCTGCCATACACAATTCACTGCATCATGGTATGCAGGCACAGAATGATACCACTAAAGGAGGTATGTATCAAATTACACTGGTTTTGACTTTCCTGGATGTGATTCCTTCGTAAATGTAAATACCTTTGAGTATTTTAAAAGAAGTTGAAAGCACTATTAACTTTGAACTAAAATACCTGTTTTGCAAGTCGTTACAGATTTGCATTGTTTGATTTTGATTTTAATTTTATTTTACCAGGTGGTGGTTCTCCTGAAAGTAATAATGTCATTTCAAAGTCAGAGATAATGTGTACTTTTGATTAGGTACATTGCACCTAGAATCAGTGTATATGCCATTTTAAAATAGGAAACAGTACTTCACTGTTTGTATAAGTGTGTGTTGAGGTTTTTTAAAGACTCATCATTGTCTTAGTTGGGTTGTTGGAGTCTCAGGAAGTTAACTGTCACTTAAAGAATTCATTTTGGCTAACTGAATGATTTGTATATTGAAGGGTGTTCTGAACACACAACTTATATGCAGCTTTTCTCTGTCTCTCTTGCCTCCTCCTTCTTTAGATCATCCTATTATGATGGGGTTTGAGCCACTCGTTAATCAGAGATTGCTGCCACCAACTTTCCCCCGATATGCAAAAATTATTAAAAGGGAAGAAATGGTCAATTATTTTTCCAAACTAATAGATCGAATAAAAACTGTATGTGAAGTAGTCAACTTAACTAACTTGCACTGTATACTGGTAAGCACAAATATTTCTTATTTATTGCCAAAAATAAGAAAATGTGACGAAAAATAATTCTATTGTGTGCGTGCTCTTGCTCACTGGAGAGAAAACTGAGCACTATATATGTATTTGATGTTTTTCACTGTTAGGTACAATTTCAAAGTTTATTATATCCTTCCTAGTAGTTACTATTTTTCTTCTTTTGACAAAAACCTTTTCTCCTCTCAAACCTCTCACTTTTCCTATCATTCATTAAATAATTATGCATCTTAGTGGCAAAGCCAAGCAAGTTTCTGTGGTTGGAGGGCTGTGTCTACAGCATCAGAACATAATTCTTTGCTATATGTCTGATTTTTTTCAAATTAATTAAGCAGTATTATGCACATGTGCCTATAACACAAGAGAACAATAAATAAGTGTTTAAGCATGCAGTTAGGCATGAAGTTAAGCACCTGCTTATATTCTTTCCTGAATAACTGATGTTACTCTTAGTTACTGCCTACATTTATTAGAAGACACTTAAATGCTTGAAATATTTTTTGGTATCCATGCATTCACTGACTGATAAGAGATACATTAAACCTTTTGTCTTCCTGTTTCCTGTTAACTAATGAAAGGAATGTTTGCATGAAACGTTTGGTACCGGTTAAACCTTACCTGGGTTTGTGTCATTTTTTTAAAATCACTTCTCAGTTTTGTTCAATACCTGGTGTAGTTGCATCATGATCTTAACAATCTCAGTATGTTTTTTCTGTACTATCATCTTTCTAGTTGCTGCATTTGAAAATTCAGAAATCTTTTTGTTAATTAATGAGTAATTGCAGAAAATCTGCAGTTCAAGCTATTCATAGTCTGTTTCGTACAAGTTGTGTAAGCTGTGCTGTTTGTGTGTGCTTTTAAACAAAACACAGGTGCATTTACAGAGTTGTATATATTTGTTTAGGAAAGATGAAGGTGTGTGTATGTAAAAATGATTGAGTGTATATTTATAAATATATAAATTGGCATATTAACCTGATGTCTTTTGTTCTTTTCCTTCATATACATTAGGACTTCTTCTGTGAGTTTAGTGAGCAATCACCTTGTGTTCTTTCAAGATCCCTGTTACAGGCAAGTCCTAATTATGTCTATTAATAAAATACTTCTGTATTCATTATAAATTCCTGTTATTGTTTTAAGTATTTCAGTTATTTGCATATAAGTAAATAATTTTTAAGTGGTAAAAAATTTTCTCATGATATTTAAGTATTATGGAAGAAATGCTTTGCTGTAAGAATGATGAGGCATTGAAACAGGTTGCCCAGAGAAGTTGTGGATGCTCCACCAAGTATTCAAGGCCAGGAAGGTGTCCCTGCACATAGCAGGGGGTTTGGAACTAGATGATCTTTAAGGTCTGTTCTATTGCAAACCATTCTGTGATTCTATGTATGAAGGCTTATGTTCTGATCTAATTTTTTTAATAATTTTAAAATCATTTTAGTACATGCTAATTAAAACAGAAGGCGTTTAATTTTTTTTCTCCACCATAAAGCTGTGCCTGTACACACATTTTTATACTGTTCTCCATGTGCTGTGCCATTTTTGGGCTGGTATTTGTATTCATCTCCCTGTTTGGACAGAACTTCATGCATTGACTGCTTCTATTGCTACAACAGTGAAACTGATGGTTGGTGCAGAACACACTGTTTCTTCTCACTGGTTCTCTTACTTTGAAAGTGCATCTACATTCCCTGATTCTGAAAGAATAATTCCTTCTAGGAGTTTTTGATATTATTAGGGTGCCCCTAGATGCCAGAACTTCTTTACGTTAGATCCCTCTCAAACCACATGAAGAGCCAATGGGCTATAACTATGGGCAAGTAAAATGTGTTCTCACCTTCCACTACATCTGTTTGTGTAATCCCAGTGGGTGCCTGATAGCAGAGTTTTTTCTTCAGCTGCTGAAGAACCATGTAAGAAAGAGACACAGCACTCATGGAGGGAAGTTAAATGAGTACCAGACATGATTGATGTAAGCAGCAGCATCCAGAGGAATTGAAAAATGTCAGCAGAAGTCTGGAGTTATACCCTTATCTGCCTCCAGAGAAGGCACATACTTTACACTAATCTTCAGAAATGTCTCATTTATCATCTTCAAAGTCCAAGAAATTAAACTATTTTGCATATACTCTATTATACAAGTAATAGAGCTGTATTTGGTGTCCTGGGAATACCACAGAAGTGTCAGATATCAATATTTCTGAGTCTTTAACCTTGGACATAGTTGAACCATTTTAATTCTTAAAGTAATCTTACAAGTTTCTTGTATATAAAAGATATTGCCAGAGCTTTCTATTATTTCTAATGCTATCTAGAGCAGTACTTTTAACTTAAAATATGTTTCTAAAAATACATCTTTACTTTTAGACAACTTTCTTAGTAGATAACAAGAAGGTGTTCGGCACTCACCTCATGCAAGACATGGTAAAAGATGCCTTAAGGTCTTTCGTCAGTCCTCCAGTACTTTCTCCAAAGTAAGTGGATCTTGAGTGTACTTGTATGTGTTTACATGTGTGATGAAAAAATCTTACAAGAGCAATGACAAATGTACAAAAAACATACATTTTGTTCTTAGTGCTTATGTATTAAGGTGTTAGTTGCTGTTGCTGCACTCATGTTTCTTGTTTTATGTTACATAGACCGGTGCCATTTATAAAAAATACGTATTTACATGGATATTTCCTTTTTAGGTGTTGTCTTTATAACAACCACCAGGCAAAAGACTACATTGATTCCTTTGTGACACATTGTGTTCGGGTAGGTGTTCATTCCAATTACAGTATGTATGTCTGTGAGAGAACTTGACAGATTTGCATACACTTGAAAATGAGACCAGTTATTTAGCACGCCTGACATGAAGGTAAAATTGAAGAAGTTGCCCATCTTAAATTGGTAATGCCTTTTAAAAAGCCAGTGTAATTATTGCTGGTTTTCTCCAGTTTCCAGATTTTTATTTAGCATTTCACTTTATAAGAATTCTGCATCTACTACCTCTTTACAGAGTAGTTTCATGTCACAAATGCATAGCACTAATAAAAACAAAATTATTTTTACATTCTGTCTAGTTTCAGTTTTTAAAAAATGGTTTTAAAAGATTCTGTTGTTGAATGTGGCACAATGAAAATCTTAAGAAAATCAGAATTACTTGTGTTGGAAAACACCTCCAAGCTCATTGAATCCAAACCAACACTGCCAAGTCCATCACTAAACCACGCCCCTAAGTGCCGTGACTACACATCTTTTAAATATTTCCAGAGATGGCGATTCAAACCACGTTCCTGAGAAGCTGGTTCCGATGCTTGGCAAACTTCTTTGTGAAGAAATTTTTCTTAATATTCGGTATAAACCTCCCCTGGCACAACTTGAGGCCTGTCTTGTCCTGTCAATTGACAGAAGAGATGAGCCCCACCTGGCTGCATCCTCCTTTCAGGTAGCTGTAGAGAGTGATGGGGTCTCCCCCAAGCCTCCTTGTCCAGGCTAAACAGCCCCAGCTCCCTCAGCAGCTTCTCACAGGACTTGTGCTCCAGACCCTTCCCCAGCTCCATTGCCCTTCTCTGGACACACTCCAGCCCCTCAATGCCTGTCTTGTTGTGAGGGGTCCAGAAATGAACATGAGATTTGAGGCAAGGCCTCACCAGTGCTGAGTACAGAGGGACAACCACTGCTCTGGTCCTACTGTTTCTGATACAGGCCAGGATGCCATTGGCCACCTTAACCACCTGGGCACATGGATTTAGGCATAAGAAATACCTCTTTACCCAATACCCAAGCGTTTTGCTCTAGTGACCTTCCTAAAGGATGCTGATTCAATCTCACATCAACATGTGTACAGAGAAATTGGCTCTTACATCACTCCAGACAGTTTGCTTTCCTGCTAACTTGCACTTTGTAGGGAGTATTAAAGAACCCACCTCCTAATATAGATGCATAAACCAGGTGCCTGTAGTTTCAAAGTTGCATTGATAATTTAAAATTGCACTTTGCTTCTTTCAGCCATTCTGTAGTCTGATTCAAATCCATGGACACAACAGAGCTCGGCAGAGAGATAAACTGGGTCACATCCTGGAGGAATTTGCCACACTACAGGATGAGGTAATGTCCTAGGCAGCAGGCCAGCAAAGTTTCTTTCCAGGTATATTACTGCCAGAGTGAAGCATGGTACTAAATTCTAAATGAATGATGCAAAATCCTTAAGATAAGAATCCTAAAATTTAGCACAAGAAATTGTTAGGATGCATCCAGAAACTTCATGCTAGATGTTGAACAAAAACATACTATATTTTTTGAGATTAACTTTGTCCAATAAGTAGACTTCAGGAGAACCTGTTGTGATGTAATTTAATGGTAACTGCACAGCTTTTAGTCTCTATCCTGTTTGTGATTATCAAGAGGTAACCAGGACAGATAAACAAGGCATGCTTACAAGTCACCTTTGAAAATTCAGCCTTACACCTTCATAAGATGTAAATGGCAAAATTTTATAGTGATTAAAAAGAAAGTAAAAAATAACTCTTTAAAATATGTGCTCCAACTGATTTTGGACATCTCTCAAGAAGGGCGAGAGATGAGAAGAGAAAATATATTTTCTCTTGCTAGAAATATGACTATTCAGCAGTGAGAGCCATATAATAATAAAATATTTCCCCAGCCATATAATAATAAAATATTTCCCAAGATGTATATGGCAAGGAGAACAATTGACGAACTTGGAGCTGGAAGGAGATTTTGTGTGCTCCAGCTTTTTTCACGATGGTTTGTTGCAGTATTCTAGCTGAGGCACTGTTCTTTTCGTTTTGTGGCAAGTTATATGGATTGTTCTGTTTAGGATTTTTGGTGATAGTCCAATTGTGAACAGTTGTCTTCCATACAACTTGCTTCTTAAGACAAAATTGGTCTTAGCAATATTTTAGATACTCTAATTGAACACAGTGTGTTTCTTGCATATAAAGCTTATAAATTTATTTTTTCAGTGCAGCTAAGTTTTTTTAAAAAAGATAAGTACTTATTACAATATAGAGCAATGATCAACAGCATGTAATGGGTTCTGAGTTTGTGCTCATGTAACTGTTAATGATCTATATACAAATACATTTAAAAATTACAAATTTTACCTATCTAATGTTCTTGCTATATTACTATATAGAATATTTTTGTTCTGTGCAGCAGAATTTACTTAGGTATCTTTCCAGTTTTCTGACAGTTTTAGACCTATTTCTATCTTGTAACCTGGAGCATAAATTTACTGACCAAATTTCTTAAGATCTGGTTGATTATATTTCTGCCTTGGGATGCTGTTTCAGTCAAATATTTTTCTTGGTTTTTTTTTGTTTTTGTTTTTTGTCTGACAGGCAGAGAAAGTAGATGCAGCGCTTCATAGCATGTTACTGAAGCAGGAACCACAAAGGCAACATTTGGCTTGCTTGGGCACCTGGGTCCTATATCATAACCTTCGTATTATGATACAGTATCTTCTCAGTGGCTTCGAGTTAGAACTTTACAGTATGCATGAATATTACTACATCTATTGGTAAGAAGATGCTTTATTGGCAGCTCTTTGAGGAAGGATGCTCCCAGAGAGCTGTGATTACGCATATTTGAAGAAGGGACTTCAAATATGATTTATGATCTCAAGCTTGATCAACACTGTGTTTGGTTTACCTATTTATAATATTACAAGCGGAGAAAAAAATCTATTGGTCTCTAGTTTTTTAGACTTAGTAAATAGTGTACTTTTTTTTCCTGAAATAGTAATTCTCGCTCTGTTTAGCTTTTTGGCACACGGTCTTCTATTCACAGTGAATGAAAAGTGTGCTGATTTTGGTGAACAAGAGCATGCAGGAGAAAAGCAATTTCCTTTATTCTTTTCTGCCTTCGTAGTATCAGGATCAGTAGTCTTATTGGTCTCTAGTACTCTGGAAAAGTTCTGCAAAGTTTTAAGTCATGACTGTTTTCTGAAAGTTGACTAGCTAAAATTAACTTATCTGGGGTATATTTGAAGAGACATCTTTCACCTGTAGTGAAAATGACCACATTATTTAGAGACAGAATACTTTTATTTTTCCACTTCCATTCACATGAACTATTTTTTGTAGTTAATGTCTTTTGCCAAAAGATTATTTTTTAAAAATTTTTCTTTAAACTACCGGGACATTCCTATGTAAGCCATAAGCCTTCTTACTGAAAGACTAAAACAGTTCAAATGACACAAAATTCAATGCATTGCTTTTCTATGTTGTTTCAACAGCGGATTAAGTGAGAAAATTAATATTCCAGAAGTTACCAGAAGATGGCAATATTCTTCAAGTAGTAACTCAATACCAACTTTTTGTATGAGACAGTATTTTTTTACCTGCCCGTATTTCCCTCTACCATTTCAATAAAGCCACTCTCAGTTGGAATTGTCACGTCAACTGCTTTCTTACTTAAATGAAGAAAAAAAAGAAGCAGTTTCTGAGAGGTAATGTGCAAATGAAACTCAAATTTCTCAGTAATTTTTTTTCTGATTACAAATTCTTATAGCTATTACTACATTTTTATTATGCTCCAAATCTATAAGTTTTTTTTCTGTTCTCTTTGTCCGCTATTCCTTTTGATTTGATGTCAAGTAAGATACTTACTGGACTTGGTTCTGCTTTCTAAAAAATGTTCTTAAAGTTGTCTCTTTAACTCTGAAAGAACTGCATATAGATATTGTGTGTCTGTGGGTTTGGCCCCTTTATGTAATAATTCACAGCTTTTTAATGCTTAAAAAAGCCAGTAGTTAGCTTGTTTCTCAGAATAACAAGTTGTAACAAAAGTAGAAAATGTATTAACATAGTATCTCTAAAACCCCCCCCCCTTCATTTGGTGGGGAAGGGTTCTAGAAAAATTTGATGTTATAGGAGTTTTGAAATAAGAAGCTTAGACTCCACTCAGTAAATGTGTAAGAAGCTTGCATACCTTGAGGTGTTTGTAGTTGAATGTGAACCAGAACACAAACATGGGCCGATGTGTTGATTCCAGCTGTGCAAAACAAGGAGTTTCCATGCCCATACCCATTGTCCTTGGCTAGGACACGTCCTTCACCTTGTGGAGCACGTGCCCTGGCGCTCACGCAGCACGAGCGCGGTGCGTGCAGCCTGTAACGCTCCGTGCCACTGTGCGCAGGTATCTCTCTGAGTTCCTCTACGCCTGGCTGATGTCAACGCTGAGCCGCGCCGACAGCTCTCAGATGGCAGAGGAGAGGATCGTGGAGGAACAACAGAAAGGCCGCAGTAGTAAGAAAACAAAGAAGAAGAAGAAAGGTACCTAGGTGTAGAGTGCTAATTCAAGACATCTTTTTTTTTTCCCTTTTGTGCAGCCATCTAGAATTAAGATTCAAAATTTAAATCAGCTAACACTGATATGGGTAGGAAAAATATCCTAATGTTTATGAAGGCTGAATGTAAAACTTACTAAGAATTTCCTACTTATTTAGTTCGTTTTGTACTTTCAAATAGATCTTCCAGAAAAACACAAACTCATTTATATTCACACTTTCATCAGCTGAGTTACGTGTTGGACCTTCTCAGAGTTTATAGTTCCTGCAAAATTATGCTTTTAGTGACTGTAACTAGATTCAAACACTAGACTTTCAGCATATTTATGTAATTCCTATTTGGTTTCAGAAGTTCTTAAAGCATGTTTCTTAATTTTTCAGTGATGAGTTTCCCTTTCTTTTCCTTGCCACCATTTCAAGGAGAACAAATAATTGTATATGAACAGCTCAGGATCGTATCAACTAAATTCCCTTGTCTAGAAGTTCAGAAAATTGCTTATGTACTTGAGGTGCCAACTGTTGGACAGCTTGGCACTAATTCAACACTGGAAACTAAAGGGAAACTTAAAAGAATGCTGCCAGGATTATTAGGATAAAAAGTGCTTTAACTTTTTAGCCCTAAAAGTCAAAAAGATGCCTGAACTAGACTAGGCCTCTTGTGTACAGACTGCAAGTTTGAGGCTGTTGTTCACTGTTTTATAGTGTCATGGAAATACCACTGATCAATTTATTCCATGACAGTATTTGAGAGCAGAATCATATTATGAGAGCAGAATCATGTTCATATGATTGTTAAGTGTGTCCTGAGGTATTTTATGTAACCAGGAGCCAGGTGAGCAGAAATGCATGTCTAGGCTTTATGTATACTTCAGTTATTTTAAAATATAATTGAGAGTTATGTGACTTGGTAGAAATTTGAGAGAACTCCTTTGATCTGAAATGAATACATGTGCTTACCTTGAATTAAAAAAATGTATTTTTATGTAAAATTTGCAGTTCGTCCTCTCAGCAGAGAGATCACCATGAGTCAAGCATACCAAAATATGTGTGCTGGGATGTACAAGGTAACTCATTTGTGTTCTGTTTGTTTCAGTTTTTTTTTTGTAATAGGGATCCTGCATACATTGCATGCCTTCTTTCCTTGTAGTGGCGCTGGAAATTAGGTTCAAGTTTATAATTTTCTGTGGTAAATTCTCTACAGTTTTTCTATCCTTCCAGTTATAGCTAAATCATATTTTTGATCTTCCTTACAGCATAATATTACATAAAGCTAATGCTTTTCACTATATTTATCATTTTCTTTTAGACAATGATTGCCTTTGACATGGATGGCAAAGTAAGAAAACCTAAATTTGAACTGGATAGTGAGCAAGTTCGATATGAGCACAGATTTGCTCCATTCAACAGTGTTATAACACCACCTCCAGTGCACTACCTGCAATTCAAAGTGAGTAATCTTCAAACATGGTGCTGCCGATGCTTTTATAGAAGTCATTTACTCACCTGTTTTAAATATCATTGTCATAGTAAAAAGTTCACATTGAAGCAATGTCACAATGGCAAGGACTTTTAGCTTTAGTTCTGTGCAAGAAAGATATATTGCATTGAAGTCTTTATAAACTTAGATGCTTAGATGTTTAGAAATTGGTCTGTTATGGCAGTTTAAGATGCTTCTGTTGATTTGCATGAAATAAAATTTCTTGGGAGTCTACTAACAGACTTCTTGGCTATGGTTAATTATAGCAGCATTTTTTTATTAGTGCAGCAAGCAAATAGAAAAATAAAAAAGTTAATTTTGAGTGTTGTTCAGAAGGGACCAGGGGAGGCTTATGTTGTCCGCACTCCTCCTTGAAGTAGCAGTATAAATCACATTGCCTGTGTCTTTGTCTAGCCAAATCTGAAAAAAATCAAGGTTTGAGATTTTTCAGCCTCTTTGGTTAAACCTGATCCAGCTACTTTTTTCAGGTCCTTTAAGTCATAGGATAACTGTCTGAGGGTGCACTATTTTTTTTCCGAATGTCCAGTCTGAATTACCAAGCCTGTGGCCTCTCATGTTACTTTGTTTGCCATTATGAACAAGGAGTCTTTATCTTCTGACAGCTTTGTAACTGTCTTTCAAGTAGTTGTAGGCTGCTATTAAAATTACCCATTAGCATCCTTCCTATCAAACTGAAAAAGTCCAGGTCCACCGACCTCTCCTTCTGGTGTACATGCTGTAGGCCCCCAACCATCTCCACATCTCACCATCTTCTTTGAACTGCGTGGATCCAGCCCTGGATGCAATATTTCAGACAACAGAACACAAACACTGAGTTCAGGGTGATAACCTTCCTTGATATGCTGACCATACTCCTGTTTGGATACTCCCATAAGAGGCTTGTCTGATTTGTAGTAAGAGCACCTTGTTGGCTTATATTCAGCTACGTGCTTGCAGTACGCTTGGCTGCTCACCTGGCTGGTTATTAGTCTCGCTTGTGGGGCTCGTCTGAACTGAAAAAGTGCTATTTTCTGTTCCAGTTACTCTCTCCAGTTTAATGTTCGGAACTGTTGGAGTGGAAATTAAGAAATTATCATGGTTTCCTCCTTGTCATTAAAGGAGGTTTTTTTTTTTAAATCCCTAATCAAAAACAAAAAAAATTTGGAAGAATTAAATTCATATAAAATGAAGTTTTGTGCAGTTTCAGCATCTGACTTGCTGCAGCTTTGAGTAAACAATATACTTTTTTTTTCTCCTATTTTTTTCCTGTAATTTCATACCCTGTTGCTAGCCACTATTAAAGCAAATGTATGGCAACTTATTCAAGAGAGAGACTGTTTTATAAAGATTGTGAGAGTTTCATTATGTTTTGTGGCACTGTACTTGTTGAGCACTGTGTTGTTGCTTGGGTTTTGCCATTTTAAATAAATGTTTTCAACTTCTGATTTTTAAAATAATGTTTAGTTGACATAACTCTTCTCCTGAATATAATAACGTGATAAAAATAATCATCTGGCAATTTTAAATTTCAATTTTATATATTTTAACACGTATTTATGTATTTCTGTAACACACTAGGAAATGTCTGATTTAAATAAGTATAGCCCACCTCCTCAGTCATCAGATCTCTACATGGCAGCTAGCAAGCACTACCAGCAAGCTAAAATGATTCTTGAGAATATTCCGAATCCAGACAATGAGGTAAGACTGAAATACTAGGAAAAGGAGTATTTGCTCGAAATAGAATGTTTGTTTTCGGCTGGATCTCCTTGACATCCAAAATGTACTTCATAAAATGCTGAGCAAAGCTGAGTGCTTTGATTAAGGAGTAGACAGTGGAGAGTGGTTGCATCTTACATAGCAGTCTGTTTCAGTACATCAGCTGGCTTGTAGTAAAGTTGTGCTCACTATTAAAAAAACCTCTCTGCAGAGGACATGAGATGCCGGATAGCAGCTTATTTCCTTGCATGTTGCCTTCTAGCCCCTTTCTAAAAGCACAGCACTATCACCAGACAGTGATAACATACCTGCCATGCTTAGTTGGCTTCTAGTAACTCAGGTGGACTCCTGGGAGGTGGGGAAAATTGGTTTGAATATCATTAGGATGGAAAGAGGATTGAGTCTTGAACTTGCTCCCTGGAGCAATTTTCTCAGCACTGAGCTGTAAACACGGGTAGGAATTTCTCCCTCTTTGCCCATAGCCTAAAACCTTAAGTGTCTGTGACTGTATTTTGGAGCAAGAAGGATGCTTTTTCTGTCACCTCTAAGCAGGTTAAGAATAGTTACAGAATTAGGTTCTCCTGCGAATTTAGGAATCACTTTCTCCTCTCTGGATCCTGGTGGTACTAACCAGCTAATTAAGAGGTTGTTTGGAGCATGTCCAGAGCATTTCCATGTAAAAAAGCACCAGTTTCATACTTGAGTTCTTCTTACCATTGTGTTGCTATGTTAAAGATTAGACGCCTGGAATTTGTCTGTACCCTTATTTGCATGAGTGCCACAGAACTTGCCATAATTCCCATGTTGTTTTTGTTCAAGAATTGTTAAAGCTGTGACTTCTATGGTCTGTTGAATTTCTTAAAAAGTGACTATTAAAATAGTCTTCATTAAACTTCTTTAATAATGACATTTCTTAATAATAAACTTCTTTAATAATTCATTAAATTTAATTAATTCAGCTGTTGTACTTAAAAGCAAATCCAAAACAGTCTGATCTCTGTTCAACTGATCCTGTAAGAGAGCTGCTGTATTGCTAATAGTATGTAAACATTACAGTATTATCTTCGAAGTAATTGTGAGGTCAGATGCTTTGACTTGAAGACTTCTTTCTGTTTTGTGTTTAGGTCAATCGAATCCTAAAAGTTGCAAAACCCAATATTGTGGTCATGAAGCTGCTGGCTGGAGGCCATAAGAAAGACTCTAAGGTAAGGAAATGCCAGATCAATTGAATGTAGAATGTAGTAATACATGAAGGTTGGATTCAATGATCTGGAGGTTGCCCAACATCAGTCATCCATTTAATTCTATGTAAAGCCACCACAGATCTCTTGAAAGCCAAATGAACACATTCTAACAACAGGGAAAGTAACTTAATTTATTTTTCCCCAGGAAATAGTTTGTTGTAGTTACCTAAATAAGGAAAATTCTAACCTATAAATGTTTTGAGAAAAAAAAATTGGGAAATGCATGTGGGACAACATAGACTAATAAGGGTATTCTTCAATAGTGGAAACAAGCAAGTGTAACAGCAGCTTGTGTGAACAAAGCCATGGGAGTGCTGGTTGGCCCAAGGACCTTTTTTTTTTTTTCAATCATTTGCTGTCTAATTATTTTTTTCTTTCTGCAGGTTGTTCTCATTATAAGTATTAAATGCAATAGTACCGCTGTCTGATGTTTTAAATCTTTCTTTTATAGGTTCCTCCAGAATTTGACTTCTCTCCTCATAAATACTTTCCAGTTGTGAAGCTTGTTTGAAGGACAAGAGATGTTTGTTAGGATACCTGAAGAATATCTGTGTAGCAGATACCAGCTCTAGGAGAGAGAGTAACTAGTGCTGCACTAGGACTGCGAGGGACATCCAGCATAAAAGTACTGTTATGTGGAATATCTATAGTCTGCTGCCTTTATGTGATTTGAATGACAACTGCTGTTTTAAAGTGGTTTGTATAAAGTTTATTGGATTTCATGCGTGAAGCTGATTTTAACTATTATTAAAGAACATTGTATTTTAGTTGATATTATTACAGATTTTGATCATAAATAATTGTTACTACTGCATTCTTAGAAAGTGGTGGGTTAGAAACTGAATAAAAATCATGCAGTAGAGCCTCATGTCTGATGTGCGCAGCAGAGCTACTGCAATTCTGCATTTAACAAAGTCACTTGGAGAGATTTTGAATTTCTGTATTTTTGCTTAATTATATCAGAATTGCTCACTTTGCAAGTAGAGAAATGCTGGAGTTTTTTTCTCACCACATCCTCTAAGCTAAAACGATCTTTACAGAGACCGAGAGCAGATGAAAATTAATCATTTAGCTATTGAGTGAGTGATTCCTAGTTGGAATTTGTTCCTTTGTCCTTGTTCTCAAAGTGCTGGAGAATCTGCATAGCAGACATTGCAGCAGGCACTAGCAATAGCACTGGACATTGAGGACTCTATTTTACCAATTCTGCAACTCTGTTGCAATCCTAATATTTGCTCCTGCAAACGAGGGATTGCTACACTTGCATGATCTTTATTCTCCATTTTTAACTGCAATGGGGCCGCTGGATCGTACTGTGTTCCGTAATAATTTACAGGTATAAATATCCAAAACAGGAGAATCCCCAAACCTATCCTATTCCTTCGTGGAATAGTTCTGCCTTTGAAGCTTTCAGATGTGAAATAATAGAGGTAAGCCGTTGTGTTGTAGCAAGGAAAAATGTTCAAAAGCAGACCTGGCCCTGGCCAAGTCATACTTAGGCCATACAATCAAATCCTTTGTTGGACAGGAAAATTATTCATTTTGGTGTACAGTGACTTCCATCGTAGGGATGAGCTTGTTACTCCATATTGACCATACAAGACATTTCTTGGTGTTAATCCTAGCACCTGATTTTACTGTGGATTAATATAACTTCAGCTTCATCCCCTGAGCAGCAGCACTGCCCAGCTAGAACTTGAAAACAATGAGTAACCTCTGAAGTGAGACACCCACTTGTCTTCCAGCAATTTGCAGCTTCCTGAAATAAGCAGAAATACTGTCCTGAAGACATGTTTTTTCCAAATTCTCTGCTAAGGAGATGGCACATCACGTTAACATGTTTGCTCATCATCATGATTAATATACTTGAATGCTTCCACATAGCTGCCAAAGGAATAAAAAGCCTGGAATATATAGATGTAAAATGGCACTGAGCATTCACCTGGCTTCTTGTAAAGCCACAAAATCTTTCCCATCTTTAAGATCCTGAACTACATGACAGTAGCTCAAGGACAGCCTTTTGTTATTTCTCCAAAGCAAGCAGCAAGTAAAAGAGAACGCAAATTACATGTGACTTGTGGAACCAAGAAAATAGCAATAATAATATTTCCCCTTTTCTTTACAATTAGAACTGGATAAATTGTACAGAATAACATCAATACACTAGAGACAATTACTTTCAAATGCTTACCTCAAATGGATCAGGTTTAGTTGTAAAGAAAGCCAAACCAAAGTGCTAATATAGCACCAAGATGATTAGAGAAAGGTAGTAATGCCTCACACAACTTAAAACTTCAGTAAGAGACAACACTATGTACACCACAGTTCCAAATTAATTTCTTGTTCAACTAAAGGCCCTTCTAAATTCCTTCTAATTCTAAAATTCTGTGCGGTAGACATACAGGCCTCTTGCCTACTAGAAATCTACCACCCGAGTTAGATTGAAGCACTTGAAGTTACTGTGAATAAAACTGTAGTCCTTCATGCTTTTGAACATTGCTTTTATGCAGGTTTTCAGACCTTTGCCCTCAGAGGATTGCAAGTGCGCTTTGTACAGAGGTGGCCATATTTATGGAGGACAACATCCAGTTGGCTAGGAGGAGCCCAAAAATGTACAGAAGCATAGCCAAAACAGTTTTAAAATAACTCTCTGATAATATATTAATTACCCTAAAGTGTTTGATGCTTTGGAGTTTTTAACTTGATACTGGTAAAGCTATTCATTCAACTTGAATATAGTGTTTCACTGTCTATTTTTTACTGTTAGAATATATGCTTTTTAACAATCAATATTAAATTCCTGATCAACTTAAATCTCAGTTGCATAATTGTTTACAGATTAAGTCCTAGAAAAATGCTCAGAAGATGGGTAAATATTTTTATCCAAATTATGGGTAAACACTTTGATGTTTAAGTTGATGATATTGTCATTATTTGCAAAAAAAAAAATCCCAGTAACCCGAGTTCCCCAATACTTGTCAGAACAGATGCTCATTCTTCTTCTCTCCTGCTTGCAAGCATTTGTTTTTCCTGCTGTGTTGACTACTAGCCCAGACTAGTTAGGTCCTACTAAAGTGCTGAAAAACTGAACTGTTTCTGTGTTTAGGCCTTCAACTCTGACCTTCACTTGATGACAACTCATACTCTTTTCATACACGAAAGAGCCAGCCTTCCACCTGCATATTTAGATACCTTAAGGTACAGCAGCTATAAACTAGTACACTGAAGAACGACACACCAGAAAAGGAGTTACAAAGTGAAATGCTTTAACAGAAAGCAAAGATAAATTTGTGTTTTCTTAAATGGAATGCTGGTTGGCAAGTTAGTCACAGCTGTCTGCTGCTGTGCTGTCTTGACAGTTCATACTCACCAAGAATGCTCCAAACACAGGCGTTGATCCTGGGAGCAGACACAAATATAAAAATTTCTTCAAACCAGCCAGCTATACATGGTGGTTGGACTGCAGTTAAGGGTGCCTTAGTGGCAAGTAGAGGGTATTTCTAGCTTACTGCAAGTAAACTAGTTTTTAGTTTACATTTAACAAGTTACAGAAAAGGACTGCAGAACATTAACAAAATGATACATTGTGATTAACACAGGACTTCATAACAACTAAAGCTTCACCCGTGGGAGACACTGCCCTGTCTTCTAAATGCATAGTCTGGTTACCTCCGTCAGAAGTCCAGCAGAGAAGATGAGTCACGTTGAACAGCTGAGATTGCTGTTGTACAAGGCAAGCATTTGCATTCCTATCTCTCGAAGAAGATAGTGACTGGGTGGAGTGAACAGTAGTTGTAGTACACCATCTCAGAGAGCTTCTGGCATGAAAAGTTTATGGGTTTGAATTTTTACACCTAACTTGTGCACGGTAATGGTAACCAATTGTAGTACAGACCTTGTGGAATCAACAAAGCTTTCAGAAAAATCTTCTAATTTCCTAACAAGGCTAATCTCTTAACAAGAAGCTGCTATCATCAGAATCTTATTTGAATTTTTTTTTAACTTTGAAGCTAAGAACACACCTCAAGAGTTTAATCTAGGAATTTAGAGGTCCAGGTCCATATATCATTCTGCATAGTATCTGAGGACTACAGTTGTGCCTTCTCAGTCTGTGTTGCAGTAAAAAGGTGCCAGAAGAAGCACAAGGGTAGTTTGCAGCATGGATTTTTTCATCCTTCCTGTTTTGTTACAGTAACACAGCTCCTTCTTAAATTCTTAAAACTAAGCTGGGGAGTTCTCTACTGTGCATTGCTCAAGGGAGAGATCCGTCCTTGGCAGAGGACTGCTCATCATCTACCACCAATCCACACCTACGCATACTATAGTATGACTATACAAAGTAGCCAATTCAAAGTTGTTACTTTTATTGCTACTTGATTGCAATTTTATAATTTATAGGAGGGAGAAAGTCATTGCAGAGGCCAAACTGCTTTGAACAAACCACTAGAGATTTACATCTTTCCCCCATTGCAACAGTACTAAAACTTCACAAAATACTACTTCGTTTGGGCCCCTAGTCAAGTCTTTAGAAGATAATCAAAATCTTCTAAGATCACTTTGCTTGGATAGTTTCTGCATTTGGATGAAGATGTGACTCAGTTGCATCATGAACTTCCTTTGTTCACAACTTCTTTTGTCCTTCATCATGGTCAGGTAAGTGGTTCTTCAGATCTTCAGGATTTTGAACTAATGAGGGGAAAAAAATAAAAACGTATAAAAATCTCTTTAAGAGGCAGCAGTTCTTCATATAGGAAGTTCTATCTAGGAAACAATAGAAGAAGTTTTGTAAGGACTGTTACATACTGTGTAGTACAGTAAAGTTACAGATACCACACCCCCTGCTAAAGAGCAGGTTCAGTGGTGCTATACAGAAAACAGGTCACACTGTAAACATGAGGGAAAGCTAAAACAAACAAATTAGGTAGGTAAAGCTTGCTACAGCATACCATGCAAAATATGATCTTAACGTTTTCAGCACATGATATTTAGGTTAAAACTGTGGTTTTTCTTTTTTACCATTTTCAATCCCTGCAAGTGCTGCTTGCTTGTCTGTTTCTGATTCAGCTTCATTCACATCTAAGTTGTAATCAACATCCTTGTCCTGGTTCACTGCTTCACGTTCCTGTTTGTCTGGAAGAAGATTAAAATAAAGTAGTTTTATGCTATACCATAAGGTCATCTGCACACAAAAAGAGTGATTGTAAACATCTTCCACAGAATTACTTTGCTACTGAATGAATTGCTGTTCTGAGTAAGTTTTTATACTATTTTTCCTTTGAAGTGTTAATTTTCAGAGCAACTTCGGCTGTAAATTCTATCAAAAGAACTAGATAGAAGATAGTCTTCTGGGATTTGGAAAGCATAGCAAAATCAGCTAGCACTCTGATGAACATAAAGAGCATCACACAATTTCAGAATACATTATAGGACAGCCTGAGGAAGAGGAAAACCTGAAGCCATTGCTGAAAACCCCTTCTTGTTTTATCTTGTCCAGCAAGCAGAATGCTATAACTATAGCATAAAGTGTTTTATGATCTGCTAGGTTGTCACAAAAGTACTTTTCTCCTGGAAGAGATTTTCTTCACCCAGTCATTAACTCCTGTTAAGCAACATTCATTGACTATCATAAGATTTCTTCAGGTAGAGGACTCAGGCATAAATGGAAACATTTCTGATTGCCAAACTACTATCATTATTTTTCAAATAATCAACCACAAAAAAAGGTAACAGCAGAGAGGTGTAAGTAAACCTCACTTAAAATGGACCACAGCCTCTGTTCTAAGTGTTCTTAAGACAAGCCTTCCAGTTAGTAAGTGGCTAAGAAAGAGGCTTGAAAATTTTAAGCCATGTTCAGACCACCAAATCAAATAGATTTTTATCATTATAGACCTAAAGGTCTGAAAATTTCAGAAGCAGCTCTTCTTGAAAGAGGATCCCCATAGACTACTGAAGAAGTCTTTTGACCTTAAGCTCCTTTGGCTACAAGGAACCTATGCAGTAAGGTTGAACAATAAAGCCTGAAGTGTATCCCCCTAGCCTTTTTCGCTGACAGAAATGCAGACCTTTTGAAACTTTCATGGGCGGCATGGCAGAGGTTTTCCCTTGCACTAATCATTGGATGATTTTTTAAAATCTAACTTTTCTGCTATTTATTTCTGTTAAAGCAGTTTAGGTAACTTGTAGTTGCATCTCTTCAGGGTATATCCTTCAAGTCAGAGGAATGTCTAGACATCAGCATCAATACTCTGCTGCTCGGTGCTGTTGAGATGTGAAATTCAGGGTCACTTGATAGATATCAGAAACTGGCACCTTTACAATATCTGATCCATGTTTTTGATGACTCACAACACTAAACTTCAGATACCTGAAGTCTAAGTAACCAATTTTACTCATGGTAGCTTATTTTGAAATAGGAATAGCTAGTATTCATACACTGACATTGTAAAAATACTAACTGCAAAATATCCATGCATAAGTAACCCTGTACTCGTCAGTGCTTTGGATGATTAACATCTCATCTTTTTCAGATGCATCATACTCTTTTAAGGCTCCAGTACCAAAAAGTTTTGGGGTGAATTTTCTTCAACACGTTGTAGAGCCAATGGAGAGAGAGTAGGGCTGTTACGGTGATGCAGAGGAACTCAGCCTGGCAGCTCCGTGTTGCACACTCAGAAGCCTACATCTTAACTCATGCACTGCAGCAGATTGCTCAGGACTGACGCCTTCCACATCACACTGACCTTTATGAACACTTGTACTAAGTCTGGCCAGCTTCCACCACTGTTGTGGAAATCATGCCCTATTCCACACTTTCATTTTGTTACTGTTTTTAACAATACATGACAGGCTACATACCAGCCTTTCCAGGGGGCAAGTCATCTTGCTTATCATCATAATTTAGGAGCTCTTCCCTCTCAATTTCCTCACTGGCAGCCTGCTCTGCTGCTGGCTCTAATGTATCTTGCCCAGCTACATGTTTCTCATCCTCAGGTCGATTTGGCTCCTCTGACTCAGGCAGCATCTCCTTGTGACTCGCAGTAGCCTTAAGTGACTCTTGAGGTTTTTCCAACTGACTAGAAAGCTGCTCCTCTTCTGCCTTAGGCTCCTGTTTTCTGATGTCAGTTAGGCTGTCTGTTCTTTCTGAAAACAACAAAAATTATTCTGAGTGAAAAAAACTTATAATTAATAATGCTTTATATTTCTCACTAAATTCTTCATTTTCCTCTGAAGGAGTGTCTTCCAATCACATCAGTTCAAGAGATAAGAGGAAGACAACTCATGTTTTTCCTACTAGGAACAGGTAAAGAAGGGAACTTCATTTACTGTCAACAGATTCATGCTTCTACGTCCTTAAAATTTTGGTACATGTGGTTAATAAATTGGGCAAGTGAAACAAAGCAGTTTGAATAAAAATTGTGGTGTCCTATGTAAGCATCAGGTTTCTGTGTGTTACATCTTACTACCAACAATAAAATTGATTTGGTGTTCAAAAGCAGCTCAGGACAAAACATCACAGAGGCAAATTTGCGAGTATCCAAGTCTGTTCTTATTTTTAAACATGAAGAGTGAAGTGCAGGACTGCTATAATTTTTAGTTGACATTAACATATATATTTTTTCTCTTGCATCTGCATTTTAGTTTTAAAAAATCCATTACATCTTCCCAATTAAACTGCAAGTAGACACTGCAAGAATTGAATTTCTATCACACACACTACTATGCAAAACAGGCACACAAGGATACATCCACTCAAAAGTTTAGTGCCAAAAGGAGCTATTAGGCTAACAACTTAAACCCATGTGTATCATTTCTCTTACTTGCATTTGGCTCAATGACAACACACAGGAAGTATGGATGTGTGTTTGCTCTAAGCCTAACTTTCAGCTGTTCCACACAGAGGAAGGGTGCCAGGGTGAGTATGCCAAACTTACAAAGAAAGCAAATTTCAAGTATGCTTGAAAATTATTTCTTCCAAAAGTTGGGTATTTTCTCCATATTAAATGAGGAACATGACTCCTGAATTTTAAATATTTTTACTTTCCTTTATGTGCAACATACCTACTAAAACAAAACTGAACCAACAGAAATCCTAGCAAGTTTTCATCAGCTGGAAACCTGACTGATGTTCAGACTGTTGGTGTCACTTTTTTCATCTTAATCTGGTGTACAAAAATGTTTCTAAATGTTCAGTTGAATTATAACTGTTCTTAACCAGTTGTTAGTGAGACAAGGATTTCACCTTGAGCCTGCATCAGGTCTGTCTTTCTTACTGTAGGTACAGCTTTAGGAACATCTTCACTGGTTTTCTGCTGTTTCAAGTCAGTCTGCTTGAACCCTGTTTGCTTCAATGCTGACAGTTGAGTATCGACCTGTAAAGTGAACATACACAGATAAGCACTGGTCTGTATAACTGCACCTGGATTTGGAAAGGGAAGTAAAATTTAGATAAGAATTCTGCATGGGAAAAAATCCTAACACACTCCAAAATATTTGGACTGGAATTTTTATTGGTGACAGAAGTACCATACAATTCTGAATATGCAGTAATGTTTCTATGTAACAGCATAGCACATAGAATTTTAACATACCTTATTTAACTGCAGCTAATGACAAGATTACTGTCCTTCGTTATTCTCAGAGTTACAGAACAGTAAAACCACACATTTATCCACTGTTGTTCTGCTACTGTGTCAGGGTCAGCAGAGCAATAAACACATGCCATTTACTATTAAGAATCTACAGGTCAGGAAAACCAAGTTTGGTCCTCATTAGACTTCAGCTGAGTAATGCTTGTATAGAACTGGTCTGTAACTATATCAAATGCAGGATTAAGAAAAGAAAAGTTTAAATTAACCAACTAGAAAAAAATACCTGTTTAACATGATGAAGTTTGCTTAAGACTGTATTAAATTCTTATGCTAGACTGCTATATTCATCTGATCCACTTAGATATTTAGCCTAAGATGTACACCATCTTGAAGATCTTCCAACTGGGCAATTAAAATTCTATGTATGACTTTTACTTACATTGGCATTGGCTCCCTCACATGGCCATGGTCTCCCTGTATGTCAGTGTTGACATGTTTGCCTACTTGAGGCCCCCTTCCACCCCCTCTCCATCTCTGGATCTAGTGGCTGGCAGTCCTGTGCTTGGTGCTGTCTCTGTCAGTGAATCCCTTCATCTACAGCATGGAGAACAGGCAGCTCAGGAATGTCATGTCACCACCTCTCCATAAATGACTCCTTGACTATACGAATTAAGTATTTGGGGGTGTAGGTTTGGACCTCTTGAGAGACACAGGACTCAACTTATAGATTCACTATTAGTTACAGGTGAAAATGAAACATAGTCAGTGAATGAGGGATTTACCCAGGGGCTTTCACACACGTGAAATTAAGAACATCCGTCCTCTAGGAGGGGAATTTGGAGCTGCCTGTAGAGAATGGTGATTCTCCAGCTACAGGCATGTTTCTGGAGTTAAATGGAGGTAAAAGAGGTTTGAAAAGATGAGGTGGCTATGCTTCCCCTAACATAGCCCTATGGCTCATATGGTACCCCTTGTAGCACCCAGGCTCTTCTCCTCATGGTCATGGCTCAAGCAGTCAAGACCCTGCTTGCCCTGGTATACAGAGTTATTCTTTACCCACTGTCATCTTAGAAACATTAAATGAGGGTGCAAAGCCAGGGCCAGTGGGGGAAAAGCAGAGCTGAGCTGTTTGCAGATGAATTTATGAGAACGATCAAAGAGAAATACTTGAGAGGAAAAAGAAAACAAAAAGATAAGGTCAGATATGGGATTACCGGCCTGGCAGCCCTGCATCACTGACTTCAGTGAGACCAAGAAGCTACAGCTGATGGCTCCAAATGTTGCTTACTTCCACAGTCACTGGAAACCAGAATGCTCTCCCAGTCATCATCAGCTCGCTGCATTACCATCACTGCTCTCCAGAACCACCTCAAAGGAGTTAGTTGTATCAAGGTGGGGGTCAGCTTCTCCTCCCAGGTAACAAGAGACAGGACAATGGGAAATGGCCCCAAGCTGCCATTTCAAACCAGAAAAGGTTTAGATTGCACATTAGAAAAATTTTCTTCGCTTAAAGGGTGGTCAGGCTTCTCCTGGAAGTTTTCAAAAGTTGTGCCATAAAAATTTGGCACTTGGAGACATGGCTGACAGGTGAACACAGCAATGCTGGATTAATGGTTGTACTTACAGGAGGATCTTAAAGGTCTTTTCTGACCTTAATGATGTTATGATTCTATAATTGGCAGAGAGCTATGTCAATTCAATTCATACAAACATTGAATATTGAACATGAAATACACACAGGAGTCCATTTTGTTCTAAACCAGTTTGGTGAAAAAAACCCAGAGTGTTAACAAAATCCCCATTTCTTCAATGGGGATTTTTTGTTGCATTTTCACTTTTGTTTCATTTGCAAAAGAAAATAAAGCCAAGTATATAGAGAAAGAAAAAGCATGCGCACATTTAGACATACAAACCTCTTTGTATGCTTATAAATGAATGGGCAATCTTATGGTATAGGAAGTCTCACAGTTGACAGAAGTGTTTTCTGTTACCAGTTGTCATTGGTACTGTCAAGACTAGCTTCCCATTTATCAAAGGAGGGCAGTGAAACACTATGTTGTCAAATATTCATTCAGTCATTTGGAAAAAAAGACTGCAGAAAGAAGTAGCTAAGTCACCAAGAAGCCAGAGTTGTAGCATGAATACTTGGCTGTTTTGAAAAGCATTTAATTTCCATCAAAGCCAGGCAGAACAAGACCTTTTTGTGTCAACACCATGAAGTCTAGTATCAGCAACTAATTTAGCATTAACTCTTACTAATGCTTGATAAGCAAATTACTACATAATATTTGGTTATTGCAGTAAAGATATTCAGAAGAACTCCATCTTCCTTCAATCAGTAAAACATATTTAAATATGGTTCTCTTTTATAAATAATTCAGCTCCTTGAGATCACTCTCTACAGTAGAAATCATCAGAAACTGAACATAAGATAATTTTTCACTTTTTGTTTGGCATGAATTCTTCTGCAAAAATACAGAGTCTGGACTTAACAGCAAGAAGTTACCTCTTAATTACACACGCAAAATTCTTTACTTATCTTAAATTTCTAGCCAAGTAATTCTTAATGTGAAATAGATTCAAAGGGTATATGCTGACTTTTTTTAGATTTAAATAGTTGGATAAAAGATAGCAATTGAACATGTTGTATTTTCTTCAGCCAAGTAGTATATATTATTCCTCAAATTACAGAGCTCTAAGTAAAGCTGTTTACAGAATCACAGAATCACAAAGTTGGAAGAGACCTTCAAGATCATCGAGTCCAACCCATGCCCTAACACCTCAACTAAACCATGACACCGAGTTCTACATCCAATCTTTTTTTAAACACATCCAGGGATGGTGACTCCACCACCTCCCTGGGAAGACCATTCCAGTAGTTGATCACTCTTTCCACAAAAAACTTTTTCCTAATTATAGCCAACCAACACTCCATTTTCTTTCTGTTTTAAGACAGACTTTTCTATTACATAAGCACATACATTTTAAAAATAGGAATTATTCTAGCTTAAAACACTGGACAAAAACATACATAAACTTTGTCAGGGTCATCTTGCACTAACTATAATTAAGTATGCTTTTATAAGAGCAAAAGGCTGAAATTCTTGGGCAAGCAAACAACTGAGAAAGTTACTGCTTGGCCAAAGAAACGCTGCCACAGATACTAGGGAACACAAGCAGACAGAAATTATTCAGGCAGTAGCTGTATTATCAGTTAGCTCATCTAAGACCAACTCATTTACATATAAAAAGGATAAGAGATAACCTGCCCAGCCTTACAGATAATCTGCATTGAGTAAAAGTTGCCTCCAGCTACACACTTTCACGGAGGAGACTGAAACTGCCCTGCAGAGGAGCTTCAGTCAAACTCCTCAGGTTCCTTCTAAGATGATTTATCTTCCAAACTAGAAACAGTAAAAGAACCCCAAAAATGCAACAAACAAGCACATACAAACATATAAACCAAGAAAAGGAATCTAGTGCAAGTAATTGTAATTAAAATCTGTTGCAAAGCCACACTAAAAATTAAGTTGAGCACCTCTATATTAGAGACTTCCCTAGATCAACTTTCTTAAACAAGACACACTTGACAAACTAACGTATCATCTCCAAATGATGAGGGTTCTATTCACTTACAATTATATATTGATAATTTACTTTTTATCTATTTATTTGATACTGTTGATAAAAACTATTGACAAGAGCTGTAACTTTTATTTTACGGCATAATGGGATAGCACTTCCTCTTTCTAATTCAAGTTACTTCATTCAAGTTGCAGCTCTTAGATAGTAACGTTCCCAAGATAAAAGGTCACACACTTCAGTATTCTGTCTCCCCCACTTTACATAATGGACTGGACACAGACGGAAACAATTACCTGGGAATCTCTGGGCTGATGTTTTAGCTATTTTCTCACACGCTTTTTCACCTCTTTGTAAAACCAAGATTCATTCCTCACTGCCTTACCCTTTCCACTTCTGAAGTCATCAGATTTAGTCTTTTCCTAGCCAAAGAGAAAAGAGTATATTCCACCAAACCCCCACTGCCTTTTTAATGAGAGTACACCACCCAGGTAAAGGCAGTCACACGTGCAGTCACACACAAAAAGTCCTACTTCTGAAACCTCTGTTTATTCAGTAATCCTGAAGAAAGGGCTATTTTGATACAGAAATAAGCCAGCGCGTTCTCACCCAAGAGCTTAACTGCCTCTTTCCAGGGCTGTCCATATCAAGCTTAACCAATCAAATCCTATCTTTGGCCAAATTTTGCCTCAATGAAGAAGCATCAATAAATCACATGTCAAGCCAATCTCAGGCATGAGATTGTCAGGATTTCTCAGGATTTTCTGCCACCCTCTGCACCCCAGGAGAAAAAGCCAGCGGACATGCAGCCAACCTATTTGCCAAGCCTGCCCTACCCTAGTAAGCCTTCCATAGGTCCAGCAATGAATTTGTGCCTCTTTGGCTCAGAATATCCAACAGCAAACAGCTGAGACATTTGATTTTCCCTTTACTCCTACAGTAAAATGCTGTTGACATAAAGGACTTCTGTGAAAAGTCATAGCTGATGAAACCTTGTACTACAATATTTAGGGTTTGCTGCTTCTCTGAAGTGATTCAAAATTTATCCTCATCCTTAACACACAAAGCAACTAAGTTCTTTAACAAAATCAAAACGTACTGTTAACTAAGGTTCAGTCGTGCAAATATTCCTTAATGGATCCCATACCTCTTCCAGCATCACCTCTCAAATTCTGTCCATCTTAGAGACACACTGATTTGGAGTCTCCTACAGGAGGTCTCCTTGCTCTGTCTTTGAAATCACCCCATTTCCCATAGATCAGAAACATACAATAAAGACTGAAGTAGTGAGAAATTTAAGGGGAGACGGGGTAATGCTTATGGGAGATAGTAGAAAGGTGAAGAAACACTTAAGAATTACAAAGAAAGTATTTTCAAGAAATTATGCAAACCATACCTGCCTATCTTCTGTGAAGTCTTTGTTTTCTTTGATTTGTGGTACATCACTACTCTTTTTTGTAAGCTCATCTATCCTTTCTTCACATTGTTCTTTTAATTCTTTCATCTGGTTGATGCATTGTGACCTGAAAAAACATGAACAAGATGATTAACTCTCATTTAGACTCTTCTAAAATGTACTTTTGTAAAATTATCTAGTTTTTTTTTTCATATATCTATTTTTTCATTACTTTTTATTATTTCCTTAATTCTACTTCCTGGGCTTACATTTGAGAAGTCACTAGGAAACAATGAGGCCTTGACTTATCCTAAGGACAAATTCATAGTGCAGGCATGCATTCTTTCTTCTATTGGAAGAAATTAATTTAAACTATTTTTGTTTGACTAGGTCATCAAGCTACATGATTTTTTCTTTGTGTCTTTGCTAACCAGTCAAGTCCAATAAGGTGAAATCTATTTTGATCCTTGAAGCATTTCTACTATGATTACAGAAATTCATATTTTAATTTTAAGAAGAGGAAGCAGAAAAGTACCACCTGAAACAGAAAACAGATGTAATCTACTGTTAGAAAACTGAACTCAATATTTCAGCAAAATGCAGTGCTGCAAGATGTAACAAAACATGTTACAGAAATTGAGTTCATTAGTAGCTGCTGTAAGTTCCAGAAGGAATATATCCTAAAGATGCAAGCACTGTATCTTTTACATACTTTTAATAGTTACACAGCACCATTAGCATCTTAATCTTTGTGACAACAGTCTTTTATCTGCAACTGTGCAGCCTGTCTTTCCCTCCTTTCCTAATTCCTAGGTCAGGTCTGCTGTTTGCAGCAGTGTTTTTCCTAAAGCTGCCAGGGCAATGTTCTCCCCTTCTAAGGATGTGCTGGGGATCCTGTCCAAACCCAGGAGTTTTGTCAATCTCAGCTTCTCAGGGCAGGTGGCTGCAGTCAGGGCAAGACCATCCTTGCTCTTCATAAGTCATTCTACAGCTTTTGGTTTATATCAGAGGAAGAACAAGACCTAGCAAATAACAAACCAAATTAAGCATTACCCCCCGACAGAGGTGATAAACCTCCAAGTTTTCCTAAGGCAGACTAACTACATCTGCCTTGTATCACTTCCCTGCAGTGTATATCAATCCAGTTCCTCACAGGTGTACCTCTCATGTGGAGCATGACTGTCCAGCAGATGGATATATTTGTGCTATATATAGATCTATTTGTTCCTGCAGATCTCAGGCTTAAAAGGAAGAAAGACACTGGCAAACAGATTCACTGATTAGCACAGAACTATCAACAGAGGTCCATGAGTCTCAGGTCTGTCATTTAACTAAACAGCAACCAGACAGCTTTTAGTACCATGGTACACAAAAAACACAGAGGGGGAAAAGGCCTCTTGACAGACACTTAAGCAGCACAGCTTATTGAAAGGCAGGCACAAACTAAAGTTTCCAACTTCATTCCACTTTTCTGTTAGAAATTTTAAATTACAGCTCCACTAATATTGATACTTTTATCCTCCTGCAACAGAAGGAACATCAAGAAGTGTCTGGGCACAGACATGAAAAACATTGGAAAGTTTATGCTCTTTTCCAAGATCAACTGTGAGCAACCATAAGCAATTTTGGAAGATGTGTCAGATGTTACTTTCTCCTTAAAACCATGTATTTACGAACAGAGCTATAGCTAACACAAGAGTACCCTGGTTTATAACCAAATCACCTATAATTTGGGAAATCATCTTTCCTAAACAACATACTTACAGGTCATATGAGAACTTCCTCTGAAGGTTAGTCTGGTTCTTCTGAAACCAGTAAACATCCAGCTGTAGCTTTCCATATTCTGTCTGTAACTCTTTCAAGTGTTCTGGTCAAAGCAGGATTAAAATACACATTGAAATACACATATACGTACATATTCTACAACACAAATGTCAAGAAACAAATCTACAATAAGAATGCTAAATTAATTCATCTGTCATGCAAACTACATTTCATACATATGCATAGATAATTGTTAAATTTATTCAACAATGGTGCACAGGATCTGGTAAGAATAACCTTTCAGCATAATGTATCAGCAAAAACAGTATAGTGCATATTTTTTACCTACTTTTCCTCTTAAGGATTACACAGAACAGATTTGCAAACCCTGCTAAGTTGCAGTCTGGAAAATCTTTAAGTCTATGAAATCATAATCAGAACACAATATGAGACAGCATTCACATTTATCAGTCATATGCAGACAAGCTTGCAATGCTTCCCTCAACAATATGCAATTTATAGCCATATTCCTTAGCAACAGAGGCATCTGTGGTTTAGAGCTTTCTTCCTGATAGAAACCTTTGTGAGAGAGCAGAAGACAATACCACAACATACATACTTCTTTGTAGGATTAATTCCCAAGAACCTCCAGAGGAATACATTGCTAACAACAATTCTGAAGCACTGTCATGAATAGAAATAAATTAGACTGATTTTTATTATTTAGTATAGGATTTGAGAATTCCTCTGGTGCTAAAAATGCATGACCCCACATCTCAGGGAAGAATGCAAGCATATGTTGCCAGGTAAATTTAAGAAAAAAAGCATTAACTTCGTTCTATTCCATATTGCATTGTAAGAGTCAGGAGTACTACACCAAGCACTACATGGACAAATCCTCCTACTATTGAGGCAGATTAGTCTGATACTCAACTGGAGCTATGCAGAAGAAGTATCTAAGTCATGGCAGCTCCTGTACCACCCCCATGACTTGAAGAAAGGCAGCATTCTCAAAAGACCACAGAAAAATGCGAGTCTTAAAAACAGAGGGCCTAAAAGTCAATATGAGACAGATTCACAGGAGTACTACAACATACCTCGTAGACTCTGAATCAATCGATCATTTACTGTGATGTTACTCATCAGCACTGCCTGAAAGAAGCAGAACAAAAACCAGTGTTTTAATTGTGAAGGACCTGTATTACCATTATAAACAACACCTATTAAAGCACTCGTAATAAGATGTACATTTTGTGTGTCACACTTGTAACACTGTCACAGTAGAACAAAACGTTCTAGCTGCTTAGAGATCTCCTATCACAAACAACATTCATTTTAACATAGATTTTCCAGTAAGGGGGAGTAGGGGAAGGTATCACTGCACAAATGAAAAGAGGAACAATTTAAAGTAACTTAAAGATAATAAAATTGCTTGTAACTTTATTCTAATTTAATCTCACGATTGGAGTAACAGTCAGACTTACTGTATTTATCTCTTGAAGGAAGAATACAGCATCACAGCTCACTGTAAATTACCTTCTCACTCAGGAATCAATACACCTGCATTCAGGCATGCAAAGATGAGCTATGAAAGTATTAATCATTCAGCATTAAGCAACTCCAAGAAAGCAAGGTGAAGCCCTTGCACTGTATTCCTTTTCTATCTATCTTCTTGATTGCTTTCATGTTGGAGTGGCCTTCTTCCACTCCCTTTCTTTGTTCCCCCTCTCATTCTGAAGAGGTAGTCAACATAGGAACATGTTTTGTCTATTCTTTCATCAATCTCCATCTACCATTCATATACACACATACAAAACACCTGAAAACTGAATCAAGTCACAGCTAAGTGAAACTATTCCTGTGAGCCAGATGTCAGGATAACTCAGGTTCATATTCAATATTTATCAAGTCTGATGCAGAAGAGTTCTGAAGAATACGAAAAAAGACTCTTAAGAAAAAATCCAGTCCAGACTTAGGAAGATATTTCTCAGGATCCATTGTCAGTTCCCCTACTATCCTTGTCCTGGGAAACTTCAAGGTTCTTCAAGGGTTCCAGAAAATCTGCTCCTCTGTTTCCCAAGGCTTCTGCTCTAGTATTGATGCGTGTATACGTCCACACCCAAAAAGAAGTAACAGCAATCCACTCTTTCTGCCCAAGTCACCCTGAAACACTGACAGCATTGTTGGTACCTCTCCTCCCAAAGGCTACAGTAACAGCGCCAGTTGATTAGGTGAAGTGCAGCGCTCAATAAATCTGAGTGGGCGAGCACCCAGCAGACTAGTAGATTTGCCTTTGAATGACCCTTTAAAGAGTCCTGCTTCACAGAGGTGGCCATTCAGCTGTTGCTAAGTATTTCTACACCATTCTATATGTACAGCTGTTCTGTGAACACCACCATGAAACCTCAAGAAAAAACTCCTTTATTAAAAAGCAAAAAGAAACTCAGAAAACAGTGATGACTTACATGTACGATTGTTTAATATCTCTCCCTCTCCTTTTTCATAGGTCAGATAAATAAAAAATGAATTTGTTTTCACTGGTTTATTGGGGAAAGGAAGTTAACGTTTCAGTGGAAATTCCAGGTTTTGCTAATGTGTGGACTGTGTAGTCAGGCTGTTCCAGGATTACCACCTTCAGGATAATAGAGCATTGGCCATTACCAGAAACCGTCAGTGGACTAGAAAAATCAGTATGATAGAGCAATTTTATAATTTTATGTACTTACAGTTTTTTGTGGGGCTTTGTTGGCTTTGACTCTATTTTATGGGGGAGAGGAAGGGGGGGAAGATTAGGAGGGAATGGGGGGCAGGGAAGGTTCCTTAAAATGAAACTCCTAAATGCCAGGATCACTTATGTGACAGTAAAACAGTAAGTGTT
This sequence comes from Cossypha heuglini, assembly GCA_027576195.1. NCBI lineage: Eukaryota > Metazoa > Chordata > Aves > Passeriformes > Muscicapidae > Cossypha > Cossypha heuglini. Next base: position 31,072,995 of record JAODKT010001744.1, read on the forward strand.
ATATATTTGGTACATATATACTTTCCATGTTAAAAAAAGTCTCTTTGAATCACAACAGGGAAGTAAAGAAGTCTGCCTTGGTCTTTCTGGATTACATATAAAACTTTCTTTTGGCAAAGCCACACCTTCCTCCTAAAATGTGTGGGCAAAAGTCCAGGCAAAAACCTGTTAAAACCTAGTTAGCTGTTTAACTTGAGCAGGAAATACTGTTTAATAATTTACGGCACAGTACTGCAACTGCCAGCTTCCAGTCTGACTAAGTCAATAATATCAGGCCTTTCATTCTTCCTCCTATCATTCAAGTGTTAACTAGTTTTCACCTTGTGGCTATAAACTAAGCAAATATTACTTACTTCCGGGGTTTTATGCAGGTCAAGAATGAAAACTACTGGGAAGCTCTCAGCAGACACATGCCAATACTCAGTTCTAGAAAGAAACTCATATTTTAAACATCATTCAGCCCACAAAACAATAGCTATAATCCCCAGGAGCAAAAAATCCAGCTTTTGGAAAATCACCCTATCACCATATCAAAATCTGATATTCTGTGACCCAGTAACTCTGTAATATAGAACCACCTTATTGTATCTGTAAACATGTTTGCACAGAAATCCATATCAAAGAGAAAAAAAACCAGTCTTTTGATTGAAGCAAATGCTGTGGACAGAAGGGCTTCAGACACCAAAACTCAAAAGTCACGCTTCCAACAGCAGTGTAGGAGACAAATTGCTCCAGCTGTACAGCAAATTTTTTAATAACAGCTGCCAAAGATTTGTTTATTATTCACCACAGAACATGCCTACATAATTCTTATTCCACTTAAGAAACTCAAAGCTAAAATTACTGTTTAAAAATAATAAAACATAATGCAGAAATATGCATGAGAAGCTTTGAGATAAATTATTTGAAATCTTTATTTTATGCACATACTTTGAACTATGTAAATGCACTTGATCTGAGTAACACTAAACAGTATTCTCCATACACATTACTACAGTAACTCCTCCAGCATTTTGTACTGTCAAGAATCAAGACAACCCAAGCACACTGAACTGACATACGCGCTTTTTAACACTGACTCTAAGTGGTGTATGTAAAATAAGATAATATAATAATGAGATATTGGAACAGAAAAAAGAAAGCAAATAAGTTTGATAAGCATAAAGACTAAAACTTAAGAAAAAAGGGACTTTGCATTCACAAATACAGCACAATGAAGAGAAAGATAAGCCACAGGATCAGTAACTCAGCTGCTAAGAATAAAACCAACTGCAAATAAAGCAAGACAGGAAAGCAAGATTTATACATGCAGAAACAGCCATTTATAATTAATCAGGGAAAAGCAGAGCAGTTATTTCATTATTAACTCAAATTGATTTAAGTCTTTCCACCAAAGAAAAAGAGTGGTTCTGTCTTGCACGCTCCCAGGACTCCCCACCACTACTCTGGCATTAACATGAGAATTAATAAGGCTGGCAACAACTGATGTTTTAGTTACTGCTCAGTAGTGTTTACATTAAGGCAAGGATTTTCCCGTTTCCCATGCTCTGCCAGCCAGCAGGTGCACAAGAAACCAGGAGGAAGCTGTGTCAGGTGTCCCAAACTGGACAAAGGGACATTCCATACCATAGAACATTGGGACATAAAGTGGAGGAGTTGGCCAGGAGGCATCTATAGCTGCTGATGGACAAGTTGGGCATCATACAGCAGGTGCTGAGCAAATGGACTGTGTATGTTTTGTTTTTCTAGGGTTTTATTCCTCTCAGTTATCAAACTTTCTTATCTTAACACAGTTTTCTTCAAAAATCTAGAGGGAGATGTGGGGAATAACTAAGTACCTGCATGGTATTTAGTTGCCAGCTAGTGTTAAAACACGACAACTAGCCACAAAAAGGCTTGTTCCAGGACAAGAGACTAACTAAACTACATATTAGGGTGTGGGGGGAAAGATCATAAATAAGATTTTTAAGGAAATATTTCTCTTTAAAGTTAATCATTGTGCTGCACACTCACGTACTACACTTCAGTGGAGCCACGTCAATTGAAGTAAGCCTTACAACAAATTTCAAGCTCAAAATGAAGGAGATAGTGTTCATTTTAAGTATATTTCTCAATAAACCGGAATCCATTCAGAAATTGCACTTTTCCTCAATAAACATAAAAAACCCCACCCAATCAACAAAAGAACCCCAAACAAAAAATAACCAACCAACCAAATGAACAACCACGCACTCAACAAAACCCAACCCCAAAAAAACACCTCTCTTTCTCTACTGGTTGTGCCAAAGATCTGACACTCAACCTTGTTTCATAGCCTGTGATAAAAGCAATTCAGACTCTGTTTTGTCACGGAGGGCACAAAGACATGCACACCCATAACGTGGTGAAGTTTTGCCTTCAAAACCACCAAAATTGCAAAATTTCTTAAAATTTCAGCACACGAGAGTGGTATGAAAATTACTTTTACAGCTACTGGGCAACAGCAAATAGATTGGAGAAAAAAAAGCCCTGTGAAACTACAGGACTTTACTGTTATGTTTAACTAAAACCCAAATAGTGGGCAATGTAAGCAAAACCAAATCATATGATATAAGAATATTAATATAAAACTTCCACAGGCATATCTAATGCACCTTCCGACTTTTTGTCCATTCATTTAGCTGTAAAAAGGTAACAACATTCCAATAGTCAACTTTAAACTGCATAAACTCTAAATTCATTCTCTCTAATTCAGCTAGCCTCAGCCATCCTTTTTTTCCTTCCCACCATGTGAAGATATGTCTTGAATAGAGGTGATCTTCTAGACTTCTGTTGTACCAGTTATGAGGATGCATAACGATTTCTCTTGCTAATTTAGTATTATTGTACTATGGCAAATATGGGACATGAGGCAGTGCTTCCTTACCTCAAAGCTTTTCCAAAACTAGAAGATGCAACACTTGTTTGGGTTGAAAAAAAATAAAAAAAAATTAAAAATAGAACACATACAGCCTTTAGTAAAAAGGGAGTGGAGTTGACTCCTTGCATACCAATATGTACTTTGTGTCAGAAGACTGTGCTGGGAATTAAAATTTTCCCAGAGGGAGGGGACCAGAGAGCAGCTGTGTCCAGTGTTAAATGATATTGAGCAACAGGACAATGACATGCTTCACACAGAATGCACAAATCTTGGCCCTGTTTAAAACAAGATTTGGGTTGGAGAAGATTTATGTAAATCTTAAGAAAATCATCAATTGCAAAATCATACTCATTCAGTAAAGAGGTATTGAACATACTGTTGCCTGTTAAGCTCTTCAAAGAGACTTCTGTGGCTCTGTACATCCCAGAAGCTACAAGTCCTGAATAACAACCACAGAGAATATTGTTCTTTACAAAATTGCTTATGAATTAGAAACAGCCCTGAACTGTTGTTATCAAGTGTTACTGTAAGACTACTTGATCTCGTCATCCTACTTCTGTATGGATTTCCAGAAGCCATTTCCTAAATCTACCCAAATCTTTAAAAATTCAAGCAGGTTTTTTAAAAGTAGACTGGTGACAGTAGTGTTTTATACATACTCAGACCTAAGAAAATAATTACAACAGCAGATTTCCAGAACTACACTGCCCCAGTGAAAGCCCATACAGTATAACAGGCTCAGACTACCTACCTTCTATGCTCTCATCCTTCAAGCAGCGCAGAGACAGGTCTACTACAAAAGAAGGCAGACTTAACTCCAAGTAATTACAGCCGTGCTAGTGACAAAGACTAACTGGGCAAATACCTTACTGGTCTTTTGGTTTAGTATGAAAGTAAATCAATAATTTAATTATTTTGTATTTTATCAGCAGAGTAATAAGACACAATGAGCAGAGATGAACTGCAATTATGATGGGTCTCAAATGTCACTTGGGAGTTGCTTTTGGTTAGAAATCCAGATTGTATAAGTATGCCTCTTATGTAAGTTTTTTCTACAGCCAAAAGAACCATAATTTCTTCCTGAAAAAGTGGGAGGTTTGAGATGGACCAATCATTCCTACACAACTGCAGAAAGCATTGTAATTTTTCTTTAAGAAAAGCAAGAAGAACAAAGCAAAATCTCATTTCTGACTTGAAAATCTCTGGTTAGTTATAGAGTTTGTAAAATGCTTGTAACATGAGTTGAGACTCTCAGGATTTAGATTTGCATTCATTCCTCCTGACTAGGTAAATGCTAGCTACTAATCTGCACAGAGTAAATAAAGTTCAATTCATGGACCAAGCTTTCCATAAACAGAAAGGGTGAATTCATTCACCTCCCAGGAATCCCAGATTCCATTGCAATTCCTGGAGCCAAAAAACAAGGATATGGGTGTGTATACAAGATATGAACATACAAAACATATTTATACATGGATATAGATACACACAAACAAAAAAACACTCAGAAACTCTTTTCTTATATTCCATTTCCCTCTGTAGAAAAACCTCTGATCCTAGACAGCTTCTTCCAATAAAGGTCATTAGTGAGGAGCTTTCCCTCTCTTCCCTGCCACCGTATCAGAGGCATTCATGAATTACAGTGGATGAATCCATGCAAATTTGGCCAATGTCTTCTATGACAAATGCACAACTTTCCAGCAAAACAGCTCTCCCTACTCTTAAATCAGAGCTGGAAAACAAACAGCATCCCTGCAGGATATTTGTTTGTGTGTTGCAAGAAAAGCAAATTTTAAATTTGGTGCACAGGCACATGCATGCTCACACTACCACTTCAGGTTCCTGAGTGAAACACATTCTCTTATCCAGTCACAAAATGCAGAATACAGGAAATTAGTCCAATGCACCACTTTCCTAGGGTATCACTTCCTGGGATTTCAAAGCAAGCTTCATAGACTATTCCATGACTGAAAAACTGTATTTTAGGGTGATAGAGGGAAAAGCGCTTAGGAGGAAGTGCTGGCCCCAAAATCCACCTTTCCCAGCATCCCACCTCCACCTCTAACACTGAAATGCCAAATGAATTCCAACGCAGCCATAAAGCAGAGTATTTTCCAAGCAGTAGCTTCTTCTGTCTGAGGAACACTTGGAGACAGAACAAACACCTTGGTACTGGGTGGTGGGTTAGGTGTTTGTCCAAGGTCATCCAGCTCCTTTTGAACCTACACAGACCCACTGGGGTCTAAGTGTAACTGGGTACTATGGATGCTAAGCGCTTGCAGCTCCACCACCTACTGCATGAAGAGCACTACTCAGGACTGCTCAGTCTGAACTACAGCTTGATGATGGCACTTGAAGCACATCTATGAATGCGGGACAACCCTGCCTTGCCTCCCACAGCCACAAACATTTTCTGTACCATTTGGAATCCTGGAGAGGATTGTGATGGCTCTCCTTACTGACTCTTGCCCAACCTGTAAATCACACTCCAGATTCCCATAGAAAATCCACTGCACAGCTTTGGTGACCTTTGCTCTCCTCTCTGTGCCTTTCACAGCACTCCAAAACTCCACTGGTGACCTCCCCACAGTAAAACAATTAACCCAGTGTATTTCTAAGCTGCTTTGTAACTTTTCCCTTCTCATCCACCCTTTCAATACCACTGTCTTACCACATGGCTGCATAATATCTCTACAAGCCATTGCAACTCCAGGTGTGAATGTGTTTACTTGTCTCCCTCACCTTTATCATGACTTCTTCAGAAGAAAACTCCAAGGTAATTAAGAAGACTTTTTTTTTCAGAAGCTACTTTTGACTCTTCCCCAGACACTACATTCCACCCCATGTCCAACAGCAGTTCTAGTTCTCTAAAACACTTTTCACTACTTCTGGCACAGATGCCACATTTTATGAACAGTTCCTACATGTCCTCTAGACTCAAAAACACCACAAGGAAAGTGGATTGTGTGGTGCAACCTACAATTCGTCTGAAGTCAGAAATTTGAAGCAAAAACGTGGCACATCATGCTTGGCAGAAGCAACATTTCATTCACTAAACTTCCTCAAAACTCCTGGATGAGGTCCTGTCACCATCTCTCAACACCTGCCCATCTTGTCAGCCTGTGCTGTAAACTCTCTGGCCAGCCCTTGCAGTTTCAGTGTCTTTTAGTAACTCTGGCAATATCTACTTATGGAAAGGAAGCATAATACTCCATTACATTTGCCTTTTTCTTACCTTCAATTTTTTTTTTCCACTCATGCGTTTTCACAGTCCCTGTAGGACTGAAGCAGAATGCAAGAAAATGCCACAGCATTCAGTAGCAAAACCCAATAATAGGAGGCAGAAGCGACAAGATTGATTACTCACTTGAATTCTGTCTGAATATTCTGAGATGCCTTTTTAAAAAACGCATACATTGAAAAAACAAATAGACAAACTATACCTCATCTTTTTTAAAGTATATGCAAAGACTGAACACAAAGAGAGAAATTATTAAGGAAACATGCTTATCTCAAAAGAGGTAAAAATAATTGGTGTATTATTTCCTTGAAGACTTGGGGTAAAGATTATTTCAAAATAAATTAATGATATATGACATTGATGCGCATTCTACCTTCCATTTTTACTCAATTTTTGTTTCTCTTTGTTCTTTAAAGATTAATCTGGTGATACTTTGCTCAGGCAACACATTTTGAGGAGCAAACCATTCCATCACAGTGAACCTACTCAGCAGGTTCACTGAGTGAACCTTCAGTGACCTGAAGGGTACCTACTACCATCACAAGATGTGTCTGTTCAGCCTGCTGAACGTAATAGTACTGGAAAGCTGATCTTACAAACTTCAGTCAAGAGACTCTACAGGAGAAGCAATTGAATACTCTCAACTAAATACTTCTGCTAGCAGGGAGAAAAGGGCTATTACTGAATAACAACTGCAATGAAAGCAGTATAAGCAACACAAGGAAAATACACAGTTAACTAGTTTGCAAGATACTACACAGCAGGAATCATACACACTTCTATTAAGTAGTTTTGTTCACATTCCTCACGAAGGATTACCATCCCCCTGACAAAGCTGAACAGTCATGAGCACTTCCGTAAAAATCTTACCTTCTTATATTTTCCCGATACTATTGAGTTTTGGAGGCAGAAAGCCAAGAGGCTACAAAATTTGTAATGCATTTAGAAACAAAGGCCAACCATTTATGCTTACAAATATATTTGGGACTATATCCCTTGGTGCATCTTCCTCTTTTTCTTCATTTTTAAAACATCAGTATACAGAAAAGAAAGCAAAGGGACAATCCAGGTATGATAACAATTTATAGAAAGGATAAGAGTTTTATTCAGAACTACTGTTCTGAAGACTTGCAGATTCTAGTATTTCAAAGTTATACAACAAATGCTAAAGTGTCCATTCAAGGACCATTTTCTCAATATCATACAATCATAAAATGTTTTGCCACATTGACATTGACTGTAAGCTGCAACATGTGAGCATCACTTTCTCTTGCAGAATGTGTCCTGATAAACAACAGTCTCACTGAAAACTGTGGCAAGGAAAAGCCCTACCTTCTCTTCCTGATGTACTCTGTTGGCATTTTCCATCTGAAAGCTGTGCAAGGACTGGATTTTGTCAATCTGCTGTCGCTGCTTCTCAAGCTCCCCTTGGAATTCATTCTTTTTTTGCTCCACAGCACCCCTCTCCGCTGCTGCCCTGCGGACTTTGCCTTCCAGATCCATGACTCGATCCTGAGGAAGAGCAGATTAGTCAAAGCAAACAGAAATGCTTCCCCCTTGCCAGGATCTTGTCCAATATATTCAAGGAATAGCGAATTTCACATCTCTAACAATGCTGATATAATGAAACTCCTGTGTCAGCCAGAGATACTAGTCATACACACAGCCACACACCTCCCCAGTTTTATGTAAATTAACAGAAGTTAGTGTTTTGTAGAGACTGTCAAAATTTCAGTTAAAGATAAGAAAAATTAAAAGCTCAGTACTTGAGATTAAAAAAACCCCAAAACATAAACATAAGATTAGTCTACAATCTTTCTGAAGTACAAGGTCAAACAATTTTTTTGAATTTAGCCCACACAATTCTGACAGCTCTACACTTCTCAGTGTTGACCCCAAACTAATACAGTGTGAAAACTCAGCTCTCAAATCAATATGATTTCCTGGAAGAGCTAGAAAAGAGGGAGGACCACACTGCCCAACTTTTACATGACCAATTCATGTATGGCTATTACACAAAGACATATATGAGAAAAATTCATTCATAAACAGAAAATCATCATTCTTCTTGACTGGTCAAAATGCAGCTACAAGAGGTTCGGAGAGGTTCAGGGAGAGGGAGAGGTTCAGGGAGAGGTTCAGGGAGAGGTTCAGGGAGAGGTTCAGGGAGAGGGAGAGGAGAGGCTGTGATATATGATATAATGTAATTTGTGTAAAGTTGTAAATTAATGCAGAATAAGCAATGTTTGTATGAATAAAATAATAAAAAACTTGAAAACCAAAGCTGCGGAGGTAGGAACAGGGATTGCTTAATCGCAACACTGTAACTGCCAACAAAAGCTGAAGAACTAGGGTTAGCAAGACAATAGACGTAGCCGCGATGGAGATGCCTTTGTCCAGAGAACACCCAAACGATGAGAGCCCGATAAGCACCCACACCTAAGATAACCAGAGCCATGGAGAAAAATACATCTGAATGCCCGTTTCCAGTAAACCAAAATCTGCAAGTTACATCTCAATTCCATCTTCCTGTAAACCTGAACCTGCCTTCATCAAAATTCATCGTCTCCCGGAATATAGTTTTGTCCAGCCCAACGCAGTGAAAGAAAACCACATGAATATGCCAAACAACGAAAGAAGACAAACACCTCCGCTCCGGGCTAAAAAAAAACTGTATAAAAAACTAGGCTGACCAAGGAAGTTTTGTGAACATTGGAGGATCTGATACAATAGAGATTAGATCAGAGTGTGTTCACCTGGCACCGACCTCGGGCTCGGCGCTGTCCCTTTTTTTTGATTGTGGCTATCGAGGACCGTATTTCGGTCGCAAAATAAAAATCGTTTATTTTAACCATATTTAATTCGGATTGATCTCATTTTTATCTATAACAACTGGGATAGAGTTAAGTTTTCTTCACAGTAACTCTGCTCACATACCACTTCACAGTGGTATGGGGCTCTGTTTTGGATTCGTAGTGAATACAGATTGATAAGATAAAGATGTTTTTCTTATTGCTGAGCAGGGCTTGCAAAAGCCAAAGCCTTTTCTGCTTTGCTTACTGCCACAATGGCGAGGAAGTTGGGGGTGCTTGGGAGGGGACAAAAAACAGAGGATGGCATTTGCCATGTCTTTAATGTGAAACGTCATAAGATAGCTGAATGTTTTGTGAGAGCAGAAGTAACAAGTTATCACACATGCAGGTGTGTTCAAGTTTTGGGTTCCTCTCATGTACAAATAGGCATTCCCCCCATCCCCCCAATCTCCCACTACTGATAAGCAATGACTGTAAAATCTGTAAAAGTTTCTACAACAAGCTGAAGTTCCTGACTTGCCATATGAAGAAGAACCATCCTCCTTGTGAACTGTATTCATTACTTGCACAAATACAAAGTGACACGCAGAGCAAAAGGAACGTTACCTGCAGATCCATGCTGCGAGAACTTGCAATCCAGTAATTGAAACCCAAAACAATTATGCATGCCACAAGTGCAGCCATGAGGAGTGGTGGAGACTTCATCCCGCGACAGCTGTTTCCTAGTCCTACCATTTCAAGGAAAGAACAAATTGGAAGAACCCCAGCAAGTATGTAAACCTGCAATATAAAAAGGGCACATTATACTGCATCCTCAATCACAGCTATTTTATATGCACAGAAAAACTTTCTTTGCAATAATGCAACAGCTATCAGCTGACACACTTACACCCAGCAAGAAAGGTAAATGCATTAGTGTTGACCTGTCTAGATATTTCCATCTGAAAGGCAGAGAGAGGTCATCACACTCTATTAGCTTGTACATAGAGCTTCACATGGTCTTGAGGGGGATGTCTTAAATACTCCTAACAATATAATGAAAATCTGCAACAAACCAAAGCAGCCATCCTTTCAACATACAACTACCCGAAAATCTACATAGACGACATTGGGCTAGATGATAGATTGCTTTTTACCTAATTTACTCAGAAAACTAATTTAGTCATGATGTTTGAGGGGTAATTTGCACTTTGTCTTTGTCCTGGTTTGAAAAAGGCAGTTGTGTGCTAGGGAAGAGCAGGGCTTTCCCTTGAAATGGAGCTAGTAAATCCCTCCCTCTGAATTAGTATAATTTTGAAATTAAGGGGCTCTCAGGCAAAGATGCGGGGATAGGAATAACAGTTCTTTACTCGTATATCTAACAAGACGAACAAAACAACAACAACTATGAAATTAACAACAAACAGAGCAGTAACCCAGTTCCAGTCCCTCTTGGCCACAAGCACCCTTCCCTGTGCTGCAGCTACCGGTGGTGGGCAGGGGCAGATCCCACACAGCTGCAGGGACACTGGGGGTGATGGCAGCAGTGTCCCAGGTGGGAAAGGGATGGAGGAGAGACTTTGGTCACAGCGTCAGTCCTGAAGCTCCAACAGGATGCTTGGAGATAGCAGGCTGAAGCGAGAAGGCATCCAAGCAGGGCAGCAGTGCCGGGTCCAGCAACAGAAGAGGCAGTTCCCAGCGTAGGGATGGCAGCAAGGGTAGCAGCAGCAACCTTTCTCCTCTGGCTCTTGGACTCCAAGAGCGAGAGAGCAACTGCCTCCCAGCCTCCTTTACCTGCTTCTAATCTTCTAACCCCTCCCTTCCCCCCCCCCCACCCTCTGAGTGAAAACTCCCAAAAAAGCAAGGGCGCTCTCATCTCCGCATCTCAAGGACCCAGCCATCAGTGTCTTAGCATCTTAGCATGTCAATGGGAAAAAATTCCACAGGCAGAGAGGAAAGGAAAACCAACCCACAACAGCTTTCTCAAATTAGACAGTTTCAACTTATTCCATCTGTATACACTAGTATTCTAAGTTCTTGATCCTGATATTGTAAATAAATACATAAAGCAGATTGAACCAAATTATGTAAAGGAGAATCTAAAAATAACAATTAACATAAATACGAGCAGACGCTCCATTGATTTCAATGCTACATTGCATTAAGTTTTCTCCATTTTCATCCTCAGTTGCTTTGTCTGCTCATACAGAAAACAAATAATGAATTAGCAGTTGCAGGGATACCCCTGGTTGTTACTGAGACTTGAGTTACAGGCCATCTAAAAAGATAGGCAGGGGCAAAGAGTATTTGCAATTCTCTTTGAAATAGGCTAAGTAGATGTTGTGGTAAAATCTGGTACTAATAAGCCTAATGGCATCTAGCTTTATGAATCCTCAAACTCCACTGGGAATCTTGGCTGCAGTTTATAGAAGATTTTTCCCTTGTAAACTGAGATTAAGTTTTTTTCTTTCTGCACTCCTGCAGGAAAAGACAGCAAAAATAAGCTCAGAAGAACACACAGATAGCAAATATATATGCATCACAAGACACTATTTAAATCTAAAATGGGTAAATTTACTAGTAACCTATTGTACAAGTACTCAAGATACATGCTCTTAAGCAAAACAACCTCTTCCCTACTGTTGCAATGTACAGGTGGCAATGTTTTAAAAGTTAATAAATGATACCAACTTTCAAAGGACTTACACGTGAACATACACAGTAAACACAGGGAAAGAATGTGATGCCAGCACTTCACAGGTACCAGAAATGTGGATTTTACAGTACATCCAGCACTTAAGTCCTTCAACAGCTCACCTATACCTCAGTGTCCACACGCATTCTCTGCAAAATTCCCTCTTTGCAGTCAAGATAGATTATATCTTCTCCTCTTTTCTTAGCAGGCAGTGCACAATACTGACAGATTCACAAAGGTTTCAAATCTGTGTTTACTTGAAAAGTTTTCTAATTTATGTTTGAGGGTGGAACAAACAGAGACTATAAGAGTAAAATGTAGCTTCCTGAATATGTTGCCTCTTTGTAAACACACACACACCACAAAACAATCCAAAACAGTGTGCAAAAAAAGTCTAACACCTGAGACTGGGGTTTCTTGCCTAAAGGAAGCTCCAGCTAAGGGACACATGCAGCACAGCTCCAATCGACATTCACAGGGCCACATACAGATAGGGTCAACACTAAGAACCAGAGGCATGGAAAGGAACAGTGCCTTTTTTTTTTTTTCCTAGTAAAGCAAAAAATTAAGATGCAGTATATTATAACAAATACAGAGACATGCACAAATTTCCAATAGAAAGCTATGAATTGCAGAAAAACATACATCTTGCACAGACTATTTTCCTACTGTGTCATCCTAGAAGGAGTACCTGAGAAGTACAGAGCCACCATGTCTTACACAAGATCCCTGAAAATCAAGAACCCCAGATCTCTAGAGCAGCAAAAATGAGAGCACAAGGGGCATGATTAGCACTTCCATCTCAGCAAAGAACAGAAGAATTTATTTACTTTTGTGTAACAGAATAAAATACTGTATTTCAAAAAAGGTCTCTCAGAACCCATCATGAAGTCATCTGTATCCTATTCTTAGCTGTAAGAGTAGGTACACTGGACACATGGAAAAACTACCAACATGGCACTGCAAGATGCAGTGTTTCATTTCAAGTGTGACTTCAATAAAATAACCAGTGTTTTCCTCATAGTTGTCATAAACAGAGAACATGATTCACATTATCAGCGGTAACAGCCTGCACTGTAATTTATCTACTAGATGAATATATGGGACCAACTGTTTAACTCAAATTTTCAGAGGTAAAGCAACTATATTGTTCAAAGAAAGAATGATTAGTTCACCATGCAGCTTAAAGCACAGGCACAAAACCATGTCAAAAAATGCCAATGCACCTAGATAGCAGACAAATCCGGCAGGATCAGCACCTTTTCTGCTATTTTTAGCTGTTAAAAACAAACAGGCAAATAAGCACTGATTTCACTAAAGCATATTTTACTTCAACACATTGCTCTTTCTAGAAAAGCCAGTGTTGTTTACCTTTAAATAATTTATATTAATTAGAAATATATTTTTCTACTGAACAGGAGGAAAAGCAAAAGGAAGAGGAAAGGCATGAAAGACACAGAAGGATCTTCCATTTCCATTTGCAGACCCAAAACTTTATCTCAGTTGCAATATTGATATTCCCTCTCTCATCAGCTTAAAAAATAAAAACCGTTTAACTTTCTGCTGTGGATAAACACACACATATTTTGGAGGAGAGATAAGCAAATCAGCTCAATAAGCACATTTACATGAAAATCTGTTTGCACATGCTGTTTTCCAGGAAACATCTGGTCTGGCACAGTTATTTGAGTTGAATTTAAAATAAGTTTCTGATTTTACGGGTAAGAAAGTAATTTTACTGAAGATGAAATTCAACAATGTCTATGGCAATTGTAAAAATAAACACACTTGTAAAATTCCCGACTTCTGAAGAGCAGATTTCATTCTTCTGTTTTGCCAACCTAGTGGTTCTTAATTGAGAGGGAGATATTTTAGACTCTGACATATTCTGACATATTCAAGCAAATTAACATACTTTTACTTCCCACAGTGAGCAATTCTTTATTTTATTGTACTTAGCTGAAGTAGGTTATCTAGTATCCAGCAACCTTCCACTACAGATAAGCAACGTTGCCAACCAAGCCTCAACACCAACACACTAGGGCTAACGACAAAACAAAATGGTGCATTTCAGACTCCCAGAAGGAAAGCCAAGTCTCTCTGCTCACAGGGTTCAGCTCTTCCATAACACTTGCCAAGCAGAAACCAGAAAAGATGAAAAATTTAATAGACACACAGCAGAAGAACAAAAATGTTCCCTGCCTACCAACCATCTCCTCTACCACCCACCCACTGCATAGTACAAAGCCAGCATAAGCCAGAGGAGCATCTAAGGACCAAGCATTGCTGAAGCAGCCACTGAAAAGTGAAGGCACAGCTTCCTGGAGGTCTGAGTACTTGCAACTCTGAGTAAGGACAAAGCCTTGCTAAAACCCCTGTAAAAAGCAGAGCCATAACCAGAAACAAGAGATTTTAAAAAAACCCCAAAAACAAAAACAAAAAAACCCAAAAAGCCCCAACAAGGATCTACGGCTAACACACAGCACAGAGGTCACACAATCCCATCCCAACCAGACTGGATCAGAATGTGGAAACCTCCTCCCACCAAAGGAGCCCCTCAGACAGACAGTGGTGCTATCCTCACCTATTGCAGATTCTTTTCCAGTCTCCCTCTGAGCTTCTGAAAGAAATCACCTTTTTTTCAGATATTGTGATGAAATTCCTATACTGACTGCTTGAATTAAAGCATACTGGACTAACCAAGCAAGTTAATCAAAACTTCTTCCATTGATAAGTTAGTTAGTTATACCCAGATACAACTAAATCAGACTAAAGGGTACTAGAACTTGAGTTTTATTTTTCAAAAAACAATTAAATGAAATTGGAAAATTAAGTAATTCTTTAAAAAGTGAATCAGAGAGCAAACATTTGTGTGCCTGGTCTTCCAAAAAGAAAAAAAAATAAAAAAATAAATCAAAAGATGATCGGCCTGGGTGAAAATGGAGTGCAGAAAAAAAAGAGGCAAACCCTTTCAATTTTCACTTTAAAATGGTTAATGCACAGTAGTGATTATCTTTGAAAGAGAGATCCGGTTGGTTCTTACTCACAGCAGGATCTTACTTACAAGTACCACTATTCACAGCCCCACGGTGAGAACCAGCTATAGCCAGCAGCAAACTTTATGCTTTCAAAGTTGCACAGACTGTACACGGGGGTCAAAAAACAGAGCATACAGATTTCATATCATCCTCTGCAGCAATACTGTCTGAGGGTGGTTTTTCTTTTTCAATTTGCAAGTCAAAAGAGGTCAAGCAAACATTTTTCCAATGGAGATTTAAAGTTTGTGCGCTGAACTCAAGCCTGCTGATCATGAATTTTCTATATGCCTTTCACAGGAATTTACAAACTGGAGGAAGAAAAGAAAAGAAAAAACACCCTGAGACTTTGGATGAATGTCACAGAGTGACTATTTACCCAAATTATCAAGTTACACTTCTTACAGGAAGGGAAGGGCATTTTCACCACAACACATTCAGCAACTTCACTCTCATCCTGCTCAGGAACCATTTAACTCAAGACAGTCAGTCCAGGTCCCAGGTCTTCCTTTTCTAATGCATTTCAAAACAGAAGTAACAGATCAGAAGATTATGAAAAACCTAAAAATACACTATCTGTCCAAGGAGAGGGTCACTGTTACCATTTGTTCACTAATCATATTTCAGCTCAAGAAGTCTCTCTTCTTTCAAATGACTACTTTACAAGAAGCCAATAATCAAGCACCCTCAATGCCCTTTATCCGATTAAAAAGAATTCCAAACAGGTATGCGGCAAAACAGAAGCTAGAGGTCTAAGGTAGGTACCTATCTCAACAACAAAAGTTGGCTAACCAAAAATAACTTGATAAAATGTTCTAGAATACCTGGACATGTTGCCTAGGTGCACTTTTAGATAATAGTATTACCACTGAAAATACTGTATATGAAAACAAAATTAAATAAGCAAACTTACACACCTGGACTTTCTCAAGAGTTAGTCAGACTGCTCACTTATTTTTATGAATAGATTTTGTTGCTGGTATTTTTCGCATATAACATGAACTACCTTGTTAAGATCACAATTAATCTTATCTTAAATGAAGATTATGAAACAGAGTACAGTAAGTTTAGATATGTGATGAGAATCTCAGTAAATTGCTACCATTTCCCCACCACTGCAAAACTACACGTATGGTTTGACTGTAAAACACGCAGACGCCCTACCAGGAGGAAAAAAAATTCAACATTATAAATAGTTCTTTAAGAGCAAAGTGCTATTAAGACATAAGATGAAAGGCCACTCAAAAAAAGTAAACTCAAGAGCAACATTTTCTAAAAATCTAATCAGCTCCTCCTATCCTCATGCTGACAAGGGAATCCAACAAAGTAAAACTAGGCAAATCTCCCGAGTGCAAGCGATAAACGCAGTGTCTACTCTGTACCCCAACAGCCGCACCAAAATTTCTGAAGAGTGGGGGATAACACTTTTCCAAGCAGAGGTGGGAAGGCCTCTGAAGGCACAAACTTTTGCAAAGCCATCGGTCCCCTGAGCAGCGGCAAGGCCTCCGCAGCTCTGCCCATGGGGAGGGAAAGCAGGGAGCAGGCTGCCGCAGGGCTGGCTCGGAAGGAGGAGGAGGAGGATGGTGAACAGTCTCAGGTCACCGCCTGGGCTGCGACAGACCACGGAAGGGCACCTGGCCCGACCCTTCCCGGAAAGGTAGCCGGGAGGCATCTCACACCTGCATTTCTAACACTGTTATTTCTACCTCCGCTGAGAATACCCAGAGATGTTTCCGGCTCAAGACCCTTAAGAGGGAAGGCTGGCTGAAGAAACGCGAAAAAGCTTCCAGTGTCCGGCAGGCGCGCCAGCTGAGCCCTAGCGATACCTCTGCGAGCATGCCCGCGGCGAGCGGGAAGTGCCTGTGTGGGGCCGCCCCTCACCGCCCTCACGGCGGGGCTGCCGCTCGTGCCGAGCCGAGCCGAGCCGAGCCGAACTCAGCTGAGCCGAGCCGAGCCGAGCGCAGCAGGCACAGCTGCGGCCCGGCCACCCTCACGTCCCACCACCCACACGGCCCGCCCGGTGGCCTCACCTCGCCGCCTGTTTTCCAGTACTATCTAGTTATCTTGGTCTGGGACAGCGCTGGACAAAGAGCTGTATAAACACACAAATACAGATTATTCCCATCAGCAGAAG
>JAODKT010001744.1:31090349-31113595 GCA_027576195.1 Cossypha heuglini
GGGCGCGGGGAGGCTCCCGCTCCGCCCCACTCCGCCCCTCCCCACTCGGCCCTTCCCGACACAGGCCCTCCCCACTCGGCCCCTCTCCGTCCCGCCACCGCCTCCGGCCGAGGAGCGCCCTGGGCTGGGCAGAGCCGTGCCTTGGCGCCCTCCCGCCAGGAAAACGCGGGGCAGCAGCTGAGCAGCACCTACCGCCCTGCCGTGCGCCGCCCCGCAGCCTCCGCCCTCGCGGCTCCCGCAGCCCTTCCTTCAGCACCGCTTCTGCTGAGTTCCAGATTTCCTGCTTTGACCACAGGCGCTTCAGCTTCTGGAAAGCGGCACGTAGGCGAAGCTGAGAGTCCGAAATCAGAGACAGAGTGACGGAAGACTCAGGAAGCCTGTTTCAATACCTATTTTTGACAATCAAATGGGTGACGCTGGTATTTTCTTCATTTTAAAAGAAGGAAAGATAGTCAGCCTGTTTATTCCATGGTTGTCTTTAACTCAGCTCGACACTTTCCACTATCTAGATGGAATCATGGAATTGTTTTGTTTGGAAAGAACATTAATGATGATCTAGTTCCAGGCCACGGGCAGGGACATCTTCCACTAAGGTCAGGCTGCAGGAATCCGTGTTCAAAACGGCCTGGAACACTGACGGAGTGGGGCATCCACAACTTCTCTGGGCAACCAGTTCAGTGCCTCACCGCTCACACAGTAAATAATTTCTTTCATAATCTTGTAATTTGTAAGGATTTCCTTTTTAAATTTCCCCTCTTTCAGTTTGAAGCTGCTCCTCTTTGTCACATCAGTACAGTTTGTAATAAAGAATCCCTCTCCAGCTTCCCTGTAGGCCTCCTTCAAATGCCAAAAGGCTGCTATGACGTCCACACAATCTTCTCTTTTCCAGGCTGAGCAGCCCCAAATTTCTCAGCCCAACCTGCATGTTGTTTCTGCATTTTAGCTTTTGCAAGTGGAAGTTTAAAAAACTGAATGAAAGCAGAATAGAAAAACTAGTGAAGCTGCAATTGTAGGTTCTGAAAAAAGCAACACAAAGAACAACTCCATCACTTCATCTTGCTGACCTCTCCTTTCTAAAAAGAACACAGGCATCCAAGACAACAGTCTCCAGTCACATGAGCTATCCCACTAAATCTCTGTAAATGCAATGAGGTAACAGCCCTACATTGGCACATGACCAGAGATTTCTTGTTCTTGTTTATTCCCCATGCTCTCTGCATCTATGTACAGGCACATCAGGGAGGTAATCAAGCATCCACGTTCCCTAGAAGGGGTGTAACAGAATTCCCCATAGCAATGCACATCCTCGATGTGGTTAGCCCTATGATTCCCATCTTGAGAGGAGGCCATGGCCCACTCTCCAGAAAGAAGCAAAGGCATGAGTATTGCCACTTTCGACCTCACAAGCCTTTCACTGTAAAGCTCATCTCAGCAAATTGGCCAGTTTGCTGCCAAAGACTTTCCCTCCCTTTTTAGACAAGTGAATCTGATCTCTCCCTGACGGGTTGCACTCATGGAAGTACGATCCTTTGCCAAAAATGATAAAGCCTTCTTGATGGCACCAGCCATGATGCCAGACATTGATCTGCACTATGCCTCTGCTTCTGCCTTCTTCAGTTGTGAGATTGCCCTCTAGACACCCATGTAAAAATTAATTCCAGAAAATCATTTTCAGATAGCAGAGAAAAAAAATTCAAATTATTCAAGAAAGACATTAGTCGTGTGTTGGTGAGAGTAAGGTCAACTGCTTTACTATACTATTACTCATGAAGATCCCAAGAAACCGGAGTCTAACTTCCCACAGTGCAAAATTAAGTTCAATATTTAATACATTTCTCTTTTTTCTATATACCATTAACTTAAATTGCTAGACGTATTTGTCTAATGCTGACGTGCTTTATCCATGCTATGTCATGCACTGTAGTGTTTGAGGATCCTACCTTTGAATTAACATGAAAGAACAACAGTGGAGATTTTTTGTTACTTTGTTTTTTTTCAAATTTCACTAAGTCAGAGCTAAACACTGAAACCAAAGAGGGCTGAGATGCTGAAGACAACAGCTGAAAGATGCATGATGTCTTCTGCCTCCTGTCTTCTGCTTTCAAGTGTGGACATCTTAAATCCATGTTACGTGCTTCATAGGTACTGAGTATATTACAGGATCGGAAAGATCACATTTGCAACAATTTTCTCAATAGCAGAGAAAACGTAGTATGTGTGATTCTTCTTCTTCTGCACATGTGTACATACATATTTTTAGTAAATGTGTGGTTACTTCTATGCATATTCAGGGTCTGACCTATCATCAAAAAAAACCTTACAGGCCACCCACCCACTGAATGTCAAACTATGGCCTACATTTTTCAGGATGTACACCTTAGTGATGTCATTTGGCATTGAAAATTTATATGCAAAATACCTTGAAGTAAAATGAGTAAAATTCTCCCTGGATCTTGAATGTCTACCCAGGAAACTGTGGTATTTTCTAGAATAACTGTAAGTGATAAAAAACTGCAATTCTGCAGTGAAGGGCAGTGTTAACTGAAATGGCAACTAAATGCAGTTTTGACTAACTTGCCTCACTTAGCTAGGGGTGTGTATGTGGGCAGGGGGTGAGTGTGGGGGCGTGTTTAAGTCTGTGCGACAAAGGACAGTGAGGGCAAGGGTAGAAAGGAGCACAGCCTAAAACCGTAACAGCGCTCAAACTTAGGAGTACTTTAACTTATACCTTAAACTTAGTAATTTAACAAAGTAACATTTAAATTAAATGATACTTTAAACTTAATTTATAACATAACCTTAACAATTTAACAGAGGAATAGCTCTTAGCAACTCTTAACCTAATTTATAACTTTGAAGTTATTTTTAGCAACTTAGCAAAAGAACAATACTTAGCAGCATTTAAGCAAGGTTAAGTCGTAAGTCACAAGCTTACTTACAGGCCTAACTTACAAGGTACTGAAATATCTTAGAAAGCAGCATTTCTCTCAGATTTGCTATAGCATATGTGCACATGCATATAATACAGACACAAAGGGTCAGTGCAAGCAAGGTACCTGTGAAAAATTCCCCTTGGAGGTCAGTTAAAAACTCACTTTGGATGCTTTTGCATTTCCTGACAGGTGAAAGCTCAGGCCTCGAGGAGTGGGGGCATCAGCTCAAGTCTCACTGCTGTTTGGCAATCCTCCAAGTATAGCAAACTTGAAAGTTCACTGGCTCAGAGAGGTGTCCCTCTCAGAGGGAGACTGCTAGTCACAGCCCACTGGGGTTCAGGAGAGCTCAGAGGGTCTCATTTGGACACAGTTTATAGGGTTCCAGATAGTGGGCTTTAGTCATAATGTTTCATCCTGGCCACAGTTTGGATTGGATCGTTTTTTCGAATGCGTGAGAAGAGGAATGTTGTGCCATTGAGGCAAGAAAAATACTTTCCAAGGCAGTTCATGAGGAAAACAGGAGCTCCTTAGACAACAGCTCCTGGGAGCAGACCATGCTTCTGATAAGCTCAGGAAGAGCTGAGCCTAGGTGCTGTTTCCAAGGCTTAGGCCTAATGAGCAGCCTGGAAGTGGGGAGGAGGAGGAATGCACCACCACAGGTGTCTATAAAGCACAGTCTGATTTATACCTCTACATGTATTCTGCACTATTTTGTACACAATACATGTGCTACATATGCAGGTAGACGGCAAAAAATAAAACAATTATAAAGGTTATGTGGGAATTGCTATAAGTACTTGGGAAATGCAGATGTGAAACTGAGAAGTATCCAGCAAGGTAGTCTGCCTATATATTTAGTAGTAGTAAGATAAAGGAAAACGTATATTCTGTTGAATTTACAGAGCCTCCAAGTGTAAGTTTCCTACAGTGATATTTATGTGAAAGTAATGCTGTGTTTTCTGGGACTGATGCCTGAGAGACACAAGTGTCTGTATGTGAAATAGATTTGTCACCTCATGGGTCCCAACAGTGAGCTTGTACAGAATTGCAGCCTTACCTGTGATTTAGCACCAAGACAAAGTAAAGTATTTCCACTAGGGCTGCTAGCTAACTGTTGGCTCTTGGGCTGAGACTGCTGCCAGCATTAACTCCCTGGCTACCTGTGTCAAACCTCCTTTTGTCAGCAGTTCCAAGATGGTGTGTACAGGATGCCACTGATATTGAACAAATGGCGTTTCTACACTTCCAACATAGCAGCAGGAATAAGAATGCATCACCTTTGAAATACATCACATCAACAGCATTTGCACCTTTTGCACCCCAAAAATACATGTACCACAGCAAATCCTAAAGTTTTAGATTAGACACAGCCTCTGTGACAGTCTTTTGCTTCTGCAAACCTGCAAGTATTACTGTACAACAGGCCCATTAAAAATAAATTTTGCAGCACTGTTATCTGACAGACATCATTAGCAAATAAAAATACAGTGTATGGAGATAACCACCAGATGGTAGCAAACACGTAATATAGATGTCAGTCAGATTTTCTCAATTATATTGGATTTCTTGAAAGAGAGAACACTCATGTACATGTTTAAACATGTGAGCTCAACAAGGTGATCGATAAAAATACTAACAAAATTTTGAGCAACCACTCAAAATTTTCTACGTCAAAACCCACTCTCATTGAGTTATATCCTTCATGGTTACTTTGCTACTGTTAGCAGAACACATCCTTCATGTTCCTTCTGACAAACAGGAAAAACAAAATTAAGATGATTGCAAAATTCAGCATAATGATTGACAGTAGTCTTCAGACAACTGGTTGTTGAATTGTCAAATTTTATCCTCAATTTAATGTAAAGAAGACTCCAGTGTTTACTAAACCGCCTTACAGCTTCTGCATAAAGATTGTAGAAGTGGATAATGTACAGCGAAAAAAACCTTTTCAGGATCTTCAAACACAAGTCTATGCTAAGACCAGCTGTTCACCAAAGGAGCAGTGGGGCCCTGGGCTGTAGATCATTCTAGACAAATATAAAAATTTATCCTTTCTCATAGAAAAATACATACTGACCTCCTAATCAAAAATGGTAGTTTCATTACATTTCTACTGATGCTGATTGACACAGCTGCAGGGACTGCATGGTATATCTGTGGTCACAATCTCCCTAGACATTAAAACAACAAAACATTTAGGAAACAAGGCTTTCCAAAGCTGAGTGTATGTGTAAGTGAGAGTGCATCAGGCCTTTTGGGAACTTCCTTTGCCATTTGTTTCTGGATGAAGTGTCAAACTTACATCTGCAAAGGTTACCACCACCAGCTGTGAACAGACAAACACACAAGGAAACTAAAGCAAAAAAATCAAATCAAAAAACAAAAACCAAAACAAACAAGAAAACCCCAACTCAACCCAAAAGACAGCACTCCGATCTATGTCATCATCACCACAAAATTACTACTATTTTGTTTGTAGAACTTTCTGATTCAAGAATTGAGATATTGACAGGAAAGAGGGTGATAGCTCTTGGAGAGTCACCATGTCACTGCCATCTCTGCACAAAGGATGTTACTGCAACTTTGCTTTCCAGGTACCTCGGGGCTCTAAAAAACTTTGTATCAGAACCATGAGATATTATTTTGGATCCTTTGCTTTTAAAACATGTGAAAACAACTGTTTGGGTTTCTATATATATGGATAAATTGTTACAAATTGAGTGTCTCCAAGTTCTTTTTGGCCTTCATGCATTTCTGGATCTCTTTTTTGTATCTCCTCTCTTGATACTCTAGAGTCAGCCAGCAGAGCTGTTGGGCAAGTATGCATCCACCATGACAAGATCCCACCAAAGCCTCTACATTAAATAATGTTCTGTCTGGATTGCTTTGTTGTTTTCTGATAGCTGGAAAGATGTGGATTTTATTATAGATCATCCCTTGCTCCTGCTTTTACCATCTTCCTTTGATGACAGAAATTAACACGTATCTGCACCTGTCCTCTTCACCAGTGGCTGCAGTTTCCCTTGAGAAGAGTATTATATTTAGTATTATGTTCCATCATGTCTCTAAAAGATTAAATTATTTCATGGCGACTAATGACACGGACAGTGGCAGTAGTGGATAGTGTAATGCTAGCAGTGCTAATCCCATTATTGAATTTGTATTGGAAACAGACAGCAAAAGACTATTTGGAGCAGCAGTGAAAAATTTATCACCTATGGCACAGTGATGTAATCGTGCTGCCGTATCTTGGAAGAGGAATCTGTGCAACATTTGACACATAACTGTGTACAGGGTCTGTTACCTTTTGCCTGTTTATGTCATGCCAAGGCTAATTCCTGAAGCAAGTTCACAGTCCTCTGCACAGCCATGGGCTGCCTTAGGTCCAGCAATAAACAAGCACCTTTTATGAGCTGGCAGCTCTGCAGCACAGAAAAGCACAGCTGGCCCAAAATAGACTAGAGCTGCATCAGATCTGCATGTCACCCACTGCACTACCCTGAATAGCTCTTTGTGGATACCACTTTTAGAAGTGCAGTCAGACTTGGCTCTGAGACAACATTCATAAGCCTTTATAGACTTGAAGGGTCTAAAAATAATGTATTTGGAATAATATACTTCAACTAAGACTGTGACAACCCACAGGAGCATAGCTCAGTACAGACTGTTTCTTTTGCTGCCTGAGGAGCAGTAAGCAGGAACTAATTACCTTCATTGTTTCTCTTCCCTAATTGTGTGAATTCGATTTTTAAGACCCTGGTATCAGCTGCATGTACAAGCAATTAAAAACTTGAGAACCATTTCCCAAGCTGTTGCTGCCAACAGAATTTTGCCTGTTCCAGTATACTCCAGGACAAAGTGAGAGCACAAACAGGTTCTCACTTCCCCCCCTCCCCCAGTGGCTGCTCAGCAGTAGTCCAAGCCTGTGGTGTTACTGCTGAGTGTGATCTGTATGCTACTCATGCTGCTCATATTACACTGCCATCACAGAAAGAAGGAAATTTTCACAATCTTCCCTTATAACAAAACCACCTTGTCAGGAAAAAGAAATCTCCCAAACTTTAAAGAAAAGAGGGATTTCCCAGGCAGATCTGTAACATTTTTCTGTGTCTACTTTCTGAGAGATTGCCAGTTGGTGTTGGAAGGATAATCCAGACTGTCTTGAGGTGTCTTGATTCAAATTTAGTCATTCCACTCTAGATAAAACCCATGAGCAATTTGGAGCATGCTTTCTCACATCTCAGTGTATCTGCTGTGGTTTATGCCACATCTCCAGCTCTTGACTTTTGCTTCATGCTTTTTTCAACCAGCAGCACCCTCTGAGTCTATTCTCTGCAGTGCCTTGGGAAACCACAGTTAAGGTCTTGCACCTGCATTACATAGAATCTACAACTGCAAATTCTGACAGTCATTTACATGAAGTTCTGCTCATGCTACTTCGGCAATGCACAGGGAATTCTCAATCAAGAATGCAAGAGAAGGAAAATTTATATTAGCTTTGGAACTATGGATTATTTACAAGACACAAATGAAGAGACTAAAGCCAATGGCTCTTGAATGTTATTTCCAGCCATGTAACTTCACCTGCGTGACCTTGGGAGGGCAGTATCTATGCTTGAGCTTCCAAACATATATTTGAACACGTACTTGTTCCTTACAATGTCTCTAATGCTTATATGCTGGTAGTTGTCCAGTGTGTGTATGTGCACCAAACATATAACACAACAGAAACATCAAGCTACATCATAGAAACCCCAAATTTACAAGCACAGGAATATTAACTTGCACAGTGGGAAAATAATCAACAACAACAACAAAACTATATTGCCTTGTAAAATTTTTTGAAATTTTCTCTTACTCTGCCCATTTCATGATCACAGCTTGAGTCACCAAGTTTTCAAGAGCTTGGGCACAGCCAGTGAACCCCCCACTCAGCATGTATGAATGTATGGGAACACTGTCATGCACTGCCACAGCCAAGCCTTACCTTAGAACCAGGCACACAAACTAACAAACAGTAGAAATTTGTTATACATTAGGATAAATTGTTGAATACTGTAACTTGACAGACATTGTAGCAAATCTGTAATAGGCAAATAATTACCACATAAAAAGCCCAGAATCACAGAATCTTTTAAGTTGGAAAGGGCCTCTGGGATCATCACACCCAACCTTTGACTGATAAGCACCTTGTCAACTAGACCATGGCCCAAAGTGCCATGTCCAGTCATTTCCTGTACATCTCCAGGGATGGTGACTCCATGACCTCCCTGAGCAGTCCATTCCAATGTTTAACAGTCTCATTCATGAAGAAATTCCTCCTGATGTCCAGCCTGAACCTCTCCTGTGCAGCTTGAGGCTATTTCCTCATGTCCTGTCACTTCCTGCTTGGGAGAAGAGGCCAATCCCCACCTGGCTATACCCTTCTTCCTGGTGGTTGTAAAAAGTCATAAAGTCACCCCTGAGCCTTCTTTTTTCCAGGCTAAACAACCACATCTCCCTCACCTGCTCCTCATCAGACTTGTGCTCCAGACTCTTCACCGGCTTCATTGCTCTGCTCTGTGCAGAGTGAAATTCCAACTGCATAACACTGCTGCTGCACCTTACTCTTAAAACATAATGAAAAAGAAAGACATCAGGGAGGATTATAAAGTCTTGGTGGGGATGGATCACTTCTTTCCAAGTGTAATTTAAGAAATACCCCTTTGGTTCTTTGTGTTTTATAAATAATTCACAAAAGAACCTGGTCTTCTGTTGGCTCCGTGGTAATTGCACAGTGAAGCCGTGCTTCAGATGAGAGAATAAAGAACCCACTAAAACCCAGCCGTTTCTAGTTACTCAAGCTGTTACAGCACTGATCACAGAGCAAATAAAACTGGTGTATCTGCATTGTTGGATCAGAGATGGTGGCAGCCATAAAATGACAGAAATTGCCCCCCCCCCCCCCCCCCCCCCCTTTTTGTACAGATTCTATTTGTTTTACAAGAATCCACACTGAAATGAAAGTCTGAAATATCAGAGAGTTAAAGAAAACCTGACTAGAGCTATTTGGGGGAGGAGAGGGAACAGAGGGGAGAGATTTGAGATATAGTTTTAAATCATCTTGCTCCATAGCAGAATTCAGACTCAAATTAGACAGCAAGGTTTCCCCCTGCAGTGAACAGGCAGAATGCATTCAGCCAGCTCCAGCACCCTGTGTTGAATAAAGCACTTCAGAATTAAACATTCAACTTCACAACCACCACTGAAAGCTAAAATCTCACATCTGTTAACAAAGATAGCTACAGGTGAGGAGTAATAGTTCCAGTTGTTCGTCAATAAGTGTAGTAGATACTGAAAATTTGAAAAAATAAACTATAATTCTCCTACAAAACTTTTTGTTACTCAGTTTCAGCAAAGATGTTAAAATAATTTGTGTTAAATTCTTTACTATGAAAACATTAATACGAAACACAGGTTAGAGTGCATTCCTAATTTTCATTTGTTTTCCCTCCAGGAGGTTCTCCAAAGGCTCTTGAACAACATTTGATTGAGCTGGTCTGTGATTTTTAAACATAATTAATAAAGACAGCTTAATCTAATCTCCTGGAAGTTACATAATCTCTGTTTTATACTATGAAGTCTTTCCTACAAATTACAGACTATGATCAAGTATGAAAGTGTTACCGCTGAAACACAAGCACTGGTATAAGCACTTGCTCAAAGATCTACACAAGCTTTAATTTGTGTTACATCTTTCACTCCAGCAGTATGAACCCATCTAAAGAGATGTAAGACTCATGTTTTGAGTGTGGATTTATGTATGGAAGGAATCAGAGGTCTTTTGTTTTATGATTCACTAGATCATTTTGCAAGGGAAGGACTCCCCAGTGTTACACCAATATCAGGGAGAGACACGAGTCTGCAGGAGTTAAGGCACAGCCTTGCCTTTGGGCAGCAATAAAACACCTCCTTCTTTAAAATAATAATTTCTACAGTAAATGTATATAATTATATTGCAGCTGGAACTCTTTTTTTTTTTTTTTTTTTTTTAATTTTTTTTATTTTTTTTTAGGAAACTCCTTCTCATGTCTGGGGAGCACACATGTCTGGGAAATCTAGCTATGTGCCCTTTCAAACTATAATTCTAAAGCAGGAACAGCTATTATCAGAAAATAGCCAGAATACTCACTGAACAGTTATCTTTCCTAGCCAGAAGAAATCCATTTCACACTTCATGGTCCTAATCCAAAAGTTCAGTGAAGCCTGAAGCTTTCAATAACTTTGAGGGGTTTCAGATCTGATCATTAAAATAAAAAAACAAAAAAAAACCCCAAAAGAATTACGAAGCAACACTTCACCTCCTAGCTGCCAGACTCTGTGTGGGGATACAATTAAAGCTGAGTGAAGTAGAAACCAGATGAGGTTTTCACTCTGCTTTGTACTACACCACTTATGCATCTGAGAGAATGCTTTACAGCTTTAGAGTAATTCTCTGGAGAAACTCCTACACAGCTCTCACCCAGTGGGATTTCAGCTGAGAGAACAGGCAGTGATGGCATCTAAGGCAGCTCATACCTACTTTTCTCAGGTATCTCCATGAACATCATCCTGTGCAGTAGGAACATGCTTGCTGAAATAACTGTTTTCATCACTGTGCTGAACAGTCATATATGTCTCCAAGGAATAATTTGTCTGCATGGTGTAGAGAAATAAAGAGCACAGTTACCAGGAAGATCCCAGCAATGGATCAACCTCCCAGTAGCCTGAAGTTGTTTCTGGGTACCTAGCAAGAAAAGAGACTCTGCTGAGGTAACACCTCTGTACAAATTGGTTAGCCGTGGCAACCAGGACAACCAAAGGTGTTGCTAACGTTTGGAGACATATTGTGGAACAGGCAGAGATCTTTTTTGTAATCAGGACTAGGGGAATTCTGTCATAAAACAGGAGAGCCTGATGAGTTATAGGAGAATTGAAGAGAAAGGAGGAATACAACTGAGATATGTATTCCTGAAAAATAGTAAAGGACTGTTTCTTGGCATTCAACACAAGGGCTTCCTCATGACCAGTAAGAATAGACTGAGAGGAAAAGTGATCAAAAAAAGACGAAGATGTTGTCTGTAAAGAGGGCTGAAGGCAATGGATAAATACATAGAGCCAGATATACAAAAATAAAAAGAGAGACAAATGAAAGGATGAGAGAAGAGGAAGGGCAGACTTGAGTTCCTTAGTCTGGGCAGGGCACAACTTAGTTACTTAAGTGGGATGGTTATTGTAGAACATGCCCACTCTCAGGACCACATCTGACCCAGGGATATCTCAGACAGCTGTTAACTGAGCTGGTCTCTCTAGACTAGGAATTACACTGGACAGAAAAATACATACTACATTTATTTATACAATGTTCTAGCAGAGACAAAGAAATATAAGCATACTGTTTTTCTGAAGGCTTATGCTTCCCTCCAGCTGCTCCACATTTAAGGAACACTAAAACACTTGGAAGAGTCATATTGTTCTGCTGTGTTTGTACAATGTGAGAAGGATGCTTCTCATGCTTCCCACTCAATTTCCAGCTCCTACTACAGTTTGAAGAATGATTAAAAATAATGGTAACTTTTAAAATTGCTTGCAGCACTTCAACTTTATTTGCTTTCTCTGCTGATCTGCAGTATTTTCCATTTAAATTTGTGACGCAGAACAGGATATGAAGGATAAACAGAAAAAAGTATTGAATACTCAAAAACCAAAGGGACAACATAGTATGCCTTCTGAGTTATTCCTTCTAATATCTTAAATGTTCTGTAAATTGCTTCTCTCAAAATTTTTTTAATGTCTCTTTTATCTCCACCTGCTGTCAAATTTTCCACTGCAATCTCCTCAGACTATGGAAGATCACATAGGTATTTCTGACACCGGCAAAAAAAAAGTATTACTTTAACACATACGTATAATACAACATTTTCTCTAGAATAAAGTGGGAGTACATTGTAGCAAGGCAGAACATTGACCCCTGTATGTTGTAATTTAAACTGGTGCTCAGTACCCAACACTTTCAGTGAGATATCTACACTTGACAAATGCCTACATCATTTATTGTTGCTATTTCTTAGAAAGAAAAAGCCAAAGGAAAAATAAAAACAGAAAAATAGAAAAACTGGTCCTACTTCTGCTTCCACTGGGGTGAGTAGAGTGACTTTTACTGATTATAAAGTCATGAGGCAAAATAATTCATATATAATCACAGTTTGGTACTCATCTTGCCAGTCTCAGTCGTGAAGTCAATGGCTAAACGTCAGCGCTTGACAACTGCACACTCTTACAAGAGTGGGTTTGCTGGGGGTCCAAGAAGACTGATTTGAACTGATGCTGCCTATGTTGCATCTGCTATTGGAAGCAAAAAAGAGATCTTATTTCAGCTTGTCTCGGTCTGTCCCCATATTAAAGCCTTCTTTGTCATCAAGGTATTGATTTTTTTATTGTTGACCTCTGAGGAACAGTCTAGGCAGAGATAGTGTGAGAACCAACTGAAACCAGCTGCCTGAAGAGTTGGCAGCTCCTTAAGGGATGCAAGGAAGTTGATGCTGTGGCAGTCTACAGGTGACGACTCACCTATCCACATGTATTGCAACAGTGGAAAATATACAGCCTTCACCAAATCATTCCTTGAAGATTTGATGCTGTATCTGAGAAGCTAAGAAATAAAACAATTGGGTTAATTTTTCCCTAGCTATGCAGGAAGACCACTCAGAGCCACGGTGTTTTGCTTAGACAAGCATGCACACATGCATACACACACATAAGAGGGTAATAGATTAAAAATTCATATGTAACCCTGAAGTTCTTTGTAGTAATGAAGGTGGGGAGGGGGGCAGAAATATGGAAAGTATTGCTTTGGCACAGATTATCCCTTTGCTGTTCAAGTGGAACTAAAGATGCACTGATATGGTTACCTCTCTGCACAAAATAGTCACAGAATATGCAAGCCATTAGCTATAGCAGATTCACAAAAACAGCTTGTTAATACATTTCAGAGCAGGTGTACTGTGTCATGATTTTAAGAGGAGAAAATTGTATATGTTAATCCAGATGTCATCAAAATCCAAGATAAGTTTCCCACTGAATTCAACATCAGGAACAACTAACGAGCTTGTATGAATCCACTATGCACATATGTCTGAAAGGGCTCCTAAATGCCTGTAGGGTTTGTATGTGGTTTTAATACTTAACATGATTTTGTGGAAAACATCTTGTTTTGTATAAATAAATGTAGTGGATTGTTTGCCTACTTCTGCTTGGACAAATGTATTTTTTTATATCTCAGATATTCATGCTTCTATTACTTACAAATTGTTTCAGAAACAAACATCTAAATTCCTATATCCACAAGCTGGCTCATGGAATTCATACTTTTCCTTCTTTTAATTTTGTTCTGTGGTTGCTGAATAATTCCATTGGTAGTATTCTGAAATATCCATAAATAATTACTAGTACAAACTGCTCACCATCAGAATTGTATAATGTAGACATGGATGAAATCTTGAATGTTGACTGGAGTCTTTTTATTTTGCATGTTTCTTTCCCCCCTCTCCCCCTGAAATACTTGTCTTGGATCAAAGAAGCTGGCAATAACACATAAGGAAGTATGAGTTTTTGCAATGGCTTGCAGACCAACTTCTTTGTGTCCTCCAGCAACAGGTACTTTTCACTTTGATCTAGAGAACTGTTTGACATCTTCAGATATGGAACTGTGTGGGATTCTCATTCTTGTTCTTATTGAATCAGCATTTTGCTTTTCCGCATCTACTTGCGAACAATTGCTAATAACAGGCTCATGAAAAAGCAAGCTGTATTTGTTACATGCTGTAGCATTCCAATTGTTAGACCCTACTGCTAACTGCATAGTACAGAAGAGAGATGTGTGTTTGCTCCGGAAAACAAGGGTACCTCGATGCTGATTTTTGTTATTTGTGAGGGATGACAACCATTCTTGAAAAGCATATTGGAAAATCTTCACACCAATGGTGCAGGACTGTAAAAATATATTAATTGGATGACTCTGAATTTTCTGTTGTTAAATTTTTTGAAGACTAGAAGCTTTGATAAAAGTTGAAGTTCAGTAGCAACCGATCATCATGCAAACAAATAATCCTTGGAAAAAAATCTTAAAATCTAAACAGAATATAAAAAGTAATCACAGGCTGGGTATGAAAATAAAATCATGACCACAGAAGAGACAAAGAACCGTGTTCCCAAACAGTCCACAATAATGACAAGTACATTTTCTTTGAACTTATACATGATATGCATATCTTAAAATGTTTGTAATAGACTGCAGGTGTCAGCTACTCCATGAAAAAAAATTCTCAAATTTTCTCCATTATGTCTTGATTCATAGAGTTGTTAAAAAATAGTTTAAAAAAGTATTTTGTCTGGAACGCTGTGTTATGGTACACGTATAAAACCGATCACGAAGAAGAAAAAAGTGAACTTAAGGAAGCTGTAACAGTGTGTATATCTCTGCTGAGTTTACATCCAGGACCTAGTTATCCGCCAAATTCCATTCTATCTCTTAGTAGGAAGTTGTGAAAATGAGGAGGAACGGTGAAAAAACCCAATGCTTAAAAAGCTAAAGCTGGTCACAAAACTCCTCTGCTTTCCTTCCATCCTGGAACTGGTTTGGCAATTTGGATTTCTGCGATCATTTGCCAGGTGTCAGGAACAGATACAGAGCAAAGAATAGAGTGCAAGAAAGAAAAACAGCAGAGCTGAGGAATGCTTCCCAGCTTTGTAGCCAGAAGTACTCTGGTATTTGGGAAATCCAATATGAAACTTGGAACATGGACATGAGGAAAGAGGTGATTTGCCGTTTGAAATGTATGGACTAGAAACTTTCTGCCACCCAGTGTCAGTCCCATGAACTAGCCCTTGGAATTCAGACTGTGTGGGCCTGCCACCCTGCCTCTAGACAGACAGGGTCTGGACCCCTGGGTTCTTGTGTGAGGAGCTTGGGGTGCACAGCTGCCAGCTAAGGCATGCACAGGCTGAAGCATAGCCCATTGAAAGGGAGCATAAAACGTGAGGGTGAAGACCCTGCTAAAATTGCGTGGTTAATCTTCCCTTACTATACCTCTCTTTAAGAAAAATGCCAGACATTGCTTACAAATGTTGCTATTCAAACGCTGTTCAAGCCCAGAAGCATGCAGAATTGCACTAAGTACATACATTTTCCTCACCATGTTGAAGCAGGACATCTCTTAGGCGTTAAAAGTGGCAGTAACATGCACAGTAACACAAACTGCTCACTATCTGGCAGATCATTTCACAGACAAAAACCTGTATTGGTCATGAGAAAAAGTAATTTCAAAGTATTCTTTTATTTTAAAATTTAAGTACTCTTTTGAGGGTTATTTTGGGATGAAGACAGAGATGTACACTCAGCCACATCAGACAACTACGAAATTCTTCGTAAGAAGAAACTGCAAAATCTTAGCATCATAAAAAATTTGTGTCATGAACAGCCAGGCAGCCAGTGTTAAGCACAACAGTGGTATAAGTGAAGATTTTTTTCTATGGTGAAGATGCTTATTTAAATAAACAGTGGTAGTAATAATTGCAATTACAAAAAAACCCAAATAAACAAAATAAAACCCCTCAACAAAACAAACAGAAGCAACATTAAGTGAAAAAAAAAAGTCAGTTTCTTTTGCATTAAAAAGTCAGTCCCTGAATCCTTTTTATTTTGTAGCTCCTATTCATTTTTTTCCATCACCTGATATCTACTTGACTTGCATATTGAGCTACTTAATTTTTTCCTAAACAAATTCTTCTTCCTGAGCCATACAAAAAGAGCTATGAAACTTGGTCAAACAGGGATACCAACCTGGTTAAACACGAAAGTGGCTTTTTACAGATCCTGTAAGAACTCCCAACAGAAAGTCTTTCCAGGCTCTGCTGAAGGATTTTTTCTCTCTCTCTCTAGCATAATGAATACGTAATTGTATCAAGGACCTTTTACATTTTCTTAGAATTCTTTACTTCACCTTCTATTGTTCAGAATCTACACCTAACAGCAAAAGGAACCTTTAGAGGTGCAAAGACTATATGTAAGAGAAAACCCCAAACGTGTCATGGACATAGTACACTACAGAATGGAAGTGCCATTCCACTCAAGTGGAATGGTGAAGAATGCCCTTTACTCTCATCCTGGAAACACCTAGCCAGTTTCAAAAACCTTTTACATCAGCAGTTATTTTGATCAAAATCATTATTCTGCATTGAAACATATAATAATGATTTTTGGTATGTGAAAGTCTTTAAAATACATTCATCTTGTCTGCTAGAATTTTTACCCTGAGAACAGTGTGTCATGAATTTTCATAGAAGGCTATGCATTAACAGCACACATTCCCAGTATGCATTAATATCTTATGTACATAGTTAACTGATTTTTTGCCATATATTCCTATGCCATTTCAATGCTGTTAATATCTGAAAATGTTGAATACTTTGAAATACTGAGTCAGGTAACAGTAGCATTGTGTCTACTTTGTAATCCCAGCACACAAACCTGTTCTCTCCCCCAGTGCTTTTTTATTAGCTTAAAAAAATCATTCAAGACAGGAATATTTCGTAGTTACCAACAGGCTATATTTATTATTATAATTGAGGACTCTACATACATTGTTGCACAATATTATCATGGATCAATCAACAAAACTATACAGTTTGTATGCAACTGTAAATAGCACTTTAGCAGAAGTTTAACACATTGTGCATTAGCTGTCTTAGTAAGGTGACAACTTAAGATGATTACTTCATGGGAGTACAAAAGTGCAAACTTTCATTCAAGGCATACACAAACACACAAAAAGGATTGCTATACATGCCACAGGTCTGCAACAAACTTCAATACAGTTCCTTCCACCCTAAAGTTAAATGAGTAAGTACCAGCACTCTTAGCAACCAACAGTGCTACCACATTCGAAGTCTTATCTCTAGCAAGAAGCAGAGAAATTCAATCTGAAGAAATGCCCTTAGCTTGGAGTTTGAGTTTTAGATATTGCAAATATGTCATATGAACTCCACGTTTTTGTTTGGCAAGAGTGAAAGAGTTACACCATTATAGAAACACTTCACCAGTGTATTACCACTAATTCCTGAATCACTATTTAAAGTAATGGTGTGCAACAGTTGACTGTTGAAGGAAATGGTGTCTTTACATCAAAAGGTGATATACAACCAAAATTCAAGTATTTACTATTAGACCGTAAGTAACGCTGACCTTCTGTTCCTGTGTACTACATAAAGCAGACGAAGCGTAATTTTTTATTTTTTCATTTTTATTCTTC
This sequence comes from Cossypha heuglini, assembly GCA_027576195.1. NCBI lineage: Eukaryota > Metazoa > Chordata > Aves > Passeriformes > Muscicapidae > Cossypha > Cossypha heuglini. Next base: position 31,107,610 of record JAODKT010001744.1, read on the forward strand.
CCTTTGCCCTGGGAAAAGGTGCAGAGGGAAGAAGCAAAATGTAGGTGCAATTCTATATCTACAGCAGTTGGTGACAAGCATGTGGGTACAACTGTCCACATCAAGATGACCTCTGGATTTTCAACATGCAGCATTAATGCTCTCAGATCACTCCCATCTAAATATCTGCAAGACTCCTGTTATCCTCTATTTTTTATTTGCAACATTTTCACCAGCTGTTTCCCCTGTTTATTGCTCAAGCAGACATGTGACCTTCTTTTCTGCACAACTGAGCACCTGAGCTGCACAACGTCATCTCTGGACAATCAGGAGATAAAAGGGTGGAACAGTTCCTCTCTCACACCAAGTTTTGGGAAGGTCTGGAGGGACATTTACACTTCTGTCTCAGCACCAGTGAAGAACTGCTGAAGACTGTATAAGCTTGAAAGACACTTGTTTACAAAGTAATAAAGTAAATTCCAAGGAAAAAATGGCCTCTTACGGCATTTTATTTTAATTACTGCCTAGGTTAATTTAAAAGTAATATGAAATACAAAGGGTTTTTTCTAATTAAAAATGTTTTTTCTCCTGTTATCAAGTTAAATCCAAGGCAGGAGTTAAACAGAGGGGACCATACACTTTGGTGAAAAAATTCTCCTACCTAGGGAATTATGAAAAAGAGTTCAAAGTCTAAGAAAATTAGTAGCATGCATGATTACAAAAAAAAAAAAGTAATGAGAAATTTGTCTCTCAATAAAATAAGATTTTGGTGCAAACATAGCACATTCTGTGAATATGGGAAATGAGAATGTGGAAGCAGTTTTACCACCCTTGCAAATTAATTGAGGCAAGACAAAAAACTGAAATGTGAAAAACAAGGCATGTGTATAACTCTTTAGCTCTCCAGTGCCCAGACACTTCACTTTTTGAAAATGACTGGGTATAATAAGGACTCTGCCTTCAACAAAGAAAAGAAAGAATTAAAATCATCTCTCTTCAAAGCAGTTCTCCAAGAGGCACTACCATAGCCTACCACTATATTAATACATAATTAATACATTAATTAATTTTTATTTTCCTGAATTTAAGGGAAAATAAACCACCAGAAAATGCACTTGTAAAAGATAAAAGCACTGGAAAACGACAAAGTAAGCAAGGACTGTGAGTTTGTATGTATAGATCTTTATAAATACTCACACAAAAATGGTTGCAAATTTTTTTCATTGGCTTGTTTATTTTCCCCAAATCAAAGCAGAACACAATGTATTCTTTCAAATGGTTTTGAATGGGGAAGTATGAGTAGGATTGACAAAGAAAATGACAGAGGAAAAGAACAGTGAAATTTTATTTCCTTGGCAAGTGGAAGTACAGAGATGTTACTGCAGTATTTACTGTTCTTACCTTTTAAATCCCAGCTTATCACAAATTACATCATAACTATATCAGTGGTGGAATTTAACATACAGCTTATATTTTCAAATATTTAAGTTTATTTTTCTTAATAGTATCCCCACTTTACGCAGCCTACAAACCTGAAGAAAATGCATATGCTTCTGAAAGTCGTAATAGTAAGTGTTTTGGGCTGCTCAAAGTCAAAGAAGTAGTCCTGAGATTTCAGATGTTAAAGCTTTCTCCACAGCCACATGTTCCTTTGATGTTTGGATTATTGAAGACAAACTCACTGGACAGTTTGTCTTCTACATAGTCCATTTCAGTTCCTAGAAGCGTCAGCTGTGCCTTCTTTTCAATAAACACTCTAACCCCTTGGAAAGAACAGAAAACCAGAAATTACATACAACCTTGAAATTCTCTTTTGACCAGTAATAAGAAAAAAGGAAGCTAAGTATAAAGACTACCAGTTGGCCTAATGTGGGGCACTTTCATCACTGTTTTCATTCTACCTATGGAAGTCTGGCAGAAGTCTGAAACTGTTACTTATGTACGCACATGAGCGTCTCTTTTTTTGACAGGGGACAAAAAAAAAAGATGCAGAGAGAAATAAGCTGTAGAACACGGCAAGGAACCTCAGCTTGAGTACACAACTGCCATGCATTACAGACAGTAACCCATTTCATACTCTTCTTAAATTCTGTGAATCTAACAGGAGGCACAAAAGTTTGACAACATGGATTTCGTCTCTCAAAACGACCAGGTTTCATCCCCCTACCACAGGAGCTTGTGCTGCTGCACCAGAAACTTACCATCTTGAACTACTTCTTCATCAGAATCTCCTTTTGATTTTGTATATTCTAATGTGTAAGAAAGTCCATTGCATCCCCTTGTACGAACACCTACTTTCACACCTACCTGAAGAAAAAGAAACAACAAAAAACACCACCACATGCATGACTTCCTTTTTAAAACCTATTCAGAACATCAAGTTAAAACATATGCAGAACAATGAAATGCTGACGTATATTTTTCTCCACTGCCTAAATGCAAAAGTGAATTACTGTAACAGATAAGAGGCAACTTCTTCTTTTATAAATTTGACTGCCAAGGTAAAAAACCAATCTGATGCTTGCTGGAGTGGATCATGACCTACAGTATGCTAAACTTTTGAAATAATTAACCACTGGCACTCCTGTAGGAGCCAGGTCTCAAAAAGACAGTCAAATTTCAAAAACAGATATTTTTGTGACTTCAAATTACAGTTTACTCAGATGCTAATTCAGGTACTATGACAAGATTATAGGCAGCTCTGAAGCCAAAACAAGGGCAATTACTAGATTATCACAGAACTTTTATAATGACACCATCAGAAAACTTACTTTAAACAAAGTTCTGAAAAACATACTTTGATTTTTCATTACCTCTATTGCCAGTCTCACCTAAGAAGCAAACCCCTCCCTAAATCAAGTATATGTATATGTGTACTGTTTTAAGTGGCCTTAAAAGCCAACTTCGTCAACTTTTTTAACATTCACAGTATTCAACAAGTCTGACAAAAAGAGCATCCATGTAAGGAAAAAACCAAGAAGTTTTAACAAAGCAGAAAACTATCTGTGTGTAAGAATCTTTAAGAAGTATCTGTATCACCTTCTACACACCAGTGCTTCATAACTGAAGAGGTAAATTTTATTGTCTCTATCCATATGATGTGATAAAAATGTATCAAAATGTAACACTTCTCATCAAATGGGCTCTCAAAACAAACTGGATCTGATGCTTTCAGACTAAACACCTTTCTCTACAGGAACTGCTACAAATAATGGGTTGGAAAATGCAAACACCACTTACAGCCCGGAAATGACTGATCATATAAATTGTAGGCCCAGGGCTTCCTTAGGGTGGTTTAAAACATTAGAACAAATAAGTCTAGTTAGTTGCAGACAGGCAGGAAGCAAAATAAACAATGGTCTTGGTTAATAAAAGAAATGTTCTTCTTGAAACAATACTTACTAAAAGAAAAAGCTAATGCTTGTTTTTTGCAATGGTTATAAAATAAGCCTCTGTGTGTCTTTCCCTCAAGACGAAAAGATGACAAACTCATTATTTGGTGAAACATTGGTTACTTAAAAAAACACATTGTCTGGCAAGTTTCCTAAGAATTATATGTTCTCCAATGTATATGAATGCATTGAATGCAATGCAATGAATATAACTTTATTATTGCATACTTCATAATGAGAATTCCTACAAGAACTTAAATAATAACAGCTGAAGAGCTCTCTCCCTATCAGAAGTTACTACTATGCCATACTAAAGCATCTCAGTAAAATGTAGCTCAAACATATCTGAAGCCTGCTTTATTAATCTCAACAGTAACTGTAGAGTGAAATGTCATTACAGTCAAGTGTTCTAGCATTTCATTTTATAACACAACAAAGCTGGATATACAAATAAGCTTATGCATTCCCCATTAAAAAAAAAAAAAAAAAAAAAAAAAAAGATGTCAACATCTCTAACAAACACTTCTAACAGTGTTCAGTTCAAACTTCTAGGTTAGCCAGAAATGCTCTGCAATCATGAGCGGTGCTAATACCTTAGCATCCCCTACAGACTGACTCAGTCTACACTTACATGGTCAGGTTTATCTTTCAGAAGCTCTTTTATCTTCTGGACAGCAGAAGGGGTCTGAAAGACAAAAGCATACATATAAATGTGATTTTTTTTGTTTGTTTATTTGCAGCAAGTGCTTGCATGTATTAAAGTTGGTGCCTGTAAGATACACACTGCTGTAAAACAGATGTCTGCTTAACCTAATTGACACAGAGCACACCACCTCTTGTCTCCTCACCAGCAGTGCCAGCAAAGAATTCAATTCTTAATCCTTAACAGTGGGGGTTTTGGCTGTTAGAATATCAGAATGGCTTGGGGTGGAAGAGAACCTTTAAGATAATCCAGTTCCAGCACTCCTGCCATAGGCAGGGACAGTAGGCCCGGTTGGTCAAGGCCTTATCCAAACTGGCCTTGAACACATCCAGAACTTCCCTGGGCAACCCATTCCAGTGTCACACCTCCCTCACAGCAAAAAATTTCATCCTAACACCTAAACCTCCCCCTTCTCTTATCACTACAGATCCCGATGAAGAGTCCCTCTGCAGCTTCTCTATAGGACCCCTGCAGATACGGAAGGCTGCTATGAGGTCTCCAAACAACCTTTTCTTCAAGCTGGACAGCCCAAACCTTCTCAACCTGTTGTCATAAGGGAGATGGCTGCAGTCCTCTTACCAACTCTGTGGTCTCCTGTGGACTTGCTCCATGTCATTCTTATGTTGGAGGCACCAGAGCTGGGTGCAGGGTTCCAGCTGGGTCTCACAGAGCAGAGCAGAGCAGAGGGGCAGAATCCCCTCCCTCCCCTGCTGCCCACGCTGCTTTGGATGCAGCCCAGGACACGTTTGGCTTTCTGGGCTGGGAGTGCCCATGGCTGGGTCATGTCCTCTCATTAGCCATCAGACCCAAGTCCTTCTTGATACAGCTACTCTCAATCCATTCTCCACCTAACCTGCCGGTGTGCCTAGGACTGCCCCGACTCATGTGCAAGATCTTTCATTTCACTTTGCTGAACTTCATGAAGTTTGTATCAGCCCATCTCTCAAGCCTGTCAAGACCCATGTTGTTTCTTTGTGATTTTCTCCCCCAAAAATCACTACTATAATTCAATCAAGTAGCTCTGTTCTTGTAAAAATTTCCTCACATATCCATTACAGACAAAAACCAGTTAGATATAGAGGGCTTATGGCCTACTTCTCTCTCCCTGTTAACCTTAAGGGAACTTGTGATTTAACAGTAGATAAAATTCACCATTCATGCAGATGTGGTTGATGCAGAAATGCAAGAACACAACGCAAATATCAGAATTTCCATTACATCCCTACAAGTTTCTAAGATACTGAGAAAAGCATTAGTAATGTGAAGTTCTTACTATGAGCTGAATTCAACACACAAAGCAAGTAGACTTGCAGTAGAAAGTCCTTTCTAATCCTGCTACCACTCTTGTTGTTAGAGACCCACAGCTGAGCAGCAATTACCTGCTCTGACAAACGACTGAACTGTGCACACTGATCTGCCCCTGCTCCTGCGGGGCACTGACTGTACTTTTCTCTGCAATGATCTCTCTCAGAATCAGAGGTTGGAAAACGCCTCTGAGATCATCGAGTCCAACCTACGACCAACCATCATGTTTTCAAGTTTGGCTACTCCAGCACGGCCGCTATTATTAAGAATGCATGCACTTTAATATTAACAACAGGACGCAAAGCCTTCTTCGAAAGAACCTACGCATCAGCCTCGGTAGGTAACCCATTACCTCTTCACAAAATATTTTAATTGCGTACTGTTTTTTGGGGTGTCTGTGCGCCAAGGCCCGCGCTCTCAGGGGCCGCTCCGGTGCTGCCCCGGAACTCCGCGGCTCCGCAGACGGAGCGCGGGGCCCCCGCTCAGCGGGACCGGCGAGGAGCACGAAGGAGCCACGGCCTCTCACCGCCGCAGGGGAAGAAGAGCCCCCCGCAGCCCGCCCGCCGCAGCCGCCCCGCCGGGGTCACCGCGGCCGGCCGATGGCGGC
>JAODKT010001744.1:31124795-31140758 GCA_027576195.1 Cossypha heuglini
GTTAGATTTTTCCATCCACCTTACAAGTAAGGTTTTCAAGATTTCACTATTTTTTAGACAAAGTTTTTAAAGAGCTTTGTCTTAACTAAAATCAAAATTAAAGTATGAGTTTTAAGTTTAGACATTTCATAAGAGGAAGAGCAGTAAAGTCATTTAGCCATTCATTTGTTGCCAGAAAGGAGTCACTAAATATTGGATATGGCTACTCAGGGACAGGAAGCATTCCCTTGGATGTAAAACAGGACATTGTTCTCATACATGTGTGCTTATGAAAAATAATGCTGTGACATTCTTGCCTTGCTTTTGATAGGAATTGCATGATTCTGTGAACTTGACAAAATCTTGTCTTGCTAGGAGCAGCAAAATTCTGGTAGTAGAAGCTATTAATAAAAATGTAATATGTATCCATGAGTGCTTTTCACAGCACAGTTACTCAGCTCTGCTGAATATTTAGATTCCCTTTGCCTACTCCTTTCCTGTATAACCAAATGGAGAGTCAGCACTGACACTTTAACAGTTCTGCAGCAACACTATCCACCACTGCCAAGAGGTACTGATACATTTTAAGTTTAATTCTGCTTCAAAAAATAATCTGCAGCAGGTACAAATTTGGCTTAGCATTACTATCCTAATCTTTCCCTAAACAAACCTAAGGAAAAAAGTTACACACAGATGCTGATACTATACTCACTTTCGTCTCATGGGACAATCTTTCATGAAATGGCCAATTTTACCACAAGTTCTGCAGCATCTATCATTTGGTGCCAGTTCTCCTTCCGTTAGTACCTCAGGATCAAAAAAGTACTCCTGTAGAAAAAAATCATATATTTAAAATGAAAATCCAAACACTTGGAAATCAAGACAGATACAGAAGTGTTAAAACAGCAGTAAAAGTTACAGAAAAGAATAAACTTGGGGTCTGTAACTGAATCCTGAAAGACCTAATCAATTAACTGGCCACTGACCTCTTCTTTGACAGGCCACTTACTCACCACCAGATCTGCACACTCTGTTACAAAACTCTAGTTTTAAGGAATGCTAAACTGGTTTTTATTTTGGATTAAAATACATAATCTGTACAATGAAACTTGACTAGTATTCTGCATACAAAAATATTTTACATGCAAATAACATTAAAACAGCAGTAACCCCCGTGAAGATTTCGAGAGTAGTGTGGGAATTTAAGAGAAAGAGCTTACAGTGAGTGTAACCCTAGCCCTGTAAAGGCTAAGTTATACACCAAAGAGCACACACATACTCCTCTTAGAAGGAACTTACCATTTTTGATGGGTATTCTTTAGGAAATATTTTTATAGGGGTACCAAATACCCTTCTGCCATTGATAAAAGCCTTCATTATAAAATTTGTCACTGTGGAAGAAAAAAACCCCAAACTGAAATCACCATTTACATATCAAACTAGAATGTAAAATAATATCCAAGACAAGATCTTCACTTTGTAACTGAAATTGTTAACAGAAGACTTACTTTTTCTTGACAATCCAGCTCCAAGATTGTGATTCAAATCAAAGGGATCTGTAGAAAAAAACATGACAGGCATTCCTCAATGTGCAGACAAGAGAGTAGAAATTCTTTCCATGAAAATGAAATGGGCGAGAAAACAGTTTACAGACTATTTATAAAATAAGTCACTGCATTTTCTCTGTCAGAGATCACAGTAATACTAAACAGCGTAATCATACACAGAGTTGAAGTGTTTAAGTAAATATGGGGTCAGCTAAACCTAGTATTTTTGTGAACATCTCAACTGCATTACAGCTAATTTCAGCCAAAGGATTTTGTTAAATCTATTTTTCGGCCATTACTTCATAATAAAAGTATGGAGTTTGCTTTGCAACTTCTTTTCAGTAGTCAAAAAAACATTTAAGAATTATGTTTAGCTCTACCGAAAGTCAACGGCAATTTTGTGATGGTTAAGCATATAACGATTTATAATCTAGTAACAGAAAAACAAATAAGCCCTGCGGAAAAGCAAAATTTCCAAAAATAGTAAAGAAGCTCTGTATATTCTTGTACTTCATATGCCTTTACCTTCAATTACAATATATTTGGAGGTCCACTGCTTCTTGAAAGTTGTAAGCAGATTTTTTCTCCTGATGCAGATGACATGCTCTTTAAAATCAAATTCTTCTGTGTAGAATCGGAGAAGTCCCAGCCACAGCTGCCCAACAGATTCAGTGTTTTTCCCATAGTCTGGCCAAACAACTGACTAAAATGACAAAAGTATTGTTACATCCAGTGCTTACATTAAGCAGAACAATTCTCATGATTTCCACAGTATATTTTCATCATTTACTTTATACAGAAAAACGATGGAGTTTTACTCGAATACTTTTTCTCAGTTTATACTGATAATCCAATATTGGTTTTAAACGGTATATTTTTAGATCTATGAACATCAAAAGTGTTAATAATTATTAGCAATATTTATTAGCAATAAATAGAACTTCTGGCACTAGGTTTTGCCTCTTAAGAGGCAAACACAGGGACAGGATATTCATACAGGAGCTTATTTCACTTTCATTTCTGTACTTTTTCTGGATAGAATTAATTTTGTTCTTAGTAAGTGGTATGGTCTATGTTTAGCATAAGAGTAATATTGATAACATTGATAACTCACTAATATTTTAGTTGCAGCTCAGTAATACCTACCCTAAGTCAAGGACTTTCCAGTTTCTCATGCTCCTCCAGCCAGGAGGTGCACAAAAAGCCAGGAGGGAGCACTACCAGGACAGCTGACCCAAACTGTCCAAAGGGATATTCCATACCATGGAATGTCATGCCCAGTAGGCAAAGTGGGGGGAACTGGCCCCCCAGGAGGTACTTAATGCTGCTGAGGGATGGGCTGGGCATCAGTCAGCAGCTGCTGAGAAGTTGTATTGGGCATCTATTGTTCCTCTCAGATTTTATTCCTCTCTCTTTTAATTACTACTATTATTACTACTAGCGCTACTACTATTATTATTATCATCATTGTAACAATCAAAAGTATGAGGATTAGTATTTTACTTTGTTTCAATTAATAAAGTGTTTTTATTTCAACCCACAAATTTTACTTTTTTTTTTTTTTATTAGCCTTCTCACCTTGAAGGGGGCGAGAGGAATGAGAGAGTAGCTGTGTGGGGCTTAATTGCCAGCTGGGATTAAACCACATTATTCAGCCTCTATATTTGGGAACAATGTCTTCAAAAGGAATTTCTATTCATTTGCCAAGCTATAGGTAACATTTCCAATTAGTCTGATTTACTCACCAACTCCTCTATCCTATCAAAGAAATATACATTCCAGCCATCAACCAAAATTTCAGGCTTTTTTGGCTCTTTGTAGATCTGAAAGAATAATATTAAAACTCATTAGAGGAGCCCTTCATATTCAGCACTGACATTCTTCTGATCAATATTGTGTATAGTTACTCATTTCTTTCTGATATACTGTACCTCTTGAAGAACAGGGATGACTGGTGGATTTCTCTGTTGAAGAAAATAAAGCACCATAAGAGTATATGCATAAGACGACAGGCTGCCTCGAGATGCATCTCCAATGTCACATATCTAGAAAAAGAAACATGAGTTTAATCTTTCATGGTGATCATCCCTGGCTACAGGAACTACTGCTTCTAGAATGTCTGAAACACACCTACCTTTGTAAAGACTTTCATTGTGTAACACAGATATTTTACTCTAGGATCAATAGCTGCATATGATGACAGAAGTCTGGTGTTATGTAAGGCCTACAAAAACAGGAAAGTCATGTAGAAAATAAAGAAGCTTTGAAGTCATGAAGGAAATAAGCTGAAAAATTGAAAACCAAAAAACTCTAAGTTGTGTCCTCAAGAAATGCATATGTGAAGCTCTGCATAGGAATATATCGAGACAGGAAGCACTCAACACTGAGGTTATCACCTACTCTTTTAAAAGCCAATCAACTTCCTTAATCTGTGTGCAAGTGGTACAAAGCAACATTCACAGAACAACACTTCAAAACAAGCAGCATTAATCTCCTCCTACAGTTCCAAAATATTTTGTAGAAGGTAATTACTTGAACCCAGAAATTTCAGTCTGGATCTCTAAGAGCTACCAACGGACACATATAGATGCATAACTTCAAGGGGAAAATTTTCACACTTAATAGTTGAGGTATCTTCCTCAAGACTCCCCTTGAGCTCATAAAAAACCTTCAGAAAGTTTAAAAATTGTCACTAGGACTCAACTTTCCTTTGCTGTTTCAAGGAACAGGGTTTAGAAATTTAAAAACATTGAAATAAACTGAACCTGGTTTTAAAATGTTTGGTCAAGAACACATGGATTGTTTTTAGGGTTTTTTTTTTTTGTGTGTGGGGTTTTTTTTGTTTGTTTGTTTGTTTTTTTTAGTTGTTGTTTTTTTACAATCTAATATGCTACAGTTCAGGCAAGCTGAGGTCAAAATCATTATTTCAGGTCTCAAAGCAAGAGCCATGATCCTAAGAGGAGTCTAAAAAAGCTGAAGTTACTTTATTTTGTCTATTATTGAAGAAAGACTTAAATTACTTAAACCACTGGTTTTTACTATTACTGAAGAAATAACAGATTTTCTTAGGAAAGTGACAACTCTAAAGTCACAACTGTGCAGCTGACTCCACTCACAGTTAAACAAAGAAAACCAAAAAGGTTTCTTTGAAATATAAAACTGCAACAGGTAATTGAAAGCAGTTGATAATTGAACCTCATCCAAACAACCACTTCAGTCTCAAGAAACAGATCCTCAGTTTTTTGTTACACAACATAAAATAAAAAAAGAGATAACCTTACCAGAGTATTATATAAACTGATGTCTACTTCAAGACCACTTCTGACATGGAAAAATTTGACAATTGGGACTTTGGCAGTTGTTATAGGCAAGACATTTCTTAAACCTAGGATGAAATGTTTTATTACTGAATGGCTACAATACAGTCCTACACAGTATCAGATAACTTCCAACTGTAGCCAGCAGGCTACAAAATAAGATCTTAGTTGACACCAAATTTGTATTTCAGTTACGTTTCAACACTGATTTTAGAAATATATCAAACATGATCACCCTTCTAAATATAGTTCATATAAATGTACGTTTAGCCCCCCTCAAAAAATAAAGAGCCATCTAAGTAAAAGAATAGAAATTCTTTATAGAGAAATAAGCTTAAGAGAGAAATTATAGTTTACTATAACTCATTGGAGATACACCAAAATGAGCACTATAAAATTCATGATTTCTCGTAGAAAAAACAGGATTCCCATTGCAGACTTGTATCAGAATACCTTTTACTATCAACTTCCAATGCGCTGAACATACATGTACATAATTATTAGACTGAAGCCTCAAGTCTTAAATCGTTATTCTTAGGCATGTAAGCAATAAATTCACTATCTGTCCAGATCAGATGTGGTCCAATAACATCATAACCTCAAATACCTACATATACAAACAAAAATAAATCCAAATGTTCACAATATTCAACTTCACTCTTACTAACATAAGCTCTTTTATGTTAGTTGTATCTTAATGATTTTCATCAACAATGCCCCAGAACACTGTCACTACAGCAAATGAAGTAACAAAACCAGAATCACATATTTTAATTTTCCAGAAAGTTACCTGACTGTTTCTTGAGAACTTTGGCTAAATCTTCAATGATTCTGATGCAATCAAGTTCCTAAGACATTAAGAAAAAAAGCTGAAAGATGAATCTGCTGCAAGTATTTTAGGTGAACCTTTTATTGTGCGCCATTAAGCTTAAAGCTGTATAATCAAATGTTTCATGTTATACAGAATTATGTGATACAAGAAATTGTTTCAAAATAGCCTATGTAAAACCAACAGTTGATATATAATAATGTAAACTTCTTTAAAGCTGGTATCAGGCATGAAAGGACGACTGATGTGCTCTTCCATTGTCTCTCAGTTGTTTATGCAATAAATGCAGAAATGCAGAATTCAGGAGAAAACTGGCTACTTCATTTTTAGACTTGTGCCTCACACAACAGCAAACACCCCTAAAATAATCTGCCTTAGTGGTAGCTTAGTATTTTCTTCTAATATTAAAAGCTTTTATAAAATAATGAATTTAGTGCACTAGATGTACAATATATGAACATTTTGTATTTATTCAACCATAAAACCAAAATCTTATCAACCTACCTCAGCAGTTTCTAGACCATCTATTGTCATACAGATATCAAGATCACTTTGTTTGAAGCCAAAGCCATTTTTTGAGGAGCCAAACAAATCCAGCTTGGTTCCTGTAAGGCATGGTATTATAGCAATATATCAACAAAATATCAAATAATATACAACACAGAATCTCAAATTGTATCTAGCTGCAAACCACTGCATGCATTCTAATACAGGCATGAAAACATTATTGTATTTCTGTGGTACATGAAAACTTTCTGATCAACTTTGCTTGTGAGAAAAGAATCTCTACTACTATTGTTTCAAATAAGCAGTCTGACAAACTCAGAAACAAGTTAAGTTTTCTAGTAACTAAATCATCAGCATGTAGGTTCAAGCTGACATCTGACTGAAAAATGCTTTATACAGAGATTCTCAGGCTAAGGGATATACCCAGCTCCAGCCAAAAAAAATCTTTTTCTAATTTTAAAAGACCTTGAACTGAAGTCCAGTTGTTACAGGTAAGAACTCCAGAAACAAACAAAGGAAAAAAACTCCAAATGCCTAGGTTCTGTGAATAGGCCAGATGTTATGCCTTTATTTTAAAATATTCCAAGCCCAGTAAGTTTCAGTAGAAAATACTACAAAAAAACTTGCTGTTTGTAAGAGCAGTTACAAAAATAAGTCTGATTAATAAATAAAGTGAAAATAACAAATATGAAACTAGCCTACTTCTGTTTTGATTGTTTCTTCTTTAACTTGCCATTGCTCCTTCCTACTAATGTGTGCTATATATGAATAAGTAAAAAAACTCAAACTTAAAAAAGCCTCAAAAGACTTAGAATAAAAATTACTGTAATGGAACATTGCAATGCTGAGTAACAACATGGGTTAAATATCCAAACCTAAAGTGTTTATCATACCGAAATTATATTTCTTGGAAAATACTCAGGAATGAACAATCAAAAGTATACATGTGAAGTTAGAATAGCTTAATTACCTGGGAAATCCTGTCTAATGAAGATTTCCAAGCTTTGTCTTATATGTTCCCGAGCGTGATCCTCTACTATATTTGGAGCAAAATCATCTATAAAAAAAAAAGAAAAAAGAACAATTTAGGCAACTGTTCTTTAGAAAGAGCAAAGACTCAAGTGAAAATAGAGAGGGGTTTACAGTGGGGCAGGGAAAGGGAAAAAGAAAAAGAAAGAGAGAATTCACATGTGAAGGAAAGAAAGCAAGGATGAAGTAGAAGAGAAATACCTGTTCAAAGAAAAACATTAATTAGACAAATAATGTATTTTGTCTGGTCAGAAATGGCGAGAGAGAAAGGAGGAAAGTTGGGTCATTCTGAAAAGAACAAAAGTGGAGAAATGTTACAAAACAGTATTTTGACACTATTTTCCCCTGGAATACTGAAGTCTTTTTTTATGACAGTTACAAGTTAAGGAACAATTAACATAATTCAAATCAGACAAATATAAAAGCATCAGTCAAAAATTCCACCCAAAATTAGACTCTCAGAAAATATATTTTCCTTTCCAACCAGTCAGGTAGAAGACAAATATAAACACTTTTTAATTCTCTAGATACAAACTACTCAGCAGTTCTATTAGAGAGCCATTACCAATAAGACAAATTGTAGAATTGTATCTAGGAGTTGGTGGCCATGTAGCAAATAAACTGCCACCTAATAACACCATTAGTCTATGGGTATTAAATTTGTTTTTTCTGATTCTTTTTCAATGGCACAACAATATTCAAAAGAAACAACTTACAGTAACACTGGACACAAACTTGATCTAGAATAACTGAAAACTTGGGTGGCAGTGGTGGCAGTGGGTCAAGCTCAATTTTCTTGAAGTCTTCTGGACAATCGTTCTTTAAATGACCTTCCCGTTTGCACAAGCTACATACTACTGTAGGAGACTGCATGAACAAAAAGCAAGATAGGTTTTAAAAACCAGAGTACTTTAATAAATTTGAAAAACACTTTTATATAAGCTTCTAACAGAACATAAGCAATATGTTTATGTTCCAATACAGCTTGCTTACCTTGCCCTTTGTAAATGCTTGTTTACTGAACTGATAAAAAAGTTCAGATTCTAAGCTGTGTTGTACTGCTGTGGTATCTTCAGAGTGGCTTCCCTTCTCAGTAAGATATTCCTGACTCAAATTGATCCTCATAGGTTCATCTACAATTTCTTTCAAATGTTTGTTTTCATATTTACTGGGGATGGAAAAATCATCTTCTTCCTCTGACAGTGCATCATCATCTCCAGACCCAGTATATGTGTTATCTAGTCCACCTCCAGCTCTAATGGTAACACTGCATTCTCTCTGATTTAGAAGACTTGGTGCTTCCTCTTCTTCTTCTTCATCATCTGTGTTAATCATTTGGGATATCTTACTCTGTGCTGAACATAGGAATTTTTGTGGGAATTCCTCCAGCTCATCAGTACCTTCAGTACTACTATCCTCATCAATGTCAATCTTGTCATCTGTTACACCACTGCACTCCAAGCCAAATTCATCACTCTCTGTAAGTGCAGTGTGCTGAAAACCTTCAAAGTCTGAAGTACTACATGTCTCTACATCATGCTCATTCACCATAGCAGGGAGTTCTCCACTGTCACTGTCTTCATCGATTGCCTGCTCAGCAGCCAAAATATTATTCCATTGTCTTTTTTGTTGTTCATCTTCTTCCTCTTCCTCCTCTTCTTCATCTTCATTTTCACTCTCTGTCTCTTCACAGCTAGGTTTAAAATCCTCATTATCTCCAGAAATAATTTCCTCAATTATACAGTCTGAGTCTTCATGGGTAATTGCCAGATGACTTACATCATCAGCCAATTCTTCTTCTGTGAAACTTTCTGAGCCATCACACTGTTTTGAAGGACCAATTTTAAGTTCCTTGGGCATATATGTATTCTCTGTTATGTGATCTTCTACTATGGCTGTATTTGTTCTACTATCCAAGTTTTGCAAATCAGAATCTTCACGCTTTACAGCATCTTTTCCATGGTCCAGCATTTGTGATTTCTCCTCACTTTCATTTGAAGAGGGCATTTTGCTCCATTTCGCACTTTTTTTGTGAGGCAAGGCAAAATACTTATAAGTTGCTCTCAGACAGTGAAGGATATATTCATACACTAGCTGGCTGTTCAGAGTTCTTGCCACATTCCTTTTGACTGAATATGGGTCTAGTAGAAAGAAAAGTGAGCCAGCAGTGAAAGAGTTAACTTCTTTAAAAAAATACATCCTTAAAGAGTCTGAATTGCTAGTAACTCTTAGACATTGTGTAAGGACACAAGATCTACAAATTGTGCTGAAGACATTTTTTAAGTTTAAAATTATTTCTGATAATGTTTAAAATAATACCCAATAGAAATATGATATTGATTTTTCTGGAAAAAAATATTCTACTATAACCAGTCCAATATAAAAAATTTCTAAGTTGTAACACACCATACTGACAGCCAAGTCCAGCACCTTATAAAAATTAAAGTTTGTTGAGAGATATTTATGTACCTTCCACAGCAATGCGCTTTTTAGGCCAGTCCTTTAATTCACGAGACACTGGTTCCTTGA
Organism: Cossypha heuglini; assembly: GCA_027576195.1. Lineage (NCBI taxonomy): Eukaryota > Metazoa > Chordata > Aves > Passeriformes > Muscicapidae > Cossypha > Cossypha heuglini. Next base: position 31,134,533 of record JAODKT010001744.1, read on the forward strand.
GTCGTATGCTAATAACCAAATCAGCCATACGGAACTCCAAAGCATAGAAACGAAGCAGTTCGAGCCAGAGCCGGCCAACAGGTGCTGAACACTGCTGACCTAAATCAAATACTAATGGAACCTGTCAATTACAGAGGAAAACCTTAAATAATATTTAGTGCACAGGCGTTTAACTGTTACACTTCCTTTATTTCATCTGCAATCCAGGATGGCAGAATTTATCACTGATTCTCAACTCCCGCAATTGCAATAAAAACTGCAATTGAAAAGTTGGAAGATATAGTATAAAAGTTCAAAATGAAACAATACAGCAACGGTAAAGAGTAGCATCAATGATTAATAGCAATTGCTTCTTTAAATGTTTATGCTACAATTTATGCTTTTCCCTTTGAAATTTATATCTCATCTCACAGGACACAATGGATTATACAGCCTATTTTTCAGCCGTCTAGACGGAACTGTTAACCCTCACAACATGCAATCATGTAGTGATACTGTTTCTTACAAAGTTGTTGTATTAGAAATAATTTGTAAGAACAGTTCAAAGCAAAGAGAAAATATTTTTCATATGCTTAATCTAATTCCAAGATAAAACTGCTTCAGCTCTGTAAACTGTATTCTCCCCAACAAATGACAATTCAGGGTCTTATCAAAGAGTTTGAAATCATATAGATTTTCCTGCCAGCTCCTTAGCACCAAGAGCTAAGCACAATAGACCTTGAAGCAAGCAGTCGTGCAATCTCTTAGTTCAGCTCATGGTTTTGAAACAGAAACAAAAAACTGAAATAGAAGATTGTTCTGTATTGAGAACAGCAATGTCTGTCTGCTAGACAAAAACAAATTTGAAAGTTCAGACCTTGCCCCTCTTAGGTGAAGTTTCCTGTGGCAAATCAGAATCATCAGTGGGGTTCTGCTCCCAAACCACAGCATCGTTCTTGACTTCTCTCAGATGAAAATTAGTTAATTTGTTTAATGAGAATCCTCCAATCTAGAGGAAACGGAAAAAGAAACATAGAGCTAAACATCATGTGAACTTTAAATTTTAGTTCCCACACCGCAGCAGAATGAAAAAACAGCTGTTCCAGGCGTAGAAGACATCCCAACCTTCTTCTCTCTTCTCCCCATACTTCTCTACAAAAAACTCCCAAGCGCTCAGTGCTCTTCGAAGGGTGTGCTGGTGTCCACACTCAGGAAATATGGACATTGATTTGGACTGAAAACTGGATGAATGGCAGATCCCAGAGGGCTCTAATCATTTCCACAGGATCTAAATATGGGTCTGTCACAAGTGGTGTCCCTCAACGGTCAATACTGGGCCCAGTGTTGCTTGATTTGTGATTTGGACAAAGGGACAGATGCCTCCTTAGCAGGTCACTGATGACACAAGGCAGGGAGCAGTTGCCAATACCCCAGAATGCAGCCCTGACAGGATGGAGAGATGGGCAGAGAAGAACTGACTGAAATTCACCAAAGGCAAAAGCAGGATTCTGCATTGCACTGGGGAGGAATAAGCCCAGGCACCAGCAGAGGCTGAGGCTGATCTGCTGGAAAGCAGCTCTGTGGAGTGTGGGTCCTGGTGTCCATGAGCCAGCAGTGTGGCCTGGTGGCCAAGAATACCAATGGTGTTTTGGGGTGCATTAGGAAAAGCATTGCCAGCATGGCAAGGCAAGCGATCCTGGCCCTCTACTCAGTCCAGGTGAGGCACATCTGGAGTGATGCATCCAGTTCTGGGCTCCTCAGGACAAGAGTGGCATAGGTCCATTAAAGGGTTGCAAAGATAAATAAAGGACTGGAGCACCTCACTTGTGAGGAAAGCACCTCACTTCCTCAGCTAGGCTTGTTCAGCCTTTAAAAGAGGCAATTGAGAGAAGACTTCATGACTGTCTGTGAGTATCTGAAGAGAGGGTGTCAAGAGGATGGATCCAGGTTGTTCTGAGCAATAGGACAAGAAGCAATGGGCAGAAACTCATGCAGGAAGTTCCACTGGAATATGAGGAAGAACTTGTGTGGGTGTATTGTGTGGGTAATCAAATACCGGAACTGACTGCCCAGAAAATTCTGTAATTCTGTGCCATGCAACCTTTTCTTCACACATTAGACAACCATAAATATGTTATCTTTTAATTATACAGCCATATAAAACAGGACATTTTTCTCATCCAATTCAGGAAGTGCAAATGCTTTTGAAAGAGTCAGGAACGTAATAGAGAAAACTGTTAACTGAAAGATTCTTCTAATTAGTTACGTTAGCAACACATGTGCTAAACATAACAAGAGATTGTAACTACAAAAATGGGTGCCATGAAAATAATACATAAATGGTGTCCTGGAGAACTTGATTCTGGATTGGCATCCATAATACAACTCCTCACATCGAGATGCATTTCAGTTTGTAAACCAAAGAAATATACGCTCTAAACTCCTACTGTGATCCCCTTTAGATGGTATCACACCAGTGTGCTCCCCAGCCATGATCTATGTTTTGGAGAATTAGATGGCAAATTCCAAGTTGTTTTGGGATGTAGCTATGTGGATTGAGTTCTCAACAGTCTGGAGACAAGTCATAAAAAAATGAGGAAGTAAATTGTTGCAAAATGCATTATTCAATACCCAGCTCTCCTTATTCACAGAAGGGGCAACAGAGCACTTACTTCAATGACTAGGATTGTGATATGCAACCTTACAGCTAAGCATATTAAAGTATAGTCATTGAATGATGATGAATTCACATTCTTAATTCCTGCAGAAATGGTTCGCTTATGGCTTGCTCAGAGTAGCATAAAACTGACAGATTATATAGCACCACCAGCAACTGGTCCTCTCATTTATACTATTCAGTATTAATACACATACCCATGATCCCAAATAGACGGGCAGAAAAGGCTCTTTCCTCTGTTGTAGAAAGAAAATGACCATTAAAGCAAACACGTAAGGGGACAAGCCTCCCTCTTCCGGACGATCAACACAGCATAACTGTAAAAACAAATTGTGCAGTCATTAAAGCTTCAAGCGATACTATGAAAAATATTATTTTAATTACTGTTCAGAAGTCAGTCACATTGAATACCATAGAAACTCAGATATCTTTGAGTTCTTACCAGATGTAACTTGTTCTCAAGGACTGCATATTTAGCTCAGTTACTACCATACTACTATAAAGTTTTCAGTGTAAGAGCCACAGGATACAGTCTGGCAAAACAGACAGCATACACCACATTTGCAAAAAAATTATAGCTCCTTTCGCATAGATACAGTACAAGTCAAAAGCTTTTCAATTTTTTAATTAAGATTTTAATTGCTGACTCACAAATTTTACAAGTTATGTTAACTCACAAGACTGTCTTCATCTACAATAGGGACAAACAGTTTTTTCTTTTTTTTCCATGATGGATTAAGTTTACTAGAAACTAGCAATTTCATTTCATATAAATTCCTTTGACTAGTTTTGGCAATAGCAGGATATTTACAGTCTGCATGCCACTGGATGAAGCTTAAAATTCCACTTTTGAAATTTCGAGGAACATTATCATACAGAATGATAATTGTATAATTTATAAAATTTACATCCTTATTTCAACTCTCCAAGGACGGTTTCTAAACCGTAACTACAGGCATAATACCAAAGTTCATTCAATATTCATTCACAGATAAGGGAATACAAATGACTCTCACCTTTGCCCAGTACCTGAAGGCAATCACTAAAGGTACGATAGTAGGTTCCAGCTTTCCAAGTGTAGCCAAATGGTTTGTTGTCAGACAAGCATTCTCATTCCCTGCACTCACTTTACAAATAAGGCCACTAAAATCAAAAAAGAAATGAAAGATCTTGAAGGTTTTGTAAGAACACCCATAGGTCAGATAACACCTCACAGAACAATGTAGCCAAAGGCTGTAAGGAAAGACTTGACAGCCTCTCAAAGACAGCATCTCAGCATGAACAACAGCATGCAATACTAATTTGATTTACAGTTAGGCTGAGAATATATGTATTATAATTTTCTGTACGTGTGTTTTAAGATACAATTCAAATTTAATTATCTTTTCTAATATTAATTTACTGAATTGAAAAAGTTACAGTATTAATTTCCTTCATGAAACAAACACGTCTTCCCACACCACACCCACCATCAAACAGTTTCTATGCTGTTTTCACACAACATAAAATATTTTTAAACACTGAAAAATCAAGGTAGCAGCAAATAACTGGTAATATTTTTATCAGTAGCTGTTTATAGAATGTTTCATGAATCTTAACTGATATTCATCAAATGGGCAAAATAAAATATTTTTCACTTGCTCTCAAAACACTAGCAAAGCTAAGCAAATTGTTCTTATCCTTACAGAAATCTATAATTTAATACGGTATGTACACTACCTATAAGAAAGGAAAGTTTCTGCTTAAGCAATAATCCCAAATGGAAGGGTAAGGGTACATGCTGGAAGCCATAATGGTTGAAGGGGTTGGGAAATACACAGCTGAGGACAGAACAACCCTTACCCTCTTATTCTAGGCTAGGAATGACTTGCCCATGAGTGTTAGTTTGTGTTTCAAGATCCATGGAACTGTAATAATTTAGTACAGAAACGTCATTTATCGGGTGGTAATATAATTTACATTGCTATATACTATTAGAACACACAAAGTGACAACCGAGACCTTTGCTTTTCTCTGCACACCACCACTGGTATTCTAGCATGGAAATCTGCATCAACTTCCGTAAAAGAGTCTAAGTGGAAAAAAGAAAAAGAAGCCACATTAAGCATGGTGTTGACAAGAAGTACATTGAACTGGATGTAACTAGAGAAGCACAGGTAGAATTTCACCTTCTAATCCCATGACTAATGAGAAAAATAAAGTACATGTGATGGGAAGAATATGGTCTGTACAATAAGCAGCTACGAAAATACTGAGAAGAACCAGAACTTTTCAAAATTCATATATACATAGTATGTATAACTAAGGAAGTATATTTTGTTTAAGGGCTGGGTTCAGTAATTTAGGCATGCAGAGAGACCTACACCTCCTATGGAACAATATTACTGTGAAAAATAAACAGTGTTACATCACTACTATACAGAAAGAAATTTTTTTCCCTGGTTATCTGACAATCTTTTATGTAAATATAGAACACGATGCCCACATGATGCAATGTCCTTTTGGTACGCTTTTTCTATTTTTTTTGTTATTATTCTTTATATAATTTTCCAAATATGATTCAGCTGTCAGCCACCCTAGTCCCTTCTCTCATGGTGTTGATTGATCCAAACCAGACTTATTTTTTGATACCTTACAGTTTCACTTGGCCAGGAGGGGAGGAAAGTGACAAACAATTTTAGATACTTAAGTCAAAAATTCTGAAATGACAAGATTTTTGTGATGTTACTTAGCCAACTGGACACCTAATTTCACTGAAAATTACCTTGCTTGTAACACTGGGGTACCTGAAAAACCTAATGCTCTATCCCTGTATCTTCTCATTCACAGAGAAGACTTTGCACAACACGTTAATGCAAATATTAATACTACAGATATTAATACTATCACTTTTTTGATACAATAGCAATCCTAACTTAATACAAGATGTGGGTCTTCTTCCTCTAATCTAATTCAAAAATAACACCATTCTCAAAGTCCATAAGGGTCCAAACAAAAAAATGCACTTACAATGATGGTGGGGATGCCACTGAGAAAATCTATGTCAGTAAACATACATGCTTTGAACCATATGGTCTGCTTCCTGACCTGCGAGCATAAAGCAAGCCAAGAAAGCAGTGAAACTACTTTTTGCAATCTGCATTTGTCCTGACATGACTTCATGATGCATGTGTCTCCAATTGCCTGTTCTGCTGGTGTTGAATATTGCAGCTTTCAGACTGGTTCCAGGAGTGAAGGGGGAGAGAAGAGGTACAGAGTTTGTTATCAGACACTCCACTTGCTCCCCTGTATCCTTCACATAGACTGTGCTGTCTGCTGTGGACAGCAGGAGGGAGCTCCCCTTTGGTCTTGGTTAGTTTTTGGCTAGCTGAGGCTGAGAAGTTCCCTGGACTGGGCTTTTTTCCCCTTTTTCTTGGAATTGTTTGAATCTGCTCTGGACTGAAAACCCAGGGGGAGCACCGGGAGCTCACACCAGGCCCACCAGGTCTGGCATGGGCTGCACCATTACCCAGTGCTGGAGGGACTGAGAACAGCCTGAGTGAGCTGGGCTGTGACCCACAGAGGGGACTG
>JAODKT010001744.1:31142066-31156605 GCA_027576195.1 Cossypha heuglini
GCTGTGACCCACAGAGGGGACTGAGAACAGCCTGAGTGAGCTGGGCTGTGACCCATGGAAGGGACTCTTCTGAATCTGTCATCTCTTCAGAGCGGCGAGAGGTTTTGCTGCTCAGTATTGTTATTTTTTGTGCTGGAGAGTGCTTTGCCTGTTAAAGTTTTTTCCCCACTTCTCTGCAAGGAAATCTTTTCCTGAACCAGCTGGGAGAGGGGCTGCTTGAATCTGTTTCCTAGATGGACCCCATTCAGAGGTTTCCTCCCAAGTTTGTCCTAAAGCAAGACAGCATTTAAAAAGAATGGAGTTTTCATGCCCCCCCCCACCCAATATTTTCATTCTTTTTTCTTGCCTGCATACACTTGAATTGGTTTGAGTAAGTGCATTTTTTAAAGGATCTTAACCCTGTATTAATGTGCTGAGTAACATCCATTACCTAAAAAAAACCCCATGTGTGTGTATGCATGTGGTCATCGCCTGCACTGACAGATGTGCAGGTAATTACAGGAGAAGAAACTGCAACATGAAAGTACATTACTGGGTTTCTGCTACATGTTAAGAACTTAGGCTGCTTTCTGTACAATGCATGGCTAATAGTGCAAACTGGGGAGGGCAGCAGAGTCTACCTCACGTGTAACGACACCTTCTCTTGTAACACAGAAGAAAGCCTCCCCTAGGAATTTCTCACATCATCAAAAATAAGAGAACTTCAGCCCTCATAACACTGAATGCCAAACCAAAAGTAGTATTGCTAATGCATTTTTTTCTGCAGTATTATGTATTATTCAGTCTCTTATCTCCCTAAAAAAAAACCAGCACATGGTGCACCTATTCAGCAGAGGTGAAATGTAACAATACTAAGCAGTAATAGTTTAACAAAATTGAGAAGGCAGCAACTCTTTCTTACCACTGTTCTGGAGACTTTCTTGCACAAGTAAGAGAACGTCTGGTTGAGTCATCTGTCAATAAAAGGAATAAAGTTGTTTTTGTACCAACCACCTGTCAAGAAGGTGTTTTTCTACAACTCAAATTTAAAACCACCTCTACATGTACTTCACTATTATTAAGTTTTATCAAAAGGAAGAGTAACTCTGCTTGTTCTGAAGGGAAAAAAAAATCCTGGAGTAACTGTTACTAAAGTTATTTTTACCTCTATCAAAGACTTGGTTAAGGCAAGAAAACCCCCACCAACACAATTACTGTTTCAGCGTGCTTAAATATGACTATTCTGACACAGTGGACTTACATCCTATTAAAAACTGGAATTATAGCTTTCTAAAATTATATGCACTTGGGTCCTTCTATTATATGAACTTGGGTCCTTCTTTGTTTCCTAAAGGAAATGTTAAATTCTAACAATGGGACTGCCAAATCAACTACAGTAGAAGTAAGTTTAAGTATGGAATCAAGTCCTTAATTCCTTTTTAAGCACAAAGATGCATAAAAACAATTAACATGACAAATAAAGACTTTAAATTATTCCACATATAAATAACATACTATGGTTTCATGGCTCAAATATAACCTAGTAGTCAAAATGTGCACAGTGAATATATCAATACAAAGCCAGGATCAGTACTGAGACAAGATCGCAGAAGTATCATTTATTCCAGCTTTTACAGAATATAAATAATCATCTGTCTCATAGGACTGATAGAGTACCGATGTTTCAAGTGTTTTCAAAAGAATTTTAAATAAAACACAAAGGTGTATTACACTGCCTGATGACTACAGTTCTGTGAAGAAAGGAATGTTATTTTGAGACCAGAACAGCTGTTTTACCAAACAGGCTTTAGAAAAAGTGCTACTACCACACTATAAAATATATTTAAAATACAATCTACATGAAGATGCAAACATTAAAAGCCACTAACACATACTTAATAAAAAGGTCTTACTTACATTGGCAGGAAACTGGGTATCTATGTTTATGTCTGAAGTTTTGAAACCAAATCTGCTATAGGAGGAGCCATACAATCTTAATGAACACTCTGCAACAAAAAGAATTGCACTTCATTTACACTATTCCTAACTCTAAGTGTGCAGCTACTTACAGCATTGCCAATAGATATTAAACCTACACCTGGTTTTGATAAGCACAGGAAAAGAAGAAGGCTCTTCAACAGCCCAGAACTATTACTAAATCCTGCCTTCCATGTGTTGTTGATAAAGGCTTATCATCAAGGTCAAATCCTTCCCACATCCTTTTCATCTTTGATTTTTACTACAGGCCTGTTTGGGTGATGAAAACCATTGCAATTTAATTCTAAAACAGGTTTAAATTAATACATCAAGTTCAACAGACTAGTAACTAAGAATTTAGAACTAAGCTATTTTAGAATTTAGAGAGCCAAGGTTTTTAATTCAGTTTTCATTTCATAAGCTGTTGGGGATTTTTTTTTTGTTGATTTCTTTTTTTGTTTGTTCAATTTTTGTTGTTATTTTGTTTTTAATAAGCTGGCATATCTAACACTTAAGTTGCAGATAATACCTGGCAATTTTTGACGCAGCAGGTTTTCCATCATTGTTTTAATGTTAAGCCTTTCTTCTAGATCTTCATTATTTAAGCCAAACTCCTGTACGACATTTTCAATAGCAACACCAATAGCATGTATCTGAGAAGGCGTTGGAGGAGGAAGAGCAGTCAGCAGTTGTTCTTCTTGTTTTTCCTTTCAAGATAACAAGACTGATGTTATAATGAGTTTCTTGAGTTGCTTAACACGCTTAAATGAATGCAAACAATTCATCCCAAGTAATACCACCACCACAAATTTTCCGGGTAATGTAGATAATTGGAAGCAATAAAGAATCTGATACTCCAGGAGGCTTCAGTAACATTCAGATGTATATACATATATATATACATATTTGGAACAATAAAAAAAATCATGAATTCTTTCATCACCTATGAAGCGTGAAAAGGTAGGAGCTAAAGAGGAAGAAACAGAAAATCCGCATAAGGCATATTTTTGTCCACTTCAAGCAGAGAAAGCAGAAGATACTTTTTAAAAAAGGTAATTGATGTTATTCTGGAAGTTATTTTGATGCTTATGTTCAAAACAAACCAATTTTCCTTTACATATAAACAAGTCTGTAATACTCCACAAGTCCTTAACCTTTACAATATTTCTGAACTGAAATATTCATTCTGACATACAGGCTATAATTTCCAATTCTGCCATATCAACTGTATTTGCTTATTCCTACCCCTCATTGCAAAGTCCAGGTCCCAAGCTTACGGTTTTCATCAGTATTACTATGTAACAGCTTTCAAAAAGATTGAAAAACAGTAAAAACTAAACGTGGAATAGTTTTAAAAGCAGTGCAGTTTCATCATTATTAGTGGGGTAAGGAAGGTTTCATTAAACTCCACTTTATATTTTTTCTTGTGCTTAACTCACCTTCAAGCTTTTCTTGTGTCTTTTTTCTTTAATATGCTTATGAGCAAAAGTCACTGACTCAATCAAGACATCACATAATTTGCAGGTGTATTTTGCTGATGGGTAGCTTCGAGGTTGCTAAAATAAAGACAGTAAAAAACCATCAAAATATATAAAGGTATTACTTTCACTTAATTCAATATTCTTGCTAAGTTCGATGGACTAACTCTGAAATTTACACCCACTCACTTTAGCTTCCTTCACTCCATATTTGCCATCAAAACGTTCGCACATCAAATATAATGTTAGAAGAATGATACCATGTCAATCACACCCAACACCTTATCTTTAGAGGGGAAAAATATCCAATGCCCATGGAAGAATATAGTAATTGACCAAACAACTACTCCAGCATTTTAGTTAAGATCTGATGTCATTCCATGAACTAAAAGAGAAGCCATTTTTGAGCTTGAATTGTTATCAATGTTGTAGTAAAAAAACCCCAAAAGATAAACCCTCTTCTTTTCACAATTCATTAACCACAATATCATTACTTAAATTCTCTAAATAAACTTTCTAGCTACAATCAGAGATATTGCTCAAAGGGTACCCTCTACAATGTACTTATATGCACAAAAAATAAGAGTGGCCTATCTATACAAGTAAAGACAGTGGCACCTTCTTCAGTCTATAAATGTAGTCCCGCTTCAATCGTTCTTCAGCTTGTTGCAGCCCCAAAAGTTCTTTTGCCGACAGCACTGATTCATCTATGACTGGACCTTCTACTTCATCATGATCATACTCATCTTTTCTAGTTCTTCTCGGTCTTCTTGATTTTCTAAGCTTCTTCATTTCTTATAAAGAGTTATGAGAGCAAACACGTCAAATAATTGCAAAGTGCCACACAGCATTTAAAAAAAAAATTTCCTTAATTAACATTTTACTTACATTAGAGTCAAAGAAGGCACAGTTCACCTACCTGGTGTGGTTTCACAATTTTTTCTGTGCAAGTCTGATAGTAAGTGTATATTAGTATCACAACCTATAGTGCCTTTGTCCCAAACTACAAATAAATTAATTTGTCCCACTGAAGAGAACTACCTTATTTAGATACCTTTGTTAAAACCAGCAAAAAAATTAGAACTAAATGCAATAGATATACCTGTATGTCATTACACTGAAAAGATAGCATATATTTGGCAGACAAATAAGCTACACTACAAGTATGACAGAATTAAAAAGTGTAGGACAAACTGAATTATTTATAGGACCTAGCAGCACTCTGATACAGCACTGTTGAGGTTTGTCACATATGACAATTAATTAATAAGGGATTAGTACCTGTAATAATGTCATTTGCCTTTCAGTTAAATCAGGATCAGTACTACCACAAGTGAAAAAGTAAGCACCACTGCTGACTTCAGACTAAAGAATGGACTTGCTAAGTATGTGCACATTGCTTAATAAAGCTGTAAAACTGTCATGATAATAATGCTCAAAACATTGTTGTGCTTACAGCAAAATCTCCAGAACAAATCAAATACCACTTCTACTTTCAAGCAAATTTTATCATCATTTTGAAGAAGAAGCTGCTATTGGCCCAAAGCCAATACCTGTAAAAATCATCTTGGGAATAAATTTTTTATTTTTACACCTTGCCTTTCATTTATTCAGATATGCAGGATGTCCCAATGCCTGGAATTTCTAAAGTTCCCTTCTTCTAAGAAAGTTTATGCAACTTCTTTAGGCTCCCAAACTTTCATCATAGCATGAGGCTTTAATCAGTAATAATTAAAAAAGGCCAAAAAACCCCCCAGATAAACTGCTCTTTCAAATACATTTACAAAACTTATGTCCTGTGACCACAATTTTTGTCTCTAATAATTGGCAAAATGGAAACAACAGAGTTCCGAATTTGCGACCAGTTATTTGATTCAGTTCACTCAGCAGCATGCATGTGTTAGTGGTGTAAACAGTACCAGGAGAAAAATGGCAATATAATTTATTTCTTTCAGCAGCAGCACAAGTTTGAGCTGCAATAAAGAGAATTTAAGCCTAATAGGTTGTAGGAGCAGTATTCCAAAGGAATCTCCAGGGAGCAGAAAACAAGTCTGAACTTCTGAACCTTCTCCACATCCTCCATTTTTGCACCAACACATCTGCTCAAATTCCCAACATGTGCCACATCTGTTTGACTATATTTCTAACTAATTAATGTGGACAGAACCTGGAGGTGTATTAATGTTTTCACAGAAAAGCCTGTGACAGCTACCTACTTATCAATTACTTCTGTAGTCAACAAGTAACTTAAAAAAATTTTAAAATTAAATAAATACTTCTAATATTTGGTAGGTACAGTAGTGTAGGCACATTAACCTAATTATAGGTTAATAATTAAATAAAGTACTAAAGAACAGTGTCTCAGAGACTCGGTAAATTTCCTTAAGAGCTACAATAAAAAGACATGAAGGTAATGAAAAGGACAACTGCACAAAATATTTCAAGTAAATGCTAGAAGAAACATTTTCAGTAATTTTGCTACTTGACATAGAACTTCTGAACGGACCTCAAGAGGTGAGCTATACCATGCCTGAGCTTCACAGCAGGATGAAACAAACTCTGTCAAAATCTGGGCAATGTTCAGCTAACCTGTGTTTAAAGGTTTTCCTTCTCCTGTGTTTTCCATGAGCTTCCCAGACAACCTCTCCAGAACTTCCCTAGCTTTCCCTTCAGAAACTTGCCCTTTATTCCTCATCTAATCTTTCCTGTTCAATTTTAGGCCCATTGCCTTGTGTCCTATCTACTGGAAAGAAACAACATAGTTTGCTACATCAGCTTTTTACAGTCTTCCTAGATAGAGGAAGATTGTTACTATGCCTCCCTACCCTCTTCCTTCTGCAGAAAGGTTGGTCATTGTTCACATTTTGAATAGCTACTGTTTCCTACATATCTTGACAACCTTCTAGCTTTTCTTTGCACAGCTTCCCTTTTATTCATACAAGTGGGGTACCAAAACTGGAGGGAGTACTGCAACTGAGTTTATAGAAGACTCAGAGAAAGGGGTACTTCAGACTGTGAGTTTTTTTCACGCCTCACAACCCCACAATAATGATTACTCACTATCATCTTCTGATTCATTATCATTTCAGATCCTATTCTGAAAAAAATATTACTTTATAGTAACTTTTCCTCCTTTATTTGCAGAGCTGATATTCCTACTTAAACAATGGCATTTACACATCCTTTGTACTTCATCCTATATGTAGGTCATTTCTCCAATTGTGCAAAGTTATTTTAATTGAACTTCCTGCTTTTCTGCATTCCACTCCTACCAGCTCCACAGCATATTCAACTTTCAGAGCACACAATTAATAAGTCTGCTGTCTTCATTCATCATCAGAGTAGTATAACATTGAATGGAATAGAATCCTCACACACTAGGCATTTGCTCACTATTTTCTTTTACTGACAAAATCTTAAGTAGTTTCTGAATATAGTTACCTAATTAGCTCTGCAAGTCTTTTACATTAGTTTTTTTTTAATCCAGACAATTTTCCTCTAGTTACTTACAGAATTGTAAGAGTATCTAAAGTAGTACAGTACTAGTAGAAGCAATATCTACCAACTGTCTTTCCCATGTCCACAGGGGACTGATGACTATTTCAAATGCATAAATCAGGGCTTGGCATACCTTTTCCTTAACAAATGCATAATTACTACTTCTTATCTTTGTTACCTTTCAAATACTTACAGTATATTATTTGTTTCAAAACTGACTCCCAAGACTTAAGCTGCACACAAATTATTTTAATTCCTCTTTAAGAGACACTTGCCCTTTCCTGTAATCAGTAGCTCACTCTCCTTAAGTTCTCAAGTACGACTGCCAGTGGTTCCAAAAATCTATCTCAGTGAGTTCCTGAAGTTTCACAGAAAAGAAGTTCATTACGTCCAGTAAACTGAAGAAAAATCTTGTGAGAACACTCTGCTCTCTACTTATGTGAGGTTGAGCTGTGTGCAGCTTACTTCTAACAATGGGAGACACTGGGCACCTGTTCACAGTTTATCTTTTTAGTGACAGCTAGTATCCAGGGAAAGGACATTTAATTCCTGGACTTCCTGGTATCAACCAGCAATAGCTCTTCTCAGCAGAGGGTCTGATCACTACTGTCTTTGTCTCCTACTCTTAAGTAAAATAAGGCTTCTTGTCAAGTGGCATTCCATGTTAGTAGCACCACACACATGTAATATTCTCTGTATTCTTTGAAGCTTCCTTTTTCTGCTTTATTTGCATTCAATGAAAATATTATGGTATTGATCACTTCATGCTCCCTTAGGCGGTCCTTCCTAACATTTCAATGCTTTGGGTTTGTACTCTGATTATTAGTACCAACTGCCCACAGAGAAGTTAGATATGTATGAAGAACTAGACTTGTGTTATTGCTGTCCTGATTTCTCACAATACTGACATGGCATTGATTTCAACCCTCATTAAGATACATCATTAAAGATCTCATCGGTAGCTCCAAAAATCTTACCCTGTTATCAGCTTAATTGAAAGATCTCTTACCAGCCTTGACAGATTCCATCAAATTATACAGAGAAAACAACAAACAGGGACTCTACACAGATGCTGCAATCTACTAACTCCTACCACTCACAGGCTAAACTACAAAGACAACACAATCTATAAAACAAGTTCCGTATTATTTGCTGTAACCATTTGCCTGAAGTATTACAAGTGCAGGGCAGTCAACAGTTTGCAACACGTAAGAGAACAAAACCCACTTTTTTGCTTAAAGAATGAATCGTGAAATGTTACTTTTCAGTAACACTTTTTTGCTTTATGAATGAATCATGAAATGTTACTTTTCAGTAACACTTTTTTGCTTTAAGAATGAATCTTGAGATGTTACTTTTCAGTAACACAAGTAGGAAGCTACTTTACTGGATAGCTATGTAAAAACAAAGAAACGTGATTACCAGAACTTCCTTTCTGCATGTCTGGCACATCTTTGCTCATTAAATCTTCCTGAAGTTGTCGTCTTACATTTCGGTTTCCAGCACCTTCCACCTCGTGAGAAGAGTCCTTTCTTGTCCTGCCATGCCCAGGAATCCAGGCAGCAGAACGGTACTCTCTCCAGGTGTCAGAAGTACCATGGTGGTCATCAGATACCCACTTCTTCATTTGGTCTCTTTGGATATCATTTAACTTTGACCCTTGACTGTAAGTTGTGTTTTTAAGTGAATTTGGGCTACTCAAAACACCTCGTGGCCCTCGTCTGGGACTGCTTCCATAACGACCTGGAGTTCCCTTTTTCTTTTGCAGGCTGGTATCGATTTTATTGCTATAGCCAGTTCCATATTCAACCATGGCTTGGTTGTCTTTCTGTAAGGGACTTTCTTTTAATTCTTGATGCAAAATTTCCTGTTCCTTTTTTTTTTTGGCAAAGCAAGGTTTTGCAGCATCTCCCATGGTTATTGCTGTTCAATTTAGTGATTCCCACCTAGAAATCAAAAAGTTAAAAGCTGCATTTTAAAATCAATCAAGGAATGAACACAGGGTATTAACTGCTATGAAAATCTCAACAATCAAAGCCCTGGCTTGAACCAAGGCAAGAAAAGGCAGTCTCAAATGCAGCTAGGTCTCTTCTCTTAATATGTCTTACCACCTATGGGTGGTTCATAAAATGCAGAGACAGCCTATGGCTTTTCCAGGCACTAAGATCTAGATACCTTTAGGACAGATAGAAAATTTTTAGAGTTTACATCAGTCTCAGCTCAGTACAAGAAATCTTTGAAAGAAAGGCTGCAGGAGGCGAAAACAAAGCCTCAAGGCCATTCTACATATCCGAATATTCCTTTTTGCTCACAGTAGACACTGTGTCTAAGAATGCTAAATCATGTGTTAGGAATGACAATCATGATCATCAAAGGACACAGAGATGCAGAAGCTAAGTTGCAATCTAGCTATCAGGCAAGGATCCTACAGTGACTTAGAAACAATGTGCACTCTGCACATCTTAGCCAGACCACCACTGTGAGGTCTCACATTACTCAGTATTAAGAACTCCTATTTCATATTATTTTAGCACTGTCTAAAACATCTGGACCACTGAATTGCTTGCATACCCATCCCCTTTTCCTTGGTTATCTCCATGTTCTTACTGCAAAACACTTCCACAGAGCTCCAACTCCAATATTGCCAATAAGCCATGTGGACTGTGAAAGGGGAACTACAGGAAGAGACCGTGGTCTCATCAACACCGAACATTTAATGTTTTTAATACATATATATACACCAAACAAAAAATATTTCCTCTTTCAAAATAAGAGTGCTTAAGGATGCAGATAAAGTAAAAAGCATTTTCAAGTACCTAAACATCACAAAATGCACTTCTATTGCCATTAATACAGGAATAGGGTGCCTGATTTTTACTTTTTTCTTAAGTTCTGCAGGCCACAAAAGCACTCTTAAGCATCTCAGTGTCTGTATTTTACAGGCCTGAAGGCTTTTAGTATTTATGTCCCTCTTAAGATAAAGATAGTTTTTTGGTCCCACACAAGCAACAGAACAAACAGGATTTCTGTCCTAAAGACCAGAATTCTTATCCAGTAATGTACATCTCTGGAAATGCAGCTGCTGCAGCTAAGAGCAGAAAGAAAAGTTTCAAAAGCACAAAATGCACCTGCTCCCCATTTTAGGCAAGAAACGCCGTCAAACCCGAATTTCCGAGTGACCTAAACCCAGCCTGTTTCAGAGCTATCCCGAGAAGCAACGCCCACACCACGCCGCCAGGCTGGATGACGACACCTCCCTGCACTGGAAGGAAGCAGATAAGTCAAAGTTTACATTCGGCTCCCAACCACGACTGGAGATGCGACCCCGGCGTGGGAAGGGGGCTGCCCTGGGGTCAGCAGACGGGCAGGACACGGTTGCCTGCGGGCCAGCAGCACCGGGCAGGCCGGCCGCGCTGCCGGCGGACCCGGTGCAGGTGTCCCGATCCCGGCGCAGGACACACGCTGCTGGGCGAGGGATCCCTCCCCCCACGCTGCAGCTCCTGGCGCGCTCCTCCTTGCCTTCCCACAGGCTAACGAAGGTCCCCGGCACAGCCATGCCGACCCCCGACCGTGGTGGAGGGACTGTGGCGCAGCATAACCCAAACCTGCCGCCTCAGCCGGACATAGCCCGCGAGCAGAGGCGCCGCGGCAGGTCCAGGCAGAGAGGGAGCGGAGATGTAGGGAGGGGGAGAGGAGGCAAAGGGGCGGGCGAGGGGGACAGCATGCCGGTGGACACCGCCTGCTGCCGGGAAAGGCCTCGCCCCGCCGCCGTCCGCCGAGAGAAGCGCACTCACCGCCCGCTACCGCCGGCCCGCCCGCCGCCCTGGGGTCGCCATTGTGGCGCGACGGAAGCGACGCCTGCCCCTCAGCGCGCCCGAGCCGCGCGGCTCTTCCGGCAGCGCGGGCCCGCCCTCCGCGCCCGAGGGGCGGGGCCGGGCCGGGCGGGACCAGGCGGGACCCGGCGGGGCCGGGAGGCGGGGACGGGGACGGGCAGTGAGCTGGGAAAGCGTGCCTGGCTCGGCGCCGACGTGTCAAAGAGCCAGTGGTCCGAAGTGTTGCGTCCGGTCCTTCCTTAAACCTCCTGTCATGGTGAGCCCCACCACCTCTCTGGGCAGGCTGTGATTAGGCCACTCCTAATCACCCTTCTGTGAAGAAATTACTTCAGATGCGCAACCTGAGCTTCCCCTACCGCAGCTTGAGGCTCTGCCCTCCTGCCCTGTCACCGGGTGCCCGTGGAAAGAGGCCGACCCCCACCTGGCCGCGCCCTCCTTTCCTGCAGTTGCAGAATGCCAGAAGGTCTCCCCTGGGCCTGCTCCAGGCCGAACACCCGCAGCTCCCTCAGCTGCTCCTCACAGGACCTGTGCTCCAGACCCTTGCCCAGCTCCACTGCTCTCTGCACATGCTCCAGCATCTCAATGGCCTTGCAGTGAGGAGCCCAAACATGGACACAAGATTTGAGGGGTGGCCTCGCCAGTGCTGAGTACAGGGAGATAATCACTGCCCTGGTCCTTCTGGCCGCACTATTGCTGACACGGGCCAGAGTGCCATTGATCTTCTTGGTCATCGAAGAGATGGATCATTGCAGCCATCTCCCAGAAAATAAGTACCTAATTTACTGGCTTGTTGAGAAGGGTCTCTTTGTACCATGCTTTTGCATTCATATTTATGAGAAAGAAGGACTCTTAATAAGCCTTATGAGGTGGCCCTCATGAGAATTCACCTTCCCATTCCAATTCAGATTTCCAGAGCAAAATGTGTACAACTGTATAGTTTTGAAGATAGGTAAATAGTGGAGACTTCCCAGAATAACTTATGGTACATTTCGAAGACAGGAACTTACAGCCTTGTGCTTTGTATTAACGTTGGAAGATACTTTTGACTTCCCCTCTATTACCCTTTCCTGGTAAGATGCTTTCTGGAAAGGACCTGGCATGGAAGGATAGCATATCTTACCAAAGCAGGTAAGATATAAGCTTACGCCTGTAAGCAGGTGTGGCTGGGGTACCCAACATGAAAATGTTTCTGAACCCTGTCTTACCTCCTTCTTCCATAAAATTGTTGAGTGGCTGCAGGCTCAGCATGTTTCATGTCATATTGACTGTGGTGGGATAAACAATCTTTGGTCTGATGAAAGCTTCTTACTAGTGCAGCCATGCAAGACTGGCTAAAGTTTCTGTCATTTTTATGAAACTAAAATTTCTGTGGTTTTTATGAAAGTTGGTGATTCACGTTTAAATTTCAATTAGATGTATGACTGTATACACAAATATTAGCATTTTCTATGGTCAGACAAAAGTAAGAGGAAATTAGCTAAAAGTGTCATATGTTCTAAACACACATGCTGTTTGCTTAGAAAGCCTAAATTTTGATCAGCTGAGATTTTTTCCTAAATAGGTAGCAAGAAGATGCAATTAGTCAGATTTTGTGAGAAAAAGTAAACTTAGCATGCAGAATACAAATATACTGAAATGAGAAAGATGACTAGCAGATCTTGCGAAATTTATCAGTAATAAAATAAGAGAGAGGCATTGAGAAATAGTAAAAGAGTGCAACTCTCCAAATCAAGATCAGCCAGATGTATATGAATTATAAGACTGAGCTTAAAGAACAGTATTGGGCATCACAAAATCACATTTTATTTTAGAAGAAATGTAGTCTCTGGAATTTTTTGAGTACTGATCTTGAATCTGCTGCAGACTTTTTGTTCTATGGCTTGAGCAAACAAGTATTTTATATATTTTTTAAATAGCTTTTATTTTGTTTTGCTGTTGTAGAGAAGATACTGTTCTTGGTTTTTTTTATGAGAGCTTGTTCACCAAGGAATAAAGGATTGCATTTTTCTCTGGTTTTGTGAGACAAACTGGGCCAGTTTGGGGTTATACTTGTGTCATACTTGTGCTAATAGGGATGGGATTGCCCAGGCACAGAAGTGGTAGGAAGCAGAAGTAGTCCTGTTTTGACTATGACTCAGACAGCTCTTGGAGCCCCACCCCATACCTGCTTTGTCATCTCAGCATTTTACTGTTGGGACACTCTCCATCTTGAAAAGCTGTTAAGTTACTAGAAGCACTGACAATGTTGCTGTTTGTCTTCATCAGTGAAAGATTACATCATGTGCAGATAAATCAGAAAATCTGTCTGCTGGGTATTTTTGGTGAGATTTTCTGGAAGACAGTGGATCTGGCCATATACACCCAAAAAGAACTTGGCCAAATGTAGTGTCCTTCTCCAACTTCTGTATCTCCAGACTACTTGCTGGTGGAGTAGTATGAGGAGTAGAAAAGGCCTTGATGCTAAGTGCTACTCAGCAGTAACTAAAAGATCTCTGTATTACCAAAACTTTTTCCAAACATCCAAACATTCAAAACATTGTCCCCATACCAGCTACCATGAAGAAACCTAGCTCTACCCTAGCCCAAACTAGAACATTCTCCACTAGTTATTCCATATCATTTATATAATGTTAAGATCCCACTTTATCAAATACCTGCTTCCCCTTAAAACGTTTGTGAAAGGTCCACAATTATCCACAAAATGCTCACTGTGTTTATTTGGTGTATGACTTTGTGCTCCATCTGTTATGGTGGTCACTCTGCATGGGAGAAGCAGTGTGTTACAAGGAGTCATTTGGCGCCGAAGGCAGCGCTGGTCAGGTCACTGCTGCACTCACACTATGCAGAAAACCACACTGTTGAAAGCCAGAGTCCACAAAGGAGACAGAGGGGTCCTACAACTTTATTTGAATAAAGGGAAGGGGGTATACTGGGGGTATACTTCCATCAAGTTTCTCTCTGCATGTTTTAGAGGATACAGCCTCCTTTTATCCTAAACTCCCAGCCACATGTTGCCCTCTTCCTATCCCCATTGGCTGAGAAACTAGGAAGGTACAGGCTTCCTGAACTGCTTACCACATATTACCCCCCTTGAACCTGTCATTTTCCTCCAAAAGTCAAATTCAGTCCTCAAGTATGCTTGGTCCAGACCCATTTGTCTGTTACCCTAAAATTCAAGAGTCAATCTGTTTGGGTTATGTAACAAACCTGCCCTTAAGGTTGGTAGAGACATTAAGACCCATTTCAAAGACATAAACACCCATATCCTCAGCCATCAAATTGTTTATAAAGACAATAGCACACATTTTTTCCTGACAACTGCATCTTGAATGAAGCAGATGTTCATCAGATGTTTCTACCTTAGGAAAGGTAGTTCATAACTACCTTTATTGATTCAGGTAGTTTCTGCTGTAGGGCTTTCTGTAACACCCAGTTCAAATCATGTTTTACAACAATTTAAAACTGCATCCATTACATTCTCCAGCCCTGGTCCTTTTGGACTAGGCTATAAATTTTAACATGACAATGAATTCCTGCTCTTGTCTTTATCTTTACTAGCAGCAAGAGGTTTCTGCTATAATACCTCCAATACGTGGCAGCCATAGCAGTGGTGATATACAGTGTTGAGTAACACTGCCATCTTACAGCTCAAATAGTGAATTATTTTCACTCAAGATTAAAGCACTTTGAGGTACGCAGTGCACTTGCCCATCTTTATGCTTGTCCTGGTTTGAAGGACAGGTGTCTGCCAGTAAAGGCAGAAGTTTTCCTTTG
>JAODKT010001744.1:31168531-31180662 GCA_027576195.1 Cossypha heuglini
GTTTCTATATTTTCAGAATCTAAGTAAGGTTTTCCTGGTTCATCCTTCCCAACAGCAAGCAACAACAACAACAACAAAGCAATAACAGAAATTCCCACGTGTACAGTGTGGGTATCCTGGCAAAGGCTGCCACCGATGTTCCAGTCAACCACCAGCAGGGACCCTCTTTCTGGACAGACGGAGGAGGTGGGGGGCCCAGTCTTCCCCTGAAACACTCCGCAGATGGTGAGGGTCTCCTGGCAGTGGCAGGTGCTGGAAAGTCCCAGTCAACCAGCAGCTCCTGCAAGCATCAGGCTCACTGACAGGCAGCAAGGGGAATTCCGCAGCAGCACTGGGCCCCTGAGCAGGAGCAGTCAAGCTCCCAGAACACAACCAAGCCGGACAAAGCCTGCCTACCCTCACAGAGAACTGCCAAACCCCTATTCCCTCCCTCCCCCAGAATCATTTCAGCAGTACTCAAGGCACTTGGCTACTTGTTTTATCTCTTAAACACTGTCCATTCTCCATTTCTGTGACAGCAAATGGAAAGGAATTCCCTGGGAAACCTAACCCAGAACAGTCCATTTGTTTTGAAGACAGGAGGTAAAGAATGCATTACGTACCCCTGCATTGTCCATGTCCCTGTTAGTGAGGTGACCATCCTCATCCTGAAATGGGCTGATGTTATTTTACACTGCCTATTGCCACTACTGTATTTGAAAAAACTCCTTTCACTGTTCCCCACAGTCCTTGCAGCTTCAACTCCAGCTGATTTTTGGCCACATGAATTTTCTCCGAGCAGTAGCAAGCAATATCTCTCTGTTCTCTCTATGTCACTTGACCTTGTTTCTGCTGGACATACACCTTCCTACTGAATAAGGTAACATTTTTGGACTAGTTTCCCCTCGCAAGCATATGTATTCGTAAGAGGGCAGTAGACATAAGGAAATGCAGGTTCCAGTCACCCTTAACTACATAATTCTGGCATTTAAGGAATTGTTAGCATTGTTATGGGGTGGTTTTCCAAGCAGTGGAGGCACATTATCTTTATGTGGGAAAGGTCTGCCTTTCCTCTAAAAGGAAGCAGGACAACAATAATGCATAAAAGACTAATTCTACTTTTTTTTTTTAAATTCTTTTCAAAATATGCATTGTCCAGTGTTATAGATTGTCCAGTGTCAGAAATATATTGTATTATCTTTTCACATACATCAAGTTATTTGTATTTAGGCAAGTTTAAAAAGCCCCTTGAGTATATAAGGAATGTAGGAAGATGTAAATATTTCTGAAATGGGGAATCTAGGAAAGTGAACAGTCTTAAGCCAAAAGCTTTAAGATTGTCTTTCTAATGTTGGGTCACTAGATATGTGGATTAAAGGATTATTTGGAAAGAAACAATGAGGTTTTGTCTGAACATATTGGTGTATATTGCTGTTTATAATTCCCAAGAAAGTGTGCGGGGAGTTTGGTTGCCAAAATCGGAGATGCAAGTTGTTCCACACTATTGGTAAATGGATGTTTGATACAAGTGTTAGTACATTTGCCCTTAGTCTGGAGAAAATTGATTCTTCCTCTAACAGTTCCTTTGTGGCGAGTAACAGTGAGCTAACATTATAAATAAACTCAGAGTACTTTAAGGCTTTCTGTAGCACAGGCAAAACTGAATTTTATTTCCCTGTGGATGAAAGCAAGATAACCACTTTGTGCTTTTGTGGTAGTGTTAGACTTGATGCTGGGGATAATGGTGCAGGTAGGTGAAGAAATTTGGGAGGGATCAGTGGAAGTTAAAGAGAAAGAGGCTTAGAGCAGTCTCTGACAGCCCTGGGGAGCTGTTCAGAGGCAAGGAGGGATGAATGACATATCAGGAAATTTTTTTTAGAAATATGGGCAAAGCTGCACACTTTTATCTGGGAGGGGTGGGAGACCTCTGAGGTGACAGGTTCTTGGGCAGTAAAAAGTTTGTGAAGTTGTCACGTTTCCCATTAGTTAGCAAAGTTCAACACGGATATGGCCAGTGCAGGCAGATGGATGATGAAGGCAGGGGTGCAACAAGCAGACTTTTTGTCTGGGATGAACCTCCTTTGTTAGCATACATTGCTGTGATCCCACAAGCTGCTGTTCCTTATGACTTCAGATCTTGCACTGATTTCTTTGTCCAGCTGTTGATTCATATCTTTTTGACCCTTTTATGCCTTCTGAAGATCTGCAATAATAGCAAGAGCAGGTGAAGGGAGAAGGCAACACTACTGAGGCTCCTCTGGAATCCCTGATGGCATATGCCTTTCTTGGTGCTTGGTTGCCTCTTGGTGCTTGGGGGGACACAGGTACCAAAAAGAGCTTGCTGCTTTGGCTGGGGCCACCCATTTGAAAGAAAATTTTCTCACTCCATCTTTTTCTTGTCTTTCCCTAGTTTGTGATTTCAAGCTACAGCCTAGATGTCTGAAATTGTTTCTGAGGTTGATCTCCTATTAACAAGTTGGAGCTTAGAAAGAATTGATAAGGTTATTTTTCATATTTTCATAATTTCAAAGATGCCTCCAAAACTAAATTTATATTGCCCCAAACAAACTTTCCTTTGTAATAATCCCAAAGTCTATGCTTCAGAAGAAGAGTGCCTTCAAAATCTTGAATATAGAAATATAGCATGTACAAATCTTGAATGCACAAAACCTTGGGTATACATTTATTCAAAATCTCAAATATACTATCTTGGATGTATATCTGAAAATTACCTGAAACACAGTCATGTCCTGATATCCTTTATGCATGTTGTGTTGTAATCTACAGTAGTTTCATAATTAATAAATACTGTTTATTAATAAAGAAGGTTCCAACAAGAAAATGGAGTAGCACTGTAGTACATAGTATTTCCCTGGAATTTCAATTGTTTTGGTAATGATAAGAAATGGGCATGGACCTTGGATTACTAGCACCTTTTCCCTTCCTTTGTCTGTGCTAGATCTGGCCATGTGTCTGGGACCATGCGTGTTTCCTCGTGTGTTTGTGTGTTTGGGATCATGCAAGGGTGTGTTGGTGATGGCAGCTAGTTGCTGCCAGACCACAAGAGGGACCCAAAGACATGCATTGCTGCCTGGTACTCCTTGAAAACTGGAAGCATCGTTAGCTTCCAGCTTGCATTTTCAGAAAAGTAGCTTATTTTCTTTTTAATTTTAGCTTTCAGGAATTTTTCTATGGCTCACCTGTAAGCTTTCTGAAGAAAAGTCTGAGAAAGGCTCTAGAAAAAAGGCTGCTAGAGGTAACAGATGATTTTAAACAACTTTGTCATGGCTGCCAAATGCACTGGGGAGGGCAATGTGGCATCTAGACTGATAGTGATAAATCATCTGAAAACATTAGAAAGAAGGGATCTGGACTCGTATTATACTGTGGTATAATATTAAGAAAATTAGCATCTGGAATTTTCCCTTTATCAGTATTTTGAACATTATTAGTATTTTGACCATTCAGCCAAGCAGACAACTGCAGATGATAAGACCTTTCCATAAATTAGAGGAAAAAACTTACCAAAAGTAAAGTTGTTCCAAAAAAAAAAAACCAAAACTTGGAGACATTCTGTATTGTGCAGCTTTGCCGCTGCAGTAATCCACTGTTCATCCAAAAGACAACTGTATATTTTACACTGCATGTGCAGACAGGGCATGTCTTTTGTAGCAGTGGAAGACATTTTTGATATGGGCTGGTTTGGTCTGGAAAGAGCAGCACTACTTGGATTTAGCTGCCTCAATGAACTCATAAAGTAGTCTTGAGAAATGTCTTCCTCAGAGAAGAGATCTCAGATGGCTTCTTCACTGGGACTGCTACCCTTCTCTTTCTCACTGTGGGCAGGAGACGTGAGGCAGGGCTGTCTCCTGGTATCATATACCCTATTTTATTCAATGTAAATAGCAGCCATATTTTTCTGTGTACAAGAATCATTTCCAACAGAAGGGTAGGGGGAATGGCTAGTGATTATTTTATTGCAGCGACAGCTCCTTGTTCTTCAACTAAAAATTTAGTGTTATTGGGTGGTGGTGGGGTGATCTAGCATGGACAGTGACAGAATATTGTTATACTGTATTTCATCTGGGTAGCACCCTCAGTCTGAGCTCAGGTTGAATCGCTGTCATTAACAAGATCTGCTGATGTGTTCTTGGAGGAGGTAATGCAAAGTTACCCATGATTTACTCTTTGGGCAGTTGGGCTCAGGGAATGATTTCCTTGAGATCAGGGAGTGAGTCAAGAGCACAACTGATAGCACTGTCCTTTTTGGCCAAGAAGGTGATGAATGGGTCTTCTCCACAGCCTCTCTCTTGTCCTTCTGCTGCCAGCCTCCAGATCACCTTACCAGGCTGCGAGGCGCTACAGAACAACATACTGGCTTCAGATGTGCACTCCCTCACTGTGGAAGGGGTTTTCTGCAAGGGCTTTTCTCTGTCTTCTGCTCAGGACAGGCCACGCCAAATTCTGACCAACAAGAAGGGGCTGCAAGAAGTAAATTTGTATTTTCACCTCTATGCTGTATGAAGGGAACATACAGTAATGATAGACTGACATGAAAGTCTGTTCCCTTCCCTCTCTGCTTTTTCTGGCAGCAGCTAAACATGCAGTGACAACACACCTTCCATTACTAATATTTTGAAACCTAGAGCAGGAGAGTGCCTCAAACCGCAGCCTTATAACGTAATGAAGAATACACACAGCTGCAGTAACAACCACATAATTATTTAATTAGTTTTTGACAGCTTCAAATTGCACAGGCGAAGGAATGCACGAACCGCACATGGAAACCTGCCAGCAAAGGTTTTACACGTACGCAGATGGTTTTAGCTATTGTAAGCGCAAAGCCAGGTTGCTGCACTTTTATTGCAAAACCTAATAGCACGTCATGTGCTGCAGAAGTTATATCAGGGGAATAAAAATGGCATATGTAATTACGCCTTCTCCTTTATGTTACAGTATTACTTTTCTTATATTTAACTTCCTATAAGTGAACCCTGCGAGACCAAAGATGGGAATATTTTAGCATTAATTTAAGTAATTTGTAAAGTAACAGCTTCTTTAGGCTTTTGGAGTAAGTAATTATGATACCACTAATTAACACTACATATAAATTTATATTTTAAGATCCTATTATGGAGATGAATTAATTAATATCTCTTTTGGGAAGTTAAGTATTTTTATTTTTATTTTGAAAAAAGAAAGAGAGGCTCACAGAAATGGAACAGTTTGTCAGAAACCATGGTGTAATTCAGGGACAAAAGAGACGACAAATTAAGAATTTCCTCAGTTTTTATTTGACTCTGCAGAGAGCTAGGACAAGAAATTTCAATGTATAAATGCTGGAAAAATAATTGTTTGCAACAAAATGGATGAAGAGGGCACTAACATTAGTAGAAATCTGTCTTTGGCAAATTGATTATTCCAAAGGGGAAGATAATAATTTAGAAGTGAAACGAAGCATAATGTACTGTAAATATTTGCTCTTCGGCTGCTGCAAAGCCAACACCCATCTCCCAAGTCACTCAAAGTGTTTATAATTTCCATGTGTCGCAAGCTCCATGATTTTAAATTAGAAGGGAAGTGATTTCTCCTGAATGCACCTAATTAAGGCTAACAGCTAAAATAAAACATGAATTAATTCAAAATTTCACTCTGCACTCTAAATGAACACAAACGTCTGAGGTTTAAAAAGTTAAGTCCCCCTTTTTTTCCACATAATTGAAGTTTACATATTTTCCAGCCTTTGCTTTTTATGGTTCTGGCAGGGATAGGAAATGCTAAAAGCCCACAAGAAAAGGCTATTCCCATAGAGCTGTGTAAGATATTCACAACAAAAACCTAAACCATGCGGAGCACATGTGGTTTCAAGTTTCACAAGAAAGTCAAAACCCAGACTCTGTTTGTTGAAGTCTGTAACACGTTTGAATGAAACTGGGCCCGTTTTCAAGAAAATCTGGTCAGATTCCTGGTTTTGAGTTGAAACCATCTGAAATTTGGCATTTGGCAAGTTCTCGGAAGAGGTCTTGAGGCCTGATCTCACTGATGCTCCACTGATGCTTACTGTAGATGGGAGGTAAGTGGAGGGGATGTCAGGTCAGCTAGGGGAGTGGGGCAAGGACCCTGTCAGGGGCTTTGGGGCTGAGGGAACAACACAGCATTGGTGGGTCTCCTGAGGTAGTGAACTGTAGCCAAGAATGGTTGTGCAAAAGTCGTGTGGCTCACATCCAAGGCAGGAGATCCTGGAGATCTCATTCACGCCCCTCAAAGGGCACCTTGCTGTGCCTTCTCATGTGCCTTCTCATTTACTCCTAGACCTTGAATACTTTGGGACTGTGTTCATCATTATACTGCATTTTGTAGGATTTATGTGGATATCACTGCATCCACATCAAAAACACACCTTTATTTTACTTACAGAAATCTCTCTGACTAAGCAAATGAAAGACAGTGAAGAAATACTTGGCACCTATGATGAAACCATAAGCACTTTTTGAAGAGCTCTGTATAGGAATGAGTCATTAGTTGATGCTGCAGCCTCAGTCTCTAAGATGTTATCAAGATAAAAGTTATGAGCTAAATTCTGGTATTGCAAGGATGGATATCAGGGCAGAAT
This sequence comes from Cossypha heuglini, assembly GCA_027576195.1. Taxonomy (NCBI): domain Eukaryota; kingdom Metazoa; phylum Chordata; class Aves; order Passeriformes; family Muscicapidae; genus Cossypha; species Cossypha heuglini. The sequence continues at coordinate 31,175,124 of JAODKT010001744.1, forward strand.
TTTTTCTTGTGCATTCCTAGAAACATCTTTATCTGATACTGATACTACTGTAAATAATTGAAACTGTAAGGCTTTTAAATCAACATTACCTTTAACTTTCTCTCCTGCTATCACTTTTAAAATTTCTGTCCCTGCAAGAAGTGAAAATAGGCTAGGAAATTTATAGTCAATGTATTAATATTATGATTGAAATGCAATATTATCTATACAGACAAGTTTATTTCTTGATCTCATAAACAGATACCATACACAACTAGCAATACATTCTCCCACTTACATTGCTCTGTATGGAAATATTTAACTGTGAAAATAAAAACTGTTCTGTGCTGTGGCCAAAATGTAAGCAAAGAACAGAGCAGATGGTTTATGAGTACATGGAAAAACAGCATATGTCTGTGTGTAAGGAAAGAGCTCTATATCAGACTAATAACTATAGAGTACAGTTTTCCTGTTTTCTCTAATGGTATTTTACATGTGCAGTTCTTTGAATCCAGCACTGTGAGGACAATAGTTATGCTCACAAATGAAATATAGCTCATTAAAGCTCCAGTTCTTCCATCCACACTCACTTTGATTAAGCATAGGTCAATCCTGTGTGAGATAATTATTTATTACCTTGTCACTACTTCTTTTTTTTTTCCCAGATGTCTGTGTTTGGGCTTTATGTAACATGATAAAGTCCGTTTTGCTAACAAGTCTTGTAATGCACTATAGTTCTGCTATGAATCTTAACAAATGTCCACACTGTGCAACTTTTCATAATTCATGCCTGCTGCTGTTCCTCTCAGTAGGAATACTAAAGGAAACAGACACTGCCATCCACCAACCTGCTTCCCCAAGACCCAGTTGTACTTACATTCTTCTTGTCCAGAACTGGCTGAAAATCCCCCAGATGACTGGGTTTTCATCACTTCCCTAAGGGGCAAACAAGTTCCTTTGTGGTTTTTGTCATGATGCTCTTCTCTTGTTCAAAAAGGACTTCAGGGAAACATCCCCCAAACAGACTTGTTCTCTTTAAAACCATCTTTTTCTGTAGCTCCTCCAAAAAGCAGACAGCAGTTCAGCTTTGGGGATATTGAGACTTCCAGTGAGTTTTTGCTGCACTGCACTCACAGACTGTCTGCATCTGTTTCTAACCTCTTTCCTCGCCTGCAAACTTGGAGGCTGCTTTTCCCACTTCAGTGGGAAGTGAAGGAGCATCCACTGGCTCATGGATGTCTGCTCCACTGTCTTGCTTGTCTTCACACTGCCCTGGCCCGTGGGGCTGGTTCTGTACTTGGCACCCACCAGCTGCACATCTGGTTATGCCATCCTTTATTCAGGGTCTCAGATAGAATGTAGGCAAAGACAACAAGCACTGCAGGGGTGTCCTGGGCTTTAACAGGGCAGAGGTGACTGGTGAGATTGAGAATTGCAATTGTCTCTGCTCCCAGAGACAGTAGCCTGAGAAAATTGTGAGGTGTAAGAACTCCTGTTTATAGGACAATAATAATCTTAAACGTCTTTAGGAATAGAAACAGAAAATGTAAGAGAGTCCAATTGAGTTCACCATGGCAGAATGGAAATGGAAAATTCCATCTGTTTCATAATCAAAATATATTGCATACTTATGCTGCAATGTTGTCAACATAGCTACAACAAATAGTTGTAATTCAACCAATGATTACAGAAACCCAGAAGGGGCATACTGTTTATGAAAATCATGTTAATTTGTAATGATTGCACTGCAGAATGACAGTTTTTCTCTTTGGAAACTTTCTTACTCAATTCTAAGGCTCAGTTATGCCAAATTGCTAGTACTTAACAATAAGATCAGTAGACCTTAAAAACAGAGAGAAAAAGAAAGAGAGCAGAAGCTACTATTGATACTGCCAAACCACTTCTCAGCTTTGTAAAATCAAGCACATGGGCAAGTTTCCCACCACAAAATCAGCATAAATTGATTTCCAAATTGCTTAATTTTTTTTTGCAGTTTCCACCCAAATATTCTGATGGTAATTTGATAAGCCATCAGAAAAATCTTATAATAAATTCTCTTTCAAAAGGAGATTTAGAAGTATTTTTCTGCTTCTTTGTGCAACACATTTTTTATATTACTTGATGCTTTATCAAAGGTCCTGGCACAGCACTGGCACTCTTTCTTTTAGGAATTCTGTTTCTGTCTCTTTTCCTCAGGTTGACTGGCTTCTTACTTGACAAACATCTTCACTCATTTCAGCAGCTTATTGGAGTTAAACATAGTACAGTCTTACCGTTAACAATTAGTGCTTATTATCTTGCCTGTTTTTTCCCCAACACAAATAGTACTATTTTACAGACATTTCCAGTGGGAATTACTGTGTGGAGTTCCACATTTAATGTCACTCCATGCTTGAAAGCTATATGCAGTTCTTACTTTGGATTACAACTAAAGAACAAGTTTTGATTGAAAGAATGGCTGCGACTCAATTGTTAACTACCATACATGTCAATTTGAAATGATGGAAATAATTGCCACTGACAGTTTTACTTTGTAGAAACCTATTTTCCTCCCTTCAGAATCTTTTTTATCTTGGTTTACTGGAAAAAGTGAACAAACACAAGGAAATGCTTTCAAAATTATCAGCTTCTAAAGAACAGCAGTAATCACTTTGCATAATCCACATCTGGGCTCAATCCAGTTTTCCTTAATTAGCTACAAATGCCATGTCTGCTGCTATGTCTGAAATTTTCACTGCATCTACCTATTAAAGTGTAAAATGAATTGAATTTTCAAGTTCAAGAATATTACTTAGATAGTTAAGTGGATTTAGACACAATGGCATTTCTCGTACTAAAAATAGTATAGATGTGGCTACTTTTCAGATTTTTAGAATCAGGGCAGTTCTGTATTTTGAGGATCACACTGGCTACTTACCCTAGCAAACAGGTATTTAGCAGGTGTTATTTGACCAGTAAATCACACAAAGACACTCAGGCCTTCTGTTCATCCTGTAAATAGAAATAGTTTTGTAAACTATGAATTACTATTGCTTCTCTGAGTCTGGTGTCCATATGACTGCCTGTCACGTTTCCTTTGTCAAGGCTGGATGTGGTATTCACATCCATCTAAAAGCCCATGCTGCCTTTATTCCACTGTCCAGAAACTGGAAAGCTCAAGCTGGTAACTTGCTCCAGAGTATTCCATTGCTCTGAGGTCTGGGATAAAGGGTACACAAAGCAATATATTTTGCCTGTACTGGGAAAAGAAAACAGGTCCTCCTCAAACTTCAATTGAACATGTTATCAATGGAGAATGTGCCCTACTAAACACGAGTGGTGTAGGAATAGTGTAGATAGGCGAACACCATCTTCCAGCCCTTTACCATTGCCAGTTTTCAGTTGTCACTGAGACTGAAATTGTATATATGTATAGGTACAGCTTCAAATTGCGTGGAGGGAGGTTTAGATCAGATATTAGGGAAAATTTCTTCACTGAAAGGGTTATTGAGCATTGGAACAGACCAGGGAAGGAATTGATTCACCATCAGTAAAAACAATACCCTTTTTTTACCCATAGCTGCCCAAACAAGAAGTACAAGTGCGTTCCTTGGTGTCCTATCATCTGGAGAAGGATTTTGAAATGCAGCACCACCTGTGTAGGGCCTTTGGCATCAGTATTGTGATTGCCATCCCCTAGTGCTGCCTTCTCCAAGCTTGTGACAAGCCCTCTTTGAAAAGGGAATCTGCTGGAAAGTTATCTGCTCTTGAAAATATTTTTTTTTTCTTAAATTCAAAACTCAACAAAATTTGAAATTACTTCCTGTCTGTCTCTGCTTTCTTTTCCCCTGATTTTTTTGTCACTGATGTGATTTTAAAGGCATGATCTAACCCTTAGTCAAGCCAAGATAAATTTTTCCAAGGTCTTGAGAATACGATAGATCAATATATAAATGAAAATGTAAAAATGGCTTAAGAACTGATTTTGCTAAAGGAGGACAGTGAAAAAGCTTTTGGCACTTACAACAAGAAGTAAAGTTGCTAGGTTTCACCTTGATTTTTAAACTGCTGGGAGCAAATCTGGAAGGCCACTGAGCTTTTTCAGTTTCTGGCTGCAGTGTGCAGGAGAGAAACACAGTCCTCAGGTTTAAATCTGTGTGCTCGTGTCTGAGGATGTTTCCCTTTGGAGGGTGCTTTTTTTGTTTCCCCCCTGCTTCCAACTTGCACATCCTATGCATCTCCTAATGAAGAAAGACTTGATGATATTTGAAGATATTTTATCCTGGAGCACTGTCTTAGTACAGACAAGGGTGAATTTAAATAAAATAAACCACTCATTGGATCTTTCCCTCCCTGCCACCACGGGGCTGTGTAAACCTGATGTAGCTCTTTGAACGTCAGTGGATTTATGCTGCTGTTACTACAGTACTACAGTGCTGTAGGGAACAGCTAGCCTGTTTCTGTAATTCATCATGCAGAGGCATCAAGTGGCCCCAGAAGGTTTCTAAGGAAGGAGCACTGACAGTTAACCTTCACTGCAGTTCATGGGACAGACTCAAGAGGTGGAAGTCTAACCTGAATTAAGGACTATTGAATCTGAGAATTTGAAAGATGTTGCTATTCTGTTTTATAATCACTTCGTCCTTCTGTTGCTCCCTAAAATATTCTTCCCTGTCCTTCAGAACTCAGAGCACACAATAATCTCACACTTGAAATACATGTTTATAAGATACTGAGGTTCCAGATCTCTTCTTGTGTGTTATGGGACAGTTCTGGTAATTTGTCTGGAACTATGCTGATTTATAGGAATGGAGGCTCTGGCTGACTGTGTCTGCTCAGAGCTTGGCCCATGGCTGCAAAAGTGTGCAGATAATTCTGTCTCAAAATAGGTTGTTCAGCTGTTTCTTACCCCTTTCAGTAGTGACAGCAGTTTGGGGCTTATACTTTTTTTGCTTTCCAAAATGTGCTATTAAGGAACTAAAGACTAAAATGACTTCTCCTTATGTTCACATTTTTGGTTGGTTTTCTTAGGTAAGATGTTCTTTTGGAAATGTTTTTTAGTACTACCCACAACTATTTCCAAAATTACTAAGTTTGTTTTTTAAAGAAGGATAAAAAAATAATGACAAATTGGAACCTTATGGACTATTAAAACTCTCTGGTAGAAAGAACTGTCAACATGATTGATATCTAGAAATTCTCTTTTCAAAGTCATTAAAAAGCTGTGTTCCAGTCTTTGAGCTCTTGGGAGAAACTTTGCTAGATTGCTTCCTGTTGTCTAATTTCTGAAAATATTCTACCCAGAAGAGTCACAACAATAGAACTATGTCAGAAATACAAACACCAGGTGAGCCACATGCATCAGCAATAGTGAGAAAAATAGCTTAGTTTCTTTGTTATTCAAACATTTTTTAGGTAAGAGTAGTAATAATAAAAAAAGCTGGAATCTCTAGATGTTTCAAGAAAATTTCTCATTTTGGAAACATGGCTGTCTCAAGGGCACTAAATCCCGTATAATCTTGACAACTCAAAACATGCCTAACTAGAATAAAAGCAGAAAAGAAAAATACAAAAAAATTTT
>JAODKT010001744.1:31180762-31196609 GCA_027576195.1 Cossypha heuglini
AAAAGCAGAAAAGAAAAATACAAAAAAATTTTATTTGGTAAAGAGGAAGGTCATCCCACTTAATGATATTTCAGTTTTTATCCTGAAATATGTACGCATTTAATCCTAAATTGATGCTTTTTCTATAAGTATATTTCTGATTCAGCAAATAAACAAAAGGCTGTAGGGAAATTTTGCTGAAAGCCTCACAACTGCTGAGCTCAATTTGTTCTTGGGACATAAATGTGTATTATGTGTGCCTGTTGCTACCTGGGAGCTGGTTGGAGCTGATGGCAGGCTGCAAGTACTGCAGTGCCAGCCTGGCAAACTTACAGCAGCAGCAGGCAGCTGCCTCGTTTTCTAGCTTCCAGCAGTACGTGGGCGAAGCAGAATAATGTTAGCGTTTGGCTAACATCACATGATGGCTTCCAAAATATCAGTTCAGAAGGCTTCTCTCATCCAGAAAAAATGGGCTCTCGCTGGGTATTTGCAGTAACACACACACGCCCACACCCATAATCAGTGGGTGTAAAATGTGAAAAGGATCCTTGCCAGGGAGCTTTCAGATCCAAAGCTGTGAATGGCAACTGCATGCTTGGAATGGAGGCATGAGAATGCTCTTGCTGTTTGTGTCCTTTTGTTCCTCTGACATTTTGGGATTTTATGTGGGTGTGATGACATATTCCCCTAAAGCCTGCAGAACCAAGGCGTGAGTTTCAATGCCTGCTACCAGAGAAGGATAACTCCTCAGAAACTCGACTGCAGAGAAACAGAGAGCAAGCCCTCATATGTACTGGAAGGATTAAATTGTGCCTAGGCTCCCCTAGCTGGTTGCACTGAAAATGAAGGCAGAGGGAGAAGCACATCAGCCCTCTCCCGTTGGTGCATCCCTGCCTGCATCCAGTTGCTGCTGCTGTTGCTGGCTGCTGCCCAGCTGAGTCTCCCACGGGATGTGCGAAGCCCACACAGATAAGCACATTAGCACAGCTTGTATCCTCACAACTGCATTACTGTTTGCACAAAAGCACGTTGCTTCTGGCTTACACTGAGCTGTAGCATAAACAAAAATTGGCTCCAAACCACTTAGGAGTGCTGGTGCAGGAGGGTTTGTTTTGAACGAGCCCTCTTGACAGCAGAATTAGGCTACACATGTGGCTTCATGGAAGACTTGAGAGATGGAGACAGCAGGGAGATCGCAATGTTAGATGGATATGTAATAGTTTAGCTAAGAAGAAAACAAGCCAGGAATCTGGGTGAGAATTGGGAATTGCAAGGCTGAGAACTCATCTTGGAATGTTGTCCTGGAAAGCATCATGCAGCAGAGAGCAAGAAGGGGTGGAACACTATGCCACAGACAACTACCCAAGTGATATTCATGCTGGAGCATTCAAGAGTCCAGGGAAAGACTGTAAGAGTGGGATTTTTTATCAATTATCTATTCATTACTGTACCAGACTTTGCAAAAAAAAGACATTTCTTAGTTGTGGAAAGAGGCTGGCAGGGGAGGGAAAGAAAGGCAAAAAGAGGGAAGAGGAGACAATATGGTCAAAAAATTGAAAATAAACCACCAAGTAAGTAATAAAGGATTAAGAAAGAATGAATGGTGAGAGTAGAGAAAAAGACTCAATAAAAAATAATGGAATCCAAAGCTTTGGAAGACACTCTTTTACAAGTTTTCTCTCTCTGGCAATTTTAAGGTAGAATGCCTTTTCTTTCAGTAGGAAGAAAAGGGAACTGAAAAGCTGGGTCTCCATCAGTGTCCCAGAGAGAATGATGGGCTCTAGGAACATTCAGCCTGAGGAAGGTTCTTCTCACTACTATAAAGTCATCACATTGTGCTCATAAATCAAGATCATTCTTGCCCTGAGAAAGAACCTAGGCTAAGACTTCTAAATGCATACAAAAAGAAGCAAACTATTTCTAACTGTGCTAGCAGTGATATAATGGAAGTAGTTATGGCTAGGATAAGTATATTTTATTATTTGTGGCCTAAATACAAATACGTTATATACTCTTCAACATACTGCACTGCAACTGGATAGAGGAGCTATCTGTCTGACCTTTTTTGTTACCTTTATTGCTGATCACTGTCGTAAACCTCTGATGTATGCCATCTAGAACTGTTCAGATGACAAATTTAATTCCACTTTTTATTCTGACATCTCTGTCTTAGATATTTCATCGACATTATTAAAGCAGTAAAACTTACTACAAAGAAGTTGCACATCTCCTCATCAATAGGCATCAGACATCTCCCATTTCTTTGATGGATTTGCTGGGTCAGGTACACCTAAATGATCTACTAGTGTTTATTTTAAAGCTTTATGCTATTTGCCATGGAAAATCCAGTTAACCATTTTCTTTCATAGTTTCTTCTCTAATTTATATTCTTGTTTGTTTTCTTCATCTGTGTCCAAATTCTAAATCATGAAGACTTTCTCTTCTCTTCAAAGAACCCTACTGCTTTCATTCCACTGAAAGACTTTTTCTTGTCTGGTTTCCTTTCTTACCTGATTGTACATACCTTTTCTGAGTCACAGTAGTCATCTTTCATATCTAGACTACTTTGGGGGGATTTTACTCCCTTTAAGCTATCAGTCTTTTGTAACTACCCTTGAGTTCTAGTGAAGTCTCCCGTTTACAAAACACTGCTTCTTTCCAATTCCTTTCCTGGGTGTCAAACCTAAATGTAACAGCTGCTGCTAGTTATGGCTTGAGTTCTCCTTTTAGGTGAAATTGTTATGTTACTATGTTAATTAAGACTAATTAAAAATTAGCTTCACCTTCTGCTTTGAAACTTGAAAAGTACTTTGGGTGTTGAGAAACCAGGTGCTTACTTTTGCAGACATTTGGAGTGATTATAACAGTAGACCATGGCACTCCGTAATGAAGCTGAAAAGCTCCTTCTAGTTAAAAGCTTATGTCCCTAAATGCTTGAAAACCACTGCCAATTTTTCTAATGAAGTAACTGATGGCAATTGCAGATTTTTCTCCCTGTGTGGAGCCCGTGCTAAAGTAAGATGAGTCTAGCAGAGAGAAGAGGAATGATGGGACAAGATGATGTAGGGAATTCGGTCTTTGAAGCAAACGTGCCCCCTCTCACAGCTGTAATTTTCCCCTGGCTTCACACTGCTCACCCTCTCCCCAGCAGGTTTGACAGCAAAGGAGGTTCAGCAGCAGAAGGTGCAATTCCCTGGTCTTCTGAAGTTGGAGTGGCCAGTGGCATGAGCTGTTATGGGAAGGGAGGCTCCCTGAGAAGGGCTTTCCCCGCTGGGTTAATTTTTTGCTCTGTTTTTTTAGTGTTCTTCCATTGTCCTCTATTATATCTCAACCATGCCCCAGCCTCCTCGCCCATCTCCCATCCCACTTGATCACTGGCTTCCCTAAATCCTCATGCCCAGTCTCCATGCCTGCATAGTTCTAGCTCCAGGCCCCCATTACCTTCCTGAGTTCCTTCACAGCCTGCAGTTGTGTCCTGTCACAGCCCACACAGCCAAACAGCACTCACTTCCCCCTCTGGCTTGCAGCATCATTGCCAGGTGTCACATGGTTGTCCCATTTGAAACACCCCTGAACTTGACATGCCATGTCTCAGCTGGCATTTTAACCACACACAGCAATGAATTATACCTGGCCATTGTAATTGTGGATGAGCACACCCTTCTTCTGTAGAGGTTCTTCTGCTTTCTGCAAGCAGTGATAGATGGTTTTAAATCCTTCTTGTCACCACCTTCTAACTAGGAGGGAGGAAGCCCTGACATGTCTTCTGCCATGGCAGATTTACATGCAGATCTGGGTACAAGTCAGAAAAATACTGCAGACGCCCTCGAGCTAATGTCCCTATTAACTAATGGGAAGTCTACATCCGAGCTCCTCTGTCCAGCTTTTTACATCACTCCTGCCAAACATGAACCATGAGCTGGGGGTCCTTCCCAGAAACCTGTCTAGGTACCTTGTGAAAACAATTCTGTTTTTCTTATATTTTGTGAACAGCCAATTTAGTCTGGTGGGGCACAGAAAAATGTCAGGTACATTCAACCTGGTGTCCAGATTTAGAAGGTATATAGCTCTTTTTGCATTATGAACCTCCAAGGGACTGGGGCAGGGAGGAGCATTAACTGATCTCCACACAAAACTTGCTGGCCACACTTAAACATCCCCCCATGGGCTGTGTATTTCTTGTAAACTTAATTGCCTGGGATTAGAGTCTATTTCCTGGCACTGCTGTCGAGGTCACAGAAATTCTTTTGTGCCTGGAAAGCTTCTGCTCAGCAGTTCGCCGTCCCCTGGTAGTCTGAGGCTGGCAGTGGCAGAAGCAGTCGCTCTTTTTACCAGGCACTGAGGTGCCCTTTAGGGGGAAGAAATTCCAGCACCATGAATTTTCCAGCCATTGGGAGTCGCTGGGATTCCTCTAGGTGGCAGGACGCACACGCCTGCTACTGGGGCGCTGCTCACTGCAGTTCTCCGGCTGCAGGAGTTTATGAACTTTTAAGGGTATAGGTGAGGGTTATTCTGAGGTCGGAATTACATCTTAAGAGTTGCTTGTCCACCAGCTATCTGACTGACAGGCCCTAACTTTGGAGCTTGTTTGCTCTGTACCACAGGCTTTTGGTTTTGTGGTAAGTTAGCCACTAAGTCATTCCTTTCCCATCACCCTGGGTAATGCTCTCCAGGGTTTACTTACCTATGTAGCAAAAAGAGGTTTACATGCCTTCGAAGCAATAAAATGGAGCAGTAGCAGGCAGATACAGTCGGTACCACATATAACCAATCCGTGTGCCTGCTCCACTAGCATGCTAAAAGGATGTTGGTATGAGTTTGGATAGATTTGATTTTAAGTCATAAGTTATTATTGGATCTTTTCCCTGGCCGTGAATTCTTTATTTTTTGTTATCTCAGTTCATGTTACTGACAAACACCAGAACATGTCTTTCAAACAGCCTGAGCATTAATTTAGAGAGTGTTGAAGTACATAAGTAACTGCACTGAGTATATACCAGCATGATCTGGTTCAGCCACTAATGCCAGAGGGGAGGACAAGACTGCACTTATAACCCCATTAACCCATCACCTGGGCAGGAGTTTACATGAATCCTTTGCTCTCACAGGGTCTTTTCCTGCCATTTCTGTTCTACGTCCACTAGAAGAGTGTGTTTCCCAGGATACCTCTCTTCCCTGCCTGCTCTGCACCTGGTTTCAGCCTGAGGTCCCTGAACAACTCCCTGCCCTTTAAGAGAAGCAGATGGTGGAAAATTATGCACTGCTGAGGAGCTCCACTTTATCTACTTTATTTTTTGCGGGAAAGGTCCCCTTGGACATCAGCTTAAATCTCTCTTTTCTCTCCGGAGAATGATGAAGTGGACCTCAGAAGGGCTGTGGCTCCAGCTCTGGATGTTTGGTGTGGACCAAGTTATGCAATGTACTGCTGTGACATCTGGAGGTTAATTTTTGGCTCATGTCTTGGGACCATAGTTAACATCCACATGGGGAATTTTTGTTTTTAAGAACAAGAAGTACTATTCTAATTTCAAGTTTTTCTGTGATCTCATTCAATTTGAATCATGTCCAGTATACCTCTAGCTGCGTCATTTACAAGGAGGGAGGAATTGGTTTTTTATTGCTGACACAGGTTGCTTTGGTGAGTTATGTATTGGCAACAAAATATCTTCCTGATGAGTTAAACATCACAGAAATTTAAAGACAATAAATACTACTTTTAAGTTCTGCTTCACTAGAAAATGACTGTTTTCTTAGAACTTCCAAATTAAATCTTATGATTATTCTTCAAAGTGATATCATAGAGATTCGTAGTTATTAAAATAATTTCTGATGATGAATGTTAGTAGTTATGCACCATCAGTGATGATCAATAAAAAGAGCTCAAAGAGCTTTACCAGCATTATTTTGACACCACCATACCAAGCAACAAGTACGTGAGCTAATCCCAGTTTTTAAATTGTTCTCATGTCTGCAAAGAACTGAATGCTAATGATCCTGCTCAGTTTACCTGCGCTCTTGACCCATGAGGCAATCACCTATTCATCTCAAAAAGCCTAAAATAAGAGGTGCTGATTTTGAGTCAGAGGGGAAAGTAATGCTTGTATTTGCACAATGTACATGGGTGTGTAACTTGTGAATTCAACCTAATGAAGTTTCAGGGTTGATATATAACTCAATAGCGATCAGATGTTCATGCTGCAAGAATCAAGGCCCCAAACCACATGCAGCTTGCTCTGTCCTGTCACCTTTATTCTTAGTCCTTCTCTGTCATTGATCAAGAAGTCCCTCTGATAGGTTATGAGTTTGTAAATAACAAAAAGATGTTGCAAGTTATTTTTTAATGACATTGTTAGTATTCTCAGGGATAAGTCCCTACATTTTTTGAAGGAAAAGCCCAAGAGCTTGAATAACAGTTTTAAAGCACAGATAGCATGATCTGTAACTCTGTCTTCACTAACAAGCACAGCGTGCAGTACAAGTCAGCTGCACAGCAAGCTCTTTACCATCTCTTCTCTCACATTTCATTGGAGCATGTAGCTTACAGTAGATTAATGTCCTAACCTCTTAGCTTATTAGTGTGGAACACAATCAGCCCTATGTAATAAGATTAGACAGTAGGAGCTTAAGCCAGTGCTAATTTTTAATAAATTTCCCCCCATTTAGAAAATGGGTTAAGATCTAGGAGACTGGAAACTGATTACATGTTTGTGCACAGTAGAAAACTCACTATTATTTTTCACAAAAGTGACCAGTTGCAAATAAATATTTCTTGTGCTTTAAATTTTTGTGCTGCTCCACCCAAATCTAGGCTCTTTAATTTAAGAGGATAAATGGGTGTCAGATGGTTGGACAACATTAGAGAACAAGACTCAGTAAGGTCCTGAGATCTGAGAGGTTTGATCTGATTACCCTGCATACAGGATTAAGAAATGATGGGCAGGTGACTTCAGTTTCTGTTGGAGACAGTGTTCCATGTTGCCAGTTGTTCTTATCTATATCCCTTTGTACTGAACAACCCACCCCCCCAAAACAATTTAAAAAACCCCCACCAACCAAAAATAACCCAAACCAACAACAGCAACCAAACCAAAGAAAAACCCAGAAGATCCTGCCAAAAATCCAATAAAAAGAACCCCCAAACACTCCCCATCTCTTTCCAAAAAAACCCCAAACCCCTCAGTGAACTATTTCTGAAACCCTAGAGGATGATTTCAGCAAATCTAATGATGGATGTGCTTCCCAGCCATCCATCCTCAGAGGGACCTGTTCCTGTGTTGAAAGCCCCTTGTAACTTTGCTATCGTGATAAAGGGCACAATTTCCAAAGAGGTGGGCTAAGGACAAAAGGCTAAATTCCTTCAATTTAATTGAAAATTTCCCATTTCATTGATTGAAAAAACCCAACTCAGATAGCAGAACTTGCTTACTATGAGGTTTTAAAGTTCTGGGAAGGGAGGAAGTTAGCTATACATAGTGGGAAACCATTGTGGCTACATAATAATCCCCCTAAAATATTGCATGTTTCTTTAGTTTTTTTATATAAAAATCACGTAAATAGCAAATTTATATTTTTTCCCACTGCCATGTTTTATCAAAAGCCTTCAGTATAACAGGGAGTTTTCCAACAATAGGAAAGCAATTTTGTCAGTTGAACATGCTATATAATTAAAGGATTAACATTTTCTCTGAAATGGAATTAAGAAACAGAAATGGGTTTAGAGTTAACTCCTTCATGTTTAGATGACTGCTAAGGAACTTAAAGGTGTAGAATTTCCTTGGGAAATGTGCATTTGGCTAGAGCTTTGCAAAATACTGCTGTGAAGACATTTTGGATTGAAATATTTGGAAAACTTTCTGTCAGAATTTTGGGGGAAGGAGACTATCAGACGAAGAATGATGTGAAAAGCTGGAAGGAAGACAAAGAAACATGTATTTTCCAACCCAGCAAGCTTTCAATCTTACTGCAGACGATGATCTCAAACCTATATACATACTCACTGGCATACTTTTACCTAAGTTTGAAAATATGCAAATACAAACTTTGAGAAAATATGCCTTTTCAGATTTTACATATTCAACATGGCAAGTCTCCAGCACCTCATAATAATTCTGTGTAACTTGTTACTGGGGTAACACACACGTGTCTGGGCATTACCCACTTGCATGTGGATTTCTGGGCCTGCGCTGAATAGCCAGACACCCAACAGTTCTGGCAAGATTGTGTGTCTATTTTCTTACTGCCTTAGTGATGGGCTGCAGATACTAAGACTAATTTCATCTTTCTTTTACAGGAAGTTAGATCTCTTGAAAATATCACTATTGTTTTAGACAAAAAAGTGGCATGGAAACTGATGTATTTTTAAAGTGAGGGTTTTTCTCACATAGATTTAAAAAGCATTTTTTGTATCCAGCTAACTAGCATCTTCTCAGTTTTGTGGGCCCCATACTAAATTGCAGGATTAACTGATAGGCAGCTATTAGGACAAGACTGCATGCACGTTCCTGCCCAGATTACTGTGAGCAGTTTATGTTTCCTCTGGCCTTTGACTGTTAGGGTGGAGCAGTTTCCCTGTCACTGGACAAAGTACAGTGATGGGTCATACCATCTGCACAGAGATCTCATGCTATTGCTTTTCCTCTCTGCCATTAATGATGTCACCACCATTTCTTTGCCACACCAATTCGTGACTTGAATAATGTCTTAGTTCCTCCTTCTGTTCTGCTTTTAGTCTTACTTTTGTCTTGACTTGTAACCCCTGGAACTGTAGCTCAGCCTCTGAATCTTCCTTCACACCAGAAGAGGCACCTTTCTCTTTATTCTCTTCTCAGGCAAAGCATTTTTCGGGGCCTTCCCTGGCTCCTGCTGTGCTGCCTGCTGCCTCCATATGTCCCTATGCATGCAGGGATCCCTAGACACAGGCTTCTGGAGTTGTAGGTCTCTCCTCCTTTCCTGCCATTCTCATCACATAACATCTGTCTTTAATTGTCTTTGCTGACAACCTCTAAATCACCATGGATCCTCTCCTCATGTCACCATGGATCTGACATGGGTTTTTGTACATCTCAGTGTCCAAGCTCTTAATGGACTGGTTTGGGGACTGGGAGCAGTTTAGTTATAACTGCTCAGGGTCATCTCTTCTAACCCATCCCTCCTTCACTCATCCCAGCCCTTCTTCACTTACCCTTTGTGCTTCCTTCACAACAACCCTGGGTGTCTTTGTGTGGTACTTTATTATGCCACATTGACACCCCTTTCCCTCAAAATGTGCAGCTTACTCATTCAAGCCACAGCAAGTTGTCCTTTCTCCTTGTCTAGTGATGCCTTTTACTGATGCACATCTGGCACAAAGTTTGCTGCAGGATTTGTGAAACTGGAACATGTCTGAACATGAGAACTTCTTTGCTCTGAGCGTGAGCGAGCACTGGAACAGATTTCCCAGAGAAGCTGTGGAGGCTTCTTCATTGCAGATATTCAAAAGCCAGCAGAACACAAGTGTGAGTAACAATCTCTAGAATGACCCTGACTGCATAGAGAGGTTGTACTATGGGACCTCCTGTGGTCCCTCCCAAACTTACACATTCTGTGATTGTGACTGACATGCAGCAGTAGAAATAGGAAAAATATTCTCTGTCGACACCAAAGATTGTAATGAAGCTGGACGGGTGAAAAAATATATATGATCTGTTTGTGGAATGAGATGCTTCATTCAACACCTCTTTAAAAAATTTTGGGGTCATTAAATAAAAATAAAACTGAAGTAAAATTTAAAATCTTAATTTTGGAATCATTGAAATGCTGTAACTACACCTGCTGTTCTTGCACTAAAAATGGCTCAGGGCATAAAACTCCTAAAGCTTTGTCCAGTAGAAGAGCTTGCACTCTGATTTTTGAGTCCACTTGTCACAGAGGTCTCTCTGCTTTCCTCTGTACTCATCACTAAGCATGAAACTCTTGCAGCACTGTTTCAAACAGTCTTGGCTTTCATGCAGAACTTGCCTCAGACCAGCTTCTATCACAGTGTTGTATTTAAAAAATGATAATTTAACAACCAGTCATTTTAGGAACATTTTGTTTGTAGTGTTGTATCTTAACACAATGCACTTTGTATTCTCCATCAATCCTTTGTATATATCTTGTTCTAAACAAGCACTTTGCAATAGTGAAGGAGTGTTTGAATAGATCCTATTGGCACTGTACTGTCTTTTAAATAGAAATGTTAGAATAATTTATTTATCTGTCAATTCCTTATTGCAAAGAGGGGCATGACTGGAAATCAGCAGTAGCCAGTGTGGCATGCCCTGCAGGACGGGCCAAGCATCAGGACTGGTGTGCATACACACACACACGCTCAGATGCACCTGCAACACTGTAGACTTACCCTAGGTTTTTGGAAGGAAGATGCACCTATGCAGGGAGGACAAATGGAGTCTTGCAGAAACTGTCCATGCTCCCAGAGCAGACATTTAATTGCTTTATAGAATTACACTGAAAGAAGTCACATTGCTTGAGGGGAGGATTAAAGCCCATGTTGACCTCCTGTTTTGTAAGCTTAGGCCTGCTTACTTTAACATAGAGAAGTCCAGCTCTGTATTTTTTTCTGCTTTTATATCAATAAAAATAATGGCCCTTTACAGGGAGATTATAAGCTTCTGCGGCCTCCTTTCTTGTCAATAAGGAATTCTTGTTGTTTTAAAAATATTAAAGGAGGCTAAATATACCTCACATTTCCCCTTTACTTATTTTGAGAAACCAATTTAGCATAAGAAACCTTTATGTACTGAAGGGAATAGAAAAAACAACTGACAAAGTTTGTGAATGGCTCGCTGATGATTCTGCCTTGATCCTAATTTTGGTGCAGAATGGCGTGGATGCTCACTTCTAAATCTGAGTGAACCTATGTGTTGAGAGGATAGATAGCAGTTCTGCTTGGCTGTGTTGAGACAGATACAGGCAAGAAGATTTACCTGAGTCGTATTAATGCCCTCTAGATGGATGATTAACATGGTGCAAGAGAATCACTTCTGAAATCTCATTTTACTTTGAAAAAAGAAAAGGGTGATGATGGTGGATGCAGTTCTGTATAGATCATGATCGTGTGGCTCTTGATGTGGTTCCCTTTACTCTGATTCAGCTCATGTTAAAGGTAAAGGAAGTTCTCTCCTGGGTCTAGAGGCAGTCAGCTGAGACCCTGCTGTAGAAAACTCCTAGAGAGGAATTGTGAGGATCAAACCTGATCCAGAACCCTTGACTGATGCATTTAGTTCTCAGTGATTGCTACAGCAGATAGTCCCCCACTCTACCTCATGCACTTTATTAATAGACATAATTTTGCAGTGTATTTTTCTACTGTTCTGAGCTTCTTCAAATAATTGATATTTTTCCTTTTTGTCAAAACAACTTTGGAATCTGCTTCTGGCAGGCTGGCTCTGTGCATGATCATTCTTGTTACACTTCAAGCCAGCAAGCAGCACCAGGTCAGGCTTAGCAAACTGAAATGCAGCTGTATTGACCAAGTCAGCCTACCATATATTCCCTGCAGGAATTTACATGGTTGCTTGCTATAGTGAGACATGAAGTAAAGTACTCAGAATTCAAGTTGTTCTCTCCCCATTTCAGCTATGAACAGTATAACCATACTGCCAAAAATTGGAGGAGGCCTCTCTTGACCGGTGAAGGTGCCTTGTGAGTGGAGGTCATTCAGGGCCTGAATGTGTCCCATCTCTAGACTGTGGCTCTTTGGCTGGGGAGAGGCATTTTGGGAGGCTGGAGGCAAGGGCTGCTCCTCCAATCCTGAGGAGATTCATGTCATTCAGGTATGGTATGGCTATGGACCAGGACCCTTTGATGCAGATCCGATCTGGAGATGCTGTGCCAGAAGAAGACTCTTTCTCCCTTCCCAGCAGATCTAAAAAAACCCACGTGGATGCAGTGCAACAAAATCTTTTAGTGCGGCTAGTGTGGTGGCTGTAAACAGTTTTGGTAATTCTCACATCCTCATGAGAATTGGAAAAATGAAGTTTTTTCATAGTTTTTAACGTTAAGGGAGAGATTATGCATTTTTAATGTCAGCATCCCATTGGTATACATATTGAGCATAGTTTTGGGCTTTTACATCACCACACAACTGTTAATGTGTACTGTTGCAGGGCCAAGTAATACAGGGCCAAAACCTGTATTACTGAAGCTATTCAGACGCATGGAAATTTAGCACTAATTCAGAATAAAACAGTTTCAAAGTGGCAGAACTGGACTGCATTAATGGGGTCAGAACATTACTTCACATCAACTGGTAAACTATATTGACACATTTCAACTTAATTTTTTTTTTAAATGTAGATTGAGTCTTGGGAATTCTAACCTAGAACTAGGATTTTCAGCCTTTGAACCATTTTTAATAAAGACGCTGTTATTTGATGAAGTTGTTTAAAACATGTCGAGACTTAACTTTCAGCAAACATTTTGTCCCAAAAGTGAAAATTTGAACCTAAGAGGTTGGGATGAAGTCTGGCTCAGTTCCTTCAATCTGGAAGTATCAAAACACTTATAATCAAAAGGAATTTTTTCTACATTCTTTATGGGAAACATAGCCTTTTTGCTCCAACCAATATTAAAAACTTTCTGCATTGCTGTGATGCTTCGTGGAAATTATGGTTCAGCTGCCACATGTCCTCTCCCATGGGCCAGAACATTTTGGTGGGGTGCATAGTAGCTACAATCCCTCTGTGATACACCATGAGGGACCAGTCAAAATACAGTGTGTGATAGGTAATGTACCACAACCATATAGTTGTTGTGTGGGAGCAGATGGATCATGTAACTAAAACACAGTTTTCTGAAAGCTACAGAGTTGGGCCACAGTGTGTTGTCGAACTGCTTCCAAATGAAATGTTTCTCCTTGGTTCAACACACTAAAGTTTTTCATGTAAGTTCTCCCAAGAGGAACTTCAGATTTCTCGTTCTATTCAAAGTTTGCAAAATCCTGTAATCAGGTTGGTGTTTGGAAAAAAGGGAAGTAATTGCCTTAAAATAAAAGGCAGCTTGGTCTGTTTAATAAAATGGCAACCAATTATTTTGCTTCATTCTTCTGGATTCTTACAAGAACCTTTCTTTAATTTGGCAAGTTAAACTCATCGTTCAGAGCATATTCATCTTCCAAAATGCATTGTATATGAAAACATGATACTTTTCTCATGACCCAGGGTAACGTGCAGAGTGAGTTACCATGAACTCACACCTGAACTATCCCAGGGTATTAGCTTGAGATGGAAAAGATGTATTCACTAGCCTCAAGATATTACATGCTCTAAAAAACTTAAAGCTTAATGGTTTCATATCAATGACTGTAATTTTGTCAGTGTAGAAGAGGTACAAGTAGATTACATATGTGTGATTTTACTCAAATGTACCATAGAGTTGAAACAGTGGACTCTGTCTTTGTTATTTTACATCTTAAAATTAATCTGGTGCCTCTAGTTGAAAAAAGTATCATAAACACCGCTCTGAATTATTAATATAATATTCATAACCTAATGACACAAAACTATTTTATAACTTCTCAGATATTTATATTATCCTCACAATAATTTGTCTTTGTATTTTTAATTGAGTTTATGTAAAATAATTTCCTCTAGAAAATCTAAACAAAGCAAGAATGTATTATCAAAGGATTTTAGAGGTGTGGTTAACCTTCACTTTGCTGAACCCTCCATCTCTTCGATCTACCATCCATCTTACATGGGATTTAAGAGTGTCTCTGGCTAACGGATCAGCATAATGACTCTAAAATTGTGCACTTTTTCAACATGGTTTGCTAGAACTGCACATCTGGTATGTTATGTGGCCCTTACTTTTCTGTTCAGAGGTTATTCAGGACAATGACTTGTAGGAATCAACTGAAGCTATGGTTTAAATGCATAGCTTGTCCTTAATTCTCAATGGGATTAAGTAAAACACCAAAAGAATATAAACAGGTAGAAATAAGCAAAGTGACTTGTTCAGAATTAATTCATGCCACACAGGAGCTGTGCTTAGGCTTTCCCTTGCTTTTGGGGCTCTGCTGTTGCTGCTGACATTTTCTGCCCAGTCTCAGGAGCAGCAGGTCTGGCATCTCTTTTTGACGGCTATTCTCACTTGGCTAGAGAATGTATGGATCTGTAACCCATTGTGCCTTCAGTGCAGGGGTACAGCTTCATGTGAACAGGGTTAGGTGAGCACCTGGATTACAGGGTGTTTACCCAAATCAAGTGATGCCCTGAAGCTTAGATTATAACAGGTAATAGATCAGAGCAGCTGATGCCAGTGGAGCTTGCAGGAAGAGACATGAGTGAGTGAGTGAGTGAGTGAGTGAGGTGACAAGACATCAAGATATACCCACAGCTTTGTGCCAGGGCCCCCACTCTCTCTGATGGAGGAGCTCTGTGACATATAGGAGGGGATATACCAAACCTTGCTAAAAGTATCAGTTTAAAAAATTTCTGATGAACGTGGTTGGGGTAAAGGGAGGAATTCTAAAAAATGCTCACAGTGAAATGATCCCATAGGACATACAAAATGGAAGAAATTATTGCAACACTGTCTAGCTGGAAGAAGCTTTTCTACCATGCTAATGCTGATTTTCTTATAAACCAGCCCTGAGAGAGTAGCAGAGGACTGAAAATTTTGATTTGATGCTAATATTTGTAAATTTAAATTGGATAGTCATAGTATATATATAACTGGGTACTCAGGCGTAGGTGTTGAGTGAAGCTGCAGAAGGGTTGTGTCAGCAAATCATTTATGATAGTTCTGATAACAGGCCTCATAACCTAACCTTAGTGTTCTGATGAAACTTGATCTTTGAGAGAGATAAGAGTACTGCTAGCTTATCATGATGATGATGTTGGTGATGATAGTTTTCACCAGCATTGCCCAAAACAGCCCTAGGGTTTGCTCTATGCTATCATGACATCAGTAAGTAAAATGTGTGGGAACTGGCATTAGCCATTTAAACAGTTTGGCACCACATCAGCCAGTTGGGTTTTTTTTTAATATAAATCATATAATAAAAATTAGATCTCCTATTTTTTAGTGCAGAAAATGGTAGCTCCCAGCAGACTGGCCAAAGTCCTGTGAAGCTGGGTCTGGTACATTTGTGTCCTGTAGTCAATAAGCACACTTAAGACACTGCAGAATCTACATGAACTTTTCATTTTTTTGGTTGCATGGATAGTTAAGAGGAACAACACACTATTGAGTGGGTTTGATTTGGTGTGCAGAAAAAAGAAACAGATTTAAGACTATATTAGAAACAGAGATTATAATAGGCATTTATTGAAAGGTGATTGAAATAATTGAAAATTTGAATCTAGTATATTAGAAGATTATTTCCAGTATTCTACTCAAAGATCTAATTTTGACCAAACAATGCCTAATGACTTTTGAAGTGTATGGGAAGGACTTATGAAACCAGTGCTAGTGAAAGGAGGAAAGAATACTAGAAGAGGAATTTGTAAATAATTGTGTTGGTTACATCCTCCATATGTACTGATAAGAGTCAGCTAGTAAATAGAGCAATACATCTGTGCTGGTACATAATGCTAGCAAAAGAGTAATTATAGAATCTCCTCATAAAATATGGAAATTTACCCTGTGGATCAATCTGAAAAACATAAAAATCATATTAGGCAGGCCTTGAAGCACAAAGTGGTCTTATGACAACATAGCAATCAAGTTTGTGAATGCCATCCTTTACTGTAGAAGCAAGAGGCAATTAAAATAAAAAAAGGGCTATTATCTGTCTCCAACATGAATTAGAGCATAACCAAAGTAGAAACCTTGTGTCCTTACTTTGAAGAAGACACTGAGAAACTGGAGTGTGTACAGAAAGAGT
>JAODKT010001744.1:31202853-31225513 GCA_027576195.1 Cossypha heuglini
ATATGATTTCCTATCTTTTCCTCTCTTTTCTTTTGCTCTGAGCATGTCGCTGCTGATAGAAATTTCAGTTATCCTTTGTCATGAAATTGCTTATCAGACTGTAAAGTCCAAATTCCCTAAGAAAAGTTTGCAAAACAAGACTTGAGAAGATACATGACATACACCCCCAGTTCTCTATGTACACGTTGTATGGCATACCATTATATCATTTTCCCCACATCTGCCATAAAAGGCAAGAACTGCAGTGTAGAAGTCAAGGGGCTGATGAATGTGTGCAATTTACTGTAACTGCTGGGCGAGTCCCCTTCCCCCACCCTCTTAGCTGAGCCGTGAGAGCCATAAACCAGCTGGATGAACTCTCCAAAAGGAGGAACAGATACCAGCACTCTGATAAGAAACAGAGCATTCACTTGTCCTTGTTACAGTTAGAGAGCAAGCAGCATGAGGAGGATCACTTTCTTGTGCAAGACACGACCACTATTATATTTAGCAGCAGGCCTGTTACTTTGAAACACGTGGAAGGACCTCTAGCAGCTTGCATTACCTTTCTTTTCAAGAACGAAGCTTTGCATGTTGTGACTTTAGTTTTTAAAACAGTCATTAGGATGCTGAATTTCCCATGTGAGAAAAAAAGATTTTTGGTAAATGAAATACAGAAGCACAGCCTACTCAAGTTCATATTTACATCCCAGTGTGTCTCCAAACTGGTGGCAATATGTCCAAATGGATTCTGGTGCCTAGGTTAGAACTAAGGTGCTCCTTCCAAACCCAGGATCCTGAAACCTCCTCCATCTACATCATACTTACAGATGCCTAGAAATTCTCTGTCTTTGATGCTGTTGTAATGCCCATAGTTCATATCAGCATGCATTGGTGAATGTCCATGGATACTTTAGATATGATAGAGATAGATAAATTGCAGCCTAAACAGCAAAGGCCACCCACACACTATTAAACCAAAGGCATGTGAAAGCACATGAAATTAGGCATCTGCAGAAATTACCTGTCCTTCCAGAATGAATCTTGGAACAACAAGAGTAGCAGACATGATTTTATATTAAAGGAGTTTTGTACAACTGTTAAATTGGGATATAAAGGATGGTGGTCATTGCCTTCTAAATAACAGCCTATCTGGATAATTTCCTCAGGAGTTAAAAGGCTTTGAACCAAATCCCATTTTCTTCCTGGGGGCTTTAGAGATGTGTTAGTAAATACACATTTCTTTTCTTACCTCACTGCAGGCTGAAATACTACAGAAATACTCTTCAATCTTTTAGTTATAGTTGAGCAATTAGACGTATTGAGCCAGAAGAGGAAGTCTGTGAGTAGCACAGAGAATGGAGGCAAGAATTAAATGCATGATCAGCTATAGAAAATGAACTGAAATAGCTGTAGTATTGACTTGACATACCACATAGTAAAAATTATAAAGCACAGGAAATAGTTCTTTAACACTATTGATTTGTCAAGTTTCTGGTTAATTTTCAGTTATAGTCAGATATCTAACTACTAACCATTTAGGGACAAAAGATGACTGGGACTAGTTAGCATAGACTTGGGAAGGGAAAGTCATTCCTGACCAACTAGATAGCCTTTTGTGATGAAATGACTGGCTCAATGGACAAGGGGAGTCTAGTGGTTGTTGTTTATCTTTATGCCAGAGAGGCTTTTGATGCTTTCTCCAATAGCATTCTAATAGACCAGTTGCTGAACTATGTTTTAGATAAGTGAATGTTGAGATGGATTGGAATCTGACTGAACACCTGAGCTAAAGGAGTTTTGGTTGGTGCCATGAAGTCCAGTTGTAGGCCAGTTCCTAGTGATGTACATCAAGCAGCAATACTGGAACCTATGCTGATTTAAACCTTTGCTAAGTTACTGATACAGTCTGTACCCTCACCCTCAACAGGAAGAAGTGATGGACAAACCAGAAGGCCATGCTGCCATTCAGAGGGACCTGGTCAGACTGGAGAAATGGTCTCAAAAGGATCTCATGAAGTTCACCAAAGGGAAATGCAGGATCCTTCCCCTGAGGAGGAACAGCTCCAGACACACACTAGGAGCCTACCACCTGGAAAGAAATTTTGCAGAGAAGGGCTAGGAGGTAGATACCAAACTGATCATTGAGCCAGCAATGTACCCTTCCAGCAAGCAACAGCTTCCTGGGAGCAATGTTCACAGGAGGTCAAGGGAGGAGATCCTTCCCCTCTACTCACCCTGGCAAGGCCTCATCTGGAGTGCTGGGGCCAGTCTGGGGTCCTCAGTACAGGAGAGGCATGGAGCTACTGCAGCAAGTCCAGTAAAGGGCAGTGGAGATGGTTAAAGAACTGGAATATGTCTGATACAAGGAGGGGCTGAGGGAGCTGGGTCTGTTCAACCTGGGAAAAAGAAGGCTCCACAGTGGGATGAAAAAAAATCTTGGTATTAATCTGTTAGTAGTAAATATTGTTTTGTTCACACAAATCTATCCACATCTTATCCATAGCACCTTAGAGAAGCAAACTTTGCTAATCCAGTACTGCACCATTTCCACATGGCGAAAAACAACACCAGAATTTGAAACACCTTGAATATGTCATTTGAATTATGGGGTTTAACATACCCTTTTTGATCCTTGACTCTTTCCAAGTTTCACAGAACATCAAGACTGAGCATCAGGTTTTAATAGTAGCTTGTGAGTGTGCAGTGATCTCTCGTCCACCTCAAGAAAGAAAAACAAGGGTCTTTAGCCACAAAATTCCAAGTTTGCCTCCTTGTTCTGGAGCTTTTTACCTCCTACCCACAGGAGTGTGAGACTGACCTGGAAGTGTTGAGCTGCCCATGTGCACTCAGCTGCAAAGACATTAGCCTCTGCTAGGACAGAGGAACATCTCACCACCCCAGCATGGAGTTGGAGAGCTGGCTGGAAAGGCAATTCCCATTTCCCAGCAGGCCTCAAGTTTCACCATATTTTGCTGTCACTCACCAATCCTATAGTTACTCACCCTAGAAATTTTGTAGAAAGTTTCTATCTCAAGATTTTGATAATGAAATTTATTTTTAAAAAACAAATAGGGTAAACCACCAGTAATAAAACCAGCCTTCTACCAGCCAGAAAATGTAAATATGATTCTTTCATATTTACCTTGTGTAACCTAAGTGACAACCAGGTATTGTTGCACAATGAATCTTTTTGTTTTCCTATATGCACTGTTTTAACTTCTGTTTTCATGTCTAAGAGCTGAGAAGAAATGTAACGTTCAACTTTGAAAACAATTTCTTCTTTTTATCAGGACAAGGGGCCAGGGCAGGCTGTGTGAATCAGTTCCTGCATCCGTTCAGGCTGATCATGTAGCTCCTGCTTGCACATGGAGAGATTATACTCTAGAAAGATAATTACATCATGTAAAATAAGACGTTGCTTTTACTGCAATACCTCCTAGCAGCTTGGAGGTCTTGGTTGTATTTTGGACAAAATTGTTGTTGCAGTTATTCTAAACCAGCAGAGGGGCTGAAATAATCTCCTCAAATTGAAAGGTATCAGTGACTTTTTGGATCAGCCAGTACTTCTCTAAGTTGCTCCAGATTTAACAAAATACATTTCTTCACCTGGAGAAGAGTATTTTTCTGCTCTATATCCTGAGTCTCCTGACAGGTCTTCTCCAGCGTGGTAAGATATCCACATGTGCCAAGGCATTGCAATTGTAGTAACTGCTTAATTGCTTAAACTGACTTCCAGCAGGGACAAACTATCTATTGAAGGGTGTTCATATTGATTTTGCATTTGGGTTGAGTTTTTAGACCAACATTTACAGTATTTTTTCAGGCACTATGGTATCTGCCAGTACTGAGGAAGTAGTTGCACTCTTGAGAAAGTAAAGTAACAGAGAGGCAAGCCTTGATGCAAAGGTGGTTGTTTGGAGTAAGTTACAGCAATATAACTTACCTTCAGGTAATACTTCAGGCTCTTGCTGGGGTCTCTCTGGCATTTAATGGTTCTGTGCCACTGGAGCCATGTGAGAGAGCTGAAGGGCATCACAGAAACCTCCAAGGGATGCGGTGTCTGCCTTTTGGGGAGAAAGGTGAGAGATGTGTCCTGATGTGAGCAGTGAGGAGCTGAAACAGAAATGAAAACCCATTCCCATAAACATCTGCCTTTCAAGTGTCTTATTTGCTAGGTCATAAGACCTTTGGCATAGGAGAAAGGGGTTGAGACTGCATCTGGCACACCATGCAATGGGATGAGGAAGCAGCACGGTCTTGCAAGGATTGAGCTCCTGCTAGGCATCACATGTAAGGTCAAGGGTTGTGTTGCAATTGCCTGAAAGTGCCTGTGTTGGGTTAAAAAGAAGTCTGAAGCAGAGGCTGGCTCTATCTACCTTGTGTTCAGTGTGACAGGTATGAGCAGGCCATAGTCCAGGACAAAGTCCTTGTGAATTGTGGTCATTGTAACGTTGTGACTACAGAGAAAAATGCGAAGTTGAACCTAAATCTGATTTGTTTGTCAAAATAGGACAGCATCTCTAGTTAGTACGGCTGATGAAGAAAAATAATTGCATAGATTTACACAGATGAGAGGTGCTGGAGCTGTTCCAATGGGAAAATGGTTTAAATTAAGAGTTTCCTAGTTTTTTTTTCATAAGAGGGTGGTATGGTGCAAATAATAAATGTATTGAAGACTTAAAATGCTACTTAACAAGTACTCGGAGTCCTGACTATTTTTGGTATTCTTGTCCGGCTGCTGCTTTGGAATCTACTCGTAAAATAGTTTCATAGGAGCCTCTTTTCATTTTATTTGCTTTTTGAGGTACAATTAGTTCTTAGAAAAAAGTGTTCTGTGTTCAGATGTAAATTTACAAATCCAACTTTATTTCTGCCCTTTTGATTAAATCAGCTATGTGTGTGTCTGCTTGTAGTGAGACAGTGCAAACCATTTTGAAGTCATGCAAAATATGTTTTTATGGAGCTAATTTGCTGGAAAGCTGCCAGAACTTCTTCTATGGTTTGAATATGATGTTGTGGAAAATAAACATGAGGAAGAGAAGCTGTGAATGTTGAGATATTCAGAGAGCTGCTAGGAGATTGTGGGTAAAATTATCCTGATTTACAGAACATTCTAGACACATTTTTAGGATATAAAGTCTCTACGAATAGAAGGTTACGCAGCACACAATGAAAAATGTTTGCCTGACTAGAAGGTTTCATTTATATCTGTGCCAAAAATAAAAGAGTCTCTGATTTACAGTTCTGCTGGCTGAACAAATTGTTTGGTATGGAAACTTTGACAAGCTTTTCTGGCCTTACTTTTTTCATTAGGCATCTTTTTCTGTCCCCTGAAAATATACTCTGTGCTGAATTCAGCTCTCTGTATTTCTCCTTTCCTTTAGCTGCTGCTGAGTTTGATCTTTTCAACATGGTGAGTTAGATTTCAGCCATTATATCTGCTTTTGCTGCCAAAGTATTTTTTCCTTCCAAGAGTAAGGCTTTTCCTACTGTGCTCTAAATCATTTGCCTTTATTTAGCACAACTCTTGGAAGACTTTTTCTTCTGGGGACCTCCATTTGTTTAAAGTCCTTGCAGTGCAGCTCCTGTCTAAGGTAATCTACTTTTTGTGACTACATTATCCCTGACCATACCTGACCCAGCACCATTGGTACCATTTAATGCACCGGATGAGATTTCAAGGGGTCTCAGGTTTTCAGTCCACTAATTATCTAATTATTATATTTTTTCTGTGCTCTAACATGGACACCCTTGGTTAGGACATGATCACTCACACTGCTGTGAATGTCATCTACTTGACCCAAACTATCACACCACCCAGTCCAGAGTCACAGTACAGATCTCTGAATCTCTTACAGACGAACTTGAATTTTGTACTTTTTTTTTTTTTTACAAGGCTAGGACACCCAAGAATAGCTCCATACTCACACAGCTATTCTCTTCCTGGGCCTGCAATGTATTGCCATTGGTGGAACTACAGGGACATCTGTGCTGTGCAATGTGGATGTTCTCCTGAACTCCCAGAACCCTTCTCACACCAAGACAAACTGCAGATGCACACATTTTACACTTCTATTCATTCAGAAAGTGGTTTACGTTGTCATTAAAATATGAATGCATGTTTTCCAAAATCCTGACTTTGCAAGATGGCTAAGAACATGCTTAAAATTGACCAAATTGCAATTTATAGCACTTGCAGCATCCACAGCAGGCAAATGTTTCTCTTTTAATGGAGAATAATGAACACCTGAATAAATACAACAATGACAAGTAACATAACTCTCCAATAAATATCAAATGAAGTTAATGTATGGTTTCATCTTCCGTGGTGTGTAACGTACTGTTGGGTGTATTATTAAATATCTGCTGTATTGCAGATCTGATAGCCATGAACAATGTATCCTAAAATTTTACATCCCATCACATACATGGGGCACTGTGGGAGCCATATAACCTACATTCGTTCATCCCTTGCAGCAAAAAACATTTGTGGATGTCCCAGGAGGCAGTAGTAAGACCCATGTGTTGGTGTTAATGAGAGCTTCTTTTTATTTCCAATGGCTGGAAATCCTGGCAGTGGAAAGATGCTGCCCAGAATATATCTCTCAGCTACAGTAGAACCCTGTGGGCACTGTTGCTTCTGTGTTGACTTCTGCAATAGTTAGTCACAAGTCAGACTGGTTTTAGTAAAATCCTTCTTCTTGAAGTTTGATTTAGTAAGATTTTACAAATACAGTAATGGATGGGGAATGAGAAAATGCTGTGGTAGAAAAACATTTGGTTACTCTCTATTTACTCTGGTGCATGAAGAATGAAGTTAATCAACTTTTGCCAAAGGGGAAGGATGTTGTACTGTTTTAATTTGTTCTTCATATAACTGTGTTACCAATGTGTTCTAGTACTCTGCCTATAAGAGACACTCACTCTCATAGGATCTCACTTCTTCTGGATTTCTGGATGGAAGTATGAGGCACCAATTTTAGTAAGATCCCACCTTAACTCACTAGTAGTAGACTCTCCTACTATCAGCCAACACCACTTAGTAAAAGGTTATGCTCCAAAGTATTTAATTGCAGTTTGGAGACAGTTTTTACCATTCTGCAAGACCTAGCCGACAGATAGCCCCACTTTCATTTTGGTGTTGAAATTATCAACATCTGGTCAACCCTGAAAGCATCTTCTTGGATGCAGTAGGATGAGTGCTATCTTCAGTTCATGTGTCATAATTAATACATCTGATAATAAGTACAGCAAAACAAAATGTCTGGAAGAAATTTTATATTTTTTGTGCTTAAATTCAATGGCAAAAAATGTCCTTTGCCATTGCTTATCTTTCACATAATCTCAGTAATGAGGACAAGGTAATCATAGAATGCATTCTGGAGTAATTTGGTCAATGGTGTTTGCACATGCCTCACTCCTCTACTCTCTCTAGCATTACATTAAATGCACAAAGACAGGGCCCTCCAGTGCTTCTGCATGCTTCAAAACACCAAGTGCTCCTTTTTGCTTTCCATGGCAGGTCACTGGGGAACTATCTAGCAAATGACCACCTTCTAAAATTAAGATGGCTTGGAGATTTCTTCTGTGCCATTACATCCAAGATCTGTCAGGCAGAGAAGATAAATACTTGCAATTTTCAGCCTTGGACAAAGCTCGCTAATTCAGGACTTAACAGTAAAGAAAAAAGAGAGGAATTCACAAAAGAGAAAGCTGGCCACAATCACTATAACAGCCCCTGCAGCTGTTCATACCATGTTCACTACCAGAGATAAAGAAAATGTCCTGAAGATCATGGTATTAGCACAGGGTAAAGACTTTCAAATACATTTGTACTTGGTGGCAATACTTCTCAGAGTCTGAATGTGTTTGTCACAATATTCTTGCAATCATGGCATGACTATTAAGACAACGAAGGAATTCTTAAGTCCTTAATTTAGGAATTCTTTTGGCTAGTGTTCTTCCTGCCTTTGACAGCACAGGTAGCTCAGTCTGGCAAAATGAATGTGAAGTCAACTATCTCCATCAATCCAGCACAGGACGTTGTTTGAAGGAGCACTTTCTTGATTTCAGTGTGCTGCTGGTCCTTGGGTGGCAACTGCCTCGGGAGGGTTGCTGCAAAGCACCATGGCATATCAACTCTTGTCTAGACCTTGGAGCAAATTATTAAAAAGATTGAGGACAAGATCAGCATCTATTTGAATTCCAGGTGAATGGCATGTTCTAAAGAGTTGTTTGGGAGATGTCACCAGCTGGAACCACTGGGGATTATTACACTTATTTTAGTCTTCAAGCAGACTGTCTCAGCTTAGATAGCTTTGTGCAGAATTGGGCTGTTAATATATATTGTGCTTATGGACAGCTTTTTACTCCACTAATGTCCACTAGTGACTCCTTCATTCTGCCTTCTTGA
The DNA here is from genome assembly GCA_027576195.1 of Cossypha heuglini. NCBI lineage: Eukaryota > Metazoa > Chordata > Aves > Passeriformes > Muscicapidae > Cossypha > Cossypha heuglini. The sequence continues at coordinate 31,211,249 of JAODKT010001744.1, forward strand.
AAAGTGCAATGTTAAATATGCTCTCTGTAAGGCTGAATGAATAGACCCTATTTTCGCAAGCTACTTCTTTTCCACTGGCTCGAGAAAGTGCAAGCAATTCTTGAAAAGTTAATGAATAATTATGTAATTTTATGCATAAAAACTTATTTTCTGTTACTTAAAAATCAGTGATGATTAATTATGCCTCAGAGTGATCAAGTTTCTTGTCTTGTTAGAAACAGCTTCTCAAATTGGAGGTGGGATATGGAAGCATCTGTTTCAGAAAAATGTGTGAGTCCATGTGTGCATATGCCTGCTTTTCTGATCCATTTGTCAATTGATAGTATTTTAGTAAAGAAATAGTTCTCACTCTTTCATATTAATTAGTCAAAAATAACAGACATGTCGCTCAGGGATGCTGTTCTGCCCTTTGGCAAAGCCCAAATGTGTTTGTGCACCTGAGTTTGTTGGGCTGGATCAGCCACCAGCTACGACTGCCACATGTGGCTGGACCAAGATCCACTACAGCACTGCTTCTATTCAAAACAAAGACTCAGGCATGTGCTACATAGATGTGTTATGTCATCATTGGATGGTTCATATTATTCCCTGAAAAAATAATGCATCATTATTTATTATGAAAACCAACAGATTTGGTTCTGTGTCAATTTTATTTGCCATCAATACTGTTTTAGTTTTTGGTGGAGCCCTGCCAACTTTTCCTGTTCTCCTTGCTCTAACCAAGGCCCTGAAAGCTGACTTTCACAGGCTGGCTGTGATTAGACAGTGGGGTCTCTGTAAGTGTGGTCTCATATGAGCAGCTGTATGTTTTTTCTGTAGAGGGAACTTGTCATTAAAGAACTGAGAAGATGAGTGGGTGGTACCTTGGGCTGTTTTTCTTTTAATTTGGCCCTCATTTACTTTAGACACTATGAAGGAGTCCACATTAGCTGATGGTGCCCACAATTCACTTGTACTGATGAAGGCAGCTTGACAGCTGCATAAATCACTGCTAGATACCACTGATAAATTGCTGCATACGAATTTGTAGAGGACCACCCAAGCACAATTTGGGGGCGGCCTGCAGTCACACTAGGCTTGCACATGAGTACAGTAATGCAAATTTGCTTAACTCTTTATTAGCACTTTGCACAGTTTTCCTTTTAAGAAAGGTATTGACATTTCTCCACTTGCTTGTTTGCTAGACCAGTGAAGTAAAATTGCCAGGGTCCAGCACCTCCCATCATCTGTAGTTGTGGTATTAAGATTTATTTGTTTGCTCATGCCGGAACACCAGGTTGCTTCCTCATTTTGAACTGCACAATCTGGTGGTAGGGAGGAGGAGAGGAAACGGGTGGGAAAACAGACATGAACCTCTAGCTCAGTATAGGTCCTTATTGTGTGCTAGAGAGAAAAGCTTGGGCAGGGCAAAGTGGTCATTAAAAAGCTGCAGTGTGCTCTCTGTCTAGCAGCAAGGAATTGTACACTTCTGTTCCAAATTGGAGGCACAGTGGAGGTCAGGACTTGGTAACATACCCATCAAAAGGAGTAATATAAGAGCACAAGAGCAGGAACATATTTCTAATAGCTGTATGTGCAAATCTCAATGAGGAGCTTGGCTGTCTTATTAAAAGCTGGAAAGCTATTGATCCATTGCCACCTGACATGAGTTGAGCCCTGGGAAACATTAATCAAGAGATTAGCAAGGCTGTATTCCTATCATGAGATATGGGACTAGAATTTGCAAAGCCTGATTCTTATCAGATGTTCTGTGCCACCTGCAGGGCTCTCTAGGTCCGCTGTGTCCCTCACCTCCTGCCCTTACAGCTTTCTTAGCTGTGGCCACTGCTAATGGATTCTTGACCTTTTGTCTAATGACTAGGGTATCAGCAGCTTTATGGTTGCCATGCATTTTATTAGGGAGTACTTTCCTCACTTTAAAGAAATTACAGACTTGTGCTACCAGAGTTCATTTTTCTGGCATTCCCATCTCAGTCTGTTTCAGTGCTATCATGGGAAAAAATATTCCCTGTCTTTCTTTCTGGTATAATCAGAACACAATTATAACACCACCTGAAACACTTTTTCTTTATCTGCTAGTTATTACCAGAGACCAGTAGTATTTTACCCAGTAGTACTGTAAAAAGAGATATCAGTAGTATTTTAAAAAGAGATTTCCATATTCCACACTCAGAGTCTGAACTCTAACCTGAATAGATACACAGAGAGTCAAAATTCAAAAACATGCATTTCTCAAATTTACAGGTAATTACATAAGTGTGCACAAAAATTACAATTCACAGCTGGCTTTTTAGTACCAACAGTCATTTGTATGGGCAAAGACTGAGCGAATGGTCATGGTAACAGTAACTCTGTGTGTGTATGTGCCTGCATGTGTATCTGTGCACATATCTGCATTGAGACATGTGTCTCAGTTCCCATGACCTGTCTTGTGAGAAGGAAGGCAGAATAAAAAAAAGTAAAGTATTGTATAACTCTTATGAGGGAGTCATAAAGGGAATTACTCTGGATTTCCTTTTCTTTTCCTTTGGTGGACTTTCATTTCTTGACATACCTGTTCCCATTCTATCATCTGGAAATTCCCTCTACATGTCCTGTAGTCTGATTTGACCAGCTTTTGGCACTTGAAATTCAATTAAAATCTCCTCTGGGATGAGAACTTTCAGCATCACTGTACCCTACCCCCAAGGTTCCTCACTCTCAAGCGAGTAGCAAGAGAGAAGACAACCTTCAAGAACTGACATGCTTGTTCACACCTGTGGAAAAAAAAGGAATTTAAGCAAACATTCGCATTTGGCTCAAGCTTTTTCCTTTTCAAAAGAAGTCTTTGTGTTTCAGCAATACTACTTTCTGCCTTAGAGTCATTCATATCTCTATACTGGATGTGGTAGATTACTATGTAAAATGACATTGACCATTAGTAAACGGAAGATCTGTCAATCAGGAGTTTTAATTGCAAGTAAAAGCACTCCAGCAGTCTCTACTAGCAGTGAACTGAACTGACAGAGGGTCTTCAAAGCAAAGATCATTTAGTGTATGTTTCTTGGCAATAGTCTAATTAGTTTCATGTACCATCAGCTATTTTTCATAATACGCCAAAACTCGACATCACACCTTTCACAAACATAAAAACACAAGTGGTTTTGATAAGTCTAAAATGCCTTCATCACTTTTAAGTATTTCCTGCATTCCCACACTCATTTACATGTTCTGAGTAACTGGCAAATGGGTGCAGCTTTTAAGGATAACAGGAGTGCTAAATAGGGTGGTAACGAATGCCATACCAGCTCTCAGGTTACATTTATTGACTTGGTACCTCTAAAGTAAGGAAAAGCTTTTATTAAGAAAAAAATTTCTAAGCATATTCTTGTGCACATCTGGTTTAGTTTTATTTCTTTAAAATTAGATTTGTTTTCCTCTTTTGCTCACAGGGAATATATTTAGGAACAATGTTCATCTTGGAATGGCATGCAGTGGTATGGCAGGCTGACACTTTTTGAAATCTGTTTACTTTCTACCAGTCAACAGTTGCTAAAATGTTCCTGGAATGAACAGTGCTTTTTATCCATTTTGTGTTCTGATCTTTGCATCTAATTATAGTGCTGTCTTATGCTCAAAATTAAGTACACTTTCTTGATGGCTGGGAGACCCATCAGCAGGCACAGGGGAAGAAAAATCTTAAATGAGCTTGTGAAGAGAAATCCTGTGTTTTTCAAGGCTGCTGCAGTGTTTTCCTGCCCGTGATTTCCTGGAACTCAGCTCAGAGGGACTAGCTGGCTCCTGCAAGCAGTGATACCAGGCTGTCCTTGTGAGACACTAGGCTCCCATGCTGGTCCCCTTCCTGCTACTGGCTGCTGGTGCTCCCACACCATCACAAGGAGGCAGTTCTTGGCTTCAGCAGCAGAGCTGTTATGGTTTCAGGTGTGTACCAAGGTGGTCCAGAAGATTCTTTTGCATGGTTTTGTTTCTGGCATCCCTTGGTTAATGCAAAAGACCCAGAAAAAACAGCAGTAAATTTTGTGTCTTCTCTGCCACTGCATCTGTAGAGAAAATTTTGGCTCTCAGCTCCAGAGTAGCCATTCCCTGGGTTCATATGTGTGGTCTCAACATTCTTTCTCAGATTTGGTGGCCTCTGTTATAAGCCAGACTCTTGGCCATGCTCATGTCGAAGATCCCTGTCCTTCAGATATCACAACTCGGCCTTTGGAGAGACCATGAGCTGCCCTGTCAGGGAGCCATTTATCCAGGCAGCACACAGGGCTGGTTTCTGCTTCTCTTGGGATGGCAATGTAGCCTTGTGGAGCTCATGGCCTTGGGGTTTCACCAGTGACCCTGCTCAGACCCTTACCTCTCCATGGGTACTCTTGTAATCTCTTGAGGTGGCTTGCAGGGAGAAGGTGGTACATGGTGAGAGGGGGACAGGCACTAAGCCTTTCTGCTCCATGTTACTGAAGCTGCCTGCCTCAAGCTTCAACAGTTAATCTTCCCCATTAGTCACCCCTATAATGGACTATGCAGGCAAAGCTGGGTTTTGCCAGACACACAAGGGAATCAGTTCTACTCATAACAAAAGGACATTTTCATCTTCACTTCTCACTTCGTTTGAGTGTGAGCTGGCCTTGGGGCTGTGCAAATGCTCCCAATATGGATGTGTGCTGTGGAAAGCCTGACCTCATGAGAAGTCTGGGAAAGCTAGTATTCAGTCTAGAAAGGCGTTTCATGGCTATCCTCAACTGTGTGTTCCTGTATAGGGCGTCTGGCCTCTAAACCCTTTCTGAACTGGGTGATAACTGGGAAGTAATTTTTTTTGTCAGGAAGAATGTTGTAAGCAACAGTCATCAAATACCAAGTAGACAAATGAACACTTAAACCAATCATATGCATTTTGAGTGTTTAAAATTATTTGTTATTTCATAATACTTGCCCAGTAACTCCTGTGGATAATTCTTTGTCTTCTTGTGATTTACAAGCTGCTGTTAGTGATTCTTCAATGCTTGAAATCTAAGTTATGTTTGTCAGCATTTTTGGGTTTTTTTTGGAAGAGATCATGTCGTACAGTATGTCTCTGTTGCCTGGTTGGACAATGGTATTTAAATTGATGGAGTCAGTTGTGTTTACCAGCTCAAGTATCAGAGTCCACAAGCATTTCCTGATTTCCACAGAGAAATTGTTGGCATCACCAGAATTCCCTCAGAACAACTCAGTAACATATCTGAAACAATAATAAAAAAAAAAAACACTCATTGAAAATCCAGGGTGAATTATTACTCTTAATTTGAGATAATTCTCCTGGAAGGGCTTTGAGCTGGAGTCCTATGGTTATGCAGAGCCATCATTGCCTACCAGGATGAGTGTTAGGATCCTTCCAACTTCTTTCTGTTAAATTGCTGTTTAACGAGGCAGCTCAGCATCTGCTCTGATGCATATCCAGATGCTTTAAGGTGTTCCACTTAAATCATACATTAGTCAGAAACACTACCTCACTACAGTACTAAAGCAATGGCCAGATAACTGAGCAATAATTGGAATTTTTAACACACACACGCACACACACACACACACACACACACACACACACACACATACACACACAGAGGATCTATACGAAATAACCTACAAAGAACTAGCTGCAGTCTACTGCTGCTACCTCATGTGTTGCCCTTGAAAAAATGGAAGGGGAAAACAGCAACGTGTCTCTGACATCTTGTTTTAGCTGTAAAGAAACCACACAGTTTCTAAATAGCTTTTGAGAAGCTAATGAGAAGGTAGCAAATACTACAAAGAGATTACAAAGCTGTACAACAAGTTAGATACACTTAACAATCTCTTTAATATAGGCTTTCAAAAGATTTTTTTTATAATGAAATTGAAGAAACTAGAAAATTAACATCAGCATGATCTGGCTAAAGACTCCTGTTTTCTGCTCTTGTTTTCTTTCAGTTAATTTTGGTTAGTATTTCTTTGTCATTAAGGCTCAGCTAATCTCCTGTATCTTGGAGCCAATATCTACTAACAGGGTAGAAGGAATAAAAAACTCCCACTGTCCTGGTGATAAGTTATGTTATGAAAGATCACCCATTACACAAACTTTCTCTGTTCATTCTTCTCAGATGTTTTGAGCTTTGGTAAGGATTAAAAGGAAAAAAAGACAAAGAAGGATACATGCTTAGACTTCAAATTGTCTTTTGGGAAGGTATGCAGCTAAGTAAAGCCTTATTCTCCTATCACTTTCACTATTGCAACTCCAAAAGAATTACACAGCATTAAAGAAATAGCATCAGAGAGAATGAAAGAGAATGAAAGAGAAAAATCATTCCCAAAATGCTTTGAAATACATGGGGGTTGCAGTCAAATGGATCAGGATTTTCACAGATTTTTTTTATATGACTGCTGCTCGCCATGCAACCTGAGCACACAGAAACATTGAATTTGAAATATGGAGCCAAATTCTAGAGCTACAACTTGTGAATGCAGCTGAAGTACAGATGTGAGGTTGGCTGCTGGAGCACAGTTATATCATGGCTTTGGCTAAGTTTCAAAGTACAAACACATTATATTTTAAGGAGGTTGCAGCATTAGGAGACATCAAACTTTATGGTTTGGATTTATTTCTTTTTAATATGTAGTTTTATTAGTGAGCACATCAGTATCATGCAAAGAAATTCAAGTATTTCAAGTGAAGCACATCAGTATAATGCTACAGAAATTACTGGAAGTTCATCAGTTGACCCAGCCACAAATATACAAATTGTAACTGTTTCCCAAATTGGGATTTTACTTGAGCAGATGGATAGCTTTGAAATACTTTATAAAGAAAAAACTAGAAATGTCAAAAAGCTGAGAATTGATAAAATTTTTGTTATATTCTCTTTACAAGCTTTAGTGTAATGGAAATTCCTATCAATTTTACTGAAATTAGGCTAAAAATATGTCTCAACTGGACATGATCATACCTGTCTCTGCATGATCCAAACTACAGTTGTAGCAGGGACCAAAGAGCAGTGCAAATCTTAATAAGGCTTCCACCAGCCAATAAGGCTTCCAAAGTCCAGAACTTTCTAACAGATGATATGACAACTTAAATGTGTTGATATCAGTCTGTCACTCTACTAGGGAAAGAAAGTCTAGGATTCATAATAGTTCTAAGATGAGAGTGCTGGTGAATAAACATCAACAGGGTGAATTGCAAGTCAGGATGCCTAGCTGTAGATAGGTATCTCTGCAGAAAGGCGAACCTTTGAGAGGTACTTTGGAAAAGTAGTTTGAATACGTACACAAATCCTGGAACCCTCTCAGAACTCCCTGTACAGACTGTCTAAGAACCGTACAAGAAAGTTTTCTTGGACACAGTCTTCCTTTAGTGCTGCAAAAGGAGTAGTGCCTAATATCTTCCAGATTAAATACAAGTTTGGTGTCCAAATGTTAGGTCCAAAACCTTGTCCAGCGTGATCTAGAGGAAGCTGGATCATCTTCCGAAGTGGTTAAAGGGATGAAGCCAAAGCTGCAACATCAAAGTCAGGCTTAAATTCTGTTACTTATCTAGGTGGAAGGATGACATCTTATCCTGTGAAGACTTTTGTCCTTGAGAATACATTGTCATACCGTCCTGCAACGATCTGATGTTTAGCCAAGAAGCACATCCACTGCCAGAAGTCAGACAGCCACCAAGGAGTTCATTATAAATTTGGAGTTTTCTGCCTTGTGGTAAGAAAGGAACATATTGTTATCATTAGATTATTTTAACAAAGGGAATGTCTGACTCACTTTCATACTGGTGTTACTTGTATTTGCAGATTCTTTGTCCTAACTGACCTCTGGATTTCAGAAAGCAGCATGGAAAGTAAAATGACTCATTACAGAATAAATGTTTTAAATTAACCTTTCAAGCAAATTAAATTCAGAAAGCAAAAACTTGCAACGAGGTTGATGATAGGACTGAAGGAGCCCTGAATAAATCTTCAAATTTGAATATCAAACAGCATATTCAGTAAGATAGTATGATAATGATAGTATAATGATAGTAATAAAAAAACTCGAGAGATACATGATATTGCTTGAAATAGGGTTTCCAGCAATTTCTGGACATGAATGGTAAAAACAGAGAAGAAAGAAGTATTACCTAAGTTATACCACTAACCCTTGACCACACAGAGGCTGCCAGTTACAGACAGTAATTCAGGAAAACACTTCTGGTGCCAAACCTCTTGGAAATCTGGGTCACAAATTTCTCAACAAGGAATATAAGCTGAACTTTCTGTTGTGAAAACAACTTCCTTCCATGCTTTCATGAGACATGCAGTGTTAAGGTGGTATATTTGGTCATACTCTCATTACACGTTGGAGAGCATCCTTTCCCCCAGCAAATGTGGGGATTCCAGCCTTTCCTTGTGCACTGAGAAGAGTATCTATATATGGACTGCTGTGACATGACAAAAGAGTTGCCACCAGACTTACTGCAACACTGTAAAGATAAAGGATTTCTTTCATCAAATGATGCCGTAGTCATGCATTTCTCGGCAAATATCAGTCACTAGAAAACAGAAAACCTCTTTTATCCTGACTGGAAAACCATCCCTTCCTGGTATACAGGGGAAGAAATGATATGACTGGTCTTGGCATACTCGAATCTGCCTTCTCTGACTGGTCCCAGTGGTGAAGTGCAGAAGCACCTGAGGTTCATCACTCTTCTGTCCTGTTCAGGCTCTCAGATATTACTAGTGGAGCTTTACAATGCTTGGGCTTTATCCTATTGCATCTTTCACTCCACAGTGTCTTAAAAAGCAACACAAACCAAACTCATCCTGGTCCTTGAGTTTCTTGACACCTTACTCCACACATGTGACTGATCATGGTGATTATGCTGAGCTTCTCCATGTGACTTGGTGAATAAGAAGTAAGACAGAACGACCTGTATCACCAAATTTATTGTTATCACCAGTATCGATCACCTCAGCCAGCCGATTGCTTAGGTCAGATACTTCAGTTCAATAAAGAGTAGCAGAGGCTATGCCTCTGATGGATGTCATAATGTGTACAAAATAGCTATTAAGTTTCCAGATGTTTTCTATTTTTTTTCTGTAAAACCCAACCAACCAACTAACCAACTGACCAACCAACCAACCCTCAAAACTCCCAACTCAAACCTCAAACCAAACCAAAACCCCCATGCCATTTCAACAGGCACAACTTTTTAGGGTTTTTATCAAGCATGACATTTACTGGGAACAGTTTGTGATTGTATTTTAGTAGAATTTTAACTACAGTGAATAGCCTAGACCTAAATAGCTGCTTGAGAAATGCTCCCAGCTGTACCATTCTTCTTCCCAGAAATTATACCATGTTGGGATACCAATTCAGTGTTGATTCAGAGAGATGAGTGTTGAATCAGACTCTCAAATCATATTCTATTTCTGATCCATCAGGTAATACCGTACAATTTTGTAAAAAAACATTTCATGTGCTTAAATAGTGAATTTCTGATTCAATTCCCCAGCCCGAGTGACAGAAGAAAACAACACAGAATCAATTCTTTTTTGCTGAAAGGCTAAGCCATCCATTAATTAAAACCAGATTTATGAGCAAAGGTGTACACTATCTTCTTTGTGCTCATATGGGATTTCATTGTTTCTCAGTGAAACTTCTACCAGAGTTATGTAACTACTTCCCGCCCCCAGCTGTTTATGTACCTTTAACAGTGGTAGGCCTAAAGACGGAAAAGGCTTTGGGAGCTTCATGTTTTCATCATGCCTGGCTCCTGACAACAGAACAGAATGATCTTCCTGAAGCCAGAGGGTATAGGTGAAATGAAGCTACATTTGTAAACTGCTGATTGAGGAATGCATTATAAAAACAAAGTAATGCAACAGGAATCATCTTATCCAGTTGCAAAAGCATATAAAGCTCCAATATGCAAAGTATGAGCAAAACCTGAGATACTCTAGGATGCAAAAGGCCCTGGGTTGGCTCTGATGGCATCACTGTCATTTGATCACACTGATATTGAGACTTGGGATTAATGAGTGGCCTGCCTTCTCTGAGGGTACTGCTTAGGGTGCTGTTCTGAAAGCTGTCGGCATGTTGCCTTCACAATTCTGTTATCAAAATTACAGTGACATTTCTTATGGATGTAAGATATGTCTTGCCTTCTTCAGCCATATAAGTACTTCATTTTTTACTGTGTGTGGAGAAAAAAGGAGAGAGGAAAGCTCCTAGGTAAATAGGTAGTGAACATGGCTTTCAGAGGTTGTTGAAATTTAAAAAAAACTAAATTATCCTAATCAGATTTAAGAAAATTACATGGAGCAAGAAGCTTATATAAGTATGCAAAGTCTTTTCCTCCGGCAGAAATGATGAGCATTAGCACAAGACCTTGTTTCCTTTCCTCTTTTGTTTAGGAAAACTTCATTGCTGTGAGAAAGGTTCCTTTAGGCCCATGAGAGTAAAACTGCTCTTCAGAATTATCCCACGTGTTTGATACAGTGGATGTCAGAATATGAGCTGATGAAGGAGACACCATGGTGTGTTAGGGGATCAGGCATTTTCATGAGGTTTTTTGCTTCATGATTGCCTTGTGATACTTACCATATGCTTGAGTTTCAGTATTGTGCAACTGCAAGGCTTGTTCCTTTAGCACAGGAACCAGAGAGTTAAGTGATCGATTTGATAGAAAGTTTAAAAATGTAGCTAAACATTTTATCTTTATTGCTGGTAAGTAATCAGGGAAAGGATTAAGAACGCTTGTATATGCAAAATTGTGCTGTGATGGTATAGCTGATTCTCTTTATGCATGCTGAGATACATACCTAGGCTGCAATTTTTTCCTATCTCATTCCTCTTTTCCAAGCAAGGCGTACTACATCCTTGACATTTATTTTGAAACTACTCCTTTAAACAATAAAGTGATCACTTTTAAACCGTACCTGTAGTCTGCTAATTGCTATTTAACACCTCCTATGCTATCATTCCAGGAATCTTCTTCTGTCACTCTTGATACTAGAAAGTACAAAACAGTAAGATCATAAAACTTCCTCAGGTGTGAGTCCCACTCTGCTCACAGTCACACCCTTGCAAATTCGGACTGAGATCATTGGTAGCAATGGGATGTTACAAACTGACGTTAGCTTAATTGAGAGCAGGGACTGCAGGGCATAATCAATTTCCTCTATATTCCACACAGGGATGCAGGAAGGTTGATCAGCTGCAAGAGTAGCGTTGTGAATTCACCCTTCTGAGGATTATGCAGGTGGAGCTAGTTTGGCTTCAGTTCACATTTCTAGGGCTAAATTAAGTGGCTTTCTTTGGAAGGGTTAATACCAGCACTTCTTTCTTTTCTATATCAATTTCAGATCCTGTTCAAAGCAGAGGGAACTTTCCCTTTTACTTTCTGGGGATCAAGACCGGATTCCTGTTACTTGCTCCTGTGAGATGTTGAACACCTTTTTTAAATTGTGCAAATGTTATTTAACATCTGTCAGAAAGTATTTAGCACTTTGGGGAGACTGGGCCAACATCTCTTACCCCTGTTAATAACCTGCTGGTTCAGGTAACTGTACCCCATACTTCTGTGTGGACAAAGATTCCAGTGTTTGGTGCACTTCATCTAGCTCACCAGCTCTTTAGAAATAGCAAATTATTTAAAAGAAACAATTCTCTCCAGCTAGTAAATGGCTCAAGATGCATGTGGACTTGCAGAAATTTCAGTGTGTTTCACATATAGGGTTTTTTGTTTGATTGTTTTTGTTTTGTTTGGTTAGTTTGTATTTGTATTTGTTTTGTCTGGTTTTCTTTGGTTTTTTGGCTGAAAGAGGAGATCCATGATCATGATGGGTTTGTTATAGGGCACATTCCTCACTCCTCTCTGTAAAAAGCCTGATGGCCTAATGTCAAGAATGTTCCTGTAAACAACTAATACCTCACTACTTTTGCCTTGCCATGCAGGTTCTGTTTTAAAAGGGTGTGAAAAAAGTGCACACAACTGATATTTCCAGGCTTACTTAACAGTTTGCTCACTGGCTTCTCATGCCAACATACATAACAAATATATGGTAACTTCTACAGATGAGTATGAAATACATGGAAATAAAGAAGGGAGCAATGTTTTCTAACTCATGTCCCCATTTCAGATTGTATTTGGATCACTGTTTCAGCTGGGAATGTTCTTAAAATTACAATGCCAAATCCCAACAAATGTTGTTATTTACAATGACAATTCAAATTAAATACTAAAATTATTTTTATATACACATCTATATGGTTCCAACTTTCCCATATTGAGGAAGTCTTTTCTGGTTGAGGTTTCTAAGCAGCAATTATTCTCTCCCACATATTTTGTTTCATTAAAAAAATTGATGTTTGAAGAAACAAAGAAGAAACCCCTAGTCTTAAAAAATATGGGCTTTTTCTCAAGGTGAAAACTAGATTTTATAGTCCAAGAGACCCTATATCAAGGCAGATGGGGACACAGCAGTGCTTTGGTGGACAGTGTACCTGCTATGCAGGATGCTGCTTAAGTGCATGTAAGACACAAGAGACAAGAGAATTATGAGTTAGAAATATGAAGTATTTTGAGAAATGCTGTCCTCTGTACAGAGGTTTTTCCTATTATTTTCTTCATACCCTTTCCAGTTTCTAAATTAACTATGTACTTTGGCTGACTTTGCCCTCCCTCTTCCAAAGTCCCTAACAAGTTTGCATTCGTCTAGCAGTGCAAGTTGAGTCCTTCTGTCTTCTAGCCTCCTCTCACAGTATCCTTTGCCATATCATATTTTTCAGTCCTTTGTAATAAACCTTTTTGTCTTCTTTGTCTCATCCAAATTTCCAACTATGTTGCAGAGCCACCTGTTCAAAAAATATCCATGCTTTCTTTTGTGTGGCTCTTCTGCATCAGACAACCTTACCAATTCTTGTCCTCCCTTAGACAAAGTCACCATTCATTCATTTTTTTGATGTCTCTCAAAGCCCTTTGATGCTTGTTGAAGACTTCATTGATTTGTACAAACCATTCCTTTACTGCTCACTGATAACCTCTGTCTATCACTGAACTGTATCTTCCTGAGGTGGGAGCTAAATTTTCTTCAGTGAAGAGTATAACAGCTTGAATCACAAAAGAAAAAGAAAAAAAAGGGGAAAAGAAAGGGCAAAAAACTCCAAGAGAATATTTCAGCTCGAACTGCAAGTTTGTGGTAACAAAGTCAACATTGATAAATTTCCATGGATGAAACTTAATTTCAGGAGACATAGGTTTCTCAATTTTTACCAATTTTTATTATATTTTTTCATCCTTCCCCACCCCCCAAAATGAGGATGTTCTGCTAAAAATTACTTCCTCCTGTATCTTTTGGTGTATCATGCCTTGCAGAAGTAAGACATACCAGGCTGAAGTGATTCTATCAGCTGAGAGACTCAATTTCAAGTGCAAACTTGAGGTTTAATGATGCTGAAAGTTGTTGAATTGTTGTGTATTTTGATTCTGATAGATTATACTTACAGCTTACGTACAGAGCTGCAGTGTGTTGGATTAATGAATGAGTTTTTCCTGTGAGGTAAGCTGTCTCTGTCAGATGGAATTTTACTTTGCCATATTGATATGTGCCTGAGGAAGAACAGGTGCTTATAGTAGGATCCCACAGCAACACGAAAGGAAGAATAAACAACAAACATTTGTTCCTTACATGCCATTGCTAATTTTGAACATTTCCTACTATTTGAAATACAGCTTGTTTTATGAAAAAATTTCAGTCTGTGTATATCTTAGTTTTCTCTTTCAGAGATTTCATGGCAATCTTGGTGTTTTGAAGTTTGGAGATCTCCAAACTGTACCTGGTCATCAACTGAGCCTCAGTGGGGTAGAGACTATTTGCAGATGCAGTGTGTTCAGCCACTCTGTGGTCTTCAACCAGCTGGTTTTTGTGCCTGTGCTGTGAAGTCCTCACAGAGTGAATGGTCCAGATACACCTCTGGGTTTAATTGAGATCCTGAAAAAATATAAATACAAAGCAGGATGGGAGGACTAACACAGAGGTCTGTGCTTCCATCTGTTAAATGGTTTATAAGAAGCAGTATAATCAGACAAACAGGCAAACCGTCAACCCAAAAAGTAAATTAAACTAAGACTGTGTTAAAATATTGAGGATAAGATAAATGTAAGAATGGGCAGAAAATGCAGAGTTCATGTGCCATTCCATCCTACAGTAGTACTGCTCTGTCTAGTGGCACTTCATCTGGGTAGTGACTGCTGTGAAAGGATCTTCCAGATAGAGTTTCCTC
>JAODKT010001744.1:31241370-31255817 GCA_027576195.1 Cossypha heuglini
GGGATTTTTGTTTGTTTGTTTGTGGTTTTTGTGTTTTTTTTTTTTTTTTTAACATGGCAGAGGGGCTGTAAAACTTACTTTGCGTCCACAAAGAAAAATTTGATGGTCAGTGGACTGCAAAAGATCACAATAGTGACCATCAAACAAGGTCACTATTGTCAGTCATGCAAAAAGAGTATGAAAAATGCATAGTTTGCCCCTTGTCTTTCTATATTTCAGAAAGCCAAGGCTTTTCCAGATTGTAATAACCCATAATGGTGTTGTGTACTTTCCTATCATGTTGTGCTGGGTTTTGCTGAGGTAGAGTTAATTTTCTTCACGGTGGCTAGTATGGAGCTGTGTTTTGGATTTGTGCTGATAGTATAGTGAAGATTTTGTTGTCACTGAGCAGGGCTTACACAGAGGAGAGGACTTTTTGCTTTTTTTGCTGCCAAACCAGCAAGTTGGGGGTGCTTGAGAGGCTGGGAGGAGACACAGGTGGGACAGGTGATCCAAACTGACCAAAATGATATTCCAGACGGATGACATCAGGAGTGGGAGAAGAGGAAAAAAGGGGGTGATATTTGGAGTAATGATGTTTTGTCTTTCAACTCACTATGACACATGATGGGGCCCTGCTGTCCTGGCAATGTATGAACATCTGCCTGCCCATGGGAAGCAGTGAGTTAATTCCTTGTTTTGCTTTGCTTGTGTGTGTGGCTTTTGCTTTCCCTATTAAAGTGTCTTTATCTCAACCCTAGAGTTTTCTCACATTTACCCTTCCAATTCTCTCCCTGATCTTGCTGGGGGTGGGGAGAAAGTGAGCATCTGAGTGAGGCTTGGCTGCTGGCTGGGGTTAAAACATGACACATAGAAAACCTCAGAAAGGAGTCACGTCCTTGTCAGATGTTTGCCCACAGGACATGGGTCACCACGTTGGAATGGGTTAACAAGACACACACTTAATAATAGGCTCACTGTCCTGAATTTTCAGTAGCAACTCTATGGAAATTTCCCATCACTTGATTGTATTTCTGAGGCCCTTGAGTACAATTCACATCGAGGGCCTTACCTATGTAGAAGCCAACCTCAGTTTAGGGAAAGAATGCCTGTGCCCCTATTCCATTATAGCCATTAAAAAAGCACATTGGAAAAGAAGTAGTTGGTATTCCTCTATTTACATAGAGGTGACAAGGGCAGAAAACTGACTGTAACATCAGGCTGTTTTTATGCTGTTGTTTATTCCATTAGGCAAGCAAAAAAAAAAAAAGGATGACACCATGCATTGGTGTCTAGAGACCCTACCTGTAGAAATGGACTTCTGCCATTGAGGAAATCCAGCACAGTAAGAGGACAGACTGCAGCTTATACTTGAAAATTAGGTATTGTTTGCAAATCAGAGAGAAGGGATCTTGTCACCTTCTGTAGATATGAAGTGAGTGATTTTCCTTCTACAATATTGTGACTAGAGCATTGATCTCTGTCTCCATGAGAAATTCCCGAAGGAAATATTTTGGAGATTTTAAATAATCACTTCCAAATTGTCTTCTGTGAGTTCTTTGTTGTTGTTGTTTGTCTGTTTTTCTTTTTCTGAAAGATCAAAGTAATTCAGCATAAACTGCTCTGCTGCAATGACAGTGGCAATGTTACCCTTTTATAGATAACTCCTTATTTTGTGCTTAGTTTCCAGATCTGCTAGGAATCATATGATTTAAACCCCTGAAGTCTGAAAGGAGTCCATGAGTAACTTCTGGCTGGCGTCTCTATAAATATACTTGGGGACAGAACATATTATATAATTGATTATACTATACAGCATAATTTCCTGGGAATACAGTCCATCTTACTGTCTTCCTGAGACTAATGCTGGATCCTCAAACTCAGACGCAGAGAAGATATACACCCTTTCCAAAATCCCCTGAGACATTTTACATACCATTTAACCCTCGAGAGACACTTCATTAAAGATATCAGATTTAGACACACACAACTAGGTACGTCCATACACACAGGGCATTTCTGAAAACATTACATTTCACATAGATGTATGCAGTAGAAACTCTCTTTGCCTTTTAGTTTCCTTACTGGTCTAAACCAGTATTTGTCATGGGGTCAAACTGCAGTCCTCGGTACAACTCATGGCATTCACTCTGAGCCACAGTTTGTCTTGTCCAGCCTGGTTTGCCATTTCCTCTGCAAACCCTTTTCCTCAACCTTGTATGGCTGTGGGAGACCGTCTGACTTTCACTCAGCTGGTGCTTTATGGGTTTCTTTTTGTAAAACGCTTCTTCTACACAGAATGAAGGGCTATTGCTTTCCCTCTCCTCCATAATCATGTTTTTCTCTTAGTCACTGGCTATCTACTATCTATTTCAGGAACAGTATAATGTATCCTGCAAGGTCCTTGAGAGGCATCAAAATAGACAACAATACCACAACTCCTTTCAAATCAACAACAATTGAAAGAAGGAGCATATAAATAAGGAAATCCCACAAGTCATCACAAGGAGTAAGTCATGAATGGTTGCCAAACTACATTTTCAACAAAAAAAGGATTTTTGTAACTTAGCTCTACATATGTCAGACTAATGTGCTTGAATTATATGCAATGGCTACATCGTGTTCCTTGTGTATAAATATAGCATCTCATACAGGTTGAACAAGCAAAGTGTACTGTGATATACTTAGATATCATATACACTCTATGAATATCATATGTGAAGTTGATTCTATTATTGGTATACATTTAAGCCCTGGCTACCCATGTGTACCTGTATCCTTAAAAACTTTGCCATGCCTTTGAAAGACAAGGAGCTGTAGCCAGTGTCCTGAAGTCACTGCCTCAAGCTGCACATATATGCCGTGCAGTGAAAGTGAATTGATGCAGTACACGCCATGCCTCTGCTTGCATGACACAGACACACTTGATGCACTGATCCCATCCACCTGTGGGACCTAGAAGTGGGAAGAGTCAGGAGTTCCTTGTGGCCTACTGAGCATGGGATTATGATAGACCAGGACTGAAATATATGCTGTTGAGAACAACTGTCCCCCTTCCTTATTTTAAACTGGGTTAGGCTATAAGCAAATCTGCATGCACTTACAAAGAAGACATGTTTGTGCAATGAATATTACATTGACAGCTGAAAAGGAAGAAAAATGACATAAACAGGATTCTTCCCTTGAATCTGGCTAATGTTTAAGCTGTGTTTCTTCCCTTCCATTCTCTGAGTCACTCCGAGTCTCCTTTAGCTTCCTCCTTTCTGTCTGACTCTCCCCTCTCGCTTTCTCAGGTGGAAAATAGGATGTGGCCCCCTCAGTGTATCTGTCAAACATTTTGGCTCTTCAGATAATCTTTGACCGGACCTGACTGTGTCCCTTTCAGAGGATTGCAAAGGATTGGTTTCCAGTTAAGCCTTTGGAATCCTAGTGCTCAGGAAGAATAACTCCAAGCACTGCATTTGGGAAAGCTTTATTAACAAGTTGAAAATGAAAGAAAGGTAATAATTGCATTTAAACAATCAACCAAAGCAAAGCTCACCTCTGGGTTTATAAATTTGTAGGGAAGACATAATTACAAGGGGCCTGTGTTGCTACATTGCTTTTGCTTTGAAAACCAGATTGCCACCCCACTCCCACTGGATGGATAATTGGGTCCTCATAGGTCTCTTGAATCAAAGTAGTGTTGCAGTAAAACTTTATTTCTCCAGTGCTCATTAAAAGAGAAGCTGAATGGAAAACTCCCACTTCGGGGATGGGATTAGATAGCTCTAGATTATGCCTCCTCCCATGCCCTTTCAAGGTTTTTTGTTTCTAAATCTGCTCAGCAAGAAAAAGTAAATTGCCAGAAGTGAGATTAGTGAAGAATATTGTCCCAAGGACAATAAGGCTTTATTGCAAGGCTGGTATGAGATCCCTGCTTCAAAAAACTACAAGACTTGGAGGTGTGTGAGCTCTTAATTGCCTACCTCTGATAAACTGGCAGTGAAAAAAAAAATTAAAAAAAAAAGAAGAAAAACCCCATTCAGCCATGAATTAGCCTGGATCAAGTCCACTTGCTAATCAGAGTTTAATGAGGATGCTGCTGGTCCTAACATATTCAAAATGTTCAAAACTGCCCTGGCTTCAGGTTTGTGCAGTTAGTATTTCCTCTCTGCTGTCCCTTTTGCACACAGGCTGTCATGAATCTTTAGAGAACATAATTATATCTGGGGCAGGCATGGTAGGGAGAGTGGAAGAGTATATACCTCAGAAGGTGTAAAACCAAGCCTGAGAGTTATTCTGCTAATTCATTCCCATATCATCCAAACTGTCTATGCCTCAGCTGCTGGAACAAATACCTCGATGGGCACATTTATTAATCAGATCCATAAAGCTTGGATATATAGTTGGGTTTCTAATACTGTATCACAGTCAGCCTTTATGTGCCCTTGCTGTCGAGGAACCCAAAGGATAGCTGTGTGTGAAGGCCCCAGGGCTCAAAAATCACAGGTCTCACTATTGGCAGCCACAACTGCCATTTGCTGCTTAAAATCACTGTGCTAGAGGACTCGATATTGATATTAGGAGATGTTCTGACTTTTGTTGGCTGTACTGCAGTTAATGAGTTAGCTCACTGCAGTAGCTACATCACTGAAAGCTGTACCTTTGTGTGTGCAGTGGGCTCCAGAGCACTGGCAGAAGGAAGCAGGCACTGGCAGCTTCCCTTTAGATTCTCAGTCCTCATTCCCATCCTACTGCTTTAAACTAGATGCTGTAAAGGCACCAAATTTAAAAAAAAAATCTGAACAAAGAACAAGGACTCAAGATTTAATACCTTCTAATTATGGGCTTGATTTGGGATGTGGGACTGACCACATGAGGCTATAAAAGCTTTTACATAAATCTTTCTGGTTTCTTGAAAAAAACAGAGTAGTTTCTATCCAGAAGGCAGCCTGTGACCCTCACATTGTGAGAAAAAAAAGTACCACATCTTCTGTTGGCCAACACGATTAGGGCCATATGGTTTGATCAGACACTGCTGATCAGCAAAGATGCTGTTGAGTGAAGTTACATTAGGTCACGTACACGCTGTCTTGTGCTCAAATTTTAGTTTATTTCCAGCCTACCCTCCACAGCCTAATCAATCTTACAAACTTGCCTGTAAGACTGTGAACTTTGTATACTGCAAAGAATGTGTTACACACAGCCTGATCCATCTTACTCTGATTTTACACTGCTGTTGAGTTCAGTGGAACAGCTCAGGATTTGCAGCACTGTGAACAAGAGGAAGATCAGCTGGGGGAGGGGGTGGCTGTCTTTCTAACCCGTGGACTTTTCTTGAGTATTGTGTAAAAATTGTATTAACCAAATTTCCTGTCTGCCTTTGTAGAACAAACATTCAAGATGGCAGGGAAAGAACGAATTTTCTATCATATGTTATTAATAATTCTTGAGGGGAGGGGTTGGTGGGGTTTTCTTTGTGGTTTGTTTTTGTTTGGTTTTTTGTTTGTTTTGTTTTGCTTTGTTTCGTTGTTGTTTTTGTTGGTTTTTTTTTTTTTTATTTAGACAGAATATTTTCATGACTCTTGGTGCTGTGGCTTCACAAAATCCAACACTGCTTTTGGTTCTGAGAAAGTAATATATTGAGACAGGATATTATTAATTTCAGATTGGAACTATATGTAAAATATACACTGAGTGAAACTGATTCTAAGTTTTCTTACCCTTGACATTCATGCCATCCATTATGTAGTTAGCAGATTTCAAGCACTTTTTTTGCAATGATATCAGACAGAGAGATAAATCAACAAACTAAATATTATTTTTCCCCCTCTAAAAACTAGATTAATAATATCAGGGTTGCAGCAACTTAGTTGTTTATTTGTAAAGCGCTAATGTCTGCTGTTAAGGAAGGCAGTATTTATATTGACAAGAGATATTTGAAAAATTAAAACTTGCTCAGTAATGAAATATTGCCTTGGCTAAACAATTTTTATAGCCATTAACATTTTAAATCAAAAGTCACTTTTAATCAAATGGCCATTGTCCAGAAGAGAACTTCAAGTCAATATCTCATTATAGTCTCTCTGAAAAAGGCATTATCTCCAAAGAATATTTATGGAATCTTGGTCTAATACTAAAGAAATGCAATATAAAAGCAATTTGATGTTATTTGACTCCATCACAAATAATGCTTTAGAGCAGCAAGGTACCTGAGAAGAGGGTAGGCAGCATGCATTTTATGCTTTGAAGTATAAGATTTTTTAGAAAGTCTTTGCAAAATCTTTGTAAAACCTGGCTTGTTTCTGTAATACTTCTAGTCTAGTTGTAAACTTTCATCAGCTTTAATCTCTGGCATGCTGGAATACCAGCATTTCTTGAGGTAACTAGTTACAGCTTCATTTTTTGGGTTTTGACGTAGTTCATCATTCAGTTCTCCTCCTCTTTCTTTCGACTAAGAGGTGCAGCTAGTCTGAGAATCTACATGTTGTGACTAGATATTGAAAAAAATATATATTCATGTAATCTTAATATATCAGGACCTTTTTAAAACAGCACATATTTCATGCACCATTTAGAAGCAATAATCTTCTTTCCAGCAAGAAGTGATTATATCTGGTAAATGAGCTTTGATAAAGAGGCCTAGGTAAGCCCAGCCAGATATGAAATATTCGTGTTTAAGAATGCTGAAATGTTCCATCTGGATGAAAATTCTTAACTGAAACATTTAAACATTTCCAGAATATTTTTTGACATTTTCAAAACGAAATGTTTTGATTTTTCTGAATTAATCTTTTATCCACTTTTCATTCTATACATTGCTTTGCCATTTTGACATTTTGCTTCAGTTCAGGACAAACCCAAATATTAAAACATCCCTGCAGTAAGAAATTCCAGCTTTGGACCATGTCTGCTTCTGATAATGAATGACATATAAGTTTGTTTAAGATGTTATGAATCTAAAAAACTGTTCATATTTTAGCCAAATTACAAGGGAAACCTTTCCAATGACTTTAAAAGTCCTTTGCAAGATAATATAGATTCCTTTCGTTCCAGAGTAATCTGCCAGAATAGAAAATATATAATATATACAATAATATACAGTACATTTCTAGAAGTTTTAAGTTACAGCCATAAGATAAGATTTATAAGACAAGCCTTTCAGGCAGTGCAGGGTCATAGTAAGGCCTAGGGTGTATATTAAAGCTAAAAACATTACTAATATTGGTAGAAGGTCAGTGTGTATTTCCAGATCTAAATTGTTATCACATCAATCTAGTTACAGAAGGCTTAAACTTTTCTGTGTGTTGCCCGGTTCAGGCTTGATTCTTGTGTCTTTCTGCAGATTGTCCTGTTTACTTGTAGACAGATACATGAGGAGGACGGATGGAGACAACGCAAAGCTGTTTCTAGAAGCGTTGGACCTTGCTCCGTTTTTATTTGCCCCACCATCCAGGATTAGCTTCCACTGGAGCCAGTGGAACAGAGTTTAGCTCCCAATACGGCATTTGGCATCTGTCCCGTGCAGGGAGGCAGCACTAGCTTCCCTAGATGAGCATTCGCCATGTTCAGCTGCATGTCCTGTCATGGAAGAAAGAGGAGCAGTTGGGACACTATCATTTCAGCTGTTCTGAGCCACAGACTGGAAAAAAAAGGAGCTGCATGAAAAATCTGTGTATCAAAGCAGCCACAGGGCTGCTGTCACTGTCTGCGGGGGACTGTGTCAGCCTGGAATCTGTGACATGAAAAAGGTAGTGCAAAGAATGCTTGAACTCCTGGGAGGTGCAGGAGGTAATTTAATATCACCCCACTGGCACAGAATAAATGTGAATGAGGGGGAAAAGAGGCCCACAGTTTACAATAGGCTCCGTGACACTGCATGCATTTTGAGCAGGCGCACAAGAACAGCACAACAAATGCTTCTAGAAGGTTCCTAAAAAGCAGTCTTTCTGCTTAGATAGTTTTTCAAGGACTTGGTATGCAGGACTGAAACAACATTTTAAAAGGGAAATTTCCAAGTCACGAACTTCTTCTTTGAAGGAGTTCCCAGTTCCTTCAAAACTGAGAAAGGGTTTGTGTTCATTTCAAGTTTTGGGTGAAAATTTGGGTCAAGTTTCAAGATGGTTTCTCGACCTCTAATTACTATTATTAGCACTCCTAAATGGACTCTTTAGAAAATCCCTTGACTAAGGAGGGCTGGAGTGAGCTAATGAGTATGAGAGTGAGAAGAAGGTCCTTGTTTGAATTTTAAATACTCCAGCTCACTAATTGGGGACTATGGAGAATGGTTCTTTTGGTATGGAGGGAGTTCAGGGGCAGGTGGGAATAAGAACAATATTTTTTAGACTTGTCATTTAAAAATATATCCAATGCTGCTTTGGCATGGCACCAAATGAATTTTTAAGCAACAATAAGTAACCTTATCCTCCCTTTAGGAGCTTGCGGGACTTACTTATTTTTGTTTTTTAAGAATGAGCTGGGCAAGTTTTTCCAAGTCCCATGGATTTAATGAAGAATAACATTCTTTGATGATCCTGGCAACGGGCATCTTTTCTTTTCCAAATAAAAATGAAGAAACAGAGAGCCTCGTGCCTACAAGTCTGTTATATGTTAGACCAGCAGAGTTCCCACTGACAGTACTGCTCCAATTGGACACTGCTCCTGTCTTATATTTTCGTTTTCCATTTTCTTTTTCATTAATTAATTTCTTTACATTGTTCCCATCATTGCATGCAGAATTTCTACTCTCAGGACACATCCTGATTTTTTTTTTTTCAGAAGACCTGCAGCTGTGGCGCTCTTATCCAACATGAAGGCACCTTGGTTTTTGGAGGTTTTTTGCAACAGAAATTTGTTTTAGTGATCACCACCTAAACACAGCTGACATAAGCTCAATTTCTATTCCGCTAAAAAGAGATGTTAGGGAATGCACTTACAAATACACAAATTTATTCTTTTTGTATCCAGGAGTTGGGAAAATGTTAATGTAAAAATTTATGAGTCCTTCATGAACTTAGAAATTATGTGAACTCATGCACAGATCCATGAAAACTCTGCAGATTGGCCATACCTAGTATTTCAGAAGGCACTTCCAAGCTATGAACAACAGAGAATAAAAGAATCTCCAGTAATATTTTCTTCTTTCTATAAGCCAAGGAATCCAATGAACTGAAATGTTTAATTTTAACTGATTTTTGGCCAATTATGTTTTCTTTTACAATTCTGCATATATAGTCAGTTTCATCCATGTGAAGCTATGCAAAGTTTAAGAATTAATTAACGTCAACCCAAACTTTACCTGATGTATAATGTTTTTGCTTCCCAGCTGTAGAGACAATTGAATCCCACAGTTCCATGGTGACAGATTAGCTGGTGTTGATGTCTGTCTTGACATAAATTGCACACTCTTTTCCCACCTTACACATATGCCTCTGAAATCCTGATTGTTATTCTACTGATGACATAAAGAAATCCTTATTTATATTTGAATTTTTTTCTTCCGTCTATTGCAATGCTTTAGCATCAACACAAGGCAATTCTGCTCATCCTTTTGTGTTTATAGAGGCCAATGAAAACCTGTTGAAGGTTTTGCATCATGATTTCACAAAACAGTACTGACAAGAATGAGCTTAGTTAATCTAAACTGCGTCAGAAAGTATCAAAATATGGTGATATGTTTTACAGCTGAAATACCATTACAGTGTGTGTTGTGGCCCAGTCCCACAATGGGCTGAAGCCTGTTTGTTTTCAAGGCACCTTAACACAGCCTGTCAGGCTGCATGCAACTGAAGAAACGACACACTGCTTTCCCTCCATTCCTGCACAGCAGGATCTCCTAGTTACACAGTCTTGCTGGCATTGTGATGATATTTTGACTTACCTGGGGAAAGATAGGGCAATAGGATTACCGACTAAGAGGAGAGACTACTTCTTATACTGGCTCTTACAAAATGTTTTATAATGCACTGCACAGTTGTTGTTGTTGTTTGCATTTGAATTGCGCTGTAGAAAGACTCTGACTGGAGTAAAAATGTAAGCAGAGGTGAGCATGATTCTGCACTGGAAACAGACTCTGATTCCAATTGTCAGCACTATAGAGATGCCTTTGCTTGCTTTTCCCATTTTCTGGGCAGACTTCACTCTGCTCTTTAGGCAGAGGCAGGCAGCTGTTTTCAACATCTAAAGGACAAGAAGACCTTGGAAGAAGTTCAAGGTGCCATGCTTGCACTCTGGCTAAGATTATGAAAAGATTTGACGGGGGCATGGGGTAGAAACAAGTAAAAAAAGTTGGCAGCTGCTTTCTACATGAGCTAAGTCAGACTCTTGGAACCAATTTCAACAGCTTCAGAATAGGTTACCTAAATCTGTTCTCTCTTTTAATCAGGTTTAAATAAAAGCAGATTTCTGTTTCTCCTTCCCTGTTTGCTTGATATCCCAAGGCGATACTCGCTGTGGGAAGCCAGGCATCTAACAAGGGGGATACATGGGACATATGGAACTGGTTTTCATCGGTGATAGACATGTGACTCTTCTCCTTAGACCCACCATAACATCAGTATTCAAAATTAAGTTGGGCACCAGAAACAGACCATGAAGTAATCGAAGAATTCTAATTAAACATTCAGATTCCTACAAATCCCATATGCACACAACATGTGTTTTTCTTTGTGGTCCTGTGCAGATATTTATAAGTCTGCTAGGGAAAGGTTTAGGGATCTACTGAAGCCTGACCAACCTCAGGTTTGCCAATGGTACCGACAGGTTAGAAGAAAGGATGTGGATGGCTTTTCCTAAATGTTTGTCCAGGTTACACCCTCTGAGGTGGACAGGAGTTCTTGTCTTCTCTGCCTGGTGCACAGCTCCCAGTCAAGAAGCCCTGCTCATGCCCTTGTCACCCCAGCAAACTTCAGAGGCTCTGGAAAGCCCAAAAGCATTCAGAGACAGTTGCATTAACTGGTTAATAAGTTCAGAGCCAAGCACATGTTTGTGCTACTTCCTTACCCTTGAGGAAACCCAGCTAGAAATGGCTCTGCTACCTATGCTCGCTCCTGCATAGAAGGCCAGACCTTGGCTCTCCTGGAGCATATGGAAAATATGCAACTTCTTGGTTATGTTCATATTTCAGATTCTGCATGCTACTTAGGCACCTAGACATCTAAAGAAACACCAGATCTGTTGACAAAAAGGATAAGTATTGAGAAGATCAATACTCAAGGTTCAATTTTGAAAATCTGACCTAGAATTTTTTAAAACAAGTTTGAGTATCTGAAAATACAGATACTTACATCTATGGCTAGGTATCACAGACAGTCATCCTCCTGAGCAGAGGTGCTAGTTGGTTCTGGGGTAAAATAATGGGCCCAGACTACTTGAGGCTTTAGAACTTCAGTCCTAAGTGTGTAGATCATCAGCAAGCATATGAGATATACTTACACATCCTGCAACAAAGCTGAATACTTCCTGCCTGGCCAGCTTATGTAGGGCAGCTTGAAGGCTGGACTCTACCAAATGCAGAAGCAATGCTCCTCGTAGGTGCAGTTCTTCAGCTTGACTGTGTGATTTCAAAGCAGCAGCAGGGCCCTGCATCTTGCCAGCCTCTCCTTGGAACAGCCAAAGTGTCAGCTCTGGATATAAGGAATAGGCCTGTGCACCTGCTGGTGGGCATCTGTATGCATGCATACCCTGATTACCTATGCAGATAATTATGTAGAAGCTCTATTATTATCCTATTACATGAAAATCCAGCCTTCAGGACCTCTGGTGTGCCTCTGCAGGCATGGAGTGGTAGAAAAGCCACTATAAAATCATACGTCAGAAACAGTTTTTCAGAACTGAGTTGTAGAATATACACAGTGATTTAGATTAGAAAGAAAGAAAGCAGGGAAGAAGAAAATTATAAGAAAAGAGTGAAAAAATGTGGTAAAAGAAAGAAATCTTGTGTATGTGCATTTTGTTTTCAGAAACAAGAGACATCTGCTTGGGAAATGAAATCTGTCCAAAGAAATGAAGAGGGGGTGGGGGAAAGGAGAAACTTTGCCAAAAAAAATCTAAAACTTTCCCACAGAAGTCTTAGTCAAACCACCGCAGGAACAGAGGAGTTAAGAACAAGGGATTTATTTCCAAAAAGGAGCCAAGACAAAGATTTCCAGACAGAAAAAATAGCGTCATTAACACTGCAGGAGTCAGGAGTGATGATAACCAGTATCATTCAGCAGGTCTGGTTAGATTTGTGTTACTTTTCACTTTTTATGGGGAGCAGGCCCCAAGCGTCAAAGTTATCTTTTCTCGAGATCATCATCTTCAGTGGTCATCCCTCCTGTGAGGCAGATCCTGCCTCCCCTTTGGCTGATTTATGCAGCTCCCAAGGCACACAAAGCAGCAGAAAACTGCTAGCTCTGGCACCAGGATGCTGTCCTCCTGTGGCACTGTCACCATATCAGCCTCACCCCAGTCACCCACAGCGAGAACTTGTCTTAGAGAGATGGATGTTTTCAGGCTCTATTCTTCCCTAGCAATCCTAGGCTGTCAAAGCAACCCTGTGGAAAACTGTCAGACAGCATAAAATCGATCAGCCTCCAGTTAATTTGTGTGACGTGAGCCAGGCTGGTTTCTGTACCAGCATGGGGGCAGAATGTGGTAACAACACCCTTGTCCCCAGTCCCCCTAAATTGTGCCAGATGCAGTTCAGATTCAGGGTCAGAATCCACAAGTTATTACTATGGTAGAAACAGCAAATTGGAAGTTTGCTGCCTAAAAACATCATCTGGATTTTTTTTCTATAATACAGCCAGTTCACTGTTGTACTGACAGAAAGCTGCCATAACAAATCTGCAGCACTGTGCTATTGGTTATCCTGTTGCTGCTTTTAGTAGTGAGGATTTTATAGGCATTCCTGTGAAAACCCCACCTGCTGTGGGGTTGCTTTTTTCTTCATAGATCCACAATCTGGCTCCTTCTTTTTGACTGACTTACTAGGCTTCAAAGAAGAAATGCACAGTAGAGTATAAGGAGCCAGGAATCATAGTGACAGAAAAAGCAATTGGTATTACAGATGCATTGTAATACCTTTCTTTATTAAGAAAAAATATGCTTACAAGAACATATTTTTTTAGAAATAGGCTGTTTTTTAAATACCCTTCCTAAAATAACCTAAGAAGAATGAAAAGTCTCCATAACTTTAGCTTTTTATTTTGTATAATTTGAGGTGCCTAACAATTCAAAATAGACATTGTCATCATCGCAAAGCATGTAAAATGTGGGTGGTGAAGACTGCAGAGAATCCTCAGTCCTGATTCCAACAACTCCATTGTTGACCAGAACAGAATCTGGCAGGAATAAAACTTTCAGAACTTCTTGGAAAATGAAATCTCAAGTCATAAGTAACACAAGGGAAAAAAACCAACCAAACAAGCAAACAAAAAACAATGGCAAATGAGAAAAATATGGGAAGAATTCCAGTGTCTCTCACTGCTCATGGCATTCCCACTTGCAAAACCATTTTTCATTCCTTTCAGCAGAGAAACATTTATAGTGTACAAAGCTTACATTAATCATGAGAATAGCCTTAAGGCAAAAAAAAAGGGGGGGTATAGTAAAAATAACTAAGGTTATTTTTTATATAAGAGATGAAACGCAAATGGAGAGTTTTTCTTCAATCAGATCTCAGCAAAAATCATGCCAGAATTTCAAAATTTGTCTCTATAAGAATAAGCTATTATTATTATCATGCATTTTTAACATTAGTCCAAACAAGCTGCATAAACTAGCGTTCTGATTTAACTCACATCAAGGCTGATGTTCAGGATCCAGGACCCAAAAGTTATTTCTGAAATTTTGCCACTCTTTTCAAGCACAGCCTGGCTGTAAGTGGTAAATCTGATCTGACATCTATTTATAACGTGCCATATTGTGAGTGTCTCTGCTCCACTCTGGAACCATAACACTACCCAGATCCAATGTACCACATTTCTTCCTTAGAAGACCTTTGGAAAGAACCATACATATTTGGTGCTTTTTACGCAATTGTTACATGTTTGAAACATGTTTGAAAACAAAGCAGCCATTAGCATTGAATTATGGATGGCAATATCATTTTTAGTTTTGCAGGAATAGTAGCCAAACTGTTGTATGTTTTGCAGTCTGCAGTGTCAATCCTGTACTTCCTTTCTCTTTTTTTCCTTTTTTTTTTTTTTTTTCTTTTTTTCTTTCCATTTGAGAGAGAAAATTATTAGGGTTTACTTAGGTTGTGTTGTTCAAAGCAAACTCAACTGTTTAGTGTTTTTAGTGGCAAAAGACACATGCCTGAAAGAAGAGATGTCATCCAGATGGACCTAGATAAACTTGAGAACTGGTCCCTTGGAAGTTTCCTGAGGTCTAACAAGACCAAGACCAAGGTGCTGCACCTGGGTCAGGTAAACCCCTGGTCCCAGCCCAGGCTGGGGATGAACAGATCAGAGCAGCCCTGTGAGAGGACTTGGGGGTGCTGG
>JAODKT010001744.1:31263746-31304542 GCA_027576195.1 Cossypha heuglini
GAGAAGAGAAGAGAAGAGAAGAGAAGAGAAGAGAAGAGAAGAGAAGAGAAGAAGAATGAAAGTAAAGGATCCCCACAGCACACACAGTGCAAAACCAAGATGCAACCTCAGCTGATAGGAAACTTGGCTAGAATTGCATGTCTTTCACAGTTACATGCTTTATATTGCACAAGGAAGTAAGGATATAAAAAACTAACCTTTCCAAGAATTTTCCTTGCTTTCTTTTCATGAAGAAAGGTAGAAATAGGGATGTCAGAGTGACCAGGAGTTTTTTTAACCAGCTGAGCAGAAGACCCTCAGGTGGTGTTAATCTGCATTGCTCTGGGGCTGTATGAACATCAGACTAAAATACTTGATGCCTTTACAGAAAACAAGTTGGAAATGAAATGAAAAGTCTACTGTAAAATCTAAAATGTAAACAACACAAAAAAAGAAATACAAAAACCCACAATGCACAAAATTTATAATGAGATAGTGTTTAATTCAAACCACCTTGACAATTCATATGAAATTTCAGGTCAGATCCAAGACAGAAGGT
Organism: Cossypha heuglini; assembly: GCA_027576195.1. NCBI lineage: Eukaryota > Metazoa > Chordata > Aves > Passeriformes > Muscicapidae > Cossypha > Cossypha heuglini. The sequence continues at coordinate 31,264,285 of JAODKT010001744.1, forward strand.
TGAGAAACTAGAATGTAATGCCATTTTTTGTACATTTTTGTACTCTCTACTAATGCCTCAGTGGGAAATAAAAAGCAGAATTCAGCCCTAAGGAGTTAAAAATACATATTTTTCAAACTCAAGCCTTTTTTCTGTTGTTTTCTGACATGGTTTGGGCTAGATTTTTTTGGAGTATGGAAAAAAAATTCCAATAAAGCAGGAAACGCACTTGCTTTATTTTCTTTACCTATCTGAATCCAAACAAAGATAGATCGAAACTCTAAGTAACATTTATGTATCAAAAGAAATCACTCCTGACAATTTTAATGACAAGTTTCAGCTTGATGTGATTTAAAATGAGCAAGTTACAAAGCCCTAAAAAATGGGGTTTTATAATGGAAATGCTGACAGACCCTTAACTACCACAGCGTTGCTGAGCGCCACTCTAATAAAAGGTGGCAAGGATCCAGAAGTATTCACAGCTGCATGTCTAAACTTTATTAAGTATCTGACTATAGTTTGCAGGTCCTCGCCAGATCATAACTCACTTAATTCTGACACATTCCAGTTTATAATTAGTGTTGTACTAATATGTTCCTAACTGGTACCAGCATATTCCTAATTTTTTTTTCTCCTGTAAAACAAGGCTGTTCCCCAAAACCAAGGATGCACTGACATTGGCAAGAAGCATGTGTGCTTTTTTTTTTTCTGGTCCTTGGGCTAAAATAATTCATATGTTAAAGGCCAATGTCTGTAAATGAAGCACGATGAGCACTGAAACATCTGTAATTCCCAAGGCAGAAGAAATAAAGAATGAAGAAATAAAGAATAAAGAAATTAAGCAAAGTATTTTACTTGCTCTTGCATTCAGTGAGAAAGCAAATTGTTCTTAAAATACATCAGTAATAATTTGCAATTAGGAAGTAATTGTATAAACAAAATAAGCAAACACAATTGTTTCAGTAATTTGCCAAATAGTAAAATAACTGTATTAGTACATCGAAGTACATAAACATTTATTTAAATCTACTGTTGGGTGCCTGCCACCTGAAAACCGCCACATTTTGGGTAAGCACACATTTCCATAGTTAATGTTTTATGATGCCACCAATCTTTGGAACATGAACCCTTTATATGCAGGATTGATCACTAATGACATTGAAATCCTAGCTTCTTGTTTTCCATGCTCTTGGCAGTTCATTTCCAGTGGCTGCCATTCATTTCCAAGCTGTTTCATCTGTCTGGGCATGTACCTGGGCAATGACCCCAGCTGATGGTGGCTTTGGAGCAGCCAAGGAAGGTGGACTACTATAGCGTGCAATAGAAATTTCCAAATATTGTTATTCTATTTGAGCACTGTTCTGGAAAACTTTCCTTAGGGTGCTTCTGCTGAGAACTGAAAGGGCCGTGGGAGCAGCAGCCATGGTGGAGTAGCTATACTCTTATGACACTTCATTGAAAGACTGAATTTTCAGTGAGAATTCTTCCATTCCTTCATAGAGGGACAGCCCTCCCACTCTCTTTTGGAAGAAAAATCTTACTGCTCTTTACAGCTGAGATCCTAAACACATCTCAAAGCAAAAATCTAGCTGGATTTTCCATTCTGCAACCTGAATTAATGAGGAACTGAAATCTTAAAATATGAGAAGTTTTTTTAGCTATCTGTATCTGCCACAGTGACACGAGCAGGTATATTCAGTTGTTGATCTAGTCAACCTTTGCAGTGTTTGTGGTAAAACACAGGATGAAGTATTTATACTTTATCAAGTGTAAAAATAAAGAATGCAAACAGAGAATCTGTACTATGAGATGGATTAAATGATCATTATGGCAGTTTGCTTTGATGGTATTGAAAGACAAGACAGATAATATACTTGCATGGTGATCAATATTATATTTCTAGTTCACCAAATGCATGATTTGGAGTCTATGAATAACTAATTATGGAATTTTCTTTAACATGTTGGCTTCCTGACTTCCTGTAAACAGTGTACAGTAGCTCCTCAGTGGCTAAAAATTTAGCACTTTTCAGTAACTAGTTTGTAGAAAGAAACCAAGGTTAACAAAGCCCTCCCATATATAAAGGTGAAGAGGACTTTCTCCTTCATCATCAACTTTATTTCACAAAAAAGGCTTCACATTCACTTGAAATGCTGCCCTCAGTTTTATTTTTTTTTTTCTGACTCAAGGCCACAGGCACAACATGCAGCTGCTTAGCACTCAGCCCAACATAAACCTTACAGCCTTCAATTAAATTACAGACTAATGTTTGACTCACATTCAAACAAGTATGAACATACGTGGAGATGACAACAGGTGATAATTCTGCAATTTTCAGAAGAAAGCAAAGGAAGGAAAGAGTAAAGAAGACAGAAAACGAATGAGATTAAAGAAAAACAGTCTCAGCTCTATATTTAAAGAGGTTTTTGGCACATATTGTGGAAGAGCTGACTTCTATTAATACATTTTTCCATTTTCCAAATTACTTCTTTTAGAAATTGAAACAACCTGACAAGTCAAAAATATGTTACTTACCTGCCCAATATTTGTACACAGAGGCTTAAGTGTCGGCTGCTGGCAGGGTTTGTGTTAATTTCATTTCTACATTATCAAGAATTTAAAAAATGCTCTTTTTGGTCTCACGGTTTGTTCAAGAGTCCAGCTGCCAATCTACAATCACTAGTCTTAAGGCAGTAAACTATGGATCTACCATACCTATGGCTGTGCCAGGCTTTGTGCTGAAAGGAGAGAGAATAATTTCTATTATTGTGAAAATTTCAGTGGATCAGGCTCAGAAACACCAGACATTGTTTTTAGGGAAAAATTAATTTTCTTAGAATTTAGTAAAAATTATTAATTTCTTTATGAGTTGAAATAGCTTTTGGACTATTAAAAACCTGTCTTTAAAGAAACTTAGTGTAAGATTCAGACCTGGATCACATCTGAAGTGATCTTAGTGAGATCACAAAAGCACTTCAAAAATTGGTCTGTTCAGTCTGGAGAAGACTCTGGTCCCTTACAAATCAAACTACCTTATGATTCTATGGTTCTATGCTTCTAATGGACACTTTCTCTCTGCCCACTGCTCTCTCTCAACAGTTATTTGCCACTTTGCTCTTTTGAGTTCTTTCCATTGGCTTTCATGGCTAGCAAGTCTGACTTTATTTCTGAAAGATTTTGTTTTACATGCTCAGGGTTTTGAAACCATGCACATGATCCAATGTTCCCTTCTGTAAATGACATTTTGATTCTTTTTGTGTCTTTGTTTTCTTAATGGAAATTAAGATTAATGCAAAAGCATTTGAATCTTCAGGAAATACATGTCCTGGAGTTATTAATCTCCTCTGAAATAGAAAATCTACTGCATCTAAGTAGGTCTGAGTTACTTTAATAATTGGCCTTTGTAAAAGGCAGGGAGACATATTGATTGACTAAAATGCTACTTGACAATCATTGTGTCTTCAGTCATAGATTAAATTGTTTCATGTGTATTATTTTTCAATCTATCATTAATATTTCTCTTTAATCTTCCTTTGTCTTTCCTGTTTTCATTTCAATTTTCTGTTGCTGGAGACTTTGAAGGGAGATCCAAAATGACTATCATCTAGAATGATCAGTTCTGTGAGCAAAAGTACTCTCCCAACAATTCTTGGTGATTTTTATTTCATTTTCTGGCACTCTGTTCTCTGCACACACGCACAATGTGATGTATGTCCAAGTCCTCTGCAAGATGAACTCCATGTCTGTGGATGTAAAAGCAGAACTTTCTTCTGCTCTGAATGATCTTGGTTTCATGTTTAACTTTTGCCAAGATGATGATACAACAAGCAACTATGCACAGGGAGAGAGTGCAAAAGACTTCAAGACTGATCTTGAAGATGAGGAAAGATCCTTTATTCTTATATTTCATTTACTCTGAACTCTTTGTTTTAAATAAGGTTGCAAAATTTCTTAACGTTCAAATCATGGCATCTGGTCTGTGCTTGTCTGAGCCTTCACTGAATTTTCTTCAGTTCAAGCCAAGAAGATAGTTCCCAGAGCTGTTACCATAATTGCTGATACTTGGTGCTGAATTTGCTGAACCATGAAGGAAAAAAACAAGAACTGAGGAGCTCAAGCACTTTCTGCAGAGATATTTGTGACTTGAGGTCACCAAGCCTTTGACTGTGCTGTACCCAACCCTTTCAAAAACACTAGTTTCCAAGGGAAAATTGTGTCCATGTCCATGTCCATGACAGGCTGGAGAGGCAGAGATGCTACTCTGCTTGCAAGACAGCATGGAGATGAAAGCAGAAGAACTGAGCTGTGCAGGCAAGGAGAGGTTTAGTTATATTTAAACAGGAAGAATCTGAGGGTAAGACAGCTAGATGACAGAAGCAGCTCCTTCACCTGCTCCTGGGGACCCCCACGAACTCTTTCTCTGTGACTGCTTTGTCTTTCCGGGATCACACAGCTCTCATCACCACCACCACCACCACCACCACATTCCTATGTCCCAGTGTGATGTACTGGGAATGCATCACTACTCAAGAGCTGTGGAATCCCACCAGCTCCTACGGCAGTGCTGCCACTCATGGCAACCTCTGCCCTGACCTGAGTGGGGCCATTTGGCCCACCATGCCCATAAACTCCTTCCAGTGCTGCTTCTTTACCACTGCTTTAATGAAAGTGAGCTCAGCTTAAGAAAATATGCTGTATTGAATTGTAAAATTTTATTGTGCGCCATGACTAAATAATTTTCAAGCATTGAGTCATGTGGAGTTTTGTTTTCCTGTTTAACACTATTGGTAACCAAAGCTAGTTTTTTATCCAGACCACATGGTGGAAGAAAAGAAAACCCTCTAAACCTTTGTAATCTAAAATTACACTTGCAAAACATTATCATATATCTTATTTAAAGTGGGTAAAATGTTGGGTTTGGGTTTTTTTAGGCAACTTAAAAATCTTCCATTCACAATCATTTCTGATACAGCAGAATCCAAAGAGCTGAGAAAGAGCAGATGTCCAAATGGGACTAATTTACTCAGACTGTTATTTTAAAACATAGTGAATGCAAATACTGCATTTAAAATTCGTCATGCCTCAGGCAGTATCTTTGCTGAAGCTATATTCACAATTTTAAAACAATAGCAGTCTACAATATGTAGGGTTAAGTTTCCCCAGCCTCTCAGAGTTGGACTTCCTCCTCTAGCCAGACAGGTTATGCTTTCATAATTATACAATTAAGCATTTGTGCACTTTCAGGTGCTCTCAACTTCATCTCTGATCATCAGACCTGCAGCATTCTGAGCTAGCCAAACATGGTCTATTTCATGGTCTGTTTCTTCACCTCATTTCTTCAGTCTGTATAAAGATACATAATTACAATTGATCTGTGGAGATGTTGATTTTCTCGACGTGAAAAGTCGTCTTTGCCATTTTTGTCTAAACTTTCTGTGGAGGAACAAGATTTTCTTGAGTTTGTGCTACCAGGATTATCAAAATGTCCAAAATACATAAAGAGGTTGTACCTGCAGCGTACTTTCATGCCACAGAGACATTTGATTCACACCTTAACTATATATATTACTCCTCTACCTTTTATTGCAGAGTTTATCAACATGTAAAAAGCATCTCAAGAGCTGACAGCTACAGCAAAGCTGTAACAGGGAAAGCCAAAGCAGTTGGTCAGGGAGACTGAAGGACGTATTAAGAGCAGCTGCAGTTTGAACCCACAACATTCATCACACCTACGCATGGCTGTCTGCATCCTTACTCACAGAATCACAGAATATTATAAGGGACCCACAAGGACCATCAAGTCCAGCTCTTAAGTGAATGGCCCATACAAGGATGAACTCACAACCCTGGTGTTACTAGCACTGTGGTCTAACCAGCTGAGCTAATCCCAGTATTTAATGCTGGTGCCTGTCCCTCCCTGTGCCATCCCCAGCACTACCACCCTCCCCACAACCCTCAGTTTCACCCAGAGGTTCACGACTTCCATGGGCAGAGAGCAAAGTGCAGATTGGCCACAGGAGCAAGAAGCAAAAATGAAAGGATGGGCTTTGACAGGCTGAGTCTGTGGTGGCAAGAAAAGGAGAAATGGAAATATTTGCCAAACTAAGGAGATCCCACCCAGGGCAGCGATCATAGAATTAGCAAAGCCAGCAAGTCCCTTGCAGGAAGCATGTAAACCATATACATTATGTAGCACTAGGCATCTGCCCTAATTACACAGAATTACCCTCTGCCTGGGAAGTGCCTACATTTCTCTCTGTTGACTCTTTAAGGAACGTAGTGTTGATCCTCTGAATCATACCTAAGTGAGATGTCCAAATTTGATGGTGTGAATAACCCTCTAGGAGTAATAAATAAAACTGTGCACAGCTTAGTACTGGCAGGAAGTATGTTTTGATAGTAGTCATGTTTACAATTCCCAACTGAATAAGCATTACTCTTAGATTTGACATTGTTATGAGAAGACTTACAGTCTATAATTTCAGTATCTCTTTATACAATGCTGGAAAGTTTATATAGCATTTCAACTGGTTCCCTAACTGTCCTGAACAGCAGTATTTGCACGATCAGAGCTTGGAAAAAGTGTCTCTTTGGGCTGCCACCCTCCACACTAGGAGTTCACTTCTTATTAAATATGGTTACTGTTTCCACTTTTAATTCTCAGTTTGAGCCAATGAAAAGTCATCTGACCTTCAGGAAAAAGGTTTAGTGCTCCATTACTACATCTAAGGGTGAATATCCCAAATCACATTTGAGCTTTTTCTTCTACTTGAGCCATGATCAAAAAAGATAAAATGTGCTCTTAGTTCAGTGGTCTTCTGTAGGATATGGCATTTCCTGGCTACTCTTCTACACTACAACTGTGTTATTTTCAACCCTAGTGCAATCAACTAACTTACCTACAATACTTACCTCTGACATGACACACAGTGCCAGAAAAAAAGCAGTCTGAAAGTTGCAGAAATGATCTGTAGATCATTTAGTAAGTGAAAACAAACGGAACGAGTGAATATTCTGTCAGAATAGAAACAAAAAGCCACTCCTGAGTAATGGGGTTTGAAGATGTTAAAGGTTTCTTGCTTGCTTAAAAGGCATTACTCTTTGCTTTTCCATTGTCTGGATTAACTAATTGCCTTGGCATCTATTACTTCAGCTAGCAGGGTGCAGCTCTTGTGTTCCAACCTTTGCTCTCTTCCTGGTTAAATCATAAAAATGCAAGACAGAAAGCATGCTTGCCTACACTATGTATATTGCAGCTGTTTTTCTTCTGTGCTTTACCTTCTGTACTATACATACGTGTATATATAGTTCTGTAGACATATATGCTATACGTGTATGTAACATATGCAGTGCTATGTACAGCACTGTATATGCTGTACAGCTATCTCCTGTGCACAAACGAACAGGCAGCAGAGGAGTAGTGTTAAATCCTTTCAGTACCCACTTAATGTACAAAGAGCATCCTCCAGGGTCTGGGCACCATCAATTTAGAGAGAAACAGATATGCTACCTTTCTCTTGGTCATAGTCCCTAGTCCATTAGTCCATTAAAACCTCTTTTGCCCCTTTGAACTATTCACAAAGAAGGAAGAGTGCTTTGATACTCAAAATTTGAGCTCAGAGACATTGTAATTCCTTTCTGCTGTTACATACACTTCTTTATGTTACAGTATGACTATTGAGTCAGGTTTGCAGAGCACAGGTAGTCTTCTTGGCCACATCACTAAATGTAAAAATCTTAAGTGGCACATCTGGGTTCATCTTCTGTATTAAAAAAAAAAAAAAAAAAAAAAGGAAAAAACAGAAAAAAAAAAGAGACAACAGCATTAATATGGAGCAAAGCCTGTTTTAAATGCTCCAGGAACCTATGAGGATAGATGCCTTAGAGGAGCAGACAGAGAGAAGGAGAGAGAGGGAGAGAGAGATAGGCATGCAAGCAGGCAGACATTAGGAAATCTGTCCTTGACCTTCATATGCCAAAGAAATTATTTTTGTTTGAGGTGGGGGAAAGTCAACCCCTTAAGGGAAAACAGAAGAGGGGAGAGAGGTAATAAGGAAATGAGTCAGACACAAAGAATTGTTGGCAAATACAGGCACTTCCAAGTAAAGGAAGACAGTTTTCAGCTGATCTAATGTTAAAAACCACAGATAATATGTGCCTGGTTTTTATTTAGTCCCTCTTGGAGCTAGAAATATTAGAGTTTAATAAATGGGAAACAAGTTAGAAGGAAGACACTTTTCTTCCCTGCTTCCCCAAATCACACAGGAGAGCAAGCTGAAAATCTAAACCAGTGTTTTAATTTAGGTGTTAGCTTTCTCTTTTTTTTTCTTTTTTTTTTTTTTTTTTTTTTTTTTGCCTCCCCAGATAGGAGCTTTGAGAAGTTGTTTCACTGTAACCATTTAAAAAGGTAAAACATATGGTTTCTTTACAGAGATGATTGAATTAATTTGTGTAACTGTATAAATACAATGATGATACTTGATATTTTATTTTAGATGTTATGAAGCAAGGATCACTGAACTACTCTAGATTAATTGATAAATCCCTGCGGTCCTTCTTCCTCCAGAATCTCCTGGGTCTGAAAGAGCCATCCAGCTCTTCACAATCCTTCCAAGCACTCAAATTAATTGCAGTCTGAGGAATCTTACCCAGATCCTAGACATTACAACCTAACCAGTATAGGATCTATCAAAGCACAACGCCTGTGGCTTATCACTCTTGCTAAATCAGAGTTGCAGTTATGAACAGCAGAAACACTGGTGGCACCTGCAACTCAAGTGGAAACACTTACAGTCAAAAATGAAGAAGGAGGCACAGGAGTATACAATTGCAAGGATGCCCAAAGTTAACTAAATGAGGGCTAAGTGTGGAAGATTCATAGTTTGTGAGGGAACATGAGCTGTAGAAACACTGATTAATTGATTAATATGTTGGCATAAGGCTTTTTTGAGAAGTCACTAACTTCAGCCACTAGACATTTGAAGTCCTGCTTTATCTTGCGAGATACTGACTGAATATATTGGTCTGAGTTTACACTTGTCAGTCGGCAGAATCAGAAATTCAGAGGGCACCTCTGTGCCTTGACTCCCAGGGTACAGCCATTCTACAGACCCGGAAGGCAGAGCACCTTCTCTGACAAAGTCACTGTAATTAAAACAGCTATGCAACAAGGTGGTTTTTTAATTAATCTCATTGCCAATCACTTAATTCCCATTCCCTTGTGAGGTGGGAGGGGATTATTTCCTTTTTAAATATATATCTATTCAATTTTTAGTAAGATTTCAACTGTAGCAACTCATCCACCTAATTTTAACGATGTTTACAGCAATCTCTCGGCTAGTCTGAGAGGCAGAGAAGGACACTGTAGTGTGTAGGTCCTGTCTGCCTTTCAGTGGTATCTGTTCCACAGGAGGTCAGACTAGCCTAGCCTGTATTTGATCCTTTTGGCTTTGACCTACTAGTATATGAGCTTAAGCCATTGTCTTCTTTCTGAGGTACAGCTATGAGGAGGCATTGTGCCTAGATGAGAAAAACTACGCATAAAGTGGGAAATTTTTAAACTTCTTTCCTTGAAGCAGGGTTTGTCAGCGGTTAATGGGAGACATTTTTATCACACCTCATGGTTGAAACACTGTGATTGTGGTGAATGGGTCTAGTTACATTCTTTATTTCATATGGTTCTGTGTTTCCATTCTTTATTCCATGTGTTCTAGGGATGTTTCAATACAGTTTTCAATAACATTTGCAATATAGATGTCTCTCTGGAACTGAAATGGTGTTGATTCTCAGTTTTGCTTTGGATGTCAGGCAAGCATCATCCTCTCCCATTGTCCTGGATGTTGCTAAGATGCACTTAAATGATAACACCTCTCTAAGGATACCTTATGTGGAAGTATCCTTATGGAGACATCCTCACTGGAGGAAACCCACAGCAACCACATAATTCCACTGCAATTCAGAATAAGAGAAGACAGTACTACTGACTGCTCCTGCTGACTGCTAGTAGGCAGCCCAGGAAGCTTTAATGCTAGAAACAAAATTTAACAAGAAATTAGCAGTGACATTGTTCAAAATGTTTATTTTGTAGTACAAACATGTTTCAAAATGGAAAAGACCTCCAAATGCATTTGCAGATATATGTGTACGACAACTCAGCTCTCTGCTTTTCTGTGAGTTACAACATAACCATTCTGCTTGGTTTTGTTTCTTCTATTCAGTGATTATTATAAACTTTGGCAACTAAACCTTCTCGAGAAATTACCCCAGGCACAACTAGTTAATTGATCCATTTATTGCTTGTCTGAAAGTATGCAGCATTAGAAATTCCTCCCATTCATCCCTTTTTGTCTCTGACAGGATATACAATCAAACATCACTAGATGAACTATCAGAAATTCATTCACTCTATTGTCTTTTCAAGCAAGCTTGGGGTGGAAAAAGTATTGAAGCAAACGACTGCCACTAATAGAAATACTTCTTCAGCCGTTATAAGCAACCTTATTCTGATGGGATTAATCAGACCTGTGACACAGGTAGTCCCTCTAAATGAAATAATAATCCTAAAAAATCTTTAAAGCCTCTTAGTAAATACGAGCTTCATTTAGTTACTTCAGATGTGCTCCAAAGCATTTCAGAGACCAGAGAGAAAAAAAACTTGCAGTGTGCTTCTTCCAACTTTCTATTATCTGTCATCATCTGGGGTATTCCTTATCCATCATCTTGAATAATTTTGTAGATGCAGTTAGTATTAATGGGATTTCAGAGCAAAGATGAAGGATACTAATGTTGGTGTCTTCCTGTAAAGCTTCAGCTAAAAGCTTTGATTAACTAATATTACCCAGGGCTTCAAAAATAATCACATGGATGGTTGACCTGTAAAAGAATCAAAAAGCAAAATATTTCTAAAACCCAATATATTGGAGAAAAGAATCAACCAGCACATGCATTTTCAACATAGGTGCACACTAACTAGAATTTTACTACAGACCAGCATTTAAAAGACAGTTTTGTTTTCAGTCATACTTCTGTAGACTTACTAAGGACAGTAGATTTAAAAAAATCTGAAGAATCATTTGTTTGAAAAGTACATTTGGCCCCACTAAGCATCAGAAGATCTGAGCTTTGTTTCACATGGCTGTATTTAGGGATATATTTTCAAGAACAGTTGCACTGTCAACATCTAAATTAAGATTTGTTGAAATATGGGCATTACTGTTCCATTTTCATTGAGGATTTGTGTCTCCACAGAGGCACAGCTAACCTGGTGTGGGGTTACACAGAACGATCTTAGCTTTTGTGGCTGAAGTCCCAGTGAACCAGCTCCCTTCTGTGGAATTACTAGGACACTGCCAGCCAGCACCGCAATTAAATTGCCACAGGGTAGGTAGAGATTATGTTATCCTCACTGGGTCTTAATTTTACATCTTTGCTTGAGCACAAACACCATGTTCAGAACTGACCTGCTGCACACCTGACCAGCAGCTGCTTGCCTCATGCTTGCTTTCTCGAGCAGTGGAGGCAGATGAGCGGGCTTGTGGACTGTACTCCCATGAGCAGATTGCTGTAACAAGCACCCATGGAGCGTAATGCTGAAAGGAGGGCAAGCCTCATTCTCATCAAGCAGCTGTCATCAGACCAGTAGCTCCATTAATTTTAGACCTTTTACTTGGTAAAATAAGGTGGTCCATGTCTGGCCTGTTTAGTCATGTTTTTAAGGGTAAGCTGTGACTACCCTTGGAATGGAAAGTGTTACAGTTAAAGATCTCCTTATACAAGTGAGCAGGACAGCCAATCAGATATGTGGCATTTCCATGGGATTCTGGCTTTAGGGCTGCCTATCAAATGGATCATTAATGAGTCAGGTTCTGGCAAAAGCACAGGAAAGCCTCAGGAGAAAAATGGGGAGATGAGCTGGCATTTCTGGTGGTGTCGCTACTTCTAGCCATGAGCAAAGTGTAAATGGGCAAACAGCCAATCAAAAGTAGGAGTCATTCTTGAGTAACTTCCCCAGAAACTTTGTCAATGAAGGGCTCTTTTCCAAAGATCATTGTGGCAGTGATGCCTTAAGTTTTAGCTTTCGTGTTTTCCAGATTCTGTGCTGCATCAGTATGTAACTCTGAACTTCATATAAAGTGTTAACAAGTTCTCTTCACAGCTTAGCTAGACAAAACAACCCTGAGAACCAAAGACACCATTGCAGCTTTAGGCACAAAAAGTATCAACAACAGCAAATTCAGGAGAGCGATCTGGGAGGATGGGATTTCAAAACCTGAAGCTGTAATTGGACAATTAACCCCAATATGTAAATGAGCCAAAACTTATACAAGTGTGAAAACTTGTGACAGGTCATTCATCTGTGGACACTGCTGAAGGCCTAGGCAAATTTCAGCCAGGCCTTTTCTCAGTCTTTTTCTCTTTCTCAGGCTCGGAGCATTTTCCCAGGCTGAGACACTTTCTGAGCTCTGGCCTGACTCTTTCCCAGGGTGGTAGCTTTCTTGTAAATAGAAAGGAACTAATAAACAGAGATTAGCACCTGGTGTTGACTGAGGGACAGTGCGTGATGTACGTGACAGGAGATGTTTTCTCCTATTGTCCAGTGAGCTCCTGTCCCGTTTGAGGTTTGTGAACCACCCTATAAACACGGGTCGGGTTTTCAATAAAGTGCTTCTTTCACCTAAGAAGAAGTCGGTCGTTATTATTCACCACTCTCTCCAAATGGCAACATCCAACTTGGCTGGGGCCATGGCCAGGCTCTTATATTGCCCAAGGTGTGGCCTTTAAAGGCCTTTTAATAAATACCTACTTTATTCCTTTAACACTGTCTAGCCTCTGTTCCAGGCAGCCTCTAGAGGCATCAGGAGAATGAGACCTATCTGTTCAAGGTCCTTCTGTGTTTGGGATTTATTTCTCAAGATGGCAAAGGAAGCCACACTAGCCATATGGCATGACCCCATGGCAGCTGTCTCATCCACTCCAGCTCTCCTCTCATGCCAAAGACACACTCTTTTGCCTATTCAGGTGGCTGTCTTTTATGAAAGGTAAGTTAAAAAATTTAGGTAGATAACAGAACCAAAAAAGACCAGAAGAGAAAGGCTGAAACACCATGGAAAAAAAATTCCGCAAAAGAAAAGAAGTAGAGAAGGATATTGATGAAGGAAAGAGCATGAAAGGGTAGCATAAGAAGGAATAGGAGAAGGTAAAGGTGACTTCAGGGTGATGTGATGGAGAGTAAAGAAAAGAGAGAGAGAAAGAAAAGACACCATTGCAATATCTTGCTGAAAATCAAATGAAGTAAAATGAATGTCTTAACTTTACTTTCATCATCAGGCTTGACTCTTGATGTAACAATTGATACAAAATAAATATTCTCTAAACAGATAGGAAAGCGTGAAATTAATTCCTCTCAGTTAAGGTCTTAAAAAATCCAGCAACACTGTCTAAAGGCATTTTTTCCTCTTGTAACTAATTACAGAATTTTCTTGTAAGTTTGAATATAAATTAGAGAATTTCTGTGATCAGTCCTACATGCACAGAATGAAGTTTCAGAGCAAGGTAAATGTAGAAACATTTGGAAAAGGGATTCTTTGGATGATGCAAGGCAATACTAGTATCTTAACAGATGTCTTAGCAGAGATTCTTTCTCTGCCAAATAAGTAATGCTTCATCAATCTGTAATTCTTCTAATGATGTGACATTACTTGTAAAGAAGTGACAAGGTCAATGTTGGAGAGCATTTGTCTTTTATACGTCTTTATTCACTGCAGGAGATTCTATGACTTTTAGCCCTTTCTGCAAAGGATTGTGTGACAGTGCCATTTTGATTATGAGGTACTCTGAAGAAGTCTTTTCCCTTTGGCAAGCTTGTAGGACAGGAAAACTAACCTGAAACTCCATCCGATTTCGTGACCTTCTCTCTAGGGTGAAAGTTCAAGTAGTCTAGATTTTCTACTGTCAAAGTCAACGTGAAAATCAAAACACACTCCTTATAATCTCTGTATCAGTTGCAGAAGTGTTGGACATTGGCACATCTCATTATCATCTTTGGTTTCTCATATCCATATGTTACTTTTCTATCTTGACACTGTGATCATGTTTTTGTATCATTTTTATAGTTTTTCTAGAGAAACAAAACTACCCCAGAAGTTGATGTGTTTGCTTCCAGAGTTTCCAAAGCAGTACATATTGTATCAATCATGAGCACATAAATGATGTTAAAGGCAGAGATGCTAAAGAATTCAGAATTTGACTGTGAACATAGCATTCATTTTGTCTCATGTACCAGAGTCTGCTGAAGCGTCTTTTACTGTTAGACCACGTATCCATTTCCACTGACATAGCTGGAGAATGGGAGATGACAAGTGGGCCCCTAAGAGGGGACTCAGATGTTGATTTTTTCTTGTGTACCATATGATAGAAGTTTGAAAGTAATCTGGAATGATATATTTCATCTTTGTGTGGTTTTTGTTCAAGTAGTTGCATCATGCAGCTTACTCAAAATAAAATTACCTCTTCTAGTTTTGATTATAGCGAAAAAATGAAAATAATTACCATGGGGGACTTTCTTCCGATTTTGTGCCCTGAAGATGAGCTCCCAATAAGCAGCTCTGAAAGGTTCCTCACCTTGGGGCACTAATAAATTCTACCTCCCTTACTTATTCCCATACTTTTAAAATGTGTATTTATGCATGTTCACTCAAATGATGTGATTGTCTGAACAACACACTCACAGGAAACCAGCCTAAAAAGAATAGCTTTCATTTTTCGGCTATGCCTGAGAAGGTATTTTTAACAACTTAAAAGTATTTCACAGTTAGGTTTATGAAATGTATTACTTAAAAGTTGAAAGTAATTTTAAACTTTGTCTCAGTAAGAAGCTGAATGTAAGTTTCACTAATGTTTTCTTCCTTTTTTTGAGTCATCTGATTGCACCTGATTTCCTTTGAATTTTGGTCTTTTCCAGTTTGTTATACCTCTTTCCAATAGTAGCGTATGAAATACTAACCAAGAACAAGATTTATTATAAAGGTTTTCTGTGGCTAGGATATCAGCAAGCCAAAGTCTTTCAAATTAGACTCTACTGAAAAGGGGCTGCCCTGTTGACATGTTATTGAGAGATGTCCGCTTGAAAACTCCACCACAGCCAACTGAGCAATGGTCTCACGCCATCAAGCTGAACAACTGGAGACTTTGTTACTTAGAGCTGCAAAGTGTTTGGATGATTGGAAATACCACACAGATTCACACAGAGTATGAGAAAAACAAGCAGATGCAAAGGATGGGATAAAGCCTTTACAGTTTGTTAGTGTGGAAGCTTTCTGATGCACCTCAGAATCTTGTCCTCAGTCACCTTTTTGAAGTGTGCCTGGATGAAGTGATGCACACAATGAGATGCTCCTCCATTTCCAGGCTTGTGTGCCAGCTGCAGCAGCAAACAGAGGAGCTCTGTTTTTCTAGAAAAACACAAGCAATGTTTCCTTGGTATGAGAAAGGCATAGTTATATTGCTTTCAGAGCAGCTTGGACGATTTACATTGGCTCCAGAAAGTCTATCACAGTGAAGTCACATTCTTGTTGCAATAGAGGAGCACAAAATGTGAGAAGAAATTGAGGGTTTTGTGTCCCCATAACCATAATTTTAAGTGGTTCTGCATGAGAAGGAAGGTGCTGTTTCAGGAACAATTTATGATTTCTGAACAATTTATGAGCATACATTTCTGAACAGGAAATTGGTTCAAGACACAAGTTATCACTGGCAGACCTCATTTATATGCAGCAAAAATATCACCTACAGCTTTCCTGAGATTGGCCTGTGCTCAACATGCCTTCACTGATTACATGTGTTGCCTGCAGGTCTGTTTTGATTGCACACACTGTATCCCCAAGGTCTCTTGCAGGAGAGGGTTGCACAGAACATGTTGTTCCATAGGAACCTCCTTTTGACAAGGAATCTGTCTTCACTGTCGTGTCTGTCATACCAGACATAAATCAGTGTCAATATACCACACCAGAAATAGTCTGGGCCTGCTTTCCCTTCAGGCAGCCACAGAGAGTTGGCACACACTGCCTCTGTCCCAAGACCCAGAGAGAGGCAGGTGCTCCTTCTGCTCTGCTGAATTTATGAACATTTCTCAACTGGAAAAGAAAGTTCCACGGAGAAGCAAGATCTTCCTGTGTTTGACCCTGAGAGGATTTTTCCTTTTTGGCTTTGTGCATCTTATCAGTGGCTCTTTATGCCATCCCAGTCTAGCTAATTGATTCCTTTCTCTTATGACGCTTTTGTAATTGGATTGTAATAAATTATACCCTGCTGTGTAAGAATGTGTCAAATATTGTTTTAACTTGTCCAATGGAAAGAATTGAGAACTAGAGATTGAATCATAAAGCATCATAGAATTTTGCTGGTATTAAACAGACACTTAATAATAATTCTTCTGTCACTTACATCTACATAAATCCAGTATGGCCTCAAGTACTTTCTCAGCATTTACACCAGTCTGAGTGATGGCAGATTTTAACTCTTCATTCCTGTGGTGAGATAGATGGACTCCAGGCCAAGATACACAGACTGTGTTGGGAAAGCAGTGAGTAATGCTACACAATAATTTGAAGAGGCTAAATTAAAAACACTGATGGTTGCCTGAGGATGCTATATTCATAAAGAGGATGGCTAAGAAGTACCCCTTTACCTAGTACCTAGTATTGCAATGAATCTTTGCCATGGATAAAAGCAGAAGTTTTAATATATATTTCCTAAACTTGGCAAAGTATTATTTCCTGCACTAACACAATTCAGATAGTAAAAGCAGGCTGCCAGGCAAAGACTAGACTTTTCTCAAGAGAGCAATTGTTTTCCCTATCACTGTGAGTCAATCTGGTCTCTGGACTGCTCCAGTCTCCTCTCACTGCAGCAGACTGGCCAACTGCGCCAAATTATGTGTCAAGGCTTTTGGCAGTGCAACCTATTTCCCACAGAACACCACACAGAGAATTGCAATCTTCATTTAAGTCACTGACTGGACTGGAATCATTGAACTCTTTTATACAGGATAGAAAAGCTCGTGTTTCAGCTGTTATTTTGCATGGGGACTTCTTTTTTCATTATTGTGGCCACATACTACTGGCAGTCGTACAGATTTAAAACAATGCTTTAATCCACACAGCCCCTCGACAGTACTGTCCACACATCCTAGGAGAAAACATTTTTACTCAACTGCTTCACAATTTTATTTAAATAAAAAATCCGAGAAAGTTGATGTGATGTTCTGTACTGCTTTACCCGCAACAAGAATATGCAACCATTCACTTCATGTGCCTATTCAAAATCCTGGACATGGATCATTATGACTGGCCCATATAGAAGCAAGGAGGGTCAAAGTCTGTTTTCTTTCTCTGTCTAAAGTGCCAATAGAAATGTACGTTAACGGTGACTCACGTTAATCTTAGCTGAGGTGGTTGAACCTTGGGAATCCAAAGAATGACTGTTGTTTCCTACACTACTTGGACATTCATCATAAAGGCTCCCTTCAAGTGAGGAGTGAGGAGTGTACTGCTACCTCTGGCATCCTGGCAGATATTCTTGGTGGCACATGCTAGAAATCAGGTCTCAGCTAGGGAAACCTCACCACAGATGGATTGCTGCTATAGATCCAGACCATTTCTCAGCATGGACCCAGAAGCGCACAAAGTTTGGGTGGTTTAGAAGAGGCACCCTATGGTGCTAAGAGCACAACTCTGTCCATAAGGAGTACATTTACAACTTTTTTTCTGGTCCCCATACTTCATGTTCCTTTGCTTTAATTTAGGACATGTGGAAAAGTGCACACATACTGTTGATATATCTGGTACAACTTTAGATTGGGTGTGAGGGTTTGCTCTGGAGCCACAAGCCAAAATTCAACCAGTTTCTATGCATTTCCTGGCTAAATTGGGTCCACCAAGATTTGCAGCAGTGCCTACAGGACACAGATGCGTTTTTCAGAAGGTCTCTAATTTTGTCTTGCATAATATTCAGGTCCGCATTTCTAGTTACTGGGTCTAATTTAGGAAGATCCTCTGGTTTTTTGTCCACTTCACATTCATCTTGGAAAATAAATGAAAACAGGCATGACTCAAACAATAAAAATTTCTAAGTAAGGAAAAGACAGATAGGCAGTTTTGGAACTTTTAAATGAAACCTGATATAGGAAGAAGAAATGAGTCTAACAAATAGACTTCCCATGCATTGAAAGATCAAATAGAATCAAAAGCTGAGCAGTTAATGTAACACATATTTATTGCCTATGCTGCAGAATAACAGCACTCTCCTTGCAGGCAGAACAATCAGGAAGAGTCTGAAAAACTTATCACTCAATGCTTTATTTTTTTTCTCCGCTGTTCACATTCATATGTAGCTAAATCTTCAAGTCTTGACCTACATTATAGTTACTCCCTGCCAAGAAAAAATTGACACTGGGCCTGAATTGTCACTAGTGCTAAAGCATAAAAAATATTAAGGCTGGTATTCTCACAGCTACTATTTCTCAATAGGGAGATCATGGCCTTTTGAAGTAATTCAACATCTTGTTTACGGTGAAGTTCGAAAGATGGGCACCTAAATTACTCACGTTAGTTTGAAAACACTGCTCCAGAAGAACTAAAGTGATGACACAGGAGCTTGGCCAGAGAGAAGCAGGGTTTCAGATTGGATAGAAAGTATTTAGTTTATGAACTAAAGTGAGGTTCCTAGGACTGCCAGCCTGCCTCATGCCCTGGCTTGTGTCTGACAGCTGTGCAGTGCTCTGTCTCGTGTATCATTGCCAGAGATCTTGGAGTGGGAGCTGTGCTGACAGTCCTGCCGGCAGCGCTCAGGGCTAGGCGCATGTCATCCCTCTCTCACAGCGGAGCTGACTGTACAGCATGGTCAGTCGTTGCAACTTGCTCCAGTTAGTAAACAGAGCAGGAGATACTTGCACGATTCACAGGGAGGTGTTTATCCATGTTACTCCTCTGTTTTAGATGTGACTCCAACAGCTCCTGAGCTTCTTGCAATGTCATGCACAGAGCCAGGCCTTGCTGGAAGGAAATATGAATTCCCATGTCAGGCTTTTTGTTTCTAGAAACCAAGTCAATGTAATAGTCACCCTTTTGATATTCGTAAATAAGTTAGCACAGCATTTTCACTGTTGGAATTAACTGAGTACCTAATTACAGTGACAGAGAACTATTCTTTTGTGGCCTAATTAGAATATTGAAATACTGTACATACCCTCCACTAAGGCCCATGTATGTCTGTGTGAACATTCTTTCTTTAAAAAACAAAACCAAAGCATCAATATCACACATGGGCTTATGTGTTGGTTAAAGACAGGAGAAAATTTGTGTATGTCCTACCATGAAGGTATTTTCTGTGAATTGGGCCGTAAGATTGCAATTCTAAGCAGCCACACAATTAATTCTTCAGTTATGCAGTCCAATTAGGACAAATGCTTCCTTTCTAGTTTAATTAGAGATGGGTAAGCTCGTTTGAGCTTATTTGTATAAAATATGTGCTCATTAAACAAGGCCTGGATTTTGTTCAGCTTGTTAGAAATGTTGTAAAAAAAGAGCTTTCTCACACTGGCTCTAGCCTTTTTAACCCTTTAAAGACCACAAATCTGACAGTCTATCAGTTACCCTCAAAGCACGGTACACTTGCTTCTCCCAGAAAAAAGGTGACTGCACTTCATTCGGATTACTTGTAAACTCCCAGCTGCCATACAGAAAAATATCTGCCACCGTCAGATATCACTTATTATGACATCCTCTCCCCGGGGGCTAATGCAATTTATAAAGGGTTTGTAGGGTTTGGGAATTTTTTTCAGAGGTCTCTGCCAGCAGAAGGAATGAGAAACTTTGTGACTGACACATAATCTGTCTGCAGAGAGAAGAGCAGGGAACTTATGAACCAATTTGTGGATACTTTTTTGGGGAACGTAGAAGAAAGATTTACATGAAAACTATACAGTGTGAAGCCACAAAGGGCACAAAGTCAGTAGAAATGTCCTAAGGAAAGGCAATGCCAATGATTTGAGCACACTGTTTCCTGCTTTCCTCCTCTTATGTTAATTATTTCTTTTGTGAGCTCATCTATTCAACAGAGAGTAGATCATGGAAGTGAGAGCACATGCATGAATCTCATGCTGAAAAATGCCCCAAAACAGGACGTAATTTATTCAAAACATACCTTCAGAAAATCAAGCACTCCACCCTTATGATCAGGGCAGGTTTTCTCCTGAAATGCTTCTTCAGCCTTGGGTCTTTGAAGTGGAAGGGAGGAAAGATTGAGCTACCTTCCAGGCTATATGTGGGCACAGAGAAATAAAGCCTCACCAGACACAGCTGAAAGCACCCAAACCTTGGCAGAAGCCCTGGCACAGAAGCAGCTCCAGAGCAGGAATCTCCAGATGGCTACAAAAGACACAAGGGCAAGCTGTCAAAAATTAAAGACCAATTTACCCCTCTTGGAGCCACACATTAGCCAACACTGTCAGCAAAATGGACAGATGCAAACCACAGGCTCACACAAAGTGGTAGATGGCAGCCTTGGCAAAATGAGCTCTGGGGCACGACACAGCTATCTTACAAATGCAAATCCATCCCTTTTCTCCTGCACGTGAGAGGGATTAAACATGCAACAAGTGTGCATTCAAATATTGTGTGCACAAACACAGCCCTTGCCCTTTGAAATCCTAGCCCTGAAAGCCTCTAGGTTCTGCTGTAATGCTTAGAGCCTTGGTTTCAGAGTCACAGAAGGAGGAGAAAGCTTAAGTGTGGTTCCCAGGTGATTTCTACAGAGCAGAAAATAGCCCACATAGCTTTGCTTTGGGGTTTGGAGCCCGCTGTTCAAAGGCTGAAGGAAAATGGCACGGCTCTGGAGTAATGACTGTCTTGGCCTAAGAGTTGTTGTAGCCATTTGCAGGTTGACAAAATCTCTGAATCACAGGAAAGATGTAACACATGTACAAGATGAAAGTCTAGGCTACGCATTTGGGGCCACATTAAAAGTTTTCTACTGAACTCAATGGAAACCTGGGCTTCAGAGACCATATGATGTCAGAGCAATGAGACACGACTGAGCCCTACAAGCAGAGGTTTTGGCTTCCTCCAGGGCTTGGTGCTGAGCTTCTCACTGTCTCAACACCCACACTCTCAGGATTGCCTTGTGGGTGATACATGGTGTGAAACAGACATTGCAATTTTCATAATTTTATTTAATTCCTGCAGATTTACAATGACATCATGGTATTTATGATCTTGTATTTTCACAGGTGTCATGTTGTCATCTCTTAGTCTGAACAGTTGCTTCATTGCAGTTAAATGGGATGGGATGGGGTGGAGGGGAAATGTTGGTTTTGAGCTGAAACCTACTGGGACCTGTCATGCTGTATTAGAAAAATAACTAAATACAGACCTTTTTTCAGCCATGTATCAGAGCAAAATAAGTGTGATTTCACTTTAAGGGCATATGCTGGCCCCAAGATACCTTTCAATTTCAGAGGGACATTTCCTAAATAATTGTCCAAAAAGCAAACAGAAGACCTTCATAATTGGTAACCTGAAGAACTAGCGCAGAGCTATTTCCTCTTTTTTCTCTCACTTTCCTGACAGGCAACTTGCAGCAAAAACTCTGCTGACAGACAACTTGTAGCAAATAGAAACACTAAAAGAGATAACCATGACCCAAGAAGTGTAGGTCTCAGCAACAGCCACAGAAGTGAAGCTCTTCTGGAAGAAAGCAAGATGAAATTTTCTCTTATATCTGCAAACGAATGATATAAAGGAAATATTTTTTCTACTCTAATTTTCTGCTGTGGGAGCAAATTGAATCCTAGGATTCATTTCACTGGCACTGTGCTTGTCCCTCGAAGTTGGACTTGAAATACTTTGCAACAGATTAACAAAATACATAGGCCAAAAAAAAGAAGAGGAAATACAACAATAGAGACATGTCTCCACTTATCTAGGAGACTTTAAAAAAATTATTTCTTGGTTAGGTCTATACAGGAATCCATATGGTGTTAGTATTACCATGATTGCTAAACATAAGTCTAAGTCATTTCAGCTGGAGTTCATCTGACTTCCCTTTCTGAACACTGGCAAGTCATTGTGATTTTATTTCAAACCAGACCTGTGTGTCAGAGAAGTGACTGGCGTAACTCCCAGCTCCTATATGCCTTTGCTCTCATTTTATCTCAAACTTCACTGTAACTGTCAATATTCTCAGAAAAACCAGAATAAAAATGTGTAAATAAAATGTTTACTTCTGGTTTTCAGGTGGTATAAGATACTATATCTACTATAAGATATAATGAAGTATGCCCATACTTTTTCTTCCCTAACCCTAAAGGACCCTTCCCTAAGGGACACAGTTATTCTAGTTGACACTTGCCCAAATATGCTAAATTTGCCTCAAGCAATTGTCTTCTGTGTAAAAAACTCTTTGAGCATTCACACAGCCCAGAGAGAGCATCAACAACTGTCCTGTCACCATGCCAAGGACTTGGAACAGGAGCTATACTGTGTGTCACATTAAGGAACATTTACTATTTCAAGAGGTTAAAGGTGGAAAGGGAGTGTGGATGATAGAGATACCTCTGGAATTTGGCTGACAGATCACAGGAAAGGCTGAGCGGTCTGTGAAAAGCTAAGAAAAGCTCTCAAAGTGAAAAATCTTGCAGGATGAAGAATATGCTTGCCTGCACCTGCTGGATTTTCTGCATGCCCTAGTATATGCCATAGTATATCTGAGATTGAAGGGAACAGTTTTCATTGGAGACACAAAGCACAGGCATCTTCCCATCACTGCACGGAACAAAGAGCTGCAAAACTGCTATGTCCATGAAGGTGTTAATGAGGTTCTGATAACTGGGGCCAAACTCGAGTTACTGACAAGGGAATTTTCAGGTACCGCTATTGCTTTTGGGTAATGTGTCAAGGAGGATGCACAGCTCTTCTCTTGGCATCAGACAGCAGGACTCTCCCTCAACAGAGATTCTTCATGAATCAAATCAGCCTTAGGATATGGTGGATAAACCTTGCGTAACTAAAAGAAAGGATAAAATTAGATGGCAGAAACTAGTAACAGTTTTTTACAGTGGAAGCTGGTCATCAATGGAGCCAATAAGAGTTTCAGATTTGGAAAAGGGAGTCAAATATATCAGAATTTCCAGATTTTGTCTGAGGCAGAGATAAAGACTGATTTAAAAATACTACAGAAAGGCCTCGTAGAACTAAGACATAAAATAAGAAAATGGCAGATGAAATTCAGTATAGATAACTGTAAACAGCATGTCGGTTTAAAAAGTTCCAGCTCAACGTATAATTTGAGCAGCTTTGGTGGGACTGTTTCTCTATGGAAAAAAATATCTTGGTTTTCACAGAAAAAAACCCACTGTTATACGTGGGTTAAAATGATAATTTGTGTGCTCAGAATTATTTGAGAAAAAAATAGCATATTAGAAAATGTCACAACCTTTGTTCTCTCACATCTTGAGTATAGTGTAGTCCCTTAAGGACATAGAAGAAATGGAAAACGCAAAGGGAAAAAAAAACAAGAGTGGTTCAAATGCTTTTGTTGAAGAAAGAATTAAACTAGAGCTCTATGGGAAAGACTATTGAGGTTGCTGTTGCTAGTAGTTCCCAATAAGGCAACCAGTGCAATGGGAAATAAATAACAAGGAAAAAGCATTCATCATGTCCTCAGTAGCACAAACCAGAGGACATCAAATGAGATGAATGCAGAAAAAAACCCACAAACTACCTCTGCAGGGTGCTTCACAGAGAGGGCATCAGGGCAGTGGGCATGTTAAGAGAGCGAGGTTTCAAGAAAGAAATGCACAAATTCAGAGAAGATAAATCTGATGGGCAGCTGCTGCTCACAAAAGCCCAGGAATTACTAAATGGCTTGTTATTGGATATTAGGAAGGTGGTGAAGAGAAATATGCCTCTTTCCTTAACACCTGGCATCAGACACTGCTGGAGACAGGATGTTAGACAAGGTCAGTCTTTAGTTTGCCTTTTTTTTCTAAGTTTTTGGTCACCTTTCTATTTGAAACATACCAAAAACTACTCCTCTGGCACTTCTATGACACAGCTGCAAATGCTTTTCTACTTCATCACCATAACCACGGTGATTCAGCTAGATAGCTGCTAGCATGTGAAATCTGCTCTTATCCTTGAGCTTCAGTAGGGTCATTCCTCAAACCAAGCTGTCATGGGATTAACTTCAGGTATAGCAGTCACTGACTTCTGTATGACTTGGTTTAAAACTACATATCTGCTTAAGATATAGAGCTTTTATCTAGTAAGAGATTGATTGCTGAATTAGAGGAAAGATTTCATCACAGGAAAAATCTCTATCCACAGTAAAACTTGGGAAAAGATAATGGCAAATTTGGATATTAGTAGTGTGGATGAATAAAATAATCCAGTCTTGCAAACAGACATGATCACATTTCTAGACTGTTCTATTATTTGTTTTTGTCAGGGTATATTTCATTATCTTCTTCTCAAATATCAGTGTTGAGCCTTTGAAGAGATGATTACTTTATGCAAAGTATCCAAAATTATGAAAATAACTGTGAAGTAGGGAAATATACTGATGACAGATTCTGCAACTTTGAAAGTACAGTTACTTCTCTCCAGAAACTGGACTGCTTTGAGGAGTTAAAACAGAAAATTCTGGAGTTAAAGGCAGCTTGCCCAAGGAAGATATAAGATCCTCCCTTCTGTAGGTGACAAACACTTCATGGAAAGCCAAACTCTCAAATTTCCCTCCATTGTTTTATGGGATAAGATGCCTGTATAAGGCTGCTCCTCAGCCTGCCTGGACATGACAAATAAGCCAGCCTAAGTGTTGAGCCAGAGGACATGGTTTAGCCTATGAACTGCTTATTGCTTCTTTCTTACATGATACTACAACAAAGTAGGCTTGTCTCTGGGTTTGTGACAGTGGAGCAGAAGAGGCTGCATTTTCTTTCAGCTTCTTTTGCATTTCTGCAATCCAATTTCCCCTCATGCCCTCCTAAGAGACAGGCGAGTGAAGTTATTCCAGTTTCAAAACATTTATTTGAAATCTCTAAGCAGACTGCTTAAGCTCATAGGCAAGCATGCTGCTGGCAGCATGGGGTCTCTTCATTTCCAGTACTGGGTTTTCATCACAACATCTTCTGCCAGGAGCAGAGTTCAGACAGCCTCTAGACACTTCTCTGGAGATCCAGTCAAACCTTCCCATGAATGCAAAGAGGCTGCAGGCAGCCCACATATTTGTGAGCCAGAGGAAGAACGCAGGGATCAGAAATTTAATATCTCATTGTAAAAGGCAAATGCCTGGAACTTCAAGTGTACTTCCATTCTGGACTACATTACAATAGAGTTGTCTATGTCTCTATATAACCATGACTTTTCTCAAGATTTTTCTTCCATTTAATCAGGGTATAGCCA
Organism: Cossypha heuglini; assembly: GCA_027576195.1. Lineage (NCBI taxonomy): Eukaryota > Metazoa > Chordata > Aves > Passeriformes > Muscicapidae > Cossypha > Cossypha heuglini. The sequence goes on from JAODKT010001744.1 coordinate 31,289,721, forward strand.
TGTCCCCTGCAATCTTTTGAGACAGATCCTTTGTTCTTTTGGTTGGAAGACCACAGCATTGTACAAGAGCTCAATGAGGTTTTCTGTTCTCCAAATACAGGCTTCAGGCAGGCCTTCCAAACTTTTCACTCTCATGGGAGGACTTACCATTTCTCAACTGTGAAGATATCTGCCTTGTCCCTGCGTGTCCTGACCATTTGTCATTGCATTGCTCAAGCTCCAGAGCTACAGTGGTTCAGAGACCTGTATTCTGCTTCTGGGAATCTGCAATGAATGCCAGCAGGCAAAAAAGTACCTTCTAGGACTCTCCTGGCTTAGCAGTTATTGTGGGGCATCAGAAAACAAAGGATCCTGACACAATACACACATTGCATCTCATTTACTCTTATGCTTCATTAGAAGTTACATTAGACAAAATAGACCAACAAAAATAAATCAACATCTACCCATATTCATTGGGAGCCCTGGGACACAGTTTATTTTCAGTTTAACTCCTGAATTGTCTCTATCTCCCACGTCTCTCAGGGAGATGAGTTTGGATTTTCATTTCCAGAAAACCTACCCACATTGCACGAGCCTGGACCCAATTACGAAAACAGGGTCCTTATGATGAGGTCATGCAGTTCCCCCAGTCAGAAAGCCAGATTGTCAGGAAACTTCTCAAGAAGGGTTCTCAAAGGCCATTGCTGGAATGTGCAGATCTGCTGAGACTTGTAAGCTTTGAGTCCCTTGTCTTGCGACCCTGTCCATCTGTGGTAGGGGTATCCAGGCTTTCCGGTCCACTCTTGCTGGAACAGCACAGGATCAACACTCTTGTCACACCTGGGGCTATGAAACTGAGATAATACTAGAGGTGCCCATAGTGACGGTGGTTTGATCATAAGGATGAGCTCTAAACTGCGTGTGTGCTCTGCAGAGCTGCAGGTATGTCTCCCACCTTTTGCATTGGCCTTGCTAAACCAGTCAAGTAGCTGTCATGCTCATACTCACTTGCATACCTACACAACACAGTGCCATCCCATGTGAAGAGTCTTGCCCCTTCCTTTTGCTCTTCAGTTTTCTCTTTCACCCTGTCTCTTCCACTGTTTCAGATCCGAGCCTTTCCGATCCAAGCCCTGTCTTTGTCTCCCCATCCAAACTCCCTTCTTCACCACTTAAAGCCAGGTGCACAGTGTATTTCAGGTGGACAGGAATTAATGGTCTTGGGTATACAACAAGGTTGTGCAAAATAATTGCAGCCTCCTCAATCAATTTCAAATATGTTATAACTGGGTCTTTTCATCTGATTGTTTCTGCAGAATTGGAAAAGCCAAAGATATGAGCTCAACATCTGCTGCTCCTCGCTATTCTTTTAAAAAATTATTATTATTTTATTGGCCAGTGCAGTGAGAGACTGCAGAAGTGCCTGTTTGGTTTGACCAAACTTCTCAAACAGATGTTTTCCAGTTGTGAGAGCATCTGACCTTTATATAAATCAATAACTTTTTTTATGTAGTGCCCAAGCACTGGATATAGCTGCATAGTTTAATGATGGTTTTCATAACTTAAAAGGCAAATTTCTTGCTGGGATGAATAGTAGTTGTATTTGTACTCGTATCATTTAAATTAAAATGCAAGTCTATTGGCTGTTCTTAGTCCATTTGCCTTCTAACGCTGTTCTGAGCATCTTCAAAGTTGTAAAATGAGACATCTCAATTGATGGGAAAAAAGTGGTTAGTAGAAGCAGATTACCAGAAACCCACTAACTCACTAATCAATAATTATACTGACTTTGTCAGACCATAAATTGCAGCTATTGCACTTCCCCATAAACAGACTTCCCTACTCTGATACTGAGGGATGACATCTGGGACACGTTTGAAATATCACAGAATGGGTTATATATATAATTTCTTCCAGATCATTCACAGAGATAAACTAGAATAGATGAGATAAAGGATGAAACCAAAGGTGGCTTTGGTCCTGTGTTTCCCATACTTCCTATAGCTTTTTGTCTCTTTTGGGAGAGTGTATGCCAGCAAGTTCCTCTGATTATTTGCACTCAAGTTCAAAATTAATTATGGGCAAGTTTCCTTCTCTTTCTTCTAGAAAAAGAAAAGTAATGTTGAAGCTCTGGCTCTGATGACATTTACTGTGTTTACTGAGCATCAGAAGGGAATGACTGGATATTCACTTTCTGACAGTGAGATCTACTTCCAAGCATATTCCTCTTCTTGCTTTCTCTTTTCTCAAGGCTGCCTGTCCTCTAGCCACACAATTTTTTCTACCCCTCTCTACTGAGATTGCCTCCTTACTACCAGATATGAGCCAAAATTTCTTCTGACAATCTTGGAGCAATTGCAAAGTTCTGGACTGAGATTGTTTCCTTACAATGAAATGGAAAATCTACTTGCAGTGATACAGATCTGAGCAGCTTTTGAACGTGTGATATGGTTTTTAAAACTTCATGCTTTAAATCCTAACACCAGAACTTGGGGTTGAGTTTCAAGATACAAATTTCTCATGTATTAAAGGGCAAATAAAAACAAAAGTGCAGTGTTGTGCAAACCCGGCTGTTAAGCCATTATTGTTTACATGATAATTTTCTTTTGCTTCTACCTATATAGAGAAACTTTGAATTTTGCTTTGTCCTTTATGTTGAGACAGACAAAGGTTAAAGTGCAGTTCAGATACAACCACAAAAAAGTTCTCAAAGCTGGTGAAATACAAATTTTGTAAGGTCTCCAGCCGAATATCGTAAGTAGCTTTCCACATGTAAAGACACTGGTCACAACTTTGCTTTGTAGATTTGCAAACCTGTGACTAATCAAAATTTATTTATGGAGTGCATTGCAAAACCTGAAGCCAGATGTGTTTTGCGTCATTTAGACTTTATTGGGTACATTTAGTTGGAAAGCGCATTTCTTTTTTACTCTCTTCATTGGACAACATTTGCACACAAAAATTCTTTAAGCAACCCACAAACTGCCTTTAAAATATTAATTTACTTTGTAGCTGAACACTTGAAAGTTACAAGTATGAGCTTATCAAGCTGTGTGACACAGCTTTTCCATACATACATTTAGGCTTCTACGCTTGGGGTACTCGACACAGTCATATAAGAAATCTGGTGATAACCAGATGTTCATAATAGGGTATGCAATGAGAGAATTCACTAGTATGTTGTTTTCTTGTACTTTTTTGTCATGGAAATATTACTCTGGAAAAAAAAATATGGTAAAAAATTTATTTTCGTAATTTGATAGGCTTAATTCATATCAGCCAAAGAATAGCAATGTATTTCGAAGTTCAGTTAGAAATGTGCACATATATTTTTAAAAGCATAATCCCAAGCATACAGGAGCTAACGCACTTTGTATCATCCCAAACAAATTTTAAATGGACTGATATTTAGAAAAATACATTGGAGCAGAAACATAAAGTCATAAAACAGTATTTTACACATTTGAAAATCCACAAAGCAGTTCTTTTGGGGCTTTTCCATACAGTAGGTAAATCCAAATTTTTCAACATTCAATTCACACCATGGGTGACTTCACTACAAAACTATGGTTGTATTATATTTCTAAAATTCCTGTAGCCAGGATTAACCAGAGAAAGTTTAATATCATACCTGACAGATGCAGGAACACAAAACGAATTTATCAGTTATGTTAGAAGCCATTGAAGGGTATTTGTAGTTCATCCTTTGGTTTTTCAGTGTTTTGTCTGAAGAACTGCCCTTCTCAGGTTAGAGACAGCCCACAAACTACAGTAAGAAACAGATGCTGAATTACTTATATTATTTAAAACGTTGCAGCCTATTGTCCCTAGAGAGCAGAGCTGCACACTTACACACTGAAAGGACCTGCTGTTTCCTACGTTTCATATGGCAATAAAAGCTAGGGTTTTTTTCCAAGCTTGTGATAAGCTCAGCTGCTGTATAGATCTTTGAAGGAATAAAGGGATCATAACTGAAGCACACTGAGTTCGTTTCATCCAGCACAACCAAAGTAAGAGCTTAGGTTCAGTCTTACCCTTGTGCATTGATCAATACCTTATGCCAACATATCGACCCCTTAACCATCACAGAAGGAGGCAATATTATAGCAAAAAAAAAGCACAAAATAAACCAAACCAAACCAAACCAAACCAAACCAAACCAAACCAAACCAAACCAAACCAAAAAGATCCCAGCAAGATCCCTAGTTTCACAAAACAAACAAACAAACAAACAAACAAACAAACCAAACCAAAACAAAATGCTTGACCTCCACACCCTCTCATTTCAGAAGGGAAATGTTTTATACAGCAACTACTAAATACAAAGCGAGCACTACAAGAAGAGAAAATCTCTACGCAGCACCTGTGACCATTTTATAAAGAACCTTGTGGAGCCCAAATGGGGTGGAGTAAATGGATACATCAAAAATCTGTTTCATCTGTGGAAACTACTTGTAACTATGAAAGCATTAAATTAAGTGCTAGAACTTAATTTGCTGTAGAATTTTTTAGGGAATATAGGCTTTGAGAAGTCTTTGCTTAATTAAGGTTTTATTAAGAAACATTTGTTAATGGCATTTTTAAGTCAGCTGTTTTAAAAAAGCTCTTCTCTCTCTGATTAATAGCATGGGGCTAGTAATAATGTTTTAAAAATTCAGTTTATTTGTGGGATATTATATATGTGAGAGAAGACTTCCCCTACAGAGTTTTTTCTGGTTTACATCAGTCTCTTTTTCCTTATACTCTGTCTCTTGCTGATAAATTTACTTGTTTACACAACGTGAACAGAATTTCAGAGCCAAAAAGTCATTTCTGCTATTTTATATAGGATGGTATGTCTCTAAAACATTGTTTGTTCTGTTTCTGTCTATACAAAATATACTTAAAGAGTTGAATTTTCTCCTGTTTGTTCATGTAGAAGGCAATGCTACAGCTAAAATGGCACTAATTTTTACTTTTTCCTTATATTGTAATTTTCAGAAAAGTATAGGGACAATGATAAATAATATATCTTGAAAATATTAATTGCACACAGTTCTTCTAATAAAAAAATCATACATCTTAGAAATATTCTTAGTTCTATGCAATTCCTCTAAAACTATATATAACTCTTACATTTTGACCTCATGATCAGAAGGCACCTGATGTTATACTTGGGCACCAAGTCCACCCTTGGGGTCCTGTAACATCCCCATGAACTTCTGGGGACAAAAGTGAGCATTCTCAACTGATGCCATTTAGGTTTTGCCTGTTTTTCTTTTCTATGCTCTCTGTATTTGTCACACATATAATTGTAGCTCTGTAGTCTATTGTATTAGTGACTAGTTTTCCCTGCCTTTCCCCAGGCAGAAATACAAAACAAATTCCAGAGCTCCGAGCCCCGGGGGGTGTGAGGCCCCGGTGCTATCTTGGTTCTTCCCAGGAACCGAGGTCCAGAACAACTCTTGGGAGATACCTCCTCAGGGACAAAGCACAACTAACGCTGAAGGGGGGCTCCAGAGAAGGAGCTTGACCTGGGGGAGAATTGGTCCTCCTAACTAATGCTTTTTATCAATTATGCTGATTTCCTAAAACGTATAAAAATATACCCCGGAGGGGTTGGGGGGGGCAGGAGGGGTGGGCACCTTGTCCTGCTTTGAAAAGGCAGGTGTGCTAGGGAAGGCAGGACCATCCCTTGAAACGGAGAAAGTAAATCCCTCCCTCTGAATTAGTATAATTTTGAAATTAAGGGGCTCTCAAGCAAAGATATGGGGGTAGGAATAACAGTTCTTTACCGGTATATATGTATTTATAACAAGGCAAACAAAACAACAACAACTATGAAATTAACAACAAACAGAACAGGAATCCAGTAACAGTTCTTTCGGCTGTGGGCACCTTTCCCTGTGGTGCAGTCACCCTCCCAGCTAACAGGCAGCTCCCAGTGGGCAGGGGCAGATGTGGCGATCCCACGTATCTGCAGGGGCACTGGGGGTGATGGTGACTGTGTCCCAGATGGGAAGGGTGGAGGAGAGACTCAGCTCGTGGATCCTCATAGTGTCGGTCCCGGTGCTCCAACAGGATGCTTGGAGATGGCAGGCTGAAGCAGCAGAGCATCCGAGCAGGAGCGCAGGGTCCAACAACAGAAGAGACAGCTCCCGGCGTTGGATGATGGAGCGAGGTTTTCCAGCGGACTTCCTCCTCCCAGAGCAAAAAACAAGCGAGTCCCAGCAACTCCTTGACCTGCTTCCAATCTCGAAGTGTTCCCCCCCCCTTCCCCCACCCCCGCCCCGAGAGAAACTCCCAAAAAACATGGAAGCTCTTCCTCCCCCATCTAAAGTCTCAAGGACCCAGCCATCAGTGCTCCTTAGCATGTCAATTGAAAAAAATTCCACAGGCAGAGAGGAAAGGGAAAAAAAAACCAACCCCCCAACATACTTCCTTACTAAAATTATCTCAAGTTTCACTTCCAGGCTGGGCAAAAGGCAACACAACCAGACATGAAGAAAGAGATGTATATGTGTTAAGTGATTCTCTTCATTTAGGCTGGAGTCAGAGTTTTGTTATTCCCTGTATCATTTATAAGGTGGATAAAACCACAAAACAAAAAAATGGTTGGTAAGATTTCTGCCAAATAATTTTTGGACTAGAAGGCAGCACAGTGAAAATGTTTTTCTGAGAGAGTGCAGGTGTGTTATACTCAGTATATACTCAGTATTCTCAGAATTCAGTGTTATATTGAGTATTTCTCTTTGTCTGTAGCCAAGCTGAGGTTCCCTGAGGAAAGAAGGAAGGAAAGCTCATCAGGGACTTAGTTATCTGGAACAATTACTCCTTTTGTGTCTCCTTCTTACATTGTAGTGGCCTTCCCTCTCTATGGAGAAAACCCATCATAGGTGTCCTGCTGGCTGGAGTTTTTTGGAAAGGAGCGCATACTGCTTGGCTTAATATGTCTCGTGTCGTGTACTGACTCTGCTGCAGGAGAGCCTTCTAGAAATCAGAAATAATCAGAAAGCAAAACTTGTCACTGCTTTACTCAAGAGAGAAAGAAGCAAGTTTCTAGAGAGAACATGCAGATTTCTATAAGACAATCAGAAAAAAAAATTATTTATTTTTTACATAAACCTACCCATATACAGATAGAATCTGCCAGTTTTGTTCTGTACAGTTGAGCTCCCTGTTGCCTTGCAAATTTTTTGTAGCTTATCCAACAAACTACAAAGGAAAACACTGTAGAGAAAGGTTAGAGCCTGGAAAACCTTGTGAGAATTTAATTGTTCCACACTCTCTCCTCTCTTCTGGGCGCTTGTCCTCCTGTGTTGTGACTGCAGGCACAAGGGAAAACTGCGTAACTCATGTTTGGATGGGGGAGTGGAGAAGCACGTGGGGGTTGGTCATTGGAAGACTGCCAGGAGACCAAGCTAAGTGCACCAAAACTTTCCTCAAAACCAGCCAAAGGAGGGAAAAAATGGACTGCAGACACAAAAAGATAATATTCCTTCAGTGATTTACTTTTTAAAAATGTTTGCTGCTGGAGTGAAGCTTTATAAAGTGGGTACCTGCTTTACAATGTCGCCCTGCTCCTGCTCTATATGCTTCATTGCTTCGTTTATGAAAAACTGACATTTGCAATGTAATTATTTTAAATTATTTGGGTTCTTTTATGTCTAAATGTGAAGGTTTTCAAAAGACCTTTTTTCATTAAAATATATAAAGCAAATAAATGCAATGTATTTTGGGCATTAGATCAGAAGACTTTAGTTAGGTCTTTTTTTCCATGTCACCTCCTAAGGGAAGTACACATTAAATTGCATAGTTTGCGTGGCAAAATAAGTACAGCATTTCATCACCAGTGGTTCTCAGAGAAAGCTTAGTTTTCTAGTGGGACACACAATCTTCTGCTGGATGGACTTCTGAAAGCAATCTAGATGTTTCTCCATTAAATAATTGTGAACACAAGGGAAGTTCTTCTATTGCCCTTGAAAAAGCTCCCTGAATGAGCTCCTGAGGAATCTGGGCTGAAGATTGCTTTCAGATTTGTAACAGATTGGTGTGCTTCTGAAGCATTGTATGTGTGTTCCTGCATTGTGTGTATATATGTGTGTGTGTGTGTGCAAGCGTAGATACAAAAAAAAAACCCTATGGTCAAACATCAGACAAATTATATATAGTATGTGTTTTGGCTTAGATTGGCAAAGAGGAAATTGAATGCTTCAAAGGATTATTAGGACATTCTGAAAATTGAAACATTTAAACAAGGATAGGAAAAACATGAAGTAAAAAGATGAAAGAGAAAGGCATGCATGTAAAACTCTTATATATGGACATCTTTCTCTGACAGACTCCCCTTCCTTCCTAATTTTCATGATACAGGGATTCGATTCAAAACCCAGAGCTATATTAGGAAAGAGCTAGAAGCTACGCCTTCTGGGAAAGGGGACTAGGAGTACTCTGGCCTCCAGGAAGAAAAAGGGTCAGTTTGTTTTTTCCCAGCTACTACAGAGCAATTTTTGTTAGCAAGGAGATGATACATCTAAACCTTCCCACCTCCTTTCTTTTGAATGGTGGTGAAGGTAATCTGGATTTCTTCAGTTCTCTAAAGGATCTTCAGCTAAAATCCTGTATCTTTAAAAGTGACTCCAAAAGTTTCTCTAGAACCTCTGGAATGACACGTTTTAGCAAGCATAGACAAGACTGACTATGCTCTTAATAAGCAGCAGGTTGCTGATAAGAAAATCAAGTCTTTGCCCTCAAACTGGGTTAACACTTGCCAAAGTAAAGCCCTGACCTGCCAGAAAATGCTCAGAAGACAAAGACTGCTGTGTCCTAGAGACTCTGAAGCAAGGCCCTGCCTTTTTTTCTTTTTTTCTTTTTTTTTTTTTTTTGCGGGAGGCTTTGGGGGGATCAGTTGTTCAGACCCTTTTGCTTACCTGCTAGTACTCCTTTGAGGATGGTGTATGATTTTAGCTTATGCTTCTGCTAAACAGCCCTCAGTAGTCCAATTTATAAGGTAGGCCTGGAGAGGCCTTAAAGTCAAGATTATGATTAACTGGAGTGACTCTTGACTTTCATCTAAACAGCCAAATCCTTTGACATGAGTTCCAAACATCTTCCCAAAATATCTACACCCAGTATACTTCAGACTCTTTAGAACGCTACTGCACACAGGTTCATGTTATTGTTCTTAGTTTAGCATGTTTTTCATACCTTTGTACAGCTGGCTGAAATATTTTTCTTGGAAACTTGTTGTCTAGGAAACATTTCTTTTATGTGGATGGTTCACTCTAAAAGTGAACTTGTATGTTAGTAAATATAGTACTTTGCATATTTTTTCTGCATGACTTAATAAAAAATAAGCCTTCAAGTTACTGATACATTGTTTATGTCAAATACTATGTTTGTTTTCTATTCATAGTTCTCAAAACACCTTGTTTTTATGGTTTTTGCAATTTTATTTTCTCAAGCTTGAAAACAACTGGAACAGATCATGGCAGTATACTTATAGCTACTCGCCTTTCTTGAGGGCAAATATGGCTCCAGTTCCTTCTCCTTAGACAGGAATTTCTTTACTTGCAAATAGCAAGTTGTGCTAGGGAATAAATGTTCCAGTCAATTACCCAAGCCATTTCTGATTTTGCACTCCTTTGCTTAAAAGACAATGAGACTGCAACCAAACAACAAAGTTTAGACCCTGTCCATAGCCATTTTAGAAATGTAAGTTATTCGAGCAGTTGAGGTTTTTTTATTTATTTCTACAATAAAGAAGGGTTCTTTTTTTCAAGGATTTTTTAAGGAATTACTCCCCTTATCCAGTGCCTTGCGTCCAGGTGTGGTAAATGAACTCTTGGATACTGAGTTTTCCTGTCACAGGCACCCCTTTCCCCACCTTTGGTGTGCACTGTGCTACCACCACAGTTCCCTGTCACTGAGTCAGTGATGTCAGCAGCAGCTGTGCCAGATGACTGGGACTGTAGGGTACATTTTTACTACATGAAGCAGATGCTCTTCTTTATTTAACATTGATTAAAAATCAATCTGTCTTCTAAGTCTTCCCATCTGCAAAACACATAGGCTCAGGAAGTGCGGCTGGGATTTTGATTAAGTACATGTTTTCCTCTCCCCTTCTTTTAAAGGTATGAATGAAACATGAGGAAAATGACACCCAAACTTCCGTGGTGTGTGAAGATTTTAAAATACACAGCCAACTTTTTTCTTTCTTTTTTTTCTTCTTCAGCCATAGTAGATTATTTCTTACATCTGGGTTTCAGTAGAAACAAGAAGCTGATGAATCAAATGTCCATAGGGATTGCCCTCATGGGTATTTCAAAGCTGCTGGCAAGAATGAGGTAAATCACCTCAAACCTCAGCTTTTGAGGTTTGGTGAAGAATGCACTGCTGAAAAGGCTTCAGAGAACTTTGGAGGAAGTCCCCTGGCAGGGAGATGGTCATTGAAATAATCGAGTGATCTATAGTCACAGTTGCTTGAAGCCCCCTCTAACTGCAATTATCAGTCCTTAACTATGTCTGTTTTACAGAAAATATCCACCTCCCTCAGTGACTTCATTAATGGCTTGGGAAAATATTGTGGAGAGCATAATTTATCTTCCAAGGTCATCATAATTTTGAGACAGTTATTCTTCCTGAAAGGGAGGAGACAGTTTTAAGAGGGAGTGCAATTTCTGCTGTGCTGTACGTGCTGATCTAGCTATTGGCAGTGTTTGAAGGAATTTTGCTGTATTTTCCTGGAGGAGTGCTAGCCTCAGGATGGGAAACTGCATGAAATAAAGTAGGATTTTGTTACAGGCCCAGGGAAGGCAAAACCTTAAAAACCCAGTTGCAAATGCATTTCCCATGGACGGTTCTCTTACTCCATGCAACCAGTCCTACACATGTATTACAGCATAATTAAAAGTCAATTAAAAACAGCTTTTCCAGCAGTTTACTTGACACTTGCACTGTAAAAACAGGAAATTTAATTGCAGGGTGAAAAATACTCAATACGAAAGTTAACATGAGCTAACTAATTTATGAAAAAACTACCATGAACAGAATTGTGGTATTTTGCAGTAAAAATCATCTATTTAAGACTCATATTTAAATTCTGTGTCTAAGTAACAGGTAAAATAGTAAGATTATGCCTAGTTTGAGTGGTTTTATCTTTGGAGAGCCTAGTAAAGGATGTTTTATATGAGCTATTACAACAAAACCAACATTCAATAGAGAAAGAAGAAGTCTAGAATAATCCAGGTGTACCATTAGAGATGATCGAAGTTTGGACATTCGTTGTTTCATCCATAGGCTTGGTAAAATACACCTTGAAGACATCAAATCCCAGGTCTGATATGTGAAGTTTGGGGATCAGCATATGAAAACAATGAACTGTATGCCTTCATCTTTCTTTCCCTTTCTCCAGCAAATGTAGAGAAGCTGGAAGTCTGGGTAAATAAGGGTCAGACATATCAATTAATTTAGGAGGAAGCTGTTTGCAATTAAAATAAGAAAAATCAAAAATTATGAGTTTTTTCTGTTAAAAACAGAACAAAGGTGGAAACGCAGCTTGATTTGTCTTTCATTTTTTAAAAATTAAAGTTGTTTAAGCTTTTTTAAAGGTATTTGAGTCATATCTTACTCTTTACTATTATTTGAACTTTTTGTTTTTTTTCTCTCCTGTACAATGGCATTATAAATTATGGGAGAATACTCCTTTTGTAAAACTGCAGTATGATGTAAAATTATGAAAATATATTATACAGTTCAAATAAAAGAACCAAGCATGAAATCAGTGGAGAACCTGTCCACAGACATGTTTTCCCATATGAATGCAACAGATAAAAAATGTAATAAATTCATTCATCTACACCCACTTTAAATATCTGAGCTGATCAGAAGTTTCACTGATGTGCGGCCAGACTTTGAAGTCTATCTTAGCTCTCTGGAATTCGACCAGCCACTTTCCAGACCATATAATGCATTGCAGATCTTTCCACATTATGTATTCCAGATGGCCATATTCTTTGTGCATTTTGCCTTTCTTGTTTAGGTTACTGGGGTGATTTGGGAATAAAACTTGCATGCTACAAAGTGACAACTGACATATCCTTATGCTATCATGCTGCTTAGATACTGATGATGGACTTTAATGAATGTTTATGAAGTTTGGGGTTGTTTTTTCTCCCCTCCTTCAATCACTTTTATGCCCCTGGATGGAGAGAAACCAAATGTGGCAGATTCTTCATGCATCACACGTAAGGGTTGAGTTTTGGAGGTGCAAGCACCCACAACTTCACACGAAGTTAATTGTAGCTGGCAAAACTTAGCTTCTTTTGTAGATCAAGCCACTGGTGAATTCAAGTTTCTCCTAGGATTTCCACAATAAGAAAAGCAGCCCATAAATTGAGGCCACCAAGCTTATTTTAGGGACCAGATAATCTATATCATTACAATCTTCTGCCTAAGGTTGAATTCAATCATTCTCACAGGCATCAGCAAGATCTTATCTGCTGCCACCCAGAAAATAGCAGATAAGCAGCCAAGTAATATGAGGATCTTGTTCTCCTGAAAGGATCTGAGAACGCTGTGCACCTTGGGAGATATATCAATGCCATTTTTCACTCAGACCTCTAGATGGATATTCAGTTTTCACTTCATATTGTCTGTCTTTCTACATAGACCTGGAACAAAGCCTTAGGTTTCCTAAGGCTACGTTATTCTCATTTCCCTGCCCTCACTTTGCACTCATCTCTCATCATCTCTCATTCCTTCCTTTAATTTCACAAGTCTGGAGAAGTTGGAATGCATTTGAAAAAAATACTACTCCAGAAACCAGTACTTGTTCCATGTTTTACTATACTGCAGTAAATAAAAAAAAAAAAAAAAAAAAAAAGGGTGCAGACAACTATTAAAAGCCTTAAAGGAACATAGATCTGAAACCTACAAACACTTAGGTACATGCACAGACAAAACTACTACATGTTGGCAGGATTGGGGGTTATTAGAAAAAAATGTTGTGGAATACCATCTAAAACATAATGGCACAAGTCTTATTCAGTAAAGAGATGGAAATTTCATCACTCTAGACAACTTCTGTCCTTTCCATGCAGTGCCTCACACAATATCTCTCTTCAAGAAAAGATGTTTCTGCTGTAAGAGCTAGATAATTGAAATATATTGTTTTATATTGGTACTCAGTTAATGCCATCTGGAAATACAGATGTGGCCGGAAAAAAACTGTGTTTTTTTCTGAAAGAATATTTATTCTTTGTGCTACCTACTACGTCCACCGAAACATGTATCAGCACTGAAGATGTATAGTGTGCAAACTTAAAGTGGGACATGGGGTAAGAGCAGGTTTGTCAGGGACACCAGAATCTATGCTGTTTTCATTTTCCATCTTTTTAACTGTTTGCTTTGCAATATGCCTTCTTCTTTCAAAAATTTCATTACTGTTCCCTACCCTACAAAAAACTATGGCCTTTTAAACTTCATGTTGATGAAAACTGAGCTTCCAAATTATTAGGTTCCTGGCACTGCAAATGTCATTTAGGTTGTAAAGACAAAAGTAATGGAAAACAAACTTCCCCGTATATGACACCACAGTGGAATCTCTGCTTCCCTCTGGCCTGTGGCTATTGTCCAGCCCCAGAAATGGCACTGTCTGATATAGGTTATTTGTGACTGATGCTCTTTACTGAGATAGGAGTAGTGCATTGTCTCCAAACATGCTTTTCTGTCTCCAGCTGGAGATATTTCCCAGCACTACCTCAGGTGCCTGGTGGCTGCTCCCTTGGCCTCCTGGTGTTACTGTGAGAACCAAGTGACTACTAGGGCTCCAGTTTCCAGGAAAATTCTGTGGTAAGGTGTTGGCATCTCAAAGGTTATTGGATGTCCCCCAGAAATAATGAGACTACTTGACCATTTATCCTGTGGTTTTCCTGAGTGTCCAGGAGCTCTCCCACACCCACTAAAAAGGCTTTTTTTTCAGCTCTCCCTGTGCTCTTCTGGTACATACCAGAGGGCAGAGATGCTAAAACTCTATTTGTAGAGGGATAACATGGCTAGAAAGTGAAATGACAATCAAATTTCTTCGCAGACACTGTTTGTGCTCAGACATTGCACAATTGTTTCCTTAGCTGCTATATTTGCAAATAAGTTCTTCTGTATTTATTCATGTTCCTTCTATAGCTCTTTTTATTTTCACTGTATTCACAAGGAGTACTTCAAACCAGAGCAAATTAGGAACTCTCTGAATGTGGTGATAAAAAAACACAGCCCTTCCCAGAACATTTCAGTGGTTAGTGGGGTTTTTGCCAGCACCTGTGACTGACCAGCTGCTAGCAAGGAAGAAATCCATGAAGTTGAAGAGTGCTTACTCCATGTTCTTCAACAAATCTTTGCACTGAGAATAATAAAGTTTTGCCCCCAAAGACCATGTTTTATTTTCTGTGTTTGCTTACCAAACAGGAAATGAGGCTATTTTCATATGTGCCACAAGGTAAACCATCAAATAAAAGTAAAACCTCCCACTTTAAAAGAGGAAATTGTTGCATAAATCTCCAAAAATTTTGCTACCTTGTTGGGGTTAATGTTAATTTTTTAATTTAATCCTCAAGAGATGTGGCTCTTTAGCATTGATCTGTTCTAAGTCACTATTTCTCAGTTTAGTTTTTTGGGAATGAAAAAAATTCTTCAGTAGATTTTTGTATTTCTACAAACTGCCTCTTATCCCTACTATTGTGAGAAAAGATATTGGGAGGTAGGTACCTCCCTCCTAGTAGCCTAGCTCCTGCAGTTCTTATGCTGCTCGTATTTTTAATATCATTATGTCCCCAAGGTGTTTCACCACACAATTGCAATTGGACTGG
>JAODKT010001744.1:31304642-31321942 GCA_027576195.1 Cossypha heuglini
AAGGTGTTTCAACACACAATTGCAATTGGAATGGAGATCCTTACATCTGCCCTGAGTTTGTTTTTTTCAGCCTAATGCAGCTGCCACTGTCCCATACACAGCTCCTAGCTAAAGTAGGGAAGTGGGTAGGATCCAGCAGTTCACACAGACACAACGTGAGCAAAAATTTAAAAAAAAAAAAAAAAAACAGTACAAATTGCTTTTGTTTTATTTGCTTATAGGTATTTTCACATTACTACAATCAGAATAGCCAAGTTGAGGATATGTTCAGAGCTCCAAGCGATGAGGTGCAATGGTTGGCAGGGTTACATCTCTCCCATTGTACAGCTGATTGAGCCAGAACCAGTTTGCTGATCAAACCCATCAACTCCTGCTCCCTCACCTGGCCTGTGAGTGCTGTCTTTGATCCAGGCAAGCCAGCAGCCCATCCACAGCCATGTGGCTGTCAAGGCTTGGCCACCCCTACAGGGACCAGAGGAACTGCATCACCTCTCTCAAGCAGTGTCATTCCTGCTAGGGACTCAGACCCTCATCTTGGCAGTGCCCCTGGGAAGGCAATGACGTGCTACTCTGAAACACAATATAAAGAAAAATATCTCTAGGTCATGTGAGAAGTTTCTGTTGCAAGCAAAACAAATGCAAATTTCTCACATCCATCTTGTCACACTCTCTCTCTAAATAATGCATTTCTTCAGTAGCTGGAGCTGCCTTCAGTGCTGAAACATCAGCTGCTTTTGCAAAAGAGTTTTATATGTCGTGCTCTGAGTCAGAAAGGATTGAATTCCCCTTCATTGTGGACATCACTTCTGTGTCATTCCACTTATTCCAAGACTGTTTAAACTGTGATGGGAAAGAACTACTCTGTTTAAATTATGTTGACCTTATTGTGTCTTAAAACACATTCTCCTTCAGCTGCACTTTACCTACAGTTTTCCTGCCACCTGATGCTGGGAAATCAAGGCTGGCACAGTATTAAGGGCCATTCAGTAGTTACTAGGGTCTGATTTCAATCCTAGTTAAATATCTTCCAAACTTTCCATGTTATTCCAGTGAAAACAGAGTTAAGTTACCTGGCAGAAAATGTGATTTTTATGTAGTTGATATTTCATTTACTACTTATCCTGAAAGGCATCGAGGAGAAACCTTGGTAAAACTGAGAGTTTATACATTTTTTAAAATCTGTGGCAAGGTCTTTGATTTGCTGTTGACAAAGTTTCCAGGATCCCAAAAAGTACATAAAAGTAGGGCTTATGACATTGCACAGAATTAACTCTTGCTCTGTTGCCTTGAAAATACCTGAAGGTCTGCTCTTTTGAATGGTTTCCCTACAGAAAAGCTCAGATGTTGTCCATTATTTTGAAAAATGGATTTCACAAGGCATCTCTACTGGAAACAAAAGAACACTGAGATTTAGCCATCTTTTTTCTCAAACCATGAACTCTAAAACAAAAAGGGCCTGTAAATGTGTGTGTCCCTTCTCCTATGCACCTATGCCCATCTCACAGACCTTCAGCTCTCCAAACCCTTAGTCCTGTGTTTGACATTGGCAACAGTATAATAGTTCAGCATCTTTTGTCTCTCTCTGGAGTGTCTGGTTTTCTACCTAGAGAGCACCCACAGCAGATCTGTGAACCTCAGAGTCTCCTCCAGCCTTGGTTGCAAATGTGTAGGTAGGCAAGAGTTTTCTTAATTCAAGTGTCCTTGCTGGAAGACTTCCATTGTTACTGATAGGCTTGCTGCTGCTTCTTAAAGAATAAGCCCATGTGGTCACACTGACATATGCATGCCCTGGACTTTCAGAGCTATCCTAAAGCACATGAGAAGGTCTGGTGCTCCAGACAGTGCTGTCTCTAGAAATTCCACTTTCAGATTGGAACACAGGCCTCATCTAAGGGTAGTGTGCTTTGCTGTTTAAGAGCAGAAGCAGTCATAAAAACGAATAAGGGAAGAAGGCATAGTGCCTAAACATAAACCATACCAGTTATGGCAGACTATGCTGCAGTAATCCAATCTGTTAGGAAAAAAAAAAGGAAAAAAAGGAGTGTGTGGCACGGGAGGCGGGATAAATGGGCCTGACAAATGTTTACATACCAGAACTGGAATATAGGACCTCTAAAACCCATATGGAGCTAAGTGATCTGAGATCTGGTGTTACGTGTATGTCAATCAGTTCAAGAGTCAGAGATCCAGTGTAAGAAGGAAATTACTAATCAATTCTCTATAGCCAAAGACTGTTTTCCAGTTATAAAAATCTTACTGCCAACATAGGGATGTCAATCACAACTGGGCAGAGTCAAAGCTGAGTGAACAGCAAATTTTGAGCCCCACCAAATCTTTTTTCTTTCCATATCACAGTCCCAACAATGATACTACTCAAATTCCAAATCAATTTATGTCAAAAAATCCGCACATTTTAGAAAAAGCAGAATTCATATCTTATTTATATATTATTTTCTGAATCCTGTGCCCATGATAAGTAAGGATTGACAGTTGTCAGGCATGTGGGAACCAGAAACATTAGCAAGCTTTTTTTCCCCCTATTGCAGTAAGAGGCTGAAAGGTTGCAATGGCTCTTTCTAAACCCCCAAAAAGGGAAAAAAATAATTTTTAATATCCAAGATTAAAAAATAAATTAGCTGAATTCAAAGTATTTTACAGTCAGGAGATATGTAGAGGTACGATGACAATGACGACACTGTATTAACACCAATGGTATCCTTCAGTTATGACCAAAGCCATGTCTCCATAGGAGCAGAACAACAATTCTCCTTCATAGACACTGCATAACAAGAATACTTGTCACAATTTTGAAAAGGCAAATAATTCCAGGAAAAAGGAGTAATTTTCACCTATGCCATAGATAGCTCTAGCCTCTGGTATTGATTTCTGTGTTGCAGCCTGTGTTACAGACGAAACATTTCAAGGACTTTGCTGAATGCTGTCTACAGCTTCAGGACAATTTTCAAGATGTTTATCCATAAGGGAAGGTACTATTTTGGAGGAGAGTTTGTGAGCCTGGACAGTTTGGAACCATTCCTCTTTTTCTTTCCCAACATTACCCAGGGGTGAGATAGGCTATATCCCTGCCGTGTCTTTTTAGTGTACAGATTACAGGTACTGCACAAAAATGTCTCCTATTCTTGTTTGAGGCCTTGCTGGTACTATCTGCCTACTCACCCTCCTCTGGCAGCAGTTTCCAGAAGCTCACTGTGTGCTCTGTAAATTAATACCTTTTCACCTGTCTTAAGGTGATCCATGAATGTTATGGTGTGTCCTCTAGATCTAGCAATGTGAGATTGACTGGACAGGAGCCTCACATCCAAGATATTTGTTACCTTCATGATTTTGTAGATGTCTCATATCATACCCCAGCTCTCTCCTTTCTGTGCCAGAGTCACAGTCCTCCTAAACCCTTCTGCTAAGACTACTGCTCTGCCAACCTAAGCATTTTGCTTTCCCTTGTGTGTGCTTTCCAAATATATTACACCCTTCTCGTGCTTCAGGGACTGGCTCTGCATGCAGCACTACAAGGTTTTATTAGGTGCCAAAACAATGTCCTCTGCCATTAGGATCTTTCCTGTTGACGCCAAATATATTTTTGGATTTTTTTGAATAGGTGGGAAAGTTTACTGAACTAAAGCAGGGGAGGGACCAAGGTTGTATCCAGAGACTTGAGGGTTTTGGCTGCAGAGAATTAGCAGAGTTAAGAAATTAGCATTAGCTCGGAAAGGGAGCGAGAGCTGATAAGAATCATGGTTGGTGTGTCTGAGGACACAAATAAATAGTGGCTTATGTCAAGTGCCTGTGTATGATGAAGTAACAGCTTTGAGAGAGAGAATAAATCAGTACCAGCTTTTGTTCTGCATCCTGGTAGCCCAAAAGCTGGTAAGTAATTGCTTTGTAGCCTCTTCTGAAGAGGAGCAGTGGCCTGGACAAAGGGTTGCTGCTCAATAGCCCTGTTTTTCTGTGGATAGCATTTACTGGCTTCAGAGTGAAATGTTTTAAGGTGAAAATTAGAAAAGAAAAATAGATTCCTCTATCTTTGAACTTGGATTTGGTTTTATTTTTCTTCATCAGTGAGACAACACATGTTTTTCAGCACATCACTCAGGTAGCTGGCCAGCTGGCTCACTTGCTTGGGGTGAGTTTTCAGTGTCTGGGAATGTCCATCTGCTAGTGGTCAGAGATCAGAAACTTGGTGTTTGTGCTGTGAGATCGCTCACAATCAGATTTCCTGGCTCCTTGGAAGAACCACAGTCACAACTTCTCCATGCCTCCTAGATGGTACTGCATGAAAGCAGACTATCAGAAAACCCATGAGCTCTCATTCAAATCACTGAAGTGCACTTTTTTCTAAAAGCAGATTTTTGTTAAAAATCATGTATCCCATATAACAGCAAAACACTTTTAGCAGAACTACTGAAATGCTGATTACGATAGTATTTCCTTCAGGAATGTCGTTTTTACCTGAATTTCTTCATGAGTCCCAAGAAATCAGTGGGATTCAGTTACAATTTGCTATGGACCTAACGGTGTTTGTTAATTCTTGTGGTTACATGAAGCACAACTCATATTCTCATTTATCATTCACATTTTTTAAAATCTATTTCTCATCAAAACCCCTCCATTACAGGTGCACTTCAGGAAAGGGAGGTAATAATCTGACATGATTGATGTAGTGAAGATCTGACACTTTCAGCCATTCTTTTCAAGCGCTGTTGGCACTGGTTAATATTTTCCACCTTTACTTTAGGTAATTTCCTAGTTTTCTATAGACAAGAAAAACATTTCAATGACACCCACAGCTCCAAACCACTACTTAGCACATAATGAACTAATTTAAACCAAGTCAATTTGATTCCAATTTTCCGCCATGTGAAACAGATGCTTTTTGCCAGGGCCAAAAGCCATGCATAAAGAACAGTAGCATATGAGCACATTCCTAACTCTAGGTGTAAATCAAGCCTACATAGTACTATATTTCAAACAACATTTAGTATGAAGTAAGAAAATATATGAAATTACAGGCTTAACCTCTCTGTGTTTGCCATTTCATTCCACATGACTTCCCAGATGTAAAATTTTGGTATTTTGTGAAGTTTAGTTTGCTTGTTTGTCTTGGTGGTGAAAAGAGGGTTCAGTAGCTGCTTATTTTGTTTGCAGTGAAAGCACGGTTTTGTATTAAAATATTTGTAACAATCTGATGAAACTATTAATCTCCACAAGACTAGGCTGTTGAAATTTAACCTTTAACATAAACTACTGAATAAAAATAGCACCTTTTTTTTTTTACCTCACCACATCTTCCTCTGAGGCATCTTAATCTAAGTGCATCTTAAACTGAGGCAGTAATGACTGCAGCACATAAGACAACCTGTCCAGTGCTCCAGGACCCTACAAAAGCTGGATATCCTCCAATCAATACATAACCTTAATGTATTTGCATTTTAAGCTTTTGTGTAATTTTTATCACCGTACAGCATCAAAGGCAGGGTTTAGATCTCCTAAGAAAGTCAGAATACATGGTAGTATCTCTCTAATACTGCCACGTGTGGCTAACAATAGTACTGTAATAACAAGGTCCTAATTTAAAAGTCAAGGCTCTGTGTTGTTAAGTCATGGATTACACAGAACACCCTCTTACACAACTGCATGGCTTAGCAAAAAGCAAGTGCTAGCTTAGGAGAGCATTTGACACTTTCGAGTCATTGATGACAGGCAAGGGTGGTCTCTTGCTGTGCTTTTGGAAAGGAGATAGATGTATATTTTCTGCTATTTGGGAAGATAGGGTGGTATCCTAACAAAACCTTTGCTAAAAGAAAAATATTTTGGTTCCCAGGAGGGAAAAGGGGATAATTGACTGCTGAGCACATTTTGTCTAAGCAAATACAGCAGAAAGTCTCTCAGCACTTTGAGGATAGTTGAGAAGTGATTGACTGAAGTGAAGAGATAGTGGAATTTTCTATATAGTGTTTTTGCATTTTTTATTAATCAATTGGCAGGTCTACTTGCTTTTATTATCCAGTTGTTATTTTTCAGCTGTTATTGAATGCAGTTTGTAAGTGAATTCAATGCCAAAAGAGTAGGTAAGGCCACACAAAGCAAACACCTGAGACATAGGAGCTGAGCACACCTGTCATGTTGCAAGGTCATTCAGACAAAGGAAACAAATAAAGAATCTTCCTAGGAAAAAAATACAGCATCTTTAAATATAGTCATATCTAGAATGATCTACAATAATCCTGTGTGGATGCAGTATGAACTGTGACACCGTGATGGGCAGATGTGCAGAAAATCACACACTCACAGGTAACAACCTAATGTACATCAGCGAACCTGACATCTGTGTACCTAGTAAGTGAGCAACTTTCCAGAGCACAACATGAGCAGTACTGTAGAGACAACATTCACAACAGATGTGTTTCAGCAGTTTTGTTTCAGAGTAGCTCTGATCTGGTTTGTGCTAAATGTCCATTAGCAATGGGAATACAATCAACGTGCTGCTAAGTGATGTTCTCTGGTTTAGTTTAACCGTAAGAGAATATATTTTTTGTGAGACCAGTCAGTGATCTGAAACTCCATGTTTCAGATGGAGCGATTGGGAAACTTCCTTAAAGACATTCCCCTAGCTAAACCAAAAAGCTAATATTACCTAGTGGAACTAGAGCAGCAGCTCCTTCTGTGGACCAGCTGTTCATGCTGCTGCAAATGAGAAGTAATGAGAATAATGAGAGCTGATGAGCTGCACATCATTTCAGGAGACTGATGACCTCCTCAGTGTTTTGGTTCCACGATGATGTAATTCTAGTGACAGATACTGTCAAACCCAGAAATCATTCATCAGCATATGCTTAGTAGTAATGCATGTGTTAAATAAAAATAAATGCTATTTAACATGAATTTCATGTACACTGATGTAAATTGTTTCTCAAAAAAACTTTGTACCTGCAAGAAAGTCCAGGTCAGAGAGTATCAGGTGATTCAAGAAGAGAAATCAGATACACATGTTATTTGTGGAACAGGTGTTGAGGGCAGTCATTTCACTATGGTTACCACTACCTGTGCAAGACCTCATATTCTTCCAAAGACTGAAAACCATATACTGTGTTGGCAATGCAGGAAAGGGTGAGGTGGAGCCATGGGCAGAGCCTGGCTGGATACCTATGGCTGGTCTGCATGTGACTGAACTGTCCATCGGATGCACCTCTTCCCACCTCTGTCACCAGCAAAAGGCACAGAAAACGTTTAGTTGTAGTTCCAGCCAGGCTAGCCAAGCAGGTACTGCACATTCCTCAGCACACTCGGGGAGCTTGCTGAAAACCAGGATGTTTTGGTCTTTTTTTCAGCATTCCAAACGAAACAATGAAGATAATTATTTCTTTGCTTTTTAAAATGATACGGAATTTGTATCTAATTACAAGAAGTACCTAGAGGGCTTCCCATGGTTGTTTTTGTTTTGTTTTGTTTTGTTTTGTTTTTCTTCCTTTGAAAGTCTTTCAGCACAGCACCACAGTTACAGTACTTCCCTGAGGGATCAGCCTTGCAATCCCAGCTCTGGCAAGGGTCCCACAGGCTCTAACAAGTGCTCAACTTGAGTCTGCATTACTGACTGGGCCCTTGGTGGATAATTAATTTGGAAAGGGGAGTATACTGTATCTAATGGTCTTTTTGCTGGAGAAAAGAATGTTCCTATTTCTTGAAACTGTTCCATCTGCATTAAATTCCCCTGAGAGACTGTGTATCAAGTATTTCACCTGATGTTCTTTAAATGATTACAAATGATAATACATGGTATTTTGATATTTTATGTTACTAAAAATTATGAAAACTCATAAGAAAATGCTTCATTTCATGAAAAGAGTTTTGTTTCTGATTCTACTGCTAAAGTCAAGCAAAAATCTTTTTAAAACACTCACATAGAAAGGAATCTTCTCCTTCACTCTACATTTTTACTGCTTAGACTGACCAACATCAGTAAGAGTCTTTAAAAACCTGCAGGTGTGAATGACTTCATTCTGAGTTCCACCTATTTCCCAAATATCTGACAGCTGATGATGGATTTGTCACTATTAGCAGATGATAGGGCACAAGAGTTTCAGCAACTGGTCAAATAAATCACAGGACTACAGACTCATTTAAATTAGGAAAGACCTCTGACATCACTGAGTCCAAAAAACAAAGAAGTGGTTCATCAAACTTGACCTAAGGATTTATCACTTCTGCAGGTGATTCCTCAACAGAAAATTAATTTATTTCTTTTTCAGTATTTCATATGTTTCAGAAGAGAAAGCTTTTTACTGGAATATATCTTGTAACACTATATCTTATCTAATGTTAATGGGTCTTATGCCAGAAAATTCAAAAGTTTCTTCTTTTATTTTAACCTGGAAGGTGCCTCCCCAGAAAAATAATAAATAATCTGTTGTCAATACCTAATGACATACAGCTCTATCACAGTGTCAAACAAGGAGAGTCTTAGGCACAAACTAGAAGTTGAGTTAGCTGGTCTATCAGGAAAGGTATCAGAAAAGAAGTCTTTAACTACTGACTACCTCTATACACACCCATTTGTCTTTCTGGAGTCTAGAAAGAAAGAACTAAAGAAATATGTTGATTGATGATATGAGGCTAGTTGTTCTGCTTCCAAGAGAATGAAACAGTCTTCAACATTTTGTCATAGATTTTTAGGAGTCTGCAACTGCACCAGAAAACGACAAAGACAGCAGACGTGGAGGATAAGAAATTGTAGATATCAGAGGTCATGAACACAGATAAATAAAATACCAGTTAAACATCTTGAAAGGCCAAGATGAAATTCCAAGAATACAACTCTGACATTGAAGTATTTCCTTCTTGAAAATAACGGGACATCTTTGCTTCTAACTACATACAAATGCAGGAGTGCAATCTATAAAATATATTATATGTCAGAGCTAGCATTACATAAATCACAACCATCTCACTTCAATCAGTTTTAAACCACAAAAAAACCCCCTAAGTCTATTTTGAAATATAATACCTTGAACCGAGCCAAGCTTATTGCTAATGCATTTATTAATAATCCTGTCTCCCTGCATATTTGGGAACATTCAGAGCCTCAGTGTTCCAGCTGGGTTGCTTCATGTCGACTAGAAATATGTCAGATTGTATAGTCTGTGATTGGATACAAACCTTTCACATGCATGTTTTCATTTGAACCCAGATAAGGATCAGCCTTTTACAAAAACAAAATGGGTGCGATTAGGTACTATTTATTTCTGATTGCTCACCTTGGCTTAGCATCCACTGGAAGCAACTGAAGTGTCGCATTAATCTTTGCAGCTGCCTTTGCAACCTTCTACCTATTTAGTGTGTAGCTTTTAGGTGCCCTTTTGAATGTCCAAAAACAGGAAAAGAAAAAAAAAAAAAAAGCAGTTGGCAGGGCAAACTCAGAAAGGTTTTGTGCTTTCCAAGTCAGAGGTGGCACAGTTTAAATATGTGTGTGATGCTGAAGTCAGAAATATCTTCTCCCTTACAGGAGAGCTATACACACAAACGTCAAGTACGTGCTAATTCCCCTGTGACTCAGATCAGAGTGGCTCTCCTCAGTTTGCTTTAGCCTGACAGCGCTTGCCAGTTCAGTTTGCTAATGAACCCCGCTATTCAGGGTGGGCAAGTGGCACTTCCAGAATGCAGGATATTATTTTAGACTGTAGAGAGATGTGCACACACTTTCCAAGAGGCCGTAACCTCCGCACTTCAGCCTGGATACGTTTGCCTTGCATCTTTGTCTCCATTCTCCTAGTTTTATTTCTATGCGGAAAACTTGCTACACTTCTTAGCAAACACCCACCCCCTGTTCACCCTTATTTTTTTGGGGCTTAGACTGTAGCTCTGGACGCATTAGGAAAATCATCATTGCTCCTTTCTGGTGTCAGAACAAGCAGAAGCAAGAGAAAATTATGGAAGATGAAAATCTGAGATCTTATTCTCGTTTATTTGCTGGTGTGCCTGGGGCACAAAATCATCAGAGATGGACAGGAATTATGTACCACACCAAGGGTTCTCAAACCGTTTCTTGGGCAGGAGCAAAGAGATGAGTAGTAAGCCCAGTTCAGACAGCCCTCTGGGGATGGGGAGGCTGTGCACTGCAGCACTTGCAGTTGTAGTTGCTGCTCTGGCTGCCCAGCCCAGCCAGGAAATCCCTTGCCGGCAGAATTGGATGTGACAATTTGCTGGCTTTGCTCACTCTCTCAGCAGTGCTGTGCCACCTGGGTGCCAGCAGAGTAGACTTAGGCACTGCTGGGTCATGTAACTCTGCATCTGAAGGGCTCTTCATCATTAGTCTTTGCCCGTGAGTGGAAGACATTGCTTCAGTCTGTACCAGTTAAGCTAGACCTGTGCTGAGGGCATCTTCCCTCTTCCTCCATTCCGTAACCAATATTTTGTGAGCATCAGCAGCTGTGAATCAATGTGATGGGCCATGCTCAAAGGAAATACAAACTTAAAAACCAGCCTAATTCAGATAAGAGCTCCCTGCAATGCTGCAGGATACACAGCTCTTATATGACCTCTTCCTTGTTTTAATGTTACATAGCTCTAAAACTTTCCTTTGTCTGAATTGAGCTTATTTGCAGGTCCAGTCCTGGATTCCATCCCAATTTTGTTTAGCAGCCAAAACCCTTACTTTTGTTGAGGGCTCTTATGTTTCAGAGAGGACAATATGTTGGACCTTACTGCTTTTACTCTAGTTACAAAAGGCTCCCTCAGATCTTTGCTCACGCAACTGTTCTGACACAGAGAATTTTTACTTTTAAACCTTTAGAAAAAACATTCAGCTAATCTTCTGGGCTCTGGTTCAGGAAAGAAACCTCCTAATGTTAAACATATGCCTTGGAATTGTCATTTAAAGCAAGGGATCTGAAATGTGTATTTCTACTAAAGACTGCAATTAAATGTTGACCCAGATAGGAGTGTATTCTGGATTTGGGCATTAATGAGGATGTCCAGGGACAGACAATAGGTACTTTTTAGATTTGCATTAGCTTTACACCACCTACCATTTGCAGCAGATTATGTCCAAACACAAGCACACAATATAGTGGAAGTTAAATAGTGCTTATACATGAAGGAAAGCAGTGCTGTCTGCAAGGTAGCCAAAGGTGTGGATGCACTTTGCTGTTTACAGAGAGATAAATAGATTTTGGGTCTTAGTTCTTTAATATCTTTAGTGTTCTTTTGGGAGACCTAAGTCCTTTCAACCTTCACGGCATTTAAGGGCATTCAGTGCTTTGCAAGATTAGTTCCAGCTACACCATTTTGAAAAATCTCTTTGATACTTGGTGGTGATATGTGAAGATTGTTGCATCATTTTCTACTATTTTTATTCATGCATAGAGCACAGCCACCTCAAGCACATTCATATGTCTACAACCGAGATGAAAACACATATTCTGAGGTTAAGAAAACTTACCAATTATTTCTTTTTCATGTGTCTAGCTTTGAAGACAGAGCTTTAGAACGCATTTTTGGGCTGTGTCTGCCAACAAGTAATGAGGGCAGAGTTTGCTGTGTGCCACCTGTAGCAGTGGGTGCACATATTAGAGAGTTGGAGGGGTCAAGTCACTAGCTGGTATCACCTTTCTCAAAGATAGGAAAGGTTTCCCGAGTCGTTTAGCAGGAGACATTTGTCACATGATATCTCCAATGGTTTTCCAAGTGTCAGCTGTAACATAACACTTTTCAACTAAGACAATAAATTGGCTTGAATTTAGCAGGAAAAAGATACCTGGCTCTGTACCAGGTCTGATAAGCAATAAATGGAACATAACTAAAAAGGAGGAAAAAAAAAATAAAAAATTGGACTTCAGAAAATCTTCTACAAATTCTACAAATTCCAAGCCTCTGCCCCTGTCCCTGCCCCCCTTCCCTATTAAGGGCTTTTTTTTTTTTCCCCCCCTCGTTTTCTCATCAGGTGTGCTGATGGAAACCGTGGGTACGAGGCTCCGATAATTGTCCCGGATTCCTGAGCCCTCCGTCCTTCAGCGGGGCCAATAATGAAGACAGAGGAGAGAGAGAGGCCGGGATGTGCCTGCCTGCCTGGAATGCAGCCGGAGCTGAAAGCTGACACCAGCTCGCTGGGAAAGGACTTTGCGAGCAAAGGCTGTCTCCAAGACAACAGAGTATTTTCCCTGTGATGCATTTACACAGTGGGGTTAAAGTTCTGTGAAAGCAACAGCTGTTGTAAAAACATTGTATTAAATATGCTTAGAACTGTAAAACGCGTGCTCCTCATGTTGCACTTTGCCCGAGAGAAATGTGGAAACCTGTGGTATGTCTGAGGGAGAGTTTCTGCTCTCTCAGAGGCTGTTTTATAAATGTCATGCTCCATTTTCAACCTTTTCCTGCTGAGATAGCTTCTTCTTTAGACCATTTTTCTCCAAAGTTGACTTTCAAGTTAAAAGCTAATGACTAAAGCATGACTGGGTCTGCTGCTTGCTTTTACCCCTTTAAACGATGCCTTTCGCTTGAAAACTTCCACTGCTATATGTGTGCTCTTGTGTTTGGGCATAAGCTGCTGCAAATGGAGCTTGCTTATCCTGGTGCCATCCATATATGTGGCCCAGCTATCATTTGCAGCTCAGACTCACCCACACTAATATTTTTCCATCACTAGAGAGCAATGTCCTGCAATGCTCTCCTGTTACTGACTTTGCTGAACTCTGGGGATGAACTTGCTGCATGTAAAATGGATAAAATGTTACCAGCTTCAAAAATGAGAGGCTGGCAAAACAACAGACTGCTTCAGAGCTGTTCTGTCCTCTCATTTTGCAATTCTTGGGGGCTCTTTAAACAGTTACATAGCAGGGCTGAAGGATGCCAGTTCCTGTCTTTAAATCCCTGCTGTACTTACAGAAAGTTAGATTTAGGAGACCGATATACTATAACTTGGGTTTATTTAAGATTTTCTGTTTCTGTTTCACTGCATTGGGTCCTCCACCCTGGGTTATGTCTTTTCACTAGAGATTTTGTTTCCTTTTTTTTTTTTCCTGACAAAAACCGGGTTGGTTTTGCTTCTTCTTTGCTTCAGAGGTACTCAAAATAAATAATGTGAATATTTTGTGAATTTTCAAGCCTACTGGGTCTGTGCCCATTCAGGCAATGTGAACCCGCCCATCCCTAGTAATAATACTAATAGGAAATTACTCTTCCACCCAAATCAAGTTTCAACATCTGCAGATAGCTTGTCCTCATGCACTTGGCAATGACGCCAAGAAAAGCTTCTCCATCCTTCACCTAGCAGCTGCCGTCATCACAACAGTCCAGCTGCAACTGAGGTGGCTGAACAGTTCTGCAAAGCTGTTTGAGTGTGTTTCAGGAATCCCAGGAAAGAGAGCACGAGAGGAAGGTGTTTGCATATGTGGACTCACATGTATGCCAAAGAGGAGAGCAGGAAAATACTGCAAATCCCACTCTTCCCCACCTCTTAAAGCATATTCAAAGAATTAAAATAATAAATGTGAAGATTAATTTTGAACATATGAATGTATGCGTGGGAAAAACTTGATTTTAAATATGTTGTGTTTTGGAAAAGAATATTAAAACGTATGCCTGAGCACATGCATAGGAGACAGAGAGAGATCTAAATATCTGGGCTTGATTTACTTCCATGTGCTTGAAGGTACAAACTTCACATACATTCTACATCTGTTGGAACCCAGCAAAACAGGAGTTGCGGGCTTTTACTGATGCCAGAGCCCATGTATATAGAATTATACTGTCATCCCACTTCATGCTGGAGATTGGATCTTCATGTGTTTTTGAATTTTTGTCTGAAAACACAGGACCCATTCAACTTCAGTAGGAAAAGCTGCTTCAGCAGTTTTGAGAGTCTCAGCCTAAATAATTTTAACTGATCAGAAATAAAAAAGTCATCTTACTCGAGACAGAGTCAAAACTACTAATTTCAGATGAGGCTTTGAATGTTCAGCACTCTTTAAATGTGGCTTCTATAGGGGCAAAACCCCTGGGTTACTCAAGAAAATCCTCTCAATTATGGAAACTAAACATTCTCATGAGGAAGGGAGGCTTACAAAATTCTCATTCATGAATTCAGCTAGAGGAATCAGGTGGGTTGAATATCTGTTCAGTACCAGCTGGTGTGTGGGAGCAACCTCTCTGAAGTAGCAAAAATGACAGCCCCTTGTCCACTTTGATTTGTGGTCATTCTGGATATTCAAAACGTCTTCCCAACCACCTCTTCTTGATTCCTCTGTCCCAATGAAATGTGTGGCCATCAGGGAAACATCTTTAAGTTCAATAACCAGAAGGCACTGCAATGCCCTCCTTACCAGAACACTGTAACCAGCGAAGATAATTTTATTTAGTTGAGATCCTTCCAAACGTCAGGTTTTTTTTCAACTTTCTTTTTCCGTATTTTCTCACAACCCCAGAGGCTGAGGGTCAGATTTTCAAACAGAGCCAGTATCTCAATATGCAGGAAGAGATTCTGTCTCCAGAGAGGGGGAGGCAAAGAATAGAAAGCACTTATAATCAGGGGCTTGAAATAACTCCTGTGCCTAAAACTCTCACTTCTGGGGTGAGCTGTTAGCAATATCATCACAAAATTGTTCTTCAGATGAAGGGTATGATTTTTGTTGGCTTTGCTTCTGGCCCCTGCAGCAGTCACCAGGGGATTCACCACTGGCTGACAACACATAGCAATAAGTGTAGTTTAAAGCTTTGCATCATGTGAGTCTATCAGTCAGGGAAGTAAGAGAAGCGAGTTCTGAAAAATATGGCTACAGAGACAATATATGCATTTAATTCAAAGGGAAGATTTTAAACAAGCGTATCTATAAAAATAAGTGCCTGATTCCCAACAAAGCTAAAGCCTTAATTCCACGATGAACCCATTATCCCACTCTTGACCAGTACACAATTCTTGTTTTTATATCAGAAAAAGGACATTGTACTTTTCTTAAGCCCCAACCTATATGAAATCCTATTGTTACGCATTCACCACAACAATAGCCCTTTGGAGCACTCAAAATGCCTGGCTGTCAATTAGGTTACTATAAGGAAGGAACAGGACATTGTTTGCATCACAATGCAGCATCAATGAAGGTATATACATTAGCCAGATGAATGCATTCTGCCGTGTTTCAGTAAGCCCAGTGCAATCAATGCTGACAATGAATATCAAGCAGGTCTCTTGCAACTGTGCAGGTATCAGACTGTGCACTGTATCCGGGTGCCCAGTACAACTCAATACGTGGTGTGCTCCACAGATTGATAATGTTTTGGAAGATTTTGCCTCAGGGGAAGGCTGTAGACGGGAGGAGGGGCTCAAAGATACCTAACAGCCTGGCACTGACCCATTGAAAATAAGGAAGCAGTTTCATACAGCCTCACCATTTGCCTTTGTTATTAGGAAATAAATCAGCCTTTGTTTTTTCTGGACGAAGTGAAGGAATGTCATTATGACTTATAAATTGTGCAGTTACAAAACAATCAGAAAATCTTCCCATTTAAATCTGAATAACTTTGATTGTTGGGAATTTAAACTTTAGTCTATTGAGTGAAACAAATGCTTAAATAGAGCTCTTCATTGAAATTCTGTGTTTGAGCTAAAACCTGCATTAAAAAACCAAAACAACAAACCAACAACTGTGAGGCTGGTAAAAGACTGAACAAATCTTACAGTTGCACCATTTTAATGCCTTTTGACTGAAGATGAGATGAAACCACAGCTGACAAAGTGGCAAATTAGTGTGGTTGCTAGTGCTTTATTTACGCTATTCCAAATGTATCCAGAGAGTTATTTCCATCTCATGCCACTATACAGTTTCCATAAGTCTGTCTGGAGTCTCAGTCCTGAACATAGTGGTGCACTGGTAGTTAACACAGGAAGACAAAGACACTGAAGTCAAACATATGCAGACTTCCTTGCTTTCTCAGGGAATAGCAGCAAACATACAGTGCTTTCTCCCAAGTTATCAAAGTTTGCCCACAGAATTAGCTATGTCATTGAGGTAAACCTCTCTGACCTGATGTCAGCTAGGTCAAGCAAAGTCTAGCTAAAGCAGTGGTAAAATTTTTGAGAAACGGAATACAAGTGTTGTACTGACTTTGTGTATGACTAAAAGCAAAGGTTGTGCTTTAAAAAATGCCCCTGTCACTAGGCAGAGGAGCTGGCATCATTGATCTGGCAGCTAAAGCTGCAGGCTTAGATAATAACCTCAGTGCTCTGATAGCTATGATTTTATTGGCGTTTTCATGGTGTAAGAACCTTGCCACTGCTAGAATTTCGTTTTTCAAGCCTTTATCTCTGGCTAAGCCCCACCCCTCATGGATTTTCACACTGTCCCTTCTCAGAGATGACCTCTCTTCCACCTCTGACCTCTTTCAGAGTTTTCACCCTTGCTTTAACAATTGATTTATGATGTGCCTGTGAAAGGGTCAAGCCTACTTTTACGGTTTGCTTAAAATATTTCTTTTTTGGGTAGATACAGAAGTGGTGCTTAATAAGTGCTAAGTAAATAAACTAAGGATTGGAGACAGCTTCCCTTTTCTGCTAACTACTAGATGTCTCTAAAACTCTTTGTAACAAGTGTTTACCAAGTCTTCAAACAAATTAACTGATAACTGTAATAATTTTGTGCCTAATGAAATGTGTCAAGGGTTTAGGATTTCCAAAAAGAGTAATTTCAAATTAAGTTGTCTCACAGTTCAATGAAAAGGCAATGCGAAAGATAATTCAAGGACTTGTATATGTAATGGACAGGAAGTCTATTTTTCTTTTAGTTTGACAGATTGATCTTCCACAGAAAAAAAAGGCAAAAAGGCAAAAAGGCTACTAGGCACAAACTTTCATTGCCTCCAGCCTGTGCCAAAACTCATTTTAACCTCACTTCAGATGGCGTCAGAACTGCAGGATCAATCAATCACCTCAAAGGCAGATTTTCTTCTTCTGTTTCAGTTATCCATTATTGTTTACATGCACCATAATTTATCCTGCAAATTCAGTTGTGGTTTTTTATATGGTCCTCATCTTCAATGTATCTAAAAATCAAAACTGCATATATTTAGATTTTAAAAAATCAATCCGATACTTGTGGTGGCATTTGTAAAACTCTAAGTACTGAGTAGATGACAATGCTAATCCTTTTTGCCACAGATCACATCACACATGAAGCCATTTGAAAATACGAAGAGTGTGTTTTGAGGCTCTCTGTTTCAAGTCGAAGTGTGCATCAATATATTCTCTACAAACTTTGTCACATGTGTGTCTCTCTCAGCTAACTGGTACCAAGTGATAT
>JAODKT010001744.1:31322015-31355734 GCA_027576195.1 Cossypha heuglini
TATATATATAATCCTGACAATTTTAATAGGGAAAGAGACGGTGGTTTATTGCTGAACGTCTTTTATTTTCACATTTCCTTGGAATGCTAGCAAAGTGGAAAAAACTACCTAGCTTTCTATTTGGTTTGAATAGAAAAGCTCAGACACACCAAATGTAGATGATGTATCTCTCTGTGTAATTAGAAGAAAATACTAAATTGTTACACTACTTCTGTGGTTTCAAAGCATAGCCTTATGTGAGGAGCTGGAAGGGGGAGACAACAGGTGAACAGCCTCCAGCCTCACTCAGCCCTGCTGGCAGTGTGCTCACTGCTAACCACTGGTCCAGAAAGACAATGCCCGTTTCAGTCTGTTTCATGCTTGCCCTCTTGCTGAAGCCAGGGATGTAGCTTTGTCCCCATCCAGCCTATCTAGGAAGAGAACAGAAGGATCAGACAGAGCAGAACAGAGGGTTTGAAAGAATCATCTCCCAAACACAAAGACTGCTGTTAGGACTGGACACTGTCTGCCTTGTCACCATCTACCTGTGTAATCACCAGGCACAAGGAGGTCTATTCATTAAGGGCCCCACTCAGGGCTCCCTTGGCATGCTTAACACTTCCATAGTCTTACAAGGATCTTCAGAGTGTTCAAAGGATAAAAGACTGGACACTATTTATAGTTTTGCTGATGTTGGGAGGATGGCTGTAATCCTAAATTCCTTTCTCAGCCCATGCTCAGTCTTGAATGAATAGCAAAAATAAATAAATAAATAATAACCATGAAAAAATGACCCAATGAAAGCACTGCCTTTGTTTCTATCCTAAATGTGGAGTGGTGCCACTTGTTACATGGTGGTGTTCAGAAAACGGCTTTTGATCTTGAAAGCTTTCTGCTTGTTTTAGTCCTTTTACATTAATCACCCCTTAATTTCATTTATAGGATGCAAATTACTCCTCTTGCTCAGACCCTTTAAACTAGCAGATCAGTGAGCTGATAGGCCATCAAGTAAAAGAGCTAGGAGAAAAAAAAAAGCAAAAAAAAAGCTGAAAATACTTACAAATCTTGACTACACTTGACAGAAACCAGAAGTGGCCTGTGAACTATCCATTAGCTGAAAAGCTGGTATAGATCAGTGTCACTGCATTGAAGACAATGGTGGTTTGTCAGCTGAGAAGCTGGCCAAACAGACAGAAAGAAAATGGTCTTTTCCTGGCAAAGAGTTAAACCAGCTCACTTACTCATTTCTGAAAATTTCTTTCCACTGCCTTCCATGGGATGCTTTGACTTGGGAATATTTTGAGTGCTGGTGAATAAACACTATAGATACCTTTCTGTGTAACTATGCCAATGTAGTGACAGAATTGCAGGCTAACTGCACAAGTTTAATTTTGTCATTGCCCCTCTTTCTATGTTATGGCTGCTTTTCAACAGTGCTTTTAAACAGAGAAATTAAAAGCATATTTATTATTGTAACATATATATTATAAAGATTACAGACCCCATACTCTGAAATGCTGGGAAATGGCTTGTTGAAAGGTTGTCCCCTCCACGCCTAGCAGGAGCAGTGGCTCTTTTGTCATCCTTCTGAACTGGGGCTTCCCTCTTTTGTACACAACTAAAATATCTCCTTATTAATTGTGTGGAACCTGGTGCCCAGCATAATAAGCAGTGTGTGCACAGACCAGGGACATCAACAGCAGCCTCCTAGTCTCTACATCCTATGAATTTGTGACTGTCTAAAAGCTGACTGGATCAAATCTGTTAGGTGTCTGAACTGGAGAATAAGGAACAAAAGAAAGCAGAGGACTATAACCAAAATGAAGTGGCAATCATAGACATCAATGCTGTAAAACATGTGTATTAATTGCAGCAATAATGAAATATATGGTAAGGTTCTGTTGTGCTCATTTGTAGCCTTCTGAAATACTGGTAATGAATTTTGAAACTTTCTGTTCAAAGGAGCTTTTTATGCAACCTACAGAGCCTATGGAGGTAGGGGAAGAGCAAAAGCTTGAGGTATGTGCAAATCTGGTCTTCAAGGACCATCAGCATCATAGTAGACCCTTATGAGCAGCTCCACACCACCTCAGGCAGACTCTGCTTCTCTGCAGTACTGCAGGTGGCAGGGATCACCTGCCCACATCAACTCCCTGAGCAATCAGCCAGAGCACCTCAAACTACTTCCACCACCAGTTTAAGGTGGCCTATCCCATTTTGCCTGAAGGGATGTATGGATTACTCTCCAGTTACCTTTCACAGACAGAGGAGCTCCTGTACTGCCTGCCAGGCAAGACGTTATTTATTACAAAGAGCACCCAAAATCTGGTAGGTCACAGCCTTGTGTCTTGAGAAAAGTAGGCATTTCTCTGCAGCCCCTCCACCAAGGGTGGAGACCCTAGTTAGTTTCTGCTCCTTCATCTGTCTCTCTTCAGAGGAGATGGTCCCTGTCCTCTAAAGAGCACCTGGCCACATTGCTGAGGGTGGAAGGATCTCATGTTCTACAGAAGCACTGTAGGAAACCACAAAGGAGTTACAAACAGCATTAGGGATAGCAATTCATCTCTCCCCAGTTCCAGTAATCTCACATCTTGTTGTGCCAACAGAGCACGCAGCTTGCCTGATCCACTGCTGCAGAAGCAGCTGTGGTCCCCAGGAACCTTGCTTCCTCCTTAGACCTCGCTAAGGTAACCAGGGATTTGGCACAGCTGCTAGACACAGAGGCTGCATCAATCTCATGGCAAATGGGCAGTAACCTGAGGAGGGGGTCTGGAAAAGGCAAAGATGGCATGGACCTCCAGAGCAAAGTTCTGCTGTGCTGCTCGTGACACCACCCTGAATTGTACTGACTATGGGGTCATTACACTGTATACCAAAAAATTCTGTACAGAAGTATCAACTTTCTTTAGGGTTTTTGGTGAAAAAAATGCTTCCTCTATATTTTGGTCTTTCCCTATATAGAGTTTGATTCCAGCTAAAACAAATAGTTTTGCTTTCTAATATGTCGTTTTTTTTGTTTTTTTTGTTTTTTCTTTTTTTTCAATAATGAGACACAGAGAACTCCCCATAGAAATCAACTAGTATTTTGAAGCAAGCTGCTGACCTGAAGACAGCCCTGGAGGCTGGAAATAGAAGCTGTAGTAGATCTCAGGAACAAAGTTCCCCAGAATTTGGACTAATATAAATATAGCAAAAGATTATTAGTAAGGGAAAGCCCATACACCCTCTTGCCCCTCTTCTGCCTCCTGCTGGCTTTTGCACAAGAGGACCCTGAGACCAAAAACTGTCCCACTACTAGAACTGAAAGAAGACTGCTGTTCAGGGCCCATAATGTTATTGGTATAATAGGGCCTAATTCTGATACCACTGGCATTCAATGAATCCATGCTTATTTTAGCAGTGAGTGTAAGCCAGGTCATGAATTGACATACAAGGTGAAGTTAAATGGTGATTTGGGCTCGAGTCATAAATCTTCCTGCCTTTTTTTTGCATAGCTACACTATCATGATAAATGTCTGATCTTTGTGGAGGAAAGAATTTAGTTCCTAATAGGATGATGAGAATGAATTATCAGCTCAGCTATCTCTGCAGTCAGTTCCTACCTGGATACCATTTCAGTAAAACATAAGCATGTGTTATGTCATGACTGTCCCGCTGGAATAAATTTTTAGACTAGAAAAAAAAAAATGTTTTAAAGTTTGTGTGTGTGTGTGCGTGTGTGTGTGTGTGTGTAATGTGAATTTCCCCTTAAAACATTCCTATCATGCCGCTTCATATTCATTAATTAGTCTGAGGTTTCCCTCGTGTTTAGTTTACAAAGCCACTTAAACCCACGTACCCATTTAACATATTTATGACCCCAGTTTTCTTTCTTTTCTCTGAGACTGTACCGTAATTGTTCTCTGGACTCAGGAACTGCAGAGTGCCTTCACTGATGAAAGGAGACAACATAAAGAAGGAAATGAATGTGTGAGGGATGAATACCTTCCACAAAACAACTGGGTGCAATTTGGCCCATGGCCCCGGGGGTCACTTTAATAGAGTGGAGCCTCAGTCTCTATTGAGTGTATGGGAGACTATTAACTCTTAACAACTCAGTCTCAGGTTATTTATTTATTGCTTAAATGATTTGTTATTGCTACTTGAATTTAATATACCCTCTGGGAACTGAGATAGCAGCATCATGTTACAGAAAAACTACAAGTTATTTTTAAACTGTGATTGAATTTTTATGAGCATCATAAAATCTTTCTGAACAAATAACTTACCATTAGTCAGAACCTTCAGCAGGAAATCTGTAAAATTAAGGATTTATTAGAACAGTACTGTCTTTATGTGTTTCTCTGGAAAAGAGAGGGTTAAATGTTTGATGCTTCAAGTATTAATTTTATTATTTAAATATAATAATACATCAGTAGCGCCTGATGTTTTCAAAAGGTCACATAGATACAATATTAACAAAAAAAAAAAAATCATTCCTTTTAGCCTGGGAATATCTCATGTTCAGGGACTGAGACTAGAGCACACCTGTTTCAGTATGAAAGTTTTTTCAGAAACTTCAGGGCATCTGCACAGATCAGTGACAAATCTCCACATCCGTTCTGCTAAGTGGACTAGAGTTTGAGGTACCTTTGCACAGTCACTGTTTTTTCCTATCCTTGCCTATGTGCTGCTCTCGGCTCTGAAAGGGTGTATTCCTAACTTCTTTAAAGCATTCACTTTCCCTTTTGCTTTTCTAATCCTTAAAGTCATTAGGAGAACTTCCAAGTCAAACAGCATACTTCAGAGGGGAGAGGGAACTGTGGAGAAGGGGAAAAAGAAGGGGAGGAGTACTGAAGGCATCATAAAAAGCAGGTGCAAAATGCAATGCTCAGAAAATTAAGAGGATATAATGCTGCAAAAATAAAGTTAATAAGTAGGTTTGAAACAAGAAAGAAAGAAGCTCATGTTGAGTATTGCTATAAGACTGGTCTCTGTACTCAGCTTTTTTTTAGTAGTAGACCCAAAGATGTTCTCTAGAAAAACTGAGAACTGCAGAACTAGAGAGATCTCCAATTTAAAGGTCTTGTTGCTTGATATCCTGCCATGTTCTGACATAAAGAACTATTCTATTTTAGGTACTCTCTTCTGGAAATGGAAGGATCAAATCTGAATACAAAGGAGATGTTCAGATTTTGTTATTGATGCACATAAACCCATAAAATTATTTATATCATACCCTTTTCCATCCTTAATATAAATCAGATAATCATAATTTATGATTGTTTTAACATAGTGTTTATGTATCAGTTACCTGAAGAAAGTCTAGACATGTATATATAATACATATAATCATTCACTCTTCTACAAGTTTAGGAAAGATATAACTTGCTTTCATGCTGTTGTTTCCAACATGCCCAATTCTTCTTGATCTCAATGGATAATTAAGGATAATTAAGGAGCAGTAAATGATAAAATGCAAAAGACTTTCTTGCAGAACTGTTGCAGACTATATTCTCTCTCAATGTCCAGTCAGTAATAAAGTGTAGTAGTTAAAACAGCTTTGTATCCTCAATGAAATTCAGGCATTAATGGAGTTATCTTTCAAACTTCCTCTCAATACTGAGAATTATTATTTATAATACAATTCAATTCTACAATTATTCTAATTGTAGCTCTTGGTAATTTATGCATTGACAAATAATAGCTACAACATGGTGATGTCCACCTACTTTCAGTTATTCTGAAGTTGTTGGTGCAATCGTATCTTTCAGCAGTCTTAAATAAAGATTCTTTGTTTCTACTGATTCTTGCTGACACTATGACATGCCATATTGTCTCTTGGCAAGAGATTCCTCTCACTTGATATCACCAAATCCCTGGAGAAACCTTGAAATTTCTTAAGGGAACTTTGCATCACTTATCTTAGCTGTATTCCTGGAAGAGGAATGAGCCATCTTCCAGGTGTGGCTGTACCTTTCTACTGACTATAAAGGCTCATGTATCACTTAGATTAAATGTGTCTGAGACATCCATATTTGGTGACATTAATTTCACCTCAGGTGTCTGAAAAGTCATGCACAGAACATGAGAATATTCAGTTAATGAAACCTGTCCTAAGGCTATCCAGCCTCACATAAAATAACCAAAGATGGAGCAAGGTTGTCCTGTCTTCCCATCAGTTGGCTTGGGGGCAGTTTTTCCTCCTCCCACAGGTCCCTCTGGACGCTTCTCAGCTTCTGATGCAAATGCAAAAGCATCCTCTGTGTAAGGGGTTATTCTGTGCAAACACAGCCCCATAGACTACATGATCCTATGCTCTAAAAAGGATAAGCTTCATGTGAAACCATGGTCTGGGGTCATTTAACTAGTTTTATCAGAAGACAGAATACTTGCTGCAGGGCAGACAATGCAATAAGACAAGGCCAATCAGGGAGAAAATGGAATTTCTTACAGAGGAGGAAGTTTTTATTACAATGAATACATATTTAACTAGCACAAGTCTCAACAATCTAAAGAATTGCACCTAATGCAGTTTTACTTCCAAGTACATGAATATTTTTCTTTTTTAGAGCTGTAATCTGGCTTAACTAACCCTCCAAAGAAGTCTGGGCCCAGAATATGAAAGGTCCAAAGCAGTACAAAACTTCACAGGAAATTTGGTTGCCCCAGGCTTAACATACCAACTTGAACATAACACAGAATTTCTATCCAGAAGTGAAAGGTGAAAGGTTCACAGGCAGGAAAATCAACCTGTAATCACAAAAACAAATTTTGCCTTCTGTGAGAGTCTTAGACACATGAACCTTAGTTAAAATTGCAGTCTGACTAAAGAACCAGAATTCACTTGGCATTTTCTAGGTCCAAAACCAATTCAAATGAAATGCTTGTAATTTATGTTGAAAGAACATCAGGGAGTTTGCAAGACTTTGGATAATCTCAGCTGCAGAAGGATGCTTAACATCTTAAAAATCTCCCCTACATCTTCAATGTTCTCTCTCCCATCAGCACAACTTCAGAGCATGCTCCAGATCAATCAAAAGGCCTCTTAAAACCCGTGTTCTCCTACATGTCAGAAACCTACTGGGAAGGATGGTGCTTCAATTTTTCAGGTAACCTTCACAAATTTTTTTGGTAACCCAGAAGGATATCTAGACTACTGCAGCTACTTTAAATATCATTGCATGCTGTGTCTGACTGAGGTTGTTAACGCCAAATGTCTCCTTTTTAACATCTGGGACATTTATTTCCACAAAAACTTAAGTATCTTTAGTTACTGTCTATATACTAACAACTATTCTTTAGAAAATTACAAACTTTAAACATCTTAAGTAAAATGGTTTAAATATATATTTTGGCTTAAATGTGGAGAACTTTCAGGTAAGTAGAAAGATGACTTAACTATTCAAACTTAACTGTTCCTGTTCCATTTTCAGACTACTTAGGAACATACTGTTTAAGTTATCATACCCCATTCTAATCCCAATTCCCCAATACCTCTTCCTCTGTGACTTAAATTGCTCTTTTTTTTCCCATGGGATTAAAAAAAAAAATATTATGAGGTACCAAATGGCTGGTCCATGGTCAGAGTGCTTCCTTGGCATATATATCCATAACATCCATAAAGTTTTTGAGTATGACATTTCTTTTGTCACAGAATTTATTATCTGTCTTGTGAGAGTAATTTTAAAAAAAATCCTTAGGACTTTAAATCTAGGATTTCATTGGACTTCTTACCTGCATAAAACTTTCTAGGCTGGGCCATTTCCTTCAGACTCAGTGCCCTGCATCAGTGCCAGCACTGTATGGCCTGTGATGATGACAACTAAAGTACCAGAATGGATTTCTGTACCCAGGTGATTGACTCTGAGTACTTTATTTTCTGTCTAGGATTTATGCTGACTTTCAATCCTGTAACGAATTAGGCAGTCTGTATGCATTGCTAATGTAATGGCTTTAATTTCCTGCATCTCCAGGGGAAAAAATTCCTACTACAACACAAAAGAATTCTGCTGTCCTTACTACAATTGTACAGAGGAAAAATTAATTTCAGTGTTAAACCTTTATTTTAGCTATAGTATCACCCTACACATATTCTAATTTTAAAGCTTTAAAATGGAAAAGTACCTGCATATAGCTTTCCTACAAACATGAAATTAAACAATTATACTTAAATTCCCACTTAGGATGCAAGGTGCTGACACCTTCCATCCTTCTCTCTTGCTCTCTAGTGTTTGGTTGATTCTGAAGATGCCCCAAAACTGAAATAACATCTCATCTCAGCAAGCATGTTATATGACTTCACCAGTTTGATGGAGCATCTTTCAACCTCTTCTTTTCTTGTCTCACACCCTTTCCTGTAGTACTTTATGTCCCACAGCTTGCAGATACTGCTTGAGAAAGAACTGCAGAAATATTTCCAGACATAGCGCTGGGGTATTACTTCCACAAAGATAAGCTGTTGTTTGTCATTTCACCAAGAGGCTCCAAGAATTAAACATTTCATTTCCTGACTGTGTTTATGATGCATAACTTAAGGAGAACTCTCCTTCATGAATTGTCTAAAATCCTGTTGGGCCAATGTATACTGGCTGCGACTCTGCTCGTAACAAATACAGGTTTTGCACCTGTGTAGTCCTCCTCAGGAAAAATTAAATGCCACAAGGTGAAATGATGGGTGCAGTGTCCTCCTACATTCTGCAATGCAGCAGAACATATCAGTGACTAACTCTGTCACCTGAAGAGCCAGTAAAATTGCTGCCTTGCCACCTTGGTGCCAGTATTTTGCCAGTAGTGCAGCACCACTGAAAACTCACAGGTCAGGCCAGGATGGAGAAATAAATAAAGGCATCACAAGACATAGAGTAGATTCCCATGCCATGTTCCACATGTTGCTGTAATTAATTGCATAAACACATTATTTTGGAAAAAAAAAACCAAACCCAAAACAAAACAACCAAAAACCCCAACAACAAAAACAAAACCACAACAAAGCTTTGTCTAGATTTAATGGCTGCAAATAGCTTGTTATCTGCTTTGTTTGGCCACTCTACACTCTTGTTTCAGTGAATGAGAAAGATCTGTACATCTGTGTCTTGACAGAAATACAGATCAAGTACAGTAACAGTCCAAAATTATGTTTTGTGTAGACTCAGATAAAGAGCATCATGTCACTGCTGGACTGACTGCAGGACTAGATCTCATTGAGGAGATTGACAAGGGATAGCCAGAAAGTCTGTTCTCCAGTTATCAGCATTTGAAAGGACATTAGTATATTCTGGTTTATTTAAATGCATGCCCATACTAAGCCTGAAGTAATGTAGGAAACAAAAAATCCAAAAATTTGATTTTT
Source organism: Cossypha heuglini (assembly GCA_027576195.1). Taxonomy (NCBI): domain Eukaryota; kingdom Metazoa; phylum Chordata; class Aves; order Passeriformes; family Muscicapidae; genus Cossypha; species Cossypha heuglini. The sequence continues at coordinate 31,331,326 of JAODKT010001744.1, forward strand.
CAGGCTGCAAGTGAAGAATGTTGTGATGCTTTTAAGCTCTGTGTGCAAGAGATGTACAAACCATCAAAGAAAACAGTCTGAAGGGATGCAAGAAATTGAACATTCTGCAGAAAAACAGGTATCTTTATTTTCTGTTGGTGGGCAAAATAGATTTTTCTCAGCACTATTAAGCTTGCTTCCTTGAGATAGACTTACCCAAATGTTTTCTGTAAGACATTTTTTTTTTTCCAGGAATGAATGTATCTGCCATTATAATGTCTCATACCAGGTCACAGTCAAGGGAGCAAGAGCATAGGCTGCTTGCAAAAAAAAAAGTAGATTTAGAAATGTGACTGCCAAGTGATCTGAATGTAACAAGCTGATGGAAAATATACCTGAAAAAAACAGATCATCAACCAAATGGAAATGTGGTGCAAGCTTCTATTGCATATCTAGTACAGCTGACTCACAGAAAGGCACTATACCAGCAGCAGCATACATTTTTAAACCTTGAAAAAGGACACCTGCATTAGTAGAAATGCATGTCAGAGTTACTGGGGAGCATGCCAAGGTACATACATAGGGAGACAGATAACACAGACAAAGCTGGCATATATAAACTGAGGTTCTGGAGGGTACTCTAGCTCTGAAAAATAGGGGCAGGCACATCTGGGTATGTCTAGGTAGCTCTTACAAAGAACAGTTGGATGCCCTAAATCTGGCTGATCACCGACTCCAGAGAAACAGCCAAAACTTGTAAGCCCTAAAAACCATGGAGTAGTCTATACTGAGTAGCCACTTCTGGTATTTATCATATTTAAAAATTTAAAAGATTGTCAGAAGTTGGACTTCTAGCAAAAGTAGAATGAATGGTACTTAAGAGCATTAGGGGATTCTAAGATGGGGGTTGCTTAATTAATTCAGATGTTCAGATTCCATATATAAGTTGCACTTTAATCTCAGATCTTCTTTGCATCTATTACTTTATTTCTTTTAGATTCACATAGTTTTTTCTTAGGTTTAAGTTACTCCATAAGTTCACCAAAAGACCAAAAAGCATGTTACTTTCACTAAATATGGAAAGCTTTAAGGAAGTTAAAATCACCAGTACATTGCTTTTAATCTTCATATTCCTGGGTCCCTTATCAGCTCTGCATTAAAAATATGCCAATTAAGAAATACTGCTGGTCAAGGAAAGTAAGTGCTTGCAGGAAAGTCTGGACAAACAGCTGGAGTAAATCAGATATTATACTAATGCCAGACAATGGAAGGATGCTGATTTACATCCTCTGTGAATCCTGTACCCAGGCATTCTTCTTGTAAATCACAGCATTTTTCCTGGGAACATAGTAAGGAAGTGTTTTATCTACACTTCCTTGTAACATGCAGGCCTTTTTTTTTATGATTTCAGAATTGTTTTGGTTTTATTAGTATGGTTTACAGCTCTTTGTTCCCTGGACTGTGTGAAGAATGGAAGCAGGAGACTTGCTGCTATTTTACTTTTAGCTGCTGAATCAGAGAGGGTGTCTCACATTTCATTAGTGTTTGAGTCCTTAACTCCTCATACTTCTCAGGTTCTTTTCCCCTTTGCACAATGTATGCAGGGACAAGAATGTGTAAGTGCCGCTGCAACCCCATTCAGACTTTCACTGAATTGGTGTAATGGGATTTTGCACCTCAATTTGCAAGATACAGTTCCCCTGAAAACCAACCCATTTTGGTAAGCATAAAAATAAAATGAAATAAAAATAATAATAAAGACAGGGCAGGCATTCATAAGGCACCAGGTCTCCACAGTCTTCAGCTGAGAGACCCCAGATTTCAATGTACCCTGAAAAGGGTGATTAATTTAAAGTGAGTGGAGTCTGTTGCTTTAAGACAAGCTCATAAATCGTGAAAGATCACCACTTCTTTTCAAAAGGCTCTCCACGGTCTGAGTTTCCCTTCTGGGTCAGTAAAGGCATTGAAGTTTTAATGGCATGCCATGGCAGATTACACGATACAGCTGTCCCGGCACCGTGAAAATTAAGTTATGCCCCGTGTCAGCAAGGTTTTTTTTCCCCTTTTCTTTCCCTACCCTCCCCCCTTCACTCTCCCTCTTTCTTTCTCTTTCCCTGTCCCCTTCTTCATTCTCCTTTTTGCTGGGAAGTGCGCATCCAGGGAGGAGGTGGGAGCCCGGCAGGAGCTGCTGCCACGGCTGCTGTTGAGCCCCAGCTATTGAGACGGAGTAAATGGAGCTGATGGGTGAAGAGGAGCCGTCAAAATGGAGGGTTTTGTTCTTGCTGCTCTCGCCAGGCCGGCGGCGAAGGCAGCGCTCCTGCTCACTCAGGCGCAAGCGGCGCTCTGCCTCCCGGCGCTGCCGGGCATTCCCGGCCCCGCGACCCGCGGATCCGCTCGCACCGCCCCGGGAGCATCCTGCTCCTGCTCCTGCTCCTGCTCCTGCTCCTGCTCCTGCTCCTGCTCCTGCTCCGAGATCCCTCTTGGCGAGGGCAGGGCCTCCTGCTCCTCCAGGGCACCAGCCCGCCCGGGGCAGCGCAGCACCGCGCTGGAAAGCAGCAGCAATCCCTGCCGTCCCCCCGCACCTTCCCTCTGCAAGGAGCAGGAGAGCAAAGAGCTTATTAAAGCATGAGAAATTAATCACATTAGCGTTCATCTGACAGAGCAGGGACATATCAGGGGAAGAAAGCGGTGAGGAAGCAGAAATGGAAGAATCGTTTGCAAACCAAACAACCAATATTCTGTGTCAGTCATTTCCAACCCCCTTTCAATTTTTAATTCCTTGAAAACTCCAGCTCCTGAAGATTAATTTAAATATACTGATACTGGTGGTCTGATTTCCTGACGGGATGTCCTGAGGATGCTCACAACTAGAGTACAGATGGCCAACTGTGGAAAATTATTATTCTGTATAATATCTCTAATACCTCAAGCTACTGAGTTATGATAGAAGATTGCCCCTATGCCTCTTCAGTCAAGTCAAAGGTGTTTAGTAAATTTTTGTTTGGAAAATGAGTAAATTAATAAAGGCTTCAAGTAGAAATTCCCCATTTTGATATGAAGAATATGTTGACTTGTTTACCTCTTTCAGTCTTCAAAAATGGATATATAGATATAGTTTGCATATAAACAACACTGTCCATCTGAACTGCTTGCATCACACCATATGCAATAACTTGTCCAAAAGTTTCTGGCTTTAGACTTGCACAATTTGCAGTTAGCCTTCTATTCTAACCCAGGACGACAGATTCAATGGGATTATTTGTGCCAGGGCTCTCTAAAGTAAGGATACTGTGATTAAGCTCCTTACTTGTTCCACTATTCTGTGTGTATTGATAGCAGAGGATGGGGTCTGACTAGCTGCATATTCAGCCACCTCTGTTTTATGTATGTTTGATTAAATATTAAGCTATCCTATACTGGAATTAATTTGCTAGTAGGACTTGACATTTTCTCCTTGCTTTCCCCAATTGTTCCTAGGTACAACCAGCTGTTCGAAGCCAGTGCATCACTCAATATGCTACAAGAATATTTGCCTACACAGTCTGAGCTGAACTTTGCCAGACTCCCAAAAAGTGTCCAGACCTGGGAAAAAAAAGAAATTTTTGCCATTATTACTGAGTGGCTGCTTGCAAAGTTTTTTACAGGTGTGACATGAGTCCACGAGAAAAGTAGACTTTTAGCCAAAGGACTCTGGACCAGGAAACATTGTTTTAGAAATTTTAGCTGCCATGGGCCTCTTTATGTACTCTCTGTAGTTGGCACAGAGGATTTGATAAATGAATCTGTAGGATACCATTAGCTGGGGTTGGGGACAGAATAAAGGTCTTGCAGTATATCTTCTACATAGATGATGTATAGACATTAAATAAAAGCCACTTTCACAGCACTACAATAATTCTGCTTGGGAAGTAGCAGAGACAATGACATCAGGCACCAACTCATCCCATAGACTCACCATTCCACTTGTTTACTCACATACCTCAGTTTCTTTACACACATCAGTGCGTGGGGGAGAGCTGGTCACTATTCCTATTTGCACTGCTGCTATTCACAACAAGTAAATCTTTCCCATGTTTTTTTGTGATAGGCTCAGGCCTTTATTGAGTGAGGAGAGCTGTGAGCTGCCCAAGAGCTGTTTTGTTGGCAGGGGGTTAAGGAGAATTGTCTGTCACATCAATTATCTGCCCTTGAGCTCTTAGAAAGAAGGTGCCTAGAGACTGGCCACTTCTCTTGCTTGTACATCCACACACATGGGCACCAAAACAGCTCCCACTTTGATTGGAAGTTGCTCTCCCCCTCTCTCAGCAGTGCTGCAATCCATGTTAAATCAGCTCATTCCTCCTTCTCAGTAAAACTAGACAGGCCCCTGCTTTGAATACGCTGGACCACACAAGGGAGAGGGGAAAAATATCTTTCCCTCAACCCTTTCTGTCCTTCGTCATTTGGAAGCCTGTGTTCCAATAACAAATGGTGATTTAAAAAAAAAAAGAAAAAAAAAAAGACAAGCCTTCCCTTCTTCCCTTTTTGGAGCGACAGCTCTGAGCCTTGGTCAGGGGAGCCCATGAATTGGGCTTGCAAAGGGCCCGGGAGGGGTCCCTATAAATCTTCCCCACACAGAGGTGGCTGTCTGTCTGCTTCTGGGCTGCTGCTCATTGTGACTAAAGTTTAACTGCTTTACTTTCACTAGGGGGGGAAGCAGGGAGGCAAGTCACATAAACCTGAGGTTTATGGATATTGCCTTATTTCCTTGTCATTTTCAAAAGACATTCATTTGCTTCTTAATTGTTCCCTTAGAAAAGTAAAAATCGCAATTTTTTTCTACTTACTTTATGACTTAATTTTCTTTATTTCTCTGTCTTCATCTTGTTACCTATGGAATTGAAACTACATTAAGTAATCTGACATTTGTGAGAATCTGAACATTTCCTTTGGCTGCTTATCCTAAAAAGACTAAAACAACCAGTATAAAAATAACAAAAAATAAATACAAAAATGATAATGAATAAATCCTGTGTGGCTGTGTGTATATTTGCACACATGCTTACACGCAGATACACAGACACAGAAACAGACACACACTTGATATCTTGGAGAAATGCCAGCTGTAATTGCCACAAAGTAAACATGGCTTAGTTTTCTCACTGTTGCTTTTGCCCATCATATTCTGCCTTTCTGCTCATGACTAGTTTCTCGATCCTATTTCATGGGTCACAGAGCAATATACTAACTAATTTAAGAGCAGTACATACATACTTTTTGGATATAGTTAAAGTATGATGTCACCAAAATTACAATAATATAAAATATTAGTAAACATTGTCAATGCATGTGAATTCTTATAATTGCAAGAATGCATCAATCAGCTGAAAAATGTAATTTTTATTGCCGCAAGTTACCCTCCCATGTAATTTGAATCTGAAAGCATAACGATTGCTGGTTCTGAAAAATTATACCAGAATAATGGAATTTTATTTTTATCTTTCATGCACAGCGAATTATTCATGGTCTTTCTACATTTATCTTAAGGAGAAAGTTGTCTGAAGACTAAATCCAAGTCTAAGTATTATGAAAGTGAAACAAAGATATATTGACATAGAAATCTTACTCTATCCATTTGCAAATCATGTTACAGGTAAACAGTGAATTGCTTCATTCAGAGTTCTTACAAAATTTAACCAGTTTTCAAAATAATTTGATTGAATACGAAAAATTAGATTTGCAAGATAAAGACAAAGCTGACTGTGCTGGGGATGTGCATATTTCACTGTATCAGAAAGAAGGGCGGAGAAATATGTTTCTCTATTCTTAGATGTTTGTTTGTTTGCAGTACTGTTTGTGAGCAAAGCATGTAAAGTTGGGCAGCTTGTTTGCTCCCTGCATGTGTGTTCATGGGTGGGTGAGGGGAGTTTGAGAATTCCTAATCCTGCAGCTCTCAGGACCTGGAGAGTTGTACCTCATCTGGGGTAACTGGATTAAAAATCTTTTCTCATTTCAAAGGTTTGATCTCAACAAGGGTTTGATGTGATGAAATCAAAGTGGCAGCTTGGATTTGAAAACTATTTGGATTTGAACTTCCTGAAGTCTAGATGTGAGAGAATGGCTGCAGTGGATATGAATGTGTGGTAACTGCACTAATGCCTGTATAAAGAAGAAAGTTATGCATAAGGAAATAAAAAAAAAACAAACTCATTTCTAAAATGGTACCTACTCCAGTGAGAATAACCTTATAGTAAAATAACTTTTGTCCACTAATTATAAGTGGCTCTGATTTTACCACATCCTCTTATCGACAATAGTAAGAGATTTTGTCTTAACAGAGGTGAAGCTAAATAACAACAGCTACAAAAATTATTTATTATGTGGTAATTACTATTCTTATTTTGTTGTCCTTGACACTTCCTAGGTGTTACAGGACCCCAAAGACATTAGAGCAGTTCATTGACCTATCCAAGGGAAGGGCAGGCTCCAAATTATTTTGAGCAAGTCACTTTCCCTCTTTCTGATCTTCCAATCCTCACCTGCACACTGGGGACAATAGTAGCATACCTATTTCACAAAGTCATTCTGAGGAAAGTGTGCTACAAAGCTTCAAGGCATTCACACACTTTGCAGTGAAGGCTGCCAGTAGTTCCTGCATTTTTGAAATCAAATACAAACAAATTTCTCCATAAAAACAAATACTAATCTTGGCTCCAGGTGAAGGAGCCAGGTTTCTAACATGCAGTTAGAAACACAAGCTTAAAGAGAGGGTTAATGACTAAGTTATACATTTATAAGAAAGTATATAAAATTGCATACAATCCCATATGAGGGAGGTACTCAGAATGAAAACATGCGAAATTTACAAAGGGACAAAATAATTCAGCCTTGAAAGGTTACAGTAAAGACAAACATGGCAACGTTGCCTCTTTAGTAATCACCATACACTGTCTATGTGGGATATATTATCCATGTGTCCTATTACTGCCTAAAACTGACCACAGTTTTCAAATTACATAAGATCATAACATTTATACAAAAGAAATTATGTTCATTTTTTGTTACATGGGAAGGTAAAGCATCCTCAGATTCTCCCTTCTCATAGACCCTTTCTGTTAAAATTTGATAAAAACCTCATGCAGTATAAAGAATTGATTAGAAGATATCTCTGAGGCATGAAAGAAATTTGTGTAAGTTTATAAGACTGTAAAAACTTACCAGAAAAGCTCACTACATAAGAGAATGAAATAAATCAACAGCTCTTCCCTGATGACACTTTGGGGTCATCTACCAAAAGACTGAAACTCACCTTTTCAAGCAACAACCCTTTCCCAAAAACTGGTGGCAGCCTATGGAACCATGGACCACATATATAAGTTTATTAGAAAACCCAGCACCCTTCATTCTAACTGCAGATTCACTCTTATCTTTTATTGCTAAGATAATCATAAAAGCATAGAATATGTATATGAATGTCTATATATGTAAAAATACATACAAGAAGAGAATGAAAAAAGGATGTCTTCTGTGTAGTTCTCTGAAAGACAGAGACAGAAAATTACAGACAAGGGATATCACTCTTACTTACACTCAGCTTGTTCTGTTAACAAAATCTCAAATAATTTAGAAATATTTCTTGACTTGTGTTTACAATATAGCAACTATTAAACTTCAAAAGAAAAAGGAAAAACAGCATACAAAAAAACAACAGTAGTGCAATGTAACTAGTACGCATCTATAAACAGAATTCAATGTAACAGAACCTGTGCAAGGCAATATGGCAAAGGATGGAGAAATATGCTGTGGCATTATTGTATTAAGTATTTAAATATTTATGTATTGTGTATTTAAGTTTCACAGTTCTGCTTTCAGCTGTTTCTCCTTACATAAACACTTTCTTGGTCAAGTCTTGAGTATTCCAGAGTGTCTCTGAATAGTCTAGTCCTGCCCTCTAAGACTTGCTGTCCTAGGTTTGGGAATGGAGTTAATTTTCCTCATAGTATCTGATATGCTGCTGTGTTTGGAATCATGACCAAACCAGTTTTGACCATACACTGTTCAGTGTAGCTCTGCCAGCATCACGACTTTCTCTGTTTCTCAAACTGCCCCTCTGTGGAAGTAGTCTCAGGGTAGACAGGAGACAGTAAGGTGACACAGCTGAACAGCTGACCCAGCTGACCAGGGGGATATCCCATGGCATGTGACATCATGCTCAGCAATAAAAACTGAATAAAAGGAGGAGAAAGTGACTGACACTCATGATTATGGTGCTTGTCTTTCCAAATATAAATGATGCAAGATGAAGGCCAGCTGTTCTGGAGGTGGCTGAATGCCTGCCTGCTGATAGGACTTAGGAAATAAAGTCCTTCTTTTGCTTTACCTATTGAACTGTTAACTTGTCCTTATCTCAAAGCATGGGTTTTCTCACTTTTGCCATCTGATTCTCCTCCTCATCACTGGTGGCGAGGGAGCAAAGGGTTGTTTGCAGATCAGTGCTCACAGGGTTAAACCACAAAGCTACTCCAGACCAGATACATCTTGTCAGATGTTCTTACAAATTGTCAGTGAGTGAAAATTTACTTCAGACTAGGTACCCATTTAATTCTAAATACAGGAAATAACTTATTCCCTTCTTCCTTTAAACAATGTTTCTACGTTATTGAAAATTCTTACTACTTCACTTCACTAGTCCCCTGTCCTTCCCTTCCTTATCTATTTCATTCTTTCCACTGCCCTGCCTTGGCCCTTGTCCTCTTCTCTCAACCATTTTCACAGTGAGTTCCTCTTGGTTTGGTTTCTAAAGTTTCATCTACTCTTTATAACATTTTGAAAAAAATGGTCAAATGCTCTCCCTGAAACTTTGCTCTCCCATCCAACTTTGTTACGTTTTAATAGGATTAATCTATAGACATATAAAAATCTAATTGATTTAACTACTGTTTCAAACAGTATTTCCCTATTCTGGCTTGTTTTCTTGTCCCTTATTTACTGATACACAAAAAAAATACTGTTATTACACGACCTTTTAAAGGAACAGTTTGTAATTAAGGAAAGTAAAAATGGAAAAATGCTTTTTAGCATTCTTATCACCACACCTCAAAATCTGTTTAAGACAACTGGAAAAAGAAGATTTTCCTTTTGTGTTTCTAGTTGTTCTCGGGGAAGACAAGGCAGGGTAGTGAAAAATCTCAGGTAAAATTGTAATTCATAAGCCACTGAGATCTGGGGTTGAGTTTCTAACAGCCAACTGGTGTCAGTTGCAACTGTGAACATTTGATTTTTTGAGAATTAAACTCAATTATTATCTCAATATTGTTTAACACTATTGTCTCTGCTGTCAGTGTTAACTTTGCTGTCCCCATCCCCATTTTGAAAAGCTTTTTCACAATTACCTGTAAAAACAAATATCCTAATTTCAAAAAGCTTTATTCATCATAAATATGGTATCAGTAGGCTAGATCAGGTGTTCTAGACCTGAGTAATTTGGTATCAAAGGCATTTCTGGTTTGATAAGAAATGCCTTTTGAATATTGCTGCTCTTATCTCATAAGCCACTACCTTAATTAGCCTAAAAATAACACTAATTTCATGATAATTCGATGAGTCCTGGGAATGGCCTGCATTCTTTAAACTCTTCTCATGGTGGGCAGTCACAAGGAGAAGAAACAGAAAACACAAGAATCTTTCAGTAGAATGCCAGGATGCTGAACCAGAGGAAAAAACCCCACAAAATGCTAGTTTTTGTATTTAAGTAGGAAGAACAGGAGTCTAAAAGGAGAGGTTAGCAAGACAATCTGAGTATCTTATGGTTCAGTGCATTGTCAGATTTCTAATTATGAGAATACAAAAACACTTCTGAAAAAGGAAAGGTAAGAGATCAAAGTAGAGTTTGTCCTTAACAACCAGTAGGGCACAACACTTCTTTCTTTTCTAATCTGTGCCATGCTCATTGAGTGGACTAAGGTAAGGCTACCAAGGCAGCAGAAATCTTGGTCTATAATGGTTAAAAATAGTGGAAATGAGTATAAATTGGAAATTGTGCGGTGCAATCCTTCCCTAGTCAATCTTCCTGTTACTAGGCATCAAAAGCATCACAAAAATCACTGAGTTTAAATTTCCATGTCTGTATAGGTCACAGCATGTTATCAATCTTTTAATGGCATCAAAAGGAAAGACCAAGGGCCTGCTCTGTCATGCAACCAGCTTTGACAGAAATGTAAAATCTAATCCTCTTGCACTCCTTACATTCCTGTCCTCAACTGGACTCATCCACTGCAAATTCAACTGAGACATCCAAGTCACTGCATTAGTGGCACTAGTAGCCATTTTTGGTCTTCATTTCCAGATATCCCAAGCTAAAAACATCTGTCATGATTAATTCTCTGAATCATTGGGTTCAAATCCATCTCCATATTCTTGAACTTAGAAGCCATTAAAAGAAAGAGGAGTGTTTTCCTATGGTTCCACTCCTCCTATTGCCACCACATTATAATAAAACTCTATGTCGTACATAAAAGAGCAGGAAGAATTATCAAAGTGATGGAATGGTTCCATGGAAAAATAAAGCTTGAAAAGCGATGTGGAAAAGGGCCATAAAATCACTGTGGAGCAAGGGAAAGGTCAGGTGGCAAAGGAAACCCCCCAAAATCGTGCAGTTAAGTAGTGGAACTCCTTGCTGCAGGCTGCCAAGGATGTGAAAAGTGTAGGTGTAACATGGCTAACTGAAGGCAGAAAAATCCCTGTGTGCTTCCAGAGAAATAGAACCCTTAGTACTCTAGCTCCCAAGCTGTTTCTTCATCTGTCATATATGTGAAAGAAAAACTGTAAGCTGCAAATGAGTATCATCCTACTGAAATCTCAGAATAAAACCTCGTTGCTGAAGAAAAAAACAGATTTCTGTGAAAATGTGGGTATATAGATTTCTGTTAAGTCCTCCTGCCCATGTCAAAAAATAGACATGCAGTGAAATCATGACAGTCTGGACTCAAATCACATGGTCTGATTTTATATGAGTTTTCTGGCCTTGGCCTGGCTGGAAAGAGCTCTGGCCATCCATAAAGGATAACCACATGAATCTAGCAACTACTTGTTAATGTGTAAAACTGAGGCATCACGTAACATGCACCGCTCTAGTCTCAGAAGGAGAGGCTGTGTACTCAAGCCAGCATTGGTGATGCTAAGCCTGGGGGCCATTTAGGAGGATGGGACAGGGATGGGGAAAAAAGCTTCCCCTACCAATGGAAAACACACCCAAAGTACCATCTGCTTCTAAGCATCTTCTCCATAATCTGTCTTTGTGTGGTGCCAGCCTCAGCAGCTTGCTCTCCTAACTCTCCATGATGCTCTTCCTGCCTCAGGAATAGTGGTGCCACGGAGGGAATGGCAGCAAATATGCAAGTGAATTTTTGAACATGTGGTAAAAAAAAAAAGACAAGACAATCCTGTAAATTTTTAATACCACTTCAAAACAGAGAAACCAAGAGTGACACAGATATTCAATCTTATACTTTAAAAGCAGTCAGCCTGAACCTTCACTGGGGATTAGCAAAAATACTTGATTATCATATCTGTTAATAAACATAAATGCTAATGTTCTGTAATGAGCAACAATTCATGTCTCTATACCTTGGTTATATCCTGACAAGAAAAATTATTTTGCAGGGGGTAGAGAGTTATATCAAGATAAAGTCATATAACACTTAGCAAAACAAGTATTAATCCTTCAGCTGTGTTTTATACTACACTATATCCCACACATATGTTACTTTTATTTATATATAGGATAGCCAAACATTTTAAGACAACCCATGTACAGGCAAAGCAATATGCATATTATTAAATCAATATACACCTCTATCTCATATATCACTATTAAATGCATGGGTACATTTTGTATTAAAATGTCTGCATCTGTATTTGAATGCGTAATTAACCCCAAGCTTGCTTTAGTCTCCACATGTTGTTGTTCAAAAGTGCAGGTTTTAATGGCAATACTTTCTTTAAAATATCTGGGAAAATAGTTGTGGAGTCAGTTCCTACAGAGATTATAGAAGTCTGTCTGAGGGATAAAATTTTGCTTAAAGTCTCTTCAGTTATGCCTCTTATTTAGTAGTCACAGTTATGCCAAATGTCTTACTCTTTTTTCATCAGGGAGCAGATAATAACTCAAATGCCTCAGCCAAAACAAACTCTTTGAAAAGATCTTATGAAATCATTTCTCTTTGCAAATCCATAAAAATCACCTCGGACTCCTTATCAATAGAAAGGCTTAAAGAGGGTGCAGAAGTCGTTGAATTATGATGTGCTTGTTTTAATGAAATTCCACTCCTGCTGGGATGTTCCCTGCAGATTTTCCATATTTCAGCATGGGAAAGGTTTGATGCTTTCCTGCCGGTGCCAAGAGTTAATTGAAAACATTTCAGGATAAATTCAGCTTGGGGGCCAACGCTCCCATTCCTTCATTATTCTTAACAATAATAGAGGAGTAATACAATTATTAATAGGCATGTTGTATCCTCTTAAAGTGGCAGTGTGTTTCTGAAACCGTGTCTTTCACATTCTTTTTCTTAAGCAAATCTGAAACAAATAGAAGAATAGAAATCTCAGGAGAAAAGCAAGCCTGGCTGGTATATATATACAATTCATCACTTTTCCTTCACAGTGAGTATTTAGCTATTGTTAAATATAGGTAGCTACGTAAAATTAAAAAAAAAAAAAAATCTAATAAAAAAATCACTTATCTAGACCAGAATTTCCTAAAGGTCTTCATGTTTAAAGTCTCATCCCTGTGGGATATTAAATGGTTTTCTTTGAAGATATGTATACCCTCAGAGTTATTTAAGGAAACTAAGAAAAGAGAAATGCAATTTTTAATAAAAATGCCATTGTTTAAACCATTAAATTGGTTTTGAAGTGACATGTTGGTCTTAGGATTTATGTCTTCAGTTTAATGAATCTAAAATAATGGAGTTTTTTTATGACAGAAGACATTAGATTGTCTTGCTGGCCTAGGGCTACTCATATATTATCTTCCATAGTAAACAATTTATACTAGAATCTTGCAGAAAATACTTTTCATTTAAATATTTTTCCCCCAACTTTGACTCTTGATACATTCATACTAATTTTATCAGTATTTATGCACTCCTGATAACTAAATATTGAAACTCATAAAATACATAAACAGTTAGGGGAATATTTCCAAAATAATGTTTTCACTTAGCTTATTTTCATCACACATTTTTATCTCTTCTCTGCACTACTCCTCCCAAAACAGACAACATAAAATATTAAGCAGCTCTAACTGTTTGCAGAACTATTTGCCATAAAGCTTGCTGACTAAAGAATCACAAAACCAGTCCAAGCAAATGGAAATTACAAGTTTCCTGCAGACTACAAGGAGTCAAGGACATGTTTGCACCATTTCAAAAGGCTGTACCTAATTTACTAGAATTATTCCCTTTTTAAAAAAGAAGTTCTGCTGGTAAAAGTGTTTGATGGGGTCCCTGCCTATTCTGGCAGCAAACATGATATTTAGAACTGCCCTAGTGCAGAAGATTCTCCGGATAGAAACGAGGTAATTTGACCAGCTTTTTGCACCCTGTCTTAATCTTCTCACCCAGAAGGACAGCAGGAGTAAAAGAGATTCGGGGTTCAAATATTTTCCAAACAGCAGTGCACTACTGATGTAGCATTATGGAAGACACCTCAGTGGCAGGTGTATTTTAAAGCATTTCTATACCCCAGGATGAGGGCAGGACCTGAGTAGAAATCAGGGCAGGGTTAGGAACAGTTTCTGCCCCAGTTATCTCTGCTGCAAAATAGGAGCACCTACTGAGTCAGAGCTAACAATGTGCAACCTTCTCCCTTGATTAGCACAGTAGAGTATTAAGGCAATACTGGGCTTAAAATCTGGACTGAGAGAGCATCACCACACAATGTTTTCACTAGTTCTTTTAAGTAACAAATTTCCCCTATAACATTAATTGAGAAAATAAAATTTGTTCCCATGAACATCATAAAGGAAGACTTCAGCTAGCTTGCAGGACAGGATGTTTCTTAATACAGAGGAAGTGCTTGGTTGCTACAGCTTTTTTCCTTGCTTACTGCACACAAACGTGAGAAAACCAGACAGTGCTCTGACTGAAGTGCTCCCAATGAGACCTGAAAAGAGTCAGAATTATTTCTGAAAATAATGAGAGGGACTATATTCAGGCTCTACATGCAGTCAGTATGTTCTAAGATTTAGCCTAATATTGCCAAAAACTGAAGTACTCAAGGTTTTAGCAGCCCAAAAGCGAAAATATTTCACAGTTTCTCAAATTTCATACATTGTTCTTATCCACTCCTTTTACAAATATATCCTCCCCATGCTAGCAATACCTTTAGCATAATAACATGTTCTTCAGCACATCCAGGCACTCAGCTTTGCTCACTTCAATAGGTTTTAGCTTATTTAGTAGGTTTTAACCAACTTTTAGCTACACCAGTCCAAATCCAAGTGTTAGCTGCCTGTTGATTTGCAAAAGCCTCATTTAAGTAACTGAGTAATCTTTCTCTCTAAGTATAGAAAGCCGAAGGCTAAATTCTGACAACAGTTACACTACTGGAAACTCAAACTACCCCTAACAGCAGTCATTGATTTGATGAGAATTGCAAGGACAGAGAGCTGTCAGGGCCTTGTGCTTGCAGGCTCAGAGACAGAGATGGACACAATGTTTGACCTAAGACCTTGGAGAAGGCTTGGAAAATTAGGACACCGAAGTGAAACAGCCATAAAACAAGAATGTAAGTTTGTAGTGCAAGTAGAAGTATGTTTAAGCAAACAGATCTGCATTATGTAAGCAAAGCAATATGTTAAGTAAGATAGCAAAATATTTTAAAGTTTAGCGATAGAACCTGTTATAAAGTTAGTTAGAAGCTTTTTGTGGCTTTGACACAATGCATCATTCTTTAACCAATCACAGAACACTCTACAAACTTACAGTGATACATCTTAAGCTTCTAACTTCTCCAAGGTCTTAGGTCAAACATTGTGTCCATCTCTGTCTCTGAGCCTGCAAGCACAAGGCCCTGACAGCTCTCTGTCCTTGCAATTCCCACAATTTGGAACCATGCAAACAAGACTTTACATCAGAGAAAGGTGAGATGTTTTTGACAATTTGGCACATATGCTCTTTCAGTTCTTTCTATAAAATCCACACTCTTGCATTGAATTTTCTTCCATGGCCTTAATTCCTTATATGCATAGACAAAGACATCTGTCTATGCTTGACTTTGCCAGGTCCTACAGACTAATTTGCAAACATGTGGTATACATCTGAATACCTCAATATGAAAAATAAAGTAGCCATAAAAGTTTCTGTGGACTACTGCTTTACTTCCTTCTATAAGATACTTTTACATGACATCAAAAATGTTTGAATGGATTTAAAAGGACACTGTAACTCCTGAAATGAGAGAACATGAAAATCATCACTACTGAGTGTATTGGGAATACCTATAGCATCATAGAATAGTTTGGGTTGGAAGGAACCTTAAGGATCATCTAGTTCCAGCACCCCTGCCATGGACAGGGAACTTTCCACTAGACCATAATGCTCAAAGCCTCATCAAGGTCTTGAAAACCTCCAAAGCTGGGGAGTCCACCATCTCTTTAGACTATGTGTCCCAGCGTCTCACTACTCTTAGAGTAAAGAATTTCTTCCTAATAGCTAATATAAACCTACCACCCTACAGCTTACAGCCGTTCCCTGTTGTCCTATCGTGACATGCCGTTGTGAAAAGTCCCTCTGCATCTCTCTAGTAATTCCCCTTTAGGTACTGAAAGACTGCTAAAATGTCTTCTCAAGGCCTGCTCTTCTCCAGGTTGAACAAACTGGAGTCTCTCAGCCTGTCTTCATAGAAGAGGTGCTTCAGCCCTCTGATCAGCTTAGTGGCTTTCTCTGGACTCCTTCAAACAGGTCAACATCTTTTTTGTGCTTGGGATCCCCAGCTGGATGCAGTACCCCAGGCGGAGGTAATCCAGGGAGAGTCTCAGAATAGCAGAGTAGAGGGGCAGAGATGCCTTTCCTGACTTGCTGCTCATGCCTCTTCTGATGTAGCTCAGGACATGTTTGGCTTTCTAGGCTGTAACTGCACACAGCCAGGTCACATTGAGCTTTTCATCCACCAACACCCCAAAGTCTTTCTCCCCTGGGCTGCTCTCAATCCATTCCTCCTACAGCCTCTATTTGTACTTGGGATTGCTCTGACCCATGTGTAGGACCTTTCACCTGGCCTTACTGAACCCCATGAGGTTTGCATGGGCCCACCTCCCAACTCTGCCAAGGTCCCTCTGGATGATGTCCTTTCCCTTGAGTGTGTTGACTGCACCACTCAGCTTAGTGTCAGTAGGCTTGCTGAGAGTGCACTCGATCCCACTGTCTGTGTCACTGACAGAGATGTGCAACAGTGCCAGCCCCAATAAAACCCCTGGGCACACCACTGGTCACTGCCCTCC
The DNA here is from genome assembly GCA_027576195.1 of Cossypha heuglini. Taxonomy (NCBI): domain Eukaryota; kingdom Metazoa; phylum Chordata; class Aves; order Passeriformes; family Muscicapidae; genus Cossypha; species Cossypha heuglini. Next base: position 31,347,785 of record JAODKT010001744.1, read on the forward strand.
ACTTGGACTGAGCCACTGACCACAATTATTTGAGTATGACCATTCAGCCAATTGTTTAACCACTGAGTACTCTATCCATCCAACCAATATCTCTCCAGTTTAGAAACAAGGATGTTGTAAGGGACAGTGTCCTATCCTTTCCACAAGTCCAGGTACATAACATCTGTTGCCCTTCCTTTGTCCACCACTGCATCTACAATATAACCCCATAGTAAAAGGCCACCAAGTTAGTCAGGCATGATTTGCCCTTAGTGCAGTCATGTTGGTTGGCAGCAATCACCTGATTATTTTCTGTGTCTCTTAGTATGGCTTCTCTTGGCACAGGAGGAAACTCCATGATCTTGCCAGGCACTGAGGTGAGACTGACTGACCTTTAGTTCCCTGGGTCTTCCTTATTTCCCTTTTTAAAAATAGGGCTTATATCTCTCCTTTTCCAGTCAGTGGAACTTCACCGGACTGACATGATTTCTCAACTATAATGTGCAGTAGCTTAGCCACTTTCTCAGCCACTCCCCTCAGGACCCTCTGATGCATCTTATCAAAACCCATGGACTTGTGGACCTTCAGGCTCCTCAGGTGTTCTTGAGCCTGATCTTCTCCTGCAGAAGGCAGTTCTTCATTTTCTCAGTCCCTGCTCTCCCCTTCTGCATCTCAGGGAGTTTGACTGGAGCACTTCCTGGTGAAGACTGAGGCTAAAAAGTCACCAAGTACATCAGTCTTCTCCATCTCCTGCATAACCAGGTCTTCCAAATCCCTCCTGAAAGAAGCCACACTGTACCTGGTTGTTCTTTTTTTTGCTGATGTACCTAAGGAAGCTTTTTCTGTTACCCTTGATGTCCCAGGCCAGATTTAGAGAGCTTTAGCTTTCCTAAGCATCTTCCTGGCTGTTGGGAAAATTTCTTTGTTCCCAGCCTACCTTTCCCTGTTTGCATGCTCTATAATCTACCAGTTTGTGTTCTGAATTTCTCCAGTGGCTCCTTGTTCATCCATGCAGGCCTCCTGGCATTCTTCCCTGATTTCCTCTTTGTAGGGATGCATTATGTCAGAATGCAGTACTTCAGCTACTATCACTGCTTGAACTAGAAATCATTGCTAGTGGATGACTGGAAACTTGTAGTGTTTGTATTTACTCTGTTTAAACCACCTAACTTTCTTTATTTTTTTAACAATTAACACTACTGGAAGCCAGATATACACTCTCATATACTCTATAAAGTAGTAGGTGATTGCCTTATTTTCGTATGACATTAAAAACAGAGGTGTCTTGCATTTCCATTACTAGAGAACATCTAGCAGGCTATGCTTATTTACATGAGAATGTGTTTTGTGACTACACAGAATCCTACAATCTCTCAGATAGCTAAAAATACAAACTGTGTCTGCATTGTCTATATTTGGATGTAGACATACTTATAAGAGAGAAGGTTCAGTTTTATCTTATTTCTATTGTTTCAAGGCAGCCAGATACTGTGGCCAAGAACATGTTTATAAACAAGTTTTTCTCTCTTGCAAAGAAAAGAGACATCCCTTCTGCACTCCCAGTTTCCTTCAAATTTTTTTCTAGTCTTATCTTTCCCTCTCCAATCAAACTGTCTATTTTCCAATTCATAACTGTTACTCTTAGATGGACACTTTCCTTTTCCTCACTATATTCCTTTACATTTCACTATTTCCTTTGTGTTATACTTCCTCCGTTCATCTTGTCTTCAAGTCCTGGACTATTTTCTATACTTTGGTCTCCACTTTCCTCCTAAACTTCTCCTTTGACTCTTTTTTAACTGTTTCCATCCCCTCATGTGCAACAGTACACAGGGCATGTGAAGCAGTTACCTTCTCTCCTCAATCGCCATGCATCACCACCTCCACTGAAATATGCCATATCTACACTTGAGCCTGACCTCATTCTACACCTACCTAAGGAGTCTTTTGGATTCCTCATCATCAGGTCAACATTACAATCACAATGTATCAGAAATGTATTTAATGGGACCTCCAGAGATCATTTACTTCCAACTTTTTCCAGAAGCTGTATTCCAGCCAAGACTAGAAATCAGCTGTATCTCCTGCTAACCAAGTCTTGGAAATCTCAGACTATGGAGGTGATAGGTTTTCTTTGGGAATCTTGTCTCAGTCCTGCACTACCTCCTTCACCTCCTGGCAAAGTTTTTCCTAATGCTCAGTCTGAACCTACTGGCCACAGCAGGAGCCTGCTTATACTCTTCTTACACTACTGAGAAGAGCTGGGCCCTGTAATCTTTACAGAACTTCTCTTCCCATAGGGTGCCATTAGATTCACTTTTCAGTTGGACTTAAGTTTAACTCCCTCATCTTTTCCTGTTGGTCACAAACTCCAGCCATTCTGGCAGCCTTCTACTAGCCCCTCAAGTTTCTCAACATCCTGAACTTGAGAGAGGAGTGGTCTGAAACCTGGGCACAGTGTTTGAGGTGCACTGCCATGAACACCAAGAACATGGGGATGACAGCTTTCTTCTCCACCTTCTGGAGATGGGAAAAGAAATCATTTCCAGAGTTGAATATTCATCTTATTTCCACATGACTCTTTCATTATGGCTGTGCCAACATTACTAAAGACAGGCAGCTTTCTTTCTGCATTCTCCCATCATTTTCAATCAGTGCCTCAGCTAACTTCTTTATATTATTTTGGAGCTTCTTCTTATTAGCAAGTACACAATAAACTCCCCAAAACTTCTCTACATAACAGTAATCTCCTCTTCTCTACCCTTTCTTCATCTCAGCCATTCAAAATACCAAATTTGAACATGGATCTTTCTTTATGCAGACTCTGTATCAAATTAACAATGTATTTTTATGTTTCCTACACGATACACTTCACCTAACAACCATCCTACTCAACCTGAGTCTATTTCCTTACTCTAGGTGCTCCTCTCTCCCCGCCCCGACGTATGCCCAAAATATCCTATTAGCACTACTATCTCTGTGTGTTAACAAAAATCTCTCTTTGTGCACATTCACCTTCAACTATAATATCCACTTGGCTCATAATAAATTCATGAAAAAAAAAGAAACTTTAAAGAAAAGAGGGGCTTGTCAATTATTATTTTGATTTTGAGCACCAACTCTCATCACTAGCAGTAGCTGCATAAATCATCCCTCCTTATTGTTTTGTTTTTATGCCCTTCAGTTACATTTGCACTGGTTGAATTTTGGAGGTAAATATCCAAAATATTAGCTGAAAGCTTCCTCAGAAAGCAAATCTTTCCCACATCCTTCCCTGCAGTTCCTCTTTAAGAGGTGTCAGCATGGCTGAGAGAATGAAGTGGCTCCACATTGTTTGCCTGAACTATTATGTGTTTAACATTTCCATAACAAAAGTGCCACTCGACTTCTCCCCGATTAATGCAGCTCGAGGGCTCTTGTCCTCCTTTAATAAAACATTGTTGAAATCATTTATTTAGAGCCCCTGGTTACTAGTGGGAGAATGACCATCTTTGTGCCAAAATATAGTGTATACAGTCCACTATTTTGTAGTAGATCATTCTGTTATTTAAGAAATTGATTAAATGGATGTCTTAGAAAGTATTTATGCTAATAGCACATTACTTATGTCATTCAGACAGTCAGTGTGAGCCTTTTGAACTGTCTACCACAGCCAATGCCTCAAGTAAAATACAGTAACTTTCACCTTTACTTACAAATCTGTATCACAGACATGAAATCATTGCTCTTCCCTTTTAAAAATGTTTTCTGTTGCACAACCACCTGCTTTTCCTAGGACTTGCAATGGGTGTGTTACCACAAGCAGTGTGGAAGCTCATGAAGTTATTACTGCAGACAGGAACAAAATCAATCGAAGTTCTAATTTTTTTTTTTGGTGGCATTTGAAGACTATTCAACTCAGTCACTCAAGAAGCATTTTCCATTACTCCAATGGTGATGAATTTTCATCGCACTACTTCTTACATGTGCACTTTGGCTCTTCTGGAGTACCTCTCAAACTCCAGTGTATTCAAAAGATAAAACAAACCAAAAATCAAGTACTAGTTTTGCATCACATTGAGATGGAATGTCTTGTTCTCTAACTGTAAAGCATCCTGATGACACCTTTGCAGCCCTATCTAAGATATGCACTGTAGAGGCATGCCTGTAGTGAGAGATCTGGTAGACCAAAAGGTTTTAGGAGGAGTGGAGATTCTAAGTAAAATCCATCATGCTTTCCAATGGGACCATGAAAAGACTCGGCCAAACCAGAGCTTTGCTTATGGTCATTGTAAGGTTCCGTTTTGCAACAATTTTAAAGTTATATATGCCTGTCTGTATACATTGGTATATATTGTTGAAAGTAAACAGAGACCTTATGTTATGTCCATTGTGATTGCATACAAAAGATTTGCTGTGTGCTTGGGTGATCAGTGAAGCTTGAATCTCCCCCTATTTACTGTATGGTCACTGTCAGTTCAATGAACTGCCTCCTTGTTCTCCACCATTGTCCCACACTCCCTTAAACATTTGTCACTGAAGTGCCTCCAAAGACAAATAAACTGTCACCAAGAATTCAAACCTGGTAACTGGGAATGAAAAGGGATCAGAACCTACTGGATTATTTTACATGAAATGATGCAGAGTTCCTTCTCCCCCTGGAAGAGATAGCCTGGACAGGACTTCAGTAGAGAGTACTGCCAGATAGCCAGACAAATGAGAGGACCTCCTTTCCTGTGAAAAAATCTCCCTCTGCCAGGAAAGGTGAAGTCTTTCCCCTGCTTAAATGTGTTCTTGCAACATCGCTTGACATTTCAAGATTTCCATTTGTCTGAAAATCAAGCAAAAGAAATACGGATTTGATGGACGTCAACATCTGCACAGGCTCATTTGGCTGGGACAAATGGCAGCACAAGCAGCCCTTCTTCCTGGAAATTGTGCTGACTCTGATTACACAACAAAGCCCAGAGCTACCTCCTTACGGAGAGAAGCTCACAGGACCGAATCAGTTCAGCTGTATTTATTGCACAATAACTTAAATTAAAACAATCCACATTTTCTGGAGAAGGAAGCACACAGATGAGTCTTCCCTGCCTAGTGGTGCTTGGTGTTGATTTACTTCAGGCAGATCCTTTTGACAGGAGCCTGTAAAATTAAGTCTTGAGTTTATTGTAGCAGTTAATTATCAGTCCTTTTCTAGTGCTAATGTCTTTACTCCTAAATGAAGAAAAATAAAGGCTTTTAGCTGGGACTTAATTTTTCATCAACAACTAGTTAAACAGTCCTTGTGGGTGCTATCTGTTGACAAACTAAAAGCATATTTCTGGTCATCTATGCAAGAAGTATTTAAGATCATCCTTACCCTATTGTGAACTCAGTACTTTGTAAAGAAAGCTGACTCTATTTACAAGCCTCACCAACTACTCTGTCCTCCTCCCGAAGAAACAGTTTCCAGCTTTGTTTTAACAATAAGCCTACTCAACCATTTAGATGACTTGAAAAACAAACTCCAGATCATAGCCGCACACCATAGTCATACACTTGTTTGGTATCACAACTATTTGGGGTTGGCTTATTGTGTGTACTTATGGCACGTGTACTTATGTGCATTTATTGCTGGGCAACATAATCAAATTCACACCCTAAAGAAATAATAAAATAATCTTTCATTGAAATAACTAATCCAGAAGCAAGGATTTCTAATTTTGTTGATTTATACAACAGACAGATGTGGATTTGCGCTCTGTCAAGATCTGGTAAGATGAAAAAGACACTATCTTGCTAATCTGTCGCCCCCTCAGTCAAAGTTTATTTGTGGTAGCTTTTAAACTTCTGACTTGCCTTCCAATTATAGCCTTTAAAACGAAAAGCTTTAAATAAACACCATGAATAGAAGATAAATAAACTTTCTTCCTTTTTTTTCCCCCTTTTCTTTTTCTTTTCTTCTTTTTTTTTTTTTTTTTTTTTGTGAGTGCCTAGCTTGACGCAGTCCAAACTCAAATCCCTAGAGGACTGAGCTCTCTCTTTTGTGTTAATGTTTAAAAGATTTTCCAGTGCCGGAGTTTATTCCTACTGCAAACATTTCTATTTACAAGGTCAAGTGTATCAGCACTCGACACAGCTTAAGAGTGTAATTATTTATCTAAGGGCGTTTGAGTGTAGATCAGTAGCTCTGGCAGCAAACCAGGCTTCAGCACGATGCAAAGCATCTCCTAAGCACAGTATTACAAGATCTAGTAATTGCTGATCCCTTCAGCGTGTTTACTTTTGCATTCTTCGTTGTGGGAGAAGGCAGGCTGAATAGCAAACTCTGCGTTTTGTTGCAGCTGCCTTGATGCGTGCGCCCCTGCCCGCGCGAAGCGAAGCCTTGTCCGAAACGCTCGCCGCCTGTGTGTGATGCATTTCTCACCATTTGTCTGCACGCCCAGGAGCACTTCCACAAGCGTCAGCGAGAGCAGCGTGCCTGCACGACGGAAGCGCGGTGCACCAGCAATCTACACGCACATATACAGGAGCAGTGTCCTTGAATTGCTTCACTCTCTTCTGCCACTGTCAAGTTACCATGCCAACGCATTATAAAATCAACCACTCATTTAAAGAAGTACTTTCAAAGCTGTATTTACTTCTTGCATGTAATTATCCATTAAAGTAAGAATAGCAGTAATTTACATCTATGTGAAGTATTACAGGCAGACACAGATTTTTGTTTTTTGACTGGTTTTTGGCTTGTTATTCTGTGGTTTGATCCCCGCCTCTCTTCCCCCACCCCCACATCTCGGGTGCTGAGAGTTCAAGTGTCCCTGGAAAACAATTTCACTGCATCCATTATTTAAAGCTCTTTCTTTACTAATTTACACGTTTAGAAAATACAAAAAAGCCATACATATTTAAAAGACAGGCCTTTTTAACGCCTTCTATAAAAAATACAAGGTTTAAGGCAGCTCAGAAACGTGTTTATACAATTCTAAAACGTTCATAAAGTCTCTCCAAATAAGAAAGTTAACTTTCAATCTGTAAAATACACTGTACATTTGATGTTCTAGAGAATACTTCACTTAATCACTGTTGCTGGTATCCCTTTAAACATAAAGTGAAATCTGTACCTTTCCAGAAACGAATAGCAAATGCAGCTACCTGGCAAATAGGATGTGGAATTAAAACTTTTTATTATTTTTTAAATAAATTATCCCCAAAGCATACAATTTATAAAATTCTATATACAATGAAGAGCGACTGGTAACAAATCCCAGTTTTAAATACTATTTTTTTTTATATAAGATTTACCAGAGGTCAGCACCCTGATATGACGAGGCAATAAAATTTTTCAGGATATTTGTACATACATGTTCTCGAGTTTAAAAGTGTCTTTCAAAGATGGCAGTGCAGAGCTCTTTTAAAACAAAAGTTGCATTGTTCAGTATAGCCAACAACTCCGAAACAATTTTTTTTTTTAATGTCGCTAGGAAGAGACGGCTGCTGGCACGCTTTTGTTACAGGGAATATGTGTGTGCAAGAGGGAGTGCTGTAAACCACCGAATTTATTCAGTCTGCTATTTCCCTAAATTTAACGGCAGATGCGGCGTAAGCCCCTTCCTTTCGGGCACAATTGCATCGGGAAGAGCGAGATGCGGCTAATGATAATCAAGTTGCTGACTACCTAGTACGGCAACGCTTTGGCAGCAAGTTTGGGTTGCTCACCTCTTACTAACCTTCATGTCAAAACTCTTACAGGACCCCCAGTACCAGCATGCCACGACTCCCGGTTTGTCCCGGGGGCGGCTGGCGGCCTCGCCCGCAGTCCCCGCCAGCCGCTCCGCTCGCTGGTACCACGAAGGCAGGGCGGCAGCAATTGCATAGTGCACACTCGAGACCAACACCCGACACACGAGCGGCCCCGCGCTCCGGCCCCCGCTCCAGCGCCGGCTCGCAGGGGGAAGGGGTCGGCGGGGGCTGCGGGCAGCAGCGGAGGCACAGGGGGAGACGCGAGGGGAC
>JAODKT010001744.1:31360629-31408406 GCA_027576195.1 Cossypha heuglini
GGACCGGCCGGGCGGCGGCGGGGTGCTCGGCAGCACCGCGCCAGGCGTGCAGGCATGGCAATCCCCCTGGTCCTGCTCCCTACATCAAGCGGGGGGGAAAACCAAGCTCGGGTAACGCGTGTACCCAAACTTCCCAGTGATTCAAGTGGGGGCAAATCCGCTATCAGAACGGTAGAGAGGATTAGGCTCAAAATAGGACCGACTTTGTTCTTACTGAAATAATAACAGAGGTCCTGATTTCAGTGTGCTAGTAGTCTCCGGGGAAGCAAAGCTAACTGCTAGTGGTGTAATGCGACCATGTAAGTACTCCTTTGCTGTACTCAGTATTGCAACTTTCCACTTTCTGCATACCCCACCGAATTTAAAGTCATTCAACTCAGCTTCTCGCCTGAGATTTTCGTGCACGGTTGTAAGACACTGACTTATGAGGGTGCCTGTTGGCAGAAATACAGTAGATCCCAGTATAGTTCTTTAGTACTTGATCTGCCAACTAGTAAAAAGTTTTGAAAAATCTGTTAAGAGTTTTAACTGAAAGCAAAACGCCTTGCTGAAGTCCTGCCTTCTTGTTACACTTTCAGTTTTTAAGGAAGTAGAAACAAAAATAATAAGGCACAAGGAGAGGAGCATAAAGTAAGTAGTCGTGCGTTTACCCACTGCCTTTCGTTTCAGTGCTACCTTAATTCCAGAGCAACAACGTCTCCAACCACAAGGGGCATCGGTATCTGCTGCCTGTCAAAACTGGCGCTTTTTTCATCCTGAGACTATCAACTCCATCTGTCACAGAAATTGGGACAAAATCTATTTTCCAGAAACTCGGGGATCTTGGAATTCCATGTGATGTGGAATCGTGTCTGTCTCAAAGCGCATAGACTGTGGAATGGTGGTGTGGTGTGGCTGGGAGTCAGTGTGATTGATGGGTTGAGAAGCATTCTTAAGGGCTTGCCCCATTGTTATCAGTTTTACAAGCTGCTTGTGTTTCTCCTTCAGTATAGTTTTTCCTGTTCTTGTGTAAAAGCTGTGTTTTTAAATCTGCAAAAGCTGTGTTTAGAAACCCTGCCTCCATCCAGTTAGTTTAGAGCTGCTTCTTTTAATTCTTATTGAATAGTGGTATTAAAAATGCCAGATGCCATTCAGGCAGGTTGTAGTAAATGTACATTGCTATCTTCACTGGGATGGTTCATGTGTTACTTAGTTGCCCTGTTACCGGGTCACTCTACTGTTTTAGGTGGAAATCAGCTAGTTGGGGTGTCTCGGTTGGAGATGACATTGCAGGTGCTGTTCAGCATACTGCTGCACTGGCTGGTTCCTAGGGAAAATGCCCCACGGTGCCATTGGAGGGAAGAGGGCCTGGATGCCAGGATGTTCCAGATGTAAGAGAGTCTGAGAGAGGGGGTTGCAATGGAGCAGGATCATGGCTTGGGGCCTCCTGAGCTTCCTGAGCGCGGGAGAGAGCAGTCCCAGTGGGGCTGCCTTCTACAGACAGCTGGATGATGATCTCTGCCCCCTCCCACTCCTGCCTTCATTCGCAAAATCCGTCCAGCTCGGCTGTGATTCATTTCTGGAGCAGAAAGCAGGCTGTACTCTGTGGGGGAAGGCAGCAGCTGATCTTCGGGTCTCCCAGGAGGGGGAGTAGAGGAGCCTTCACTGCTGGCCTTGCATCCTTGTGTGGCTGGGAAGAGCCTGCTGTGGTGCTGCCGGAGCAGGAAGAGGACCAGTGCCTGCTCCCACTAGGGCTGCTGGACTTCCCTGGCTGCACGGCAGGGCATGGCACGAAACATCACATTATTCATAGGTAGAAATTTTCACATACAGCTTTTAGTTAAATAAATGGATGTTTTATACAGTGATAATAATAATGGAAATGTTGACTTTGAAGTTTGGAATTATCTTTGGTATCATACAACTGACAAAATTTTTTACAGAAAATAGGTGGATTCTTCAATTACCACACCTTTTAGCCGTCTAGAATATGATCATCTATATTCAGGATTATATATTGCCAATAAATTGACTTCTTAAAATGGTTTAAACATTTTTTCTGTCCTGTCTTTATTTAATGAGCATTTGAATTCTGTCTGTATTTGTAACTACAGTTTTGGGTGAGGACTTTGGCCCCACAGTGCTCTGTTGGAGGAAAGAAAGCTTTTCTTGTGTGAAGCTAAACCTAGGGAAATAATTTTCTGGCTCCACTTTAATGACCGGAGTGATATTGTCAAATTCAGTTTTTCAATTTTCAGAGAAGCTATAAAAGTAATGTGGAAGGCAGCTCTTGCTTTATTTCACAAAGCACCAAATCGGGCAATACATTCCACAACTTGACAGTAGAATAAGACGTGGTAAATTCCCACATTTGCTACGTTTGTCTATGCTGTCCTTCCCAGCCTCAGCAATTGATTTAGTTATTTACGCCAGCACTCAAAATTACTATAGAGTAACTGTCATCCAGCACTGGGGGTCATTTTGGCAGCCAGAAAGGCCAATGTGTATGTGATCTGGATTTATTGGAAAGAGTCCTGGGCACCTTTTTGTCTAATCCTCATGTCTTTTCCCCATTTTTTTTTAATTTTACACCTTTTCCTGATGGATCTCCTTTCCAAATAGTGGTTTCTTTAGCTCTTTCTTTGACCTATTTTACATCAAGGGTGTTTAGAAAATAAGAAAATCAAGTAGACACCATACCAGTTGACCTTAAAATTTAGAAGTTCACATTCAGTTGTAACTGAAAATACACAGCCAGTACATGTAGTTAATTCAGCTCAAATTATTTTAAGCACTTTTTTAATGGGCTTATATTTTTTTTTTTTTTTTTTTTTTCATTTTAAGAGATTTACAACTGCTATTAAAAATTTCTGGCAGCTGTGCTGGGAATTAATTTGCTGATACAATTTCATTATGTGCATCTGGTAATATCTTAAATATGTCCCTAATAGAGATACACAGAGAGCAATTTTTCTTCTAGAAGAAGGGACTTAATTCTTTAGTAATAGTAGACTTCACCTGTCAGTGAAAGGCAGAAACTCTGTCAATAGTTCTCAGAACCTTGGTATTACAGTGCATGGGGGTCTTGGTAGGCAGCAAAAGTCCTGCTTCTTACACCAACATTCATCCTGTAGAGATGGCCCAGTAAGGTGTCACTCACAGCAGCCTGTGCAGATGACTGAATATGGACATGTGCATACAGCAGAGTTCTTGGTACAGCAGTGTACCTTCAGAGATCCGTAAATTATGCCTGCATTCTAAAGTTACAGAAGAAAAATGCTGTGACTTACCAGATTCCCAGCACAAACTGGGGGCAGGGGAATGAATATAATGCATTCAAGTGGTGTCTGTTTCAATAGAGAAGAGAGAGTGAAGGCGTCTAAATTAGGTTTGTTCACATCTGGAATAGTTTATCTTTTTATTGTTTCTGCAGGACTGTTTGGGACATTTGTGTCTTAAGTTAGCCACCTAAACTAGGTGGAATTCTCCCCAAAATAGTAACTTCTTTACTAAAATGTGCATGACTTCCCAGTGTGACCATGCCTCCTCTTCTTGATTGAGTCAGGAAGAAAAATAATTAACAGGGAGGATAGTAAGTTGGTAAACTCTTGGTAATTGCATTGACCAACAGTTAATTAAAGCTCATATCTGCTGAGACTACTACGCTTCATGCTTAGGATCAGTTAGATTGTTCTGTTGGCTATGCATTTTTTAGGTTGTCTTTGCCAGTGTTAAGTGTCATGAACATCACAATATTATGGGTCCTGCAAATGTGCTATAATGGCTAACTGCACACTCAGAATCATGGAATGGTTTGGGTTGGAAGGGAACTTTAAAGGTCATCTTTGGTGATGACATAAATGTGTCCCTTCTATTGCAAAGTCATAACTACAGGTCCCACACCAGATGCACAAATAGTCCGTGAAGTTGGTTGCAATCAAAAGAGCCAGTGGGATTCATGAATAGCACAGTTCATTGAATGTAACGTGTAAGGTTCTTTTGGATTGCCAGTGACAATGCATTAACTGCAGAGTGGCTGTATACAGCAGTAACAATGTACTGGCAATCACAAGCTTAGTATCAGGGTCAACGCTCAGCGTGTCTGAGGATGTGGGGTTTGCCAAAGGGTGTCCGTCTGGGGAAAGCAAGGAGAACAAATACATCAATCTGTCCCTGCAATTTTGCCCTGAATTTTCGTTCTCTGACTAGATGCAAAATTGGGGTACATTTTATAACCACTACTGTGTGAAATGCTGTGGATGGGACTGTGGTCAAGCCTTTTATTCTTTGTGGGTTCATTGTATGGAATATTTCTTTGTAGGAGATGTACTTGGCTTCTACAAAACATTTCTGGGTATCAGGTTGAAGAACAAGACCATGCAGACTACACCTCACTCCACATTCCTCCCATGCCATGACAACACAAACCACAAGACTTCCACCTGATTTCCACAGCTGCATCACAGCCCCATTTCATATTGAGCTATGACAGCACCTGCCCATGACAGGGGGATTAGAACTAGAGATGATCTTTAAGGTTCTTTCCCACTCAAAGCATTTTATGATAGGATATGATCTAGTTCCAAACACCCTGCAATAAGCAGGGACGCCTTCAAGTGTATCAGGTTGCTCAAGCCCTCATCCAATCTGACCTTGACTGTTTTCAGGGATGGGGCATCCACCACCTCTCTGAGCAACCCTTCCATTGTTTTACCACCCTCATCATAACAATTTTTTTCCGTATATCTAGTCTGAATCTGCTCTCTTTTAGCTCAAAACCCTTACTCATCCTTTTGCTACAGGCCCCACTAGCAGATTTGTCCCCATGTATCTTGTGACTCCCTTTTAGTCACTGGAAGGTCAGAGTAAGGTCTCCTTGAAGTTTTCTCCAGCCTGAAGAGCCCCAAACTGTTTCAGTCTTGTCTTCACAGGAGACATGCTCCAGTCTGCTGATCATGTTTGTGGCTTCCCTCTGGTCCTGCTCCGTCAGGTCCACATCTCTCCTGTGCTGAGGACTGCAGGGCTAGACTGCACTCCAGGTGAGGTGCAAATGCACATTCACAGTCACACATTCACAGAATATTCTGAGTTGGAAGGGGCCCACAAGGATCACTGGGTCCAGCTCTTATGTGGATGGTCCATAGAGGGATGGAGCCCACTACCTTGGTGTTGTTAGCACCAGGCTCTAACCAGCTGGTTCATGTCCAGCCTGCTATCCAGCAGTATCCATAAGTCCTTCCCGTCAGGGCTACTCTCCATCTGTTCATCCTCAAGTCTGTGTTGATATCAAGGGTTGCCCTGACCTAGATGCAGCACCTTAACCCTGGTCTTGTTGAGCTTGTCCAGATCCCTCTGGATGGTATCCTTCAGGTGTGTCAACAGCACCACTCAGCTTTTGGTGTCACCTGCAAACTTGCTGAGAGTGCACTTGATCCCTGTGTCTATGTCACTAATATCAAGCAGTCCTGGTGCCAATGTGGACCCCTAAGGCAGCCAGTTGTCACTGATTTCCATTCAGACATTGAGCCATTGATCACTACCCTCTGGGTACAACCATCCAGCCAGTCAAGCAGATGACCCATCAAATCCTTCTCTCTCCAGTTTAGAGAGAAGAATGAGGTGACCATGGCAAAGGTCTTACAGAAGTCCATATAGATGACATCTGTGGCCCTTCCTTTGCCCACTGATGTAGTCACTCCACCATAGGAGGCCTCTGGGTTGGTCAGAGAAGACTTGCCCTTGGTGAAGCGGTGCTTGAATCACCTGCTAAAGCAAAGTCTAGGAGGAATTTCCTATGAACTTCCAAGGCCCAGAAGGGAGGCTGAGAGTTCACTAGCAGAATTTCTTTCTACTAGTAGGATGGGTACAATGTTCCCACTTTTCCAGTCATCTGGGATTTCACCTGACTGATATCAGTTTTCACATATCAAGGAGACTTTCTTGCCATTTAGATCAGCCAATTCTCTCAGGAGTTTGGAATGCATTTCATCAGGTTTTGTAGATTTATGTATGTTCAGGTTCTTCTCTTACTGTGGGAGGGACTTTGCTCCCCCAAGTCCCTGGCTTGACATCCATCCACTCATGAGGATACACAAGCTTGCCTGAAATAGATTTTTAATCCACTGTCTCCTTCTTTTTCAATATGCCTTTGACATTTATAATATTTACTTAAAAATTGAGTAGCATCCTTGTAAAGTTGGGGGTTGTTATTTATATATGAAATAGTAAGTATCACTGACAGATTTACCCAGTGCATCTAGTAAAGTAAACATGGAAGTATTTCACAATACAGTATTGCTGGGCTTCTTTTTTGAACTGTCTTCCAATCTAAACTACAAACTAGACCACACATGCTGTTGAAACAAATCTAAGTAGGACATCAACCCTTTTTTGGTCCTGAGAAAGACAAAAGTAATGGTGAAGCCAACTGATTCCTGGTCACCTGCTAAGCCAATTAGAGACAGGTTTTAAACAACCATATTCTATGAAGGCAAATATGAACCATACACACTGTCAATATGTGTGACAGGATAGTCCCCTTCATCCTCCTTCCCCACATAAAACCTCTTCCTTTGCAGTTGTCTCCAGTACGCAGTGTGATTTGGCCTTAGATAAGAACACTAGGTGGGAGTTGTGCTGAGATGAGAACACTGTGTAGGAATTTCAGGAAGAATTGTCTGGATGCTCACATAACTAATGCATTCCAGAGATGGAGAAGCTGTGGTGATTGAGGTTGACCTGGTTACATGTCAGCCTGCAAAAGGAAGCTGGAGTCAGGCAAAACCATTCCCAAGGCTGCAGTCAGTTTCTGGGTAGATCCCTCCCAGGCAGGGATGCCTGCATTGTGCATCCAGCCTGAGGACAGGGAAACACTCACTTTTGGAAGGATGAGTAAAAGTGCTAGAACCTTATATGTGCAGATAAAATTCTAAAGTAACTACATAGGTGCTTTGTTGCTTTGTAATGGAAAATTCTGTAAGCCAAAGACTTTAAACTTACATTTCTATATGAACCTGCTTATATTATAACCCTTAAGACATGGTTATATTATACTGTATTAGCAATAAATCTAATCCTAATCATCCACAAAATCAGCATAATATTTGTCATGCCTGACCAAGAGTCTACTTCTCTTCCATGTCAAACGAATTTCAACATTACTGTTTTACGGGAGTTCTTTGGTGTACATATCAACATACATACACACAGAAGCAGTTAGATTTTTTTTTTGGTTGGATTATTTTGGTTTGTTAACCTTTTTACTTTCAAATTTTTCGAATGTTTACAACTATCCAGAGGCAGCTAGTAGGTTTGTGTTCGAATTTCTTTGAAATTTGTATTATACTTAACACAAGTATAACACGAACTCTGGAAAGGTAACACCTGATTTGGTTTCCTACTTTTTCTACTCCCAAATTCAATTTCTGCATTAGAATTTGAAGATGGCTGTAGTGAAACATGCCATTCAGAAATATATCCTCGGTGTGTTCAATTTAGTAGCTATCCTTGATGTATCCTGTGATGATATTTGCCTACAGCATTGTTTACACACAAAAGTATATGTGATTAAAATAAAATTGTCTTTCAAAACAATTTGATTAAAGCAATAAAAATCTAATTCAACATACATTTGGAGTTAACAAACTGACTTTGGTTGTTTTCCAGTAGGTCTCTTTAGACACAGCTGGCTTCATATCATCAAGAAATGGTGATGTCTTTATTGAGTTGACCTGCTATAAAAGAGTGTCAGACTTGTTTATTACACCTTCTTAGTAGAGTTCCATTCTTTCATTCTACTGAAACAAAATGTATTTAGACTAAATAGTGTGCTAAACATGAAGTAGGCATGCAAATATTTCAGAGTCCTGACCCAGATTACCAATTCAAATAAATCAATGTTACTCAATAAATAAACTAAGTGTGCTCAGTCAAGGATTTGCTTTGATTTAACTAGGTCTTTTAAAAGGCAGTTATACTTAATCAGTGTAACTTTTGATATGGTCAGCAGCTTGCGCTCTCTTAAGTCCATTTGTTCATTTGCTTTAAATATCAGAGGAGAAGAATGAATTAAGGTGGATTTCTATATGGAGGGAAATAGCATGGATAATTAGCAGATTTTATTACAGGAAGAGCAGCTATATTCATGCAGGTACATGTATCTGTCTTCCTACACGTCACCTAAAATTAAAAGATGTCAAAGCAGTTAGCAGAATTCGATTTCATACCTCAACCACACCCTTAGCTGTGGTGTCTGAATACTGGGATAAAAGAAAAATGTCTTTGTCTTAAAAGTTTCATTTGCAAAAGTGATGAATGATACAATTACTTCCTTATTAGAGGCATAGTCTGAAACATTTCCAGACAGCCTGATTTTCAGAATATGCTGAGCACCTAACTTTTGAAAATCAGATTTTCTAATTTGACATTCAAACAAGAATCATTAGCAGTCATGGATAGCTTTGAAAACATATCTGCTTTCTGCAGCTAACAAAAATTAAGGACTTCAGATATGATAGAGAAATACAGTCATAAACTTGTTATTTTGCCAATAACAAGCATTAAAGTATTGAGATGGGAGATCTTGGTAACACATAATAGCTGTGGTTTTCTTTTCAGGTGAATTATTAAATGTGCTCATTTTTTCTGGTGTATCAAAATACATAGAGCCACCAGCTGCTTGCAGTTGTGTTGCAAATGAGTATTTCACTCTTTCTACAAATAGCAATCATTCTGTGTGTGCATCGAAGGCGAGCTCTTTCTGCTTGCCTGAGGTGATTGGTCTTTTCAAAATTCTGCAAGAGGAATGGATCAGCTCTAGGGCGACTGTAAAGCTGAGACTCAAGTTGCTTCTTTGGGGAAAATGGTTAGCAACAGTGGTGCTCTGGAGATTTCCCAGACTCTGGGAACTAAGCTGTATGCTAGCATCATGCTGTTTTCTGGAGCCAGACCTAGTATCCATGGCTGGATAGCCCAAACATGGCCAGAGACTTACAGATATTACACATCAGAGATGGAAAATAAATTTTTGAACAGTCTCCATTCCTATTGCAAGATTATGCAATCACGGTGAGGTTAGTAATTGTGTTAAATTTTTCAGTACAATGTACAAGTGCATGCCTAGATGTAGTTGTGTAAGAATTTTTCAGGATCATTTGGGTGGCCATCCCAAAATCTTTCTGTGGATTTGGGAATCTTCCAGAAACCAGAAGTTACAGCCAGCTAGAAAATTGCAATCTGAATGGCACACTACAGATGTGCATGCCTCAGAGCAGATAGTTCAGAGAAAGCCATTTGAACGAATCCACATGAAGTGTTTAGTGAATTATTAAAGAATGTGGCAAAATATAAGTTTGCTTGCAAATCATTTGAGAACAGAAAACGGGTCAAAAACTGTCAAACAAGAAGCTTGTTGTGAACAGTTCAGGCGGTATTAGGCTTCTTTTAGGTGGAATGTGACCCTGCTAACCCTGAAGTGTGAGTTAGACCTTTGATGTTCAAGGGGATTCCAAATTAGGCAGACATAGTTCATCCAGCCTGAGACAGTACCATGTATGTGCCTGGTGCAAACTCTGCCTTCAGCTGAACCAGGCCTGGTTTCTAGCCAGCCTTGAAACATGCAAGATCTAGTAAAATGCTTTGGAAAAGTGGTCAAGAGTTGACTAGACATCTGTTTCTCTAAAAAAAGAATAAAAAATTATGGAGATAGAAGGAAAGAAAATAGAGGAGAAATGGTAGTTTAATAGGGAAGAGAAACTGCATGTTTGTCCTCCCTTCTTCCTTGTTTGTGAGCAATTATTTAGCATGTATTGAGCTATCATTGTCATCATTATCATGTTCACTTTTATTGTGGTGGATCACTCAGCAATGAATAAAATTCCTTTGGGTTTTTACACATATGGATACACAGCTCAGAAAAAAGATGTGGAGTTTATTTCAGAAAACATGAGTGTTGTAGGGAAAATGTTCTGATCACAGATGAAAAGCATCATAATTTTTCTCCACTTTAGGCCTTACAGATTCAGTGTAATCCCAGTAATGTTCATGTCTGCAGGATGTATCTTGATGGGAGAATTTCCGCTATATAGACACAGCTATGTAATAACAAATAAGTTAATGTTCTCAGACTGCACATCTGAAAAGGAACAGAAGAATACAAGTTTCATTTCTTCTGAAATAGGTAGGCATTTATCATCATTATGGATGAAAATCACCCCCATACAAATAGCCAGAAAAGAAGTCCTGGGTATCCTCCTCTCAGAACTACAACTGACATGCTTAAAACTGGGCCGATGTAGGGTTGAAGAGAAGTTTCTATGTTGTCCATCTATGTCCAGAAAGACTTTATTGAAAGAATCAGGTCTTTGTCCCAAAGAAAAACTAGGGGAGATGGGTTTTGTTCATTGAACTTGCCCTGAAAACAGTAAGGGGAAAACTCTTGTCCATGTTGGCTATATGGTGAAAATCCAGCTGTGTAGAATAATGGGAACCATTTTCATCAGCAAGTATTGTCTGCAATCTGGGTCAATATTTCCCCAGGAATGTAAAACTATTAGTCACATCCCTGCAAACTCTCTCCCCATGAAAAGCACCAGATTATTTTTATCAACCATAAATTCTTTAAACTGGAACATATTAAAAAAAACTAAATTCAGTAAAAGAAAATTATGAGAGCTGTGTTTGAAAAAAAAAAAAGTGTATGTTATTTTTTACCTCAAAAATTCAAATTATTGAAATGTAGTGCCGTTTAGGAGGACAGAGCTTTCCCTTTAATTCAGCTTAAGTGGTAGAGTACAAGGTAATTCATTTAGAAATAGGGTAATTTCCTGTACTTTACTAAGTCTTGTTATGTAAAGGTAGGAAAAACAGAAATATCAGAAAGCCTTCTATGATATATAATGCATACTGTGTTTTCTGAACTGTTGAGAACACAGTTCTCTCAGTGCCCTTTTCTTACTCTCAACCCTAAGTAATCTATTAGCCACTGCTGCTCTTATCAGATGGCTTATCTATGGAATGAGCTAGTACTATTCCAGGAACAAATTTTCGTGCTGTATAAGATCAAGTGAAATAAGGTTTTGGTGACCAAATTTTAATCTTTCTTCATTGCAGATCATGAGAAAGTGTACTGACTTTCATCAGTGAGAATCCTTAATTGGACCCCAGGTCTCCAGTGATTGCTTTGTAGTGTCATGAATCATCTGTGATCCACTTTTGAGGTCACAGAAACATCTCTGTATGTTTGGTTCTGTTGTGTTTCTCTCTAAATTTGGTTTTGTATAATTATAACAGAATAACATGCTTTGAGTACCTTTCATTTTTTGTCCTGTAAGAGGCTAATAAACCATTTGGGCTGTTTTATAACATGGTGAGTGCTATTTTGCAGTGTTTCATTAGCCACAAATCCACAACTCACCTTCAGGAATTCTGAATGACAGACTAAAGGTATTTTTGCAGCTGCTCTATGGGACCTCATGGAAGTCTTGTTCCCTTTAAAGAAAAAGAAAAAAACACTGACCTTTTTATAAATCAGTCCTTTTGTCAGGTCTCTATAAAGCAAGAAATCTCATCTCTGCTGAGTCTGGGTACTGACCATTTTATCCATATGCCTGTGGATAGTTCAAATATCATCTCTCCTGTAAAATATTTTTTCTGTAGGATTGAATGAAGTGAACTCCTTCAAATAGGATATAATATGCTCCAAAATGCTTTGAATGGCTGTTCACTTAATAAAACATCGCCTAAAGCAATACTATCTTCTGACTATTATATGGTGTTTCACGAGTTGACTTTTAAATTGAATTCCCTGCCATCTTTATGTACCAGAGAACATCTTGAAAAAATCAGGCTACAAATAGTGACTGTTTTCTAAAGGTCAAAGAAATTGTAAGGGGAGGAAAGAAAAGAAAGTCTTTTCTGAAAAGAAATATTCAGGAAGCCCTGAATATTTATATACTGATATCATCTTTAGACCTCCAGGGTGTTTCAGAGTACAGACATCTACAGTTTTTAATAAAAATGTTTTCCAAACTGAATTTCATTTCTCTTTTCAGATATATTAAAAAATATTAGTTTCCCAACTCATACTTCTTTGTTTGAGTTTAATAGTTAATGTTTGGTTCTTTTCCAAAACAATTTTATGTCCATTTTAAAAGTGCTAAGGCTTGGAATATAGAACTGCCAAGGACTGTTTGGTAAAACATATGCTAAAGACTTGCCTGGAAGGTAGTGGAAGGGGATGGATGGTTAGTTTGAAATGATCTTTGTTTGCATGACACTGCTTTAGTACTTAAAATGCATGTTTTATACTGCTGCTTTGAAAGTGCAGTTGGTTTACTCAGTATTAAGTCAGTGTGCAGACGGCTGCTTGTTCATCCACTCTGAATACTCTCTTGACAGTCCTCCATTTTTCAACCTTACCAGGATGCACCAGCATCTACTGTTCTTGTCATGGTGATGAGATACCATATATCTGTTGGCAGATACATATATCTGGCCTTGCTCAGCATCAGTCCATTTACATCTCTGCACTGTATCTCTGTACCATATTTTCTACAGCTGAGATATAAGAGGAACTGCTTCTGCTTGCCATCTGGGAAGAACTGAAAGATCATTGACAGGAAATATTTCCAAAAACATAATTAATGGACTTGGACAGTCATCCAAAGGTCTGCAGAATGCAATGGCAAATGATATCTTTCTCTAAAGAGTACAAAGGCCAGGTGTAAGGTGAAGAAGCAAAGAATATGAGGTCGTTGAATAATATCCAGTGCAAACACATGCAGGCATAAGCCTGTCTTGGCCTTTAGTAACCTGTCAAGAACTGGGCAGTGATGAGATGAGAGGGTGTGAGGCAAGACAGAGACAAAGTGGGGATGCACACTGCACAGCAACAGTGTCATTGGCCATCTTCCCAGTTCAGGTCAGCTCTCTTCTCATTGGCAGTGAGAAGCTGGATTTTCGAATGGAAGCAGCTGTGTGTTTCTGCCTTTCTACTGGAGCGTTGCTCCTGTGCTCACATGGGTGGACTGTGGACAGTGGCTTGGTAGCTGGCACAGGAGCAGTTGTGCCAAATAGCAAAGGTGTGTGGTAATCACCATCTAGGCACAGTTGCTATCATCATAGAATTAAGATTTTGTCTGTGTTGGCTGGACACAATGACAAACAAAACAATATGAGTTGTAAGATATCATAACTTATGGAGGATTTATGAATTTGAATCCTGTTACACACTGTCAGTGGTGCCTGTCTTCTACCTCGTCCATAGTGACGGGCCAGGCAAAATCCCAGATGCTGTGTGGGCCCATGGCAGGACACAGGAGTATTGAATACAAAATCTGGTTCCTTAGGGCTCAGAGCAGAGGCAGAAGAGCTGTTTGCCTTGTGCCTGTAATTACTTAAATTGTCTTTCCATCTAGTAGGGAGACCAAGACAGCTGTTAAATGGGACTTAGGCAAGCTTCATGTGAACCACAAGTGGATGCACCATGGCCTCAGCAGAAAAGCCGCTGTGTAGCTTCAAGGAGCAGCAATTTGTATATGAGAAAAGGGAGAGAGCCTCATTTGCAAGCACTTAAAATGTAAAATTTGTGCAGTTGACAATGAGCATGGATTAGTGGGATTCTACTTCTGGTACTACAGGCTTTGTGTGCACCTCCACAGGTCTTAGAAAGACTAAGGGTAGCACCCAGAGGTGGAACTGGGAGCAGTGGAAAAGAATTAGGAAAGAAAAGATATTCTCACCTTGGAGAAAATCATTAGAAGGTGACAGAAGCTCTGTTGTGTCTGTGTTTCAATCTTAGACCAGGTAAAACCAGAGAATATTTGGCAGGGAGAAAGGTTCCATTTCAAAAAGGTGGGCTATGGGTTTGCATTTTGGCCCAAAAGAATAGAACTGGAGGTATTTTTTACACACTGGGTCAGCTTTTCCTGGGCATTTATTGCATTTGCCTTTGAAAGAAAGTAGTAAAAAATAAATATCTGATTTATCAAAGGGAGTCTGTGCAACAAATTAACCTTGAAAGAAGAATGTTGTCTCTGCCTTAAAGCAGATGAGATGCAGAGGAATGTGGACAAAGGATTCCTTGCTTGGTTCTGCAGTCTGACAGTAAGAAAACAAAGCAGTGGAAACAATGCTGAACCCCCTCATCTATCTTTCTGAACAAAGAAGTGGTGTAAACGAAGGAGAGCTCATGCTAGTGGAAATGTCTAGGTGCTGCTGATTTCGATTCACGTAAATTGGGGCTTGTCTGTAGCATTCCAGAGCCATGCACAGACTTGACAAGTAAAATCACAGCATAATTTGTGTTTCCTGAAAACAAATTAATGAAGGCAATAAAACCTAATGTTTTCTCAGAGATTACATGCGATGAAATGAGATGAGAGAGAGAGGGAAGAGTGAAGTGGAGGGAGGAGTATGGTTGTTCTAGTTCATGCCTATATCCTGTCCAACTTGTCTGTTTTCACTTCCTCATCCCTGGCTTCAGAGCTCCTTAGTCACTTTTCTTTCCATTCCTCTCCAATCCCTCCAAGATCCAAGACAACCTCCTCTTTCAACTTGCTCAATCTGTGCCACTGTCCCTTTCCCATTGCATTTGTGTACAACTCATTAAAGAATAAATGCAACATGCATTCCATGTCAGTGTCATCATTTGTAGCCCTTGCTCTTTTTCTTTCATAGTTCCTTTTTTTGTTATCATTTATGCAGATGAAAAATTTCCTCAAGAAAATGTTCTATTGTGATTCACATTGTCTGTAGCAAAGAGTCAAAAGAGTGGGATGTGAAAAACAGTGCAGGAAAAGGATGACAAGCCCCAGTATAAAGCTCCAATTAAACAGATACAGATTACTCTCTGGGCAGAGTTGGTGTTCTCCTTAGCATCTATCTCCTATTCCACATTTCATAAGAAGACATGTTACCTACACCTGCAGTTTTCTGAATGTTTCCCATTATAAGGCCCATTCTTACGACTGGTGCTAAATTTGCCAAATTGCTTTAAGTGTTCAGGCAGAAAGATTTTCATTCCAGGTATCAGCTTCAAAATTAATTTAGAGTGTCCTTTGAGTAAACAAAATATGCTATTTATGTTTGTTTATTTTCAGATCACTCACCAATTCTACAATTTCAAGCAAGACCTTAAAGAGGAGGGCATGTTACCCTCATGACAGAATATGCCCTTTGTTCCTTTTTCTTCCTTTGTTCCTTTTTCTTCCTTGCATGGAGCATGCAAAACGCTCAAACACTACTCACATATTTTGCCAAATTTTATGGGGGACTTTTGGTTTAGTTTAGTTAGTGGGTTGATGGGTTTTCTGGTTGGTTTGTTTGTCTTGTTTTGGTTTGTTTTTTTAAAGTAAGCATGCAGAAACTTAAGAATTAAGCAGAATTTTGTACCACAATGTCCTTGTCTGCTGACTACAGCCCACAGGAGACCAGCAGGAACTGAGTAAAATTTTTCTCCCTCAATTTGTGCTTTTGAGTCTTTGTTTGACTCTTTTAATAGGAAGTTGCAATAGAAGAAGAGCTAGTTTCCTCTTTAAGGCAGAGGATGTCTTCTTGAGCCACTGGATTGTTTCTCTACATTTTCTGCTGGACCACCATTTGAGTCAGTTTCTCCTTGCATAGCCATTAGCCAAATAATTTTCTGACCTTCCAAGGAACATCTGCAGACAGGTTTTCATAATGGCTGAGAGAACACAAGAGTGAGTAAAGCTGATTGCTGATGCCCTATACAGGCAGTAGCATGCAGTCAGGTTCTAGGTATGCCAAAAAAAATCAAACACCAGCCACTTGTTTTTGATAAATATGCTGTTGTTTTTTCAGTGATTTATACTCTCAGGCTCTGGGGTGAAGGGCACTGAGCCTGCCAGTGGTCTAGCAAAGGCACGCTAGGAGCATCCCTAAAGCAGCCCAGAGGGAGTGAGTACTTGTGCATCCAGTGCAGAAACTTAAGAACATTGTATCAAAAAATTGGAGACGCACCTGAGAAATGTGAATGCTGAAAACAATAGAGATAAATCATCTGCTTATTAAGTGGAGCACTGCTTGGCTGGGTAAGAAGGAGATTTACGTGGCTGTGCAGTAGTTTATCTGAGTTGAACAAATGGCATTAAAATTGGGAACTCTTGCAATTTCTAATTCCTGATTCTTGAAACCTTGATTTTCAAGTCTGAACAATATTTTGAAACAGGTGTTTAAGAGTGTATATGTACAGTTTCATTAGCATGCTTGGGATTTGCAGTTTCTGCCATGTATGCTATATAAAAACTCTTCTAAAATACTTTGAAACTTTGAAAAATATTTTCAGGAGCCTGCTCATTGTGTCTCTTGGCCCATTAAGCTAAGTGCATTGACTGCTATGAGGAAGAGAAAACTTAAAACTAGGACTTTTAAAACACATCTAAAATAACTTAGGATCACTTGCATAACTTGGAAAAAATCAGTGTTTTAAAGTCCTGTGTCTCAGACTCTACATTTCACTGAGTTGCTTTGCTGGAAAAAGTTCTTCCTCATTCACTAGGACAATACACACATATGGCTTTAAAACCAGGACAATTTAGTAATTTTCAGAATTCATCTTGCCTCTCCTGGACCTCATGCAGGTATAATTTCTGAGGAAATTCCATTTCTTTGGTGGGGGGAGGGAGGAAATACTTCCATGACAGGTTGGCTTTAAAATACAAATGGTGCTGTTTGAAGGAGTTTAAGAGCCAGAAATGCCAGACTGAATCAGGGAAACTGATTAATGGGTAGATGATGCAATCATAGCTATGTGATAAATTGCTTGGATATTTCTTTATCAAATGTCCTGCAGTACAATATGTCACACAGTTATCACATACACACACATTGCCTACATATGCTCATGTCTGTGGGCAGGTCCGTGGCAAGCATAAATTGACTGAGATCCTCTGAAACCCCTTCTAGTTCTGGACCTTTGCTGGTTTGCACCAGTTAAGGACTTGGCCCTTTTATCTCCATGTATGTTCAATAAGCTGCAGACCAAACCAATGATTATTCTTCTTACTGAGTGTTGCAAGTTTCTGGCTCTTATTTGTAAATGAAAAAAACAAATGTTCCAACATGAAACTGGGCTTAGATCCCAGTTTTCAGGCATACTCTCTATTAAAGGATGAAGGCTGTTGCATACATCACCTGAGGAGCATAAATCAAATAGTAGTAGTGCTGTTGTTTTCCTAAAGAACTCAGGGAAGGACTTAATTGCATTCACATCTCCTACTGCATCTAGCCCAATGTCCTGCGTCAGTTGCATAGATTGAGAAATCCTTACCAGGGATACAATGCACACAATGGTTACAGTCACTGATGTAATACTGGCGCCAGCAAGCTTTATTTTATTTAAAAAAATACTACTTTCCATGTACTTCAAAATAGTATAGACATAAAATATTTTTTAAAAAAACAGAAGCTCTGTCTGTGTAATTTGATTCTGAGCCTTAGCAAAACAGGCAAAGTTCCAAATATTTTTCCCTGTTCAAATGGTTTAAAATATGTTTCCAAGGGTGATTTGGCTGGAGAGGCTACCACTGGGGAATTAAAAGCTGAAAAGTTTTATTTTTTTGTGAAGATCTATATTTCTGTGAAGAAACCGCAGCTGCTTTTAGAGCTGGCCAAAAGCCAGAAATAAGGTATGCTCAAAAAACTTTCACTCTGGTGAACTCACATTAATGAATCTGAAAGCAAAAAACATCTTTCTTGAAACTTAAAAGAAAGACACTGAGATGAGTCCATTGCAAACAGAATACTCCAACTAGTACGGCTGCTATCCTGCTATCCCCTGGAGACTCCTGCCCACACTTCTCCTACCTTGCTTCCTACTCACACCAAATTTTTGCATCACTAATGTGAAGAGGGTCATTCTTGCACAAGTGTTTGCCAGACTGGGGCCTCCCTTTGTACTTACCTAGTAAGTAGGAAGTCAGATCAACTAGAGTCATAAGTAATGCATAATTTTGCATTGCCAAGGGAAGTTTAATTTACAATCTTGTTATAGCCAAATGTTACTTCCAGCAAAAAGAATATTTATAACATTGTTTTTGGACAAATTACAACTATTTTTTTTCCTTCAGAGCCTGGTCCATACACCCCAGTAAGGCAGAGAATACTGACAGCTGTCCAGAGCAGGGTTCCTCTTTCTGCCTTTGTGCCTATGTGCACCAACTATTGGAGGACTTGGCTCATGGGAAGCCTGTGAGGAACCCATTTGGGAGGAACCTGAGCTATCTTCTCTTGGTAGCATCTACACTATTTGTTTCAGTATCTGGGCTAAAACCTTGGCAGAACTAGGTGTATTAATCCTATCTGTGTGCTCAGGCTCCTTCTCTGTAAGCGTCACCTACCTTCCTGCACTGGACATATTTTCCTAATATGCCTAAGTCTAGACTGGAGCATGTACCACCTTGTTCCATTAAAAAAAAAAAAAAAGAAAAAAGAAGAGATGAACTAGAGCAGCACTTGAATCTCATCTGTGCCCAGGGGAAACTAAGCTTGGAGCGTATGTTGATTTCTGACTGTCAGTTTCAGAGGAAAATGTCTCTGGTCACTCTTGTTCAGAAATATTCTGACCACTGTGGTCAGGCCTTTTTCACAATAATCTGGTGGTCAAAGAGGTTGCCCAGGAGCTGGGAGACAGGAGCATGCACATTTTTGTTGTCTAGCTCTCCAGCCTCATTAATCTGACATTTCTCTCTGCATGATGGTGCAGCTTTGACAGGGAAAGTGGGAATGACCTCTCCAGAATGACTTCTCAGTTTTCTGCCCTCTTAATCATATTTCAGGAAATAGCTACTTTGTGCAGCCTGCTCCCCTACAGAGAAGACTAAAGAGTGGATAAGAGGAAATCTAGTAAATCCTGACCAATACAGTATTTAAGGTAATTCCATGGCTGACTTCAAGAGGACTTGTGTCCAGCTTGTGTCCCCTAGGAGAGCAGCACCAACAGACTTGCTGTGTGTGTTGTGGAGGAGCCAGTACTCAGAATGGATTCACATCTTCAACAGACCAACAGTAACCCTAGTCCTGACTTATTATCACTGCAGTTTCAGTGTTCAGTTAACAATGAGTTATTGCATGATAAAAAAGGTAGGGATTATTATATAGACTCTTGGCCTCAGGGAAATGGCATGTGCAACTATTGCTGCACTTTGATCATAATGCCCTAGGGGTATTGGTACACACACCAAATTCTGATTATATTTTACAGCTTTCTCTGTTCTTTTCCTGTGTTTAATTCCTTTATGAAAGAAAAGGCCAGAAATATTTTTAGCCATCCGGGGAAGAGCCATGGTGCCACAGTATAGATAACAGAATGTTTTGCAGAGGTGATCCATGCTTTTAACAGCCCAAAAGGAAAATCTGAGATTTATCATTTGATCAAACATCAAATGACTTTTCATGTGAAATAATTCTATTTTGATTGTCCTGGATTACCTTATTGAACAGCTGTTTCACTTTATTTTTTATATTTTCAATGCAATGCAATTTAGTGCTCTTCCATCTCTGTTCTTTCATTTACTTTTATGATTTGTCCCAAATAATATCTGAGAACTGTCCTACTGAGGCTGTGGAAAAAAACCAAACCAACAACAACAATAACAACAAAGAACAAAAACAAAAACAACCTACAAAAACAAACAAAAACCAAAATAAGAGTAAGAACTAGCAAAAACATTTTAAAAAGCTACATATGCAAACATTTCCAGGGCATTTAACCACGAATGTGTTCTGAGGACTGACCCTATGCAGTCTAATCTCATCAGATCTTCTAGGACAAAGTAGGAAGTCTTTTCTCTGGAAAGTTATCAAATGAGTTCCTCAGTTTTCACACAACTACTGAAATGAGTCCCTTACTCCCACTCTGTGCCACCAGCCTCCTCCCCCTCTACACAGACAGACTCTGACCTGAACACCAACATGTGCATGGGATAGCACAAGCCAAACTTCTGCACTGGCATAATCAAAGCTCACTTTCTGGAAATATTTCTCCACTTAAATAATATCAGAAAAGGCTGTTCTAAATTATGTGACAAGTCAGACGGTGGAATGCAAAGACACCTCCACACCACTGCTAAGCATAAAGTAATAATCAGAGTGAACATGTCTTCAGCTTGTATCTGTTTACCATAACCTCTCCAGGCTGGGGTAGTTTGAAAGGCTCCTTCAAGCTCTGTACATCTCCATCAATAGCACAGAGTTTAAGTTTCATGCACCTATTCCAGTAATGCATGGTGGGGCAGTGGGGGGGTTGCCTCTTGCTAGGAATTGATGCTGGCCCTTAGGGGTGGGCCACATGCATCTTATTTTAGCTAGCAACTAGGTTTAATTTTTAATTTTAAACTACATTGGCTGCAAATCTGCACTGGGCTTTTTCCCAGTTAAAGGATGATTATATACACAGTGAATCTTTAGGAAACAGTGGAGCTATTCTCCTTGCATTGTCAAACCTAGTGCTGAGGATGAAATATTTCAACAAATCAAGTGCAGTCATCATCACAATTTGTCTTCCCTTTCAACATGGCAAGTACCTTAGCCCAAAGCCTGTTCTTTAGGGGGTAAATCTATTCCATGGTGTATTATGCTGGAATGTGCAGTAAAAATAAATTATTTCACTTGCACAATCTCTAAAAAAAACTGCAGCTGTTCAGCTGCATCAGTAAGGAAAAAACACTTGAAAACTTCAAAGCACTATGGCAAGTTCCATCTGCCTTTCTACCCATGAAATCTAACAACTGTGTCTGCTTTATTCATTAAGTAACCATGGGTCGAGTAGGAAGCTAATCATGCTATAGATGCTTCAAAGAAATGGTACATTAGGGAAAATCTGTATTACCACAAATAAAAAGCTCATAGTTTACCTTGCAAATAAATATAGGCTGTTATACACAGGATAAAGCCAAATAAATCTAAGAATGCTTATATTTTGCTTCGAAATATTTTCTGAAACATTAGAAAGTTGGTTTATGTGTATTTTTTTAAAGACACTGCCTACCTTAGAGCAACAGAAAAACACTTGAGACCCCTTTCAAGGATAAAAAATTGAGGAGCTGCTGAGTGAAGGAGACAGCTGAAACGAGCTGGACAATAAAAGTTACAATTTGACAAGTAAATTCTGTACGTCCACGTGTGAGTATATGCTAAAAATTTAAAAGGACATGCTCCAATTTATTTTTCAAAACCGTATATGTGAACTATGAGGCCTCATCCCACTTCCAGACTTGATCCATTTGGGATCCTTAGCTTAGCTGTGAAATGAATGTGACTCAGGATTCAAAGGAACATTTTTAGAAGGGTTAGAAGACTTATTTATGAAATACTAAAAGTACCCAGAAATTGAAATTGTATTGAAACCATGGACTTTTAGTGAACTGCACTATATCCACAATTTAATAGAGGACATTAGAGGGCACATAATAAGAATTAAATCTTGAACACTGCAGGAAAATAATAGGAATATTTTGTAGCTTTACTTGGCAAGTACAGATTCTTCTTTTAGAAGACTCATTGTAGGTATGTGAGAGCTGTCATTTCTCTTCAGAAACAGTGCAGCAAACTTTCATTTCCTTCTGGTTTTGAATGCCCGGAGAGACATACCCTGAATTTTCTGAATTCCTGTGAAATCCTGTGTGCTCTTTCCAAGGGTATCAAATAAATAACATTACTATATTAATTTTTTTACTTGTACTCACCAAAATAAAACCAGAATATTTTCAACAGATAGCATGAAAATACAAAGAGTCCACATGGATACAGACTATCATAAGTACTGTCAATCAGAAAACTCAGTACACTTTTTTGTTTTAAAAGGTTCTTCAAATATATAGTTGAGCCGAGGAACTTGGTGAAGACTTCTAAATTCTCACAAACTCTTGGATTTGATCTTCCAATAGTTAACATAGATTAAATACCAGTTAAAATTCATGCCTTATTTTTATAATTCAAAATGGTTAAATAAAATATTCAGACCAGCAAGGCACACATGCTCTGATAAACTGCAGTGTACTTTTACTGGGTTAACAATGCATTAACTTTGACATAGACTGTAATACGATCCAGCTTTGTGAGATCTGGCACTTTTATTGTCAAGTCTGGCAGTTTTACTGGTCTTTTAAATATTATTATTATTATTATAATTATAATTATTATTATTATTATTATTATTATTATTATTATTATTATTATTTTGTTGTTGTTGTTGTTGTTGTTGTTGTTGTTGTTGTTGTTGTTCTTGGTGGTGGTGATGGTGATGGTGGTTGTTGTTCTTGTTATTCCTATTACTATTATGAGCTGAATGTATGTAGGTAACAGGGCAGGATATTTTTACAAACTGGCAATACACAAGCTCCTGCTTGAAACTGCTTTACATGCCAAATGAGGTTATGGAGAGTCTAGAAGTGGGAGCAAAAGCCAGTGCACAAAAGGGCCTGTGTCTTAAGATGCTCGTCTGGAATTTACCTTTGAGTCAACCTCCATTTCTACTTATACAAAAATGTACAAAATGTCAGTCATGGATGGGCAAACTAAGGGTATTGCCGGTCTCTTGACACTGCACTATTTGGATATGATGGATGTGGGGAAATTTAATCCTTCCAGAGGGAATCAGGTGGCACTGTCAGGAGAAAAAGTGCAAACAATTTTGTACTCGAAAAAACTTTCCATTTTAGTCTTTCTGTGCCAAAAACGTTACAGTCTTCAGCTGTTCTGTGTTAAGCACTAAATCTACTAGACAAAAGAATCTTAGAGAAAAGGTTAAACACTGAATAGCAAGTTCTATTGGTTGGATTATGTTTAGATCACATAAAACATGCTAAAAATCATTTCCCAGGCACTGTTAAAACATCTGCTTTCTGGATTAGGAAGCTAGATGTTCAAATCCAAGTTGGGAAAAAACCCTGATAGCCACAAGTTGTTTTCTTTAAAGGGCTTTTGCTGCAAACAAGTGAATTGAGTGTTTGTAATATCTTCCTACTATCCCAGAAGTCAGTCTGAGCAGATGGAGAAAGAAAGCAGATGTCCTACAGACTGAGACACTGTTGTTTGAAGAACAATGCAAGTAATCTTCAAGAAAACAATTATTTAATTTGGGCTTTCCCTTATGTCATCCCTCAACTAAAATCTAATGTTTTGCTTTGTCCTTTTAAATCCAGAAAGAAGACTGAAAGTGTCTGATTCTTTGAATTTCCACTGACTGTTTAGCTCTGTGTATTAGTTTTCCATCAAGTCAGGGAATTTCAGCATTCATGCTGGCATTTTTATATTTTCCTGTATGCATTGCAGTTTCTATACAGGTGGTTTATTAGTTTCCATTCAGAAATAGCACCTCACTTGGGACCACGCCTTTTAACTTCTTCAAGCTGTTAATGTCAGTTTTACTGCAAAAGCAGAGTACCATAGGCCAGCAGGGCACAATTTTCTCTGAAGAGTGCTGCAAAATCTTATGGTATTACTATAAACCACTGATATCTGTCATTCCTTAAAATCCCCAGATTTCTAGACGTGTTCTTACTCAAAAAAACAAAATGTGTTTCTATTCTTGTGGCAGTCTAGGAGCCACCACCCCCCTCACCCACCTCAGCCCCCTGCAATAAACACTTGAGCATATGAATTAAAGTTCCCCCAATATATTTTTTGAAATCATGTCATTTTAAGCCCATTTCAAGATTTTGGGAATGACTCACAGCTTTTTAATTTTAGAAGATCAGAATACTGTAATGGAATGCAGAAAGCTGGTTACAGAGTGTTGACTCTTTTTGCCTTCTCTGGCTGACTTGCATAATTGAAGACAGATGAAAACAACTGTGGTCAACATTTTTAGAGCTGTTTTGAGGTCAGATTTGTGAATAGAGATATCTGAAAACATCTTGTAGCTACTTTTTGGTAATTGGTTTTTAATTACTTGTTTGTAAAAAGTATTCTGTTGTTTCACCAAAATTATGTTTCATGTGAATGCTGAAAACATCAATAAGAGACCAAATAAAAATCTCAAAAAAATTCCTTCTTTTTCATGGAAACACCAAATAGTCCCAATATTCTCCATAATTTTTTCTTTAGTTTCTCATATTCTGGTAGCAGTGCTGTAACCTGAAAATTACACTGGGTCTGAAAATGTTTGCTGAATGTTAGTAGAACAGAATTAGCTGTTCACATTTCATGCATGCTGCAATGTTTGGCACTTTAAATTTCAAAATGCCTAAGCAAGGGTCACTGCTACAGTGAAAGTACAAATGTATTATCTGTCACACATGCTAGTGGCTGAGTATATGGAAAGTTGGAGTACACATTTGATGAGACCATCTAAATAGGACACGAATACTTGTGAATATACAAACTCCAGTAGACTTGGGTAGGGGAGAAGCAAGACATTACACATTCATAGTATACCCACAACTTTTTGTCCAGTAATCAGCTCTATCATAAATGTGCTTACTATCAAATTTAGAGGTATCAGCCTGCTTTAGGTGCTTTACCACATGGGCGTATCCTGAACACTCACCTCAGATATCACTAGGAATAGGCTGTTTGTTTCCTCTTGAACACACATTCTTCTGCACCAAGGAGTTATCGTATCAATAAAAGTGCCACATTCTGACCCAGTTTTGCAAGGCTGAAGACAGTATATTGCTGGAGACCTCTGAGCCTCAAGGAAGCTTTGGAGGGCAGCCTAGGAAGTCACAGACTGCATGATCTGCAGTGTCCGTCTGTTGATCTGTACCTAGGGTTAATTTGCTTTCATATTTTGAACAACCAGATAGACAAGAAATCATTACATGCAAACAGGACACAAGTTAGGTGGAGGCTTAGACTTTCTACCTAGTTAATGAAACCAAGGGTATGTGATAACTTGGCACTTTTTAGGTTTTCAGCTTTCTTAAGCTGCAGTTCACTGCTGCATCCTGGGAGCTCAAATTAGACTCACTTTGGACAAGAGTGCTTGGCCAGGGTTGAGTAAAGCTTAATGTTGTTAGATTCTGAAGCTAGGCAAGGCAGCATTTCAGATTTTGGGGGTGTAATCATCAAGACACATAGAGACAAGTGTAATTCCATCACATTTGGCACAAAGGAGACTGTGCACCATGTCATGCAGATGGTAGCATTTACATTATAATTGAAAACAGAGCCGTCAAAGGTTATTTAGCATTTGCAAAGCATCTCAGTAGATGATTAATGAATTAAGGTAGCTTATGGTTTTCAGAAAGCTGAGTATTATTACTTTATTTGACAGCCTATCCCAAGACAGATAATTATGTTGCTGCTGACCTTTTTTGTCCTTTTGTCTTCCCTTTATCCTACTCATGGCTACATTTTTCTCTTTCCCCTTCTTTCCTCTCCTTCTCTTTCCTGTGTTACCCTGAGGCAGGTAGAATGAGAATCCCCATGGAAATGAGTCATGTTTCCTGTGTTTTATCTTTCCCTGGTCTGAATGTCTTCGTCCTTCTACCTGAACTCTGATGCTTAAATAATATTTTTCTGGATAAAGCCTAAATCTCCAGAAAGGCTTTATTTGCTGAGAAGTCTCTCTGTGATGTCATTTACTCTAGTTGTTCAGTTCCTTGTAAACAAAGATTAAGACAGACTTTTGAAAAAAACTTTTTTTGTTGTTTTTTGGACAGCAAGACAAGCTTTCTTTTCTTTTCTAGAAACTAGAAAAATCACTCAAATGGTAAAGAAATAGATAACAAAAAAAAAAATCTTAGTTTTCTGACTTCAGTTCTATATTTTTCTCAAATTCATTTTTGTTTTGCTCTAAAAACAAAAACTGATTTCACATTGATCTTGATGAGAAAATATAGACTACACAGGAAACACTAGCATCAAAACAATGCTGGTTTTCTTATTTAGTAAAATAATTTGCAAGACTGAAGATCTATTCTCTTGGAACACACTTGTTTTTCTCATATCTTAATAGAGCAATTTCATTAATTGGTTGTTTTCCTACTGGGTGTTATTTAGCTGATCTGTCTCAGTTTTCAGATACTGTGGCACAGAAGTGGACTCTAGTAAAGTAAACCTTTTATAAAGCAACATATAAATTACTGGAATAATTATACTGTTGATGTTAAATTTTTTTCCAGTGCAGTGTGTGTACAAAATTAATTATGAAAGGAATGCAAAGATTTTTCAAGTCCCAACATTCTACGTTACAAAATCTTTTGCATTTATTGTGGAAAAGATGTGTAAAGTAAGAAGAGACACAAAACCATAAGATGATAGTTATGGCGTCATTATATCCTTGGAAATTTTACCTGTGCAGGTCCAGGACATCAATATATCCAGCACTTATCCAGATGAACTGGTGACAATCCAATTCTTCTCTGCTCCTGAGATGACAAGTATGGGCATCAATTCTCCAGTGAGATAACGTAACTATAGATTTTAGGCAACTGCTTAGACACCTTGTCCAGCATTTTGTCCAGCTGGCTTTTCTGGCTCTGTTTTAAGCTGTCCACAGTCTTTGGTATCTGGGGCAATGCAGAGTACATCAACATGAGCAGACAACTTCAAACGCACTGGCCTAAGCCCTTGAACTCTGTGTGGGTGTCTAGAAGGCCCAAAATTTTCCCTTGCCAGGTGTGAGGAGCACTTCTTTTGTTGAACATTTCCTTGGTCACACCAAGGGCAAGGTAAGTTAAGAAGATCACTGGTAATTGCATGATAAAAGCTGTTAAGAAACTGCGTATTTCTGTGAAATCTGGAACAGTGTGTAATAATATTTTAATTTTTCAATTGTTGGAAGAGATAACCCATCTTCTAGTGGTTCAGATGAAGCACAGATGCTTCCACTAACATAGACAGGAATTGATCTGATCCTGGAAAGAAACCCACCACAACAGTGAGAACACAACTGGATGTGGAGCTAGTAACAGCAGTTGATGGAGAGGCAGAAACAGAAAAGTGTAAAATGAGTGGTAAAAAAGAACAGCAGTTCTATCTCTGGATTACAACACAATTACTATATTGGGAAAATATTTACATTTTTATTTACAGGAGTTAATGTTTTCTGACTCAGTATCAGAACAACCAGACACATATAAACCTGAATCTCCTTCTGTAGGTTACTTCTAAAATTGACAAATTCCATCTAAATAATTTCATCACTGAGGGACTGACTGTATGTGTGTTATTCTTTGTGTGAGGATGAAGTGTCCTCTCAGTGCCCCCTGTTTCACACCTCCTGCTTGTTTCCATCTTTCCCATTCTGGAGGAAATGGTTTGTTCCCTCCACACAGACTGGCACTTGTAGCCCAACTCCGCTACTTCCTTTTTTCTTTCTTGCAAATGCTTAGTCACTCAAAGCACCCTGACTGAGCAAAGGAGATAGCTGCATTTTTTCTCAGCTTGCACGTGTGGCAGCAGGAGCTCTAAGCCCAGCATCACTGTGGCCTGCCAGAGAGAGGGACCCAGCTCTGCACTGGGATTAGAGGCCATCAGAAGTGGTCAGAGTATCCTGAAAAGCCAGCATATCATCTAACAACAACCTTTGGCATGTTTATGTAATTTGCCAATACTTTGATGTAGTTTTTTATTATGTTGAATTTATGTGGTATACAGCAAGTACACATAAAGTGCAAGTTCTCTGACATTTAAAGGACATTTTACCTCAGGAGCAAGTACTGAGAGTCTGAAATGCTTATTGATGCAGGAGGTTGCCACAGATACAGCTTTTCCCAAGAAGGTTATAACAAACTAGTGTGGTTCAGTTTTTAGACTTGCTTTACATTTTCAAAGAGTAAGAGTAAGAACCAAATATTTAACCTAGTAGCTTTCTAACAGACATGGGCTGGAACCATTCCAGTCCACTTTAACCCCTGGACATAATGTTTACTCATTAGACAGTCGAATGCCAGCTGTTACAACATGCACAGCTCTGCTCCAGCACACTGCACAAGTAGGTGTATTTATACAAGCTTGAGGGATTACTTACAGACAAATAACACACATAAGATAATGCTAATCGACAGCTACACTGTGGAAAGCAGAGCAAGGGAAAGGATCCATGTTCAAAAGAAGTCTACAGTTTGCAAAATAAAATCTGCACTCAAATTTCTGCTCCACTCACAGAGAAAATCATCAGGAGTACAACACAGCACGACTTATTTCCAGTGTGTGGTATATTTGCCCTGCAGTTGTGTTTGAAGTGGTCATGAGCCATGTAAAGTGCAGAATTTAAATTTGTTTACCCTTATTTTCTTTGGAGCCCTAAGTCATATTTCTCCTTTCAACCTTGTATGGTTCCAAGAATGAAAACAAAATATAAACCAGGATTTTTTTTTACAAATTTCTGTGCTTGGTTGTCTCTCAGACAGAGTCTAAAGTTGGCTATTTTCACATTTCCTCTACCCAAGTACATAAATCCACCTGTCTGTCTTTCTGTCTGATCCCCTTGCTCACAGGCAAGTCTGCTGGGATTCCAGCCTCCTTTGCTGCCAACCCTAGCTTTGGCAACCTTTTCAACACTATGTACGTGGTCATGTACTCATCTAAAAGTGCTCTGTAAACTGGCAACTTCCCTGCTGCTTAACTGCTTGTGGCCTCATCAGCCTGCTCTGATTTATGGATGTGTGTAATTAATTCAGAGCAAAAAGGTCCCATAAGCCTTTCAAGGAGTCACGTTTATCAAGCCCATCAAAAGTTTTGGCTCTCTGACTCTTGTCAGAACTATGTATTCTTTATTCCTGTGCCTGATTTAGTTATTGAAATCCCAGTTTATAGCATTTTCCTATTAAATATGTAGTTTCCCAAAGGCCAGTTGAAACATCTAAGCACTTGTAATGAAAAACTGTTGAACTTTTGGCAAATATTTGGTATCCACTTTACAGTGGTAGAAATTACTCTGGGTCATTATTGTTGTTGGAAGCAGTCTTTCCAGCCTGAAGAGATGTTGTTTTATTAGAGAGGTATGGTCAGAAAGTGACATTATCTTCATTTTTACCACTACTTAATTTGCAAAAGTTCCTGATGACGCATTATCTATAGACCCATTTGGGGAGATGGGAAACATTCCCCAATACCTGGGGCACAAGGCAAAGAGGTTCCTGAACCTTCTCCCCATCATCACACCTGTGCTTCCTCCAGTGAGTGTTTCAGGCACACCGTCTGTGACTGGTTTGTCTTCTGATGAAATGAGGTCATGAACAGACCTCTTACACTTCACAATTCAACTGAAAGGGTTTATGTTTATAAGGTGGTTTGAACATGAATGCACCAAGTAAGAAAAAATATAGCCAGTCCTGCTTTATTTGTAAAGTCCGAAATGTGGTTTCCTGTGATTTAACACCAATGTTTATGAGTGAACTGTTACGTGGGGGAATAGTTTGCCCTATAAGCAAACAGCAACGTTTTCACTAATGGCAGCAGGAAAACAAGAGTATAAAAACCACTGAGTGCCTGTGGGAGGAGAGTCCTGAGCTAACATTATCTATCTAGACAGCAAAACTTAGGTGCTGCTTTACCATCCAGTTCTTTCCACTTTGCCTGGATGACAGAATTGGAATTTATGTTGGTTTTTGCCCTGTCTGGTAATATCCCTACAACGATTTTGAAATTTGGATCAGACGCTGCAGGCTATGGATTCCCCCTGACTTAAACATGGTAGATAGTGACCATCAGAAACATGGCCATGGGATAAAGCACAGAGAAAAAATTGATTTTAAGAAATCCTGCACGTTAACAGTGAAGCATGTAGTTTTTCAATTTGGGACCCATGGAGAGAGAGAAATCTGTATTTCTCATGAAAAGAGAAGGCAATGCCCCGTGACCCCAGCAGCAGGAGTCAGCTGCTGCTCTTTCAGATTTTCACTGCAGCCAAGTTTGAATGTCCAGGCTTAGGTCAGACGAGGGTTTAAGACTTTCTCTTATGTCACTGGTTCCAGAGGCTTGCTGAAACCTTTGCAACTAAAGATGAGCTAGTAGTGGAGGAGTTCCTGCTGGAAAGCTGGCAGGCAGATGTTAGCTCAGTATTTCTAGAGTCACGGGTACCTGGGTCCAGCTCAGGTTGCAGGAGTTGGAGGCAGCAGCGGGATAGGTGAGAGGGAGCTTGTAGTCCTCGTAGTCCTAACTGGACTCATCCCCTTGTAGTTCTAAATTAGAACTGGTTTGTCCCTCCCTAACACTGTAGAAGTGCTTGTATATTAGCAAGGAGATGGAAATATTCACAAGATGAGTTCTTTTCCATCTTTCCAAACAATATAGAATGGATTATTACAGAATTTCTGTTCCTACAGAGGTTAGAGCAAATTAATACAAATTCCTTTAAAAAGCATAATATTGCTGCTTGCATATCACCCAGCAGAGGTTTGCAGACCTCATGACCTGATGAGGTTAGGCTGTCTTTCAGCTTTCAGACAGTTTTTTTCAGGGCTACCTTTGCAAGACAAAGGGTGCCTCTATTATTATTGCAAAGACCTAGGTAAGCAATGTGCAATATTGGGAGGTGTTGACCAGTCACATTAGTGAGAGTAGGAGGCTTCAGGAAGCTGCTTGGGAAGGGTCAGCAGGCAATGAGAAGATGCAAGTATGTCAGCGTCAAACATTCATTTCCATCATCTTTCTTTCCAACCGCATTTGCTCATCTCGAGAGAACATGTGAGAGATGTTCTGGAGACCAGCTGATTCCAGAAGCTTTTGAACGAAAGTGAGGCATTTCCCATGGTCTAAGTTCTGTGCTGACAGGGCTCAAATTCCCTTGTCAGATGTGATGAAGTCAACATCTTTCCTCCCAAATGGATCCCTCCATGAGATTCAGGCTAAAATAGATTCAGACTTATCTTAGATTTTAAAATTAATTGTAAAGCAGGTTCTTTAAGATATTCAGCATTCAGAATGATAAGGAAAGGGTTTTACAGTTCTCCAAACTTGCCAGAGTTAAAATTCATTGAAAACTTTCAGCTGGTGTGACATCGTAATTAACATGGTTGAGGGCCCCTTAGTTCTCTCACTGCATGCTTAACTCTACAGTACTTTAGTAAGAGAAAATGTCACTGTAAATTTTTTGGTCTTAAGGACAAAAACTAAATAATGTTCAAAGCCAGACACTGATGCAGGCTTTACTGAATAAGTGATTTAAAAAAGATATCTGCCACATTTATGTGCTGAAAAACAGAACATATTGAAAGGCTAATGGTAAACACTCAGTTTTGGGGACATTTTGTTGAACCAATTCTAGCTTCATATTCAAGCCCACCTCTAAGATTGTGAAAGAAATAGTCTTTCTGCAATATATAGGTAAACCAATCTGCTATCCACATGCTCTGCTAATACTGGCAGCCAGCCAAGGAACAGATCTCAATTAAACAGATTAGGCTGAAGAATGCATAAATGTAGAATTCAGGCAAATTACAAAAAATTGCCCTCATTCAAACATACGTCTCATCTGAAATCTAGATATAAACTGTCCTGAAATGTTACAAGTACATTTGAAAAATCTTGGTAGGCTTGAGCAGTTAGATATGTATCAAGAGGCAGCACAATGTGAAGCCACTTCACTTGAACACAGGCTGGATGTTTTTAAAATGCATCATATCGAAGCCAGCACTTGCTTTGCTTGCCTGGTCAGAGTAACCAAATGATACAATTTCTTTCTAAATAAACAAGTGGGGCTCATAGGCTGCTAAGACTTTTTTTCAAATACTCAGGCTCAGATCCGATCAGCTGCCTCTGAGCTCAAACAGACTGCCCTCTATGCTGGCTGGCAGGAAGGAGATTTTATCTCTTGTGTGCTTAGGCCCCCATAATTGCATCTCACTCCTGACTCCTTCAAAATAACGAGTGTATCCTCTCCACAGTTTGCAGAACACATGCAGAGGAAATAGCGGGGCTGCGAGCTAACTGGCACAGAAATTCCAACCAGATGATGGAAAAAGCGGTTGTCAAACTGAGAGCATTTGAGAGATTTTCTTCTTCCAAGAGGACTGTATATAATCCAGTAAATAGCCTCCCCTGGAATTAATTGACCCTATCTTAAGCAAGCTGTTACTTATTATTCCAGTACCATTTTGCCAAACACTCTTTTAACATACACAGGAAGATTCCAGGGTATAATATTCCCCCTTTATTGGCAGGCATATAAAGTATGCTTGGAAAAAAAAGAGGGATGAAGAGGCCCAAAAACAATAAATGATGCTTTGGAGGGGTGAAAGAAGCTCATAAAACAGGGTTATTTCTCCAAGATTCTTACATTAAAACAAGGTGATTAAAATAATTCCAGAAAACTAATGCATACTTTGCTGAGATTTTCCTTGAAATGATGATGTTTTTCCCTCACTTGTCCTTGAAGCCCTCAGGCATTTACTTCAGCTCCTTCAGAAGTAGCCTGCATTACTCAGTACTGGAACAAGGTACTTTCAGGCCAGATTTTCAGGTGAAGCATCAGAGAGTCATTAAGAACTAGGAACAGCTCATGGTGTTAGTGTTTCCTCATCTCTGGAGCCTTTCCTGCCTCATTAACACACCCCCTTTCAAAAATAACATCTATTTACCAACAGCAATTCACCAAATACCTCTGACAGGCCAAGTAAAATGGTTTTCTCCGTTACTGAGATAAAAATATAGAGTCAAACCTGCAGACTGCATAAATAAATAAATCTGCCTGTTTTTAGGCTCAGAAGATAGCTCTAACATACACCAGCTGAGGACTGAACTCCTATCCAAGTTCAAAGAAAATTTCCATAGCAAAGATACTCATGAACGGAGTCTGCTGTGAAATAAGAGAATTGGTATAGTTTCACCCTGAAATCTGTGCTCAGGCTGTTGCCACACGTGCACAAGGTGCCTGGTCTGCAGTAAGGCACTCTCTTGGTTCACCTCAGTCTTTTGGGTGACTGCCACCAGCACCTTGTTTTGCCTGTGTCCTTGGTCTCCTCACCATAGCAGCTTTTAAAATGGTGTTCCATGGGCAATTCTACCCTTTCTAACTAGAATCACTTCAAGAGAGGAGAAAACTCCCGTGAAACAAAGTAACTTCATTGAGAGTAAAAAAAAAAAGGATTGGGAAAAGATTGGTGCTCCTTAAAAAAAAAAAAATCAGGGAAGAGATTTCTGTAGCGGGATCTTGAAGGGTCATCTAGTGTGTCAGTGCATCACCCTGTCTCTGCAGCCAGATTCTTGTTCAACCTTTTTTTTTTTCAGAAACCTGCAATAATGGTATTTCCAGATACCCTAGTACATACTATTGCAGTGCTTTATGGTCTTACTGCTAGAAATAAGTCTCTCCAAACTACTTAATGCATCCTTGGTATAACTTAGGCTCAGTGGACATGGAAAAAAAATTATAGTTTCCTTCTACATATTTTAAGAATACAGTAACCACTGTAGTCAGCTCTTCTTTAGAGTTGGTTAAGACACCCTCTTGCTCCACTCTTCCTTTGCAGTCAGTACTTTCTAGGCTGCTGATCATTTTGCCTCAGCCTCTCTCTCAGCAATCTCCACCATGCATGGGCTGCAAAATCCCCTTTTCAGAGCTTCATGTCTATACTGACACACCTACCCTGTCACCCTTGTCTTTTTTTCTGCTCTACATCTCTTTTCTGCTCTACAGTCCTCTCCCATTCTGTCTTTGCACAGCTGTCTCCTTATAACTCAGAAAATTACGGAGCTGCATTAACCCATCGTAAAATGCATCTTCATATGTCCTGCTCCTCGTTGAAGCTGTGAAGCTTGCTGACCTCTGCACTGAGAATTGTAGGGGACTTTTCCCCGCGCATCGCTTGCCTGGTGACCTTGCTGTGCCGGCAGACCTTGTGTTCCTTCTTCATGCTCCTGCTACAAATGTCACATTCTGTCAGCTTGGATTGTTGAAACGGATAAAAAGTTCATGTTGGTCTCAGGTTGCCTCTCCTTTGGCATCTTCATTACAAATCCTCTTGCCCTAACAGGGTTAGTAATTTGTTTTTCAGCTTACTTTCATTTTTGAGCACTGTGGGATGATTCTGCACTAACATTAGGCAATCCTCTGTCCTGTTTTGTCTGACTGCAAAGTTTCTCCCGAAAAGCTGAGATGATTCAGGCAACCAATTCTCAGATTTGCCTACTTTTAATCTTGGAGGAAAGTGTTTCCTGAATTCCTGAATTCCAGATGTGTCTTAGAATTCTTTACCTATAGTTTATATGAAAAAGAAGGATAAAACTGCTCTCAGATATGGCTGTGCTCTGATTAAATCAGAGCTAAACAACTGTGAAACAGTTCAGAAGGCAGTATTATGAGGAGAGTGTTTCAATGTGTAGAAAGAGGAAAGTATCCTCAGTTCTTTCATTTTTCACAAAACTTGCTTTGAAACAGTTTGGACTACAAAGAGAAAAAGCAACAGCTTTGTAGCTTGGTTAGTTGATTGGTAGTGAAACTTTCTGCACTCAGGCACTTTCAGTTCCACAGCCTATTCTGAAGAAGTATTAGGGAAATGTATGCAAGAAGGGAATTCAATGTTATATTGAATGTTATGTTGCCACAATATCTGACTTTTTCTGGAAGGCTCATTTTGCCAAGCTTGTTTGCTTTGACTTTTGAATATGAAAAGTTTGTTTTCAGTTCTCTGACCATTTCACTGACAAAAGAGAGTTTTTCCATTGTTTTTAGATTTTCTTTGATTTTCTTCACTTTTCTTGCATAGTGTTCCTTTGTTAAAGCTCAGATTTTCATTCTCTTGATTTAACTAGCCAACTGCTTCTAGGAAAGAATGGATAATTGTTGTGAAAATCTGGGGACATTAGGCATGCTCTAACTTTTGGTGTACAGCCAAGTGGTTATTTGGCTTCTTGCCTTTGGACTGATTTTGTTTTAGTCTTCTGCCAACTTAAATTTTATATTTACCAGGCAGGAGAAGGGTCACAAGTGCTTTGAATAGGTGCAAAAGTTGGACCGAAGAACCTTCCATTACAATTACCAGAACAGCTACAGTACACTACTTCCCACCATAAATGCCTACACCTGAGAAGGAAGAAATCTCACCCCATTTTGTAGGTGGAAACCTGGAATTCAGGACAAAAAAATAAAATTCCTGATATCATGCAGGTCTTTACAAAAGGAATGAGGTGTAATTCGTATGTCTGTGGTGGCAAAGCAGTATAATTTCTGCTTGAGATGGAGCAGGTCTGAATTCTTGTATCTCTCTCATAATCTAAGATAAATATGTCCAATTGCACATTTTAGGTTTCCAAGGTACCCAGTTTTAGCTGTTACAGATGCAATGGAAATTCCTGTTTCCCAGCCTGACAAGGATGGCAGTGTCTTGTCTGGAACACCCAAAACACCATCAATACTCCGAAACCATGCCCAGGTTTCCTCAACAAGCACATTTTCCCCTGCATATAGATTACTTTCACTTCTTAAATAGAATCTTCCTCTTGTATTTTTCAAGTGGGCTTGCT
The DNA here is from genome assembly GCA_027576195.1 of Cossypha heuglini. Lineage (NCBI taxonomy): Eukaryota > Metazoa > Chordata > Aves > Passeriformes > Muscicapidae > Cossypha > Cossypha heuglini. The sequence continues at coordinate 31,395,979 of JAODKT010001744.1, forward strand.
GCAAAAAGCTGTTTGTTTGTTTTTTTCTAATTACAGTATTCAATTTCCACTTCTTCCTCCCCCTCCATTTTTAATCTGTTCAGATCTGTATATTTTGAGTATATTTAGGTATGTATTCAATAGATATGGCCTTCAAACTACCTGTCTATCTCAAGTGTTTCTGCAGATTTCCAAATGTTTTCCCCAAACATCTATATTTTGTTTACATTCTTTTCTGCCTTTCTATTTTTTTGCATTAATATTAAGTTCAGCTGTCATTGAAAGTATTATCTGTGGATTAGTGGTACAATACAGTGAGCACTATATTTGAAGGAAAATATTTTCACTCTAGCATATCTTTTATCATTGAACTGTAAATATTCTTGAGATTGCTTACAGTATTCTTTCATACCACTCTTGTATCATTTGAGTTTTTGAAAATCAGGCTGTAAAACATTGACTCTCAGTTATTCTTGTCTGAAGCTGAATAATTCAGTTGGTATTTTCCCATAGTGCTGACTCAGCTTTGCCCTTCGATAGCATGTCAAAAAGTAGAAGATAGGATCATGTGTCCATATTGAGCTTAAAGCAGTAGGGAAAATAATAAGGACTATAAGGAAAAGAATGGGCTGTAATCCAGAAAATATGCCACTGAGGATGGGCATAGTACACCTATCTCTTAATGGTCACCTTCACTTCTAGCTGCCCCACTTAAAAAGAATTTGCCCCTTTTGCAAAGGCAAAAATGGTTAATGGATATACAAGACAAATTCTGTAACAAAAGAGAAAAAATTGACTTGCATGAAGGGGAGACATTGCATGGAGAGACTTCTAAAAATTCAAATTAACGAAGAGCAATAAAATAAAATGCTTAAACTTAGCATCTTTACTGTGGAAAAAAATACATTTTCATACAGGAGCTTTGAAATGAACTAAATGAAGTGAATTGTCTCTCCAATATATATTTATTAAACTTATTTCCACAAGGTGACATAGAAGCCAAAGGTTTTCAGTGAGTTCAGAGACCGATATGACAGGTACATGGAGGTTGCTGTCAGATGTAATGGAAATGTCTAGCTTTGGAATCATGGTTTCCTTTTACCCATTTTTCCATCAAAATTTTCTTCTTATCACTGGTGGAAAATGCTTTAGTGGACTCAGCCCCCCATTTTCTTGATCGATTCCCTGGTGACATTATTCCACACTATAAAACCCAACAATATTTACCCCAGTATCATTCAGAATGAGAGAAAAATTCCCCTCTGATATTGCTACCATATTTTCACTATTTTTTGTCCTTCCTTTTAAAAAAGGGTTGTGAGACCTTTTATCATTCACCGTTATGCAGTTTGTGTATAAATTGTGCTGTCAATTTCACCAGCAAAAATCCGGACAAACTCTTTGAACTTTACTGCTGGTGTTCCATGTAACGCTGTGCAGCTAATTCAGCTACAAATATGTGATATTTTCTGGAATTAGATCCTTGCTTCAGTAATGAAAGGCTCAGAATGAGGCTGGTGATTTTTCAGCAGCAGTAAAAACCACATTGCCTTTCCTCAGTATTGTAAACCAGAAGAAAAATTAAAAGCATTTTTTTGTAGCTTGATGTGGTTTTACAAATAGGTGAAAGAAAAATGTAATAGGAAGCTAGTATTTGCTTGGGGTTTGCATCCTGGTTTTGCCAAAAGAAAAAATTCTTCTAGTTGTTTTTGAATTCTCACTATTCTTCTAGTAAGATTTTTGATCTGTTTGCACATGTTGCTCACTGAAGAAGGCAGCCACGAAAGCTAATTTTTGTTCTTCATTTGTGCTAGAGGGGGTACACAAAGTACAGCTAAGACTAGGTATCCAGCACAAGCATCAAGTGTTAGGAACTGTGCAAAGAGCAGTAGCATTTCCTTGTTCAAAAAGAATCAGAATATATTTCCTTAAGTACCTTAGAAGTCCTGAGTGTTCCATTAAATTCTTATGGCTTTTATTTACATTTATAGCACTATTTACAAACCCTTCCATCTTGGTGTGTGTCATTTGATCCAAAGATATGTTAGGACAACTCTCACAATATGTATGAAAGGAAAATGGCTTTGTAACTATAGTGGCAAAGTGAGAATGTTCTTGTTTTTATGTATTTAATGAGTACAAATATGAGAAGAATTATAACAATCTAATTTATAAACAGTAAGCATCCCCCATAACTTATGTTGAAAGCATTATATAGGACATGAGCAGCATTGCAGTGATGTAATTTCTTTCCCCATAAGTTATTATTGAAAACAATGGCCAACATAGTGCAGAAACTCTGGTAATATTATTTTTCATTTTTCTCTTTTTCTCACTCTAATATGGAGGGTCACTCAATAATAAACTCCACAGGTTTCTCCTGCTTTGACCCAGTTTCCTCGTTGTAGGGCAGGTTGGTATGGCTCTTTCTGACAAATAAGGTAATTGCTCCTTCCCTTAGAGAGTTGGAGATGGAGTTTTTCATCAAACACAGTTAAATTATGGTGCCATTCTACCTTCAACTGCTCAGTGAAACTGAACCTGCTAGTGAGTTTGGCAGTGGTTGGAGCACTCCCAGGGTACAAAGGCACCATCACCACTGATGCTTTCCTCTTTGTCCCTTTCGCTAAGGAAGTTAATAGAACGATGATCAGGCATTTTTAAAAATGTTCAGCCACCTTTAGTGTGATAATTTTTTGGAAGATCACTACACATGAGGTACTTATTCAGGGGAGGAAACCTGCTCATATTCTCCAGTAAGCTGCTGCAGCCTTCCTATTTCCACAAAGGTTGCTAAGTGTCTCTCAAAATTATACAAATCATTAACACTGGTAACATTTACCTTCTCAGGTTGCCAGTTTGTATAATGTCCCCACCAGCCATCCACTGGCTTGCTGCAGCTAACTGATGCTGTCTCTTTCCGTATTTGTCCTTTCCTGGATTCTTAGCCCGAGTATTGGCAGTTTCAGCAGTTTTATTACAACAGCTGTTTTATTTGATGTGTTTTTTGCTAAAAACCTCAGCTGTCGCAGTCTAATGAGTCCATATAATCTCTGCTTTCACTTGTCAGGAAAAGAGCATTTGTATCCCTCATGCCTGCAGAAAAAAACATGGAAAGAGAAAGTCAGTGAACCTGAAAAGCTCAGAAACCACGAGGTGACTAAAAAGGGACTTAAACAAGCAAACAAGCAAGCAAACAAACAAACAAATAAACATTACTTTTAAAACAATAACATAGCAAGTTTTTTCCAGTCCTCCCCAATGGTTTTGATATGCAGTATATTTGGAGCTTTGAGCAGATGCTGAGCACAACTCTCTGCAATTAAGCTAATAAAAAAAAATCAGAAAGGAATAAATCCCTGCCTCCCTTAGTGTACTGAACACTTTCATCATCTGAGTCAGTGAGTAACACTGCAGAAAATACTGCATAAACATAAATCGTGCAGTTATTAGCTGACCTTCCTTTTCAGAAGAGTGGAAGAAAATGGCTGCATTACTTGCTGTTATTTACAAATTGCTGTATAGCTAGTCAAATGAAAAATAAGTTTTAAAGAACCACACAGAGATGTCTAAGGATTTAGAAAGCAAGAAACTACATGCCAAAGATCAAAAAGTCTGGCAACCCTTGCACCCAATATTAAACATATTTTGATTAATTTTTCATCTGTTACTTTCACTTGTTTAAATGGCAATGCTGCTGACATTAAAAACTCTAACATAGCTGCTTAATTTTTCAAGAGAGGCTAACTTCAAACGACTTGCTGGGAGATGATGAAAGGATGCAGCAAATTTACAGGGAGTCAGCTTCCAAATTCATCATTCAAATAAAATAATAACTGGCTCTGCAGTTCTCTTTTGAGCATGAATCACTGGGCCCAAGTGCTGCACATTTATCCCAGACAGAGAGGTAGTGCTGTAAGGGGCCCCTTTGTGGCTCTGCAGGTCTTGCACAAGGTAATGAAAGAGCTCCCAGCAGCATCTGGTATCAGTTTCTCCTTTGCTGTGGCAAACTGCTGGTGTTATAATCAACTCTCCATGCCATTAGGTTTTTTTTTCTTCCTTTGTAGTGCTAGTAAGAGTTTTCTCTCTCAGAATTTTGATTTACTGTTTGGTTATATCTTTGTTGTTTTGTGATAGTTTCTGACAAATGGCCAAACACTTCGAAGGTTATTCTTCAGAAATGGTTTCTTGGATTGGTAGGACCAGAGAGACCAAGATTCTGGTGATTCCAGATCAACCTAAAAGAAGAATGATACAGCTTTAGATACAGGGAGATGCAAGAGTTCATGAGAACATGAGGGCTGATGTTTCCCCTGTCTGTTCCTTGCATTGTGTTTCTGCAAAATGTAAACTCTTAAATTCTGCAAAATGTAAATGCATCTTCATTTTGTCATCCAGGAAAAATTATTTGGCTCTGTTTTTCTGTCTCAAGAAAACGAAGTAGATCAAAAGTTTTGAAAGCTGATTTTTCTTATAACATTGCACCTTTTAGCTTTTTCAGAGATCTCAGGATCTCACAGGCTCCCTTCAGTTACACATGAACCTGTGAGATCATCGGCAAATAAAGTCTATGCCAATGTTTTGATAGAATTTTCTCCTAGCTGTGTTGGTGCTATGATAAATATATGTCTTTTTCCCTGTTTGCTTCCTTTGATGTGATGTTTTGGAGCCAGGGTGATGACAGACACCCCCACAGTACAGTATTCATATAAATGCCTTTAATAAAAGCTTTTCCTCTGATCTGGAAGACCATGTGAGAACAGTGTACTGTGTTAATTACATTACCATCCTTTTGACCAGGAAAGTAACATCTTGCACATCTAATTGTAAACCATCTCAGACAGAGTCAATAATATTCTTAAAGGAGGACTTTTACAGAAGTCCCTGTTTAGAAGTTTCCCTTGTCCTCCACCAGAGACCTGGCAAGAATGAAGAGTCTCATCTTCTGCTCAAGGAAATACTACCAGATCCTTTGCTTTAGACTTATCTTCTGTCTTCCTTCGATAAAGGAGGAAGACAGAAAATGCCTCTAGAGCCTTTTTCATGATAATACAACTACTGAGGATCTAGAAGACTCTAGTTGCTTTTCCTTGAGCAGCTGGTGCTCCACTCCCATCAGACTCCAAAGCAGCTGTTGCTAGAAGTGGTTCAGTCCCAAAGGGCTCAGACTGCTCCTCGGAGTCTGGCTGCCCAGTGCCAGGCGCCAGCCTGGGAGCAGGGAAAAGGCTGCTCATCTCTCTTTTGGTGCTGGAGAACAAGATAACACTAGCTCCTTCCTGCAGGAGGAGGACTTGTCTCCCTGGCCTGGGCTATGTGGGATGGAAATGCAACAGCATGGGTACCAAAAACTCCTCCCTTTTGGGCCTATTCCAAGAAGACTCCCTACCCATGACAGCTCACAGCAGGAATTCTTACACTGAAAGGACTGCTATCTTTGCAGGGCTTCTTTTTAATGGACTAATTTAATTTCTAATGTCCACAGCTGCCTGGAACGCTTTGAGCTTTTCTGCAGGAATGCATGATTTCTATGAGGATTTATGCAGTACACTCAGCAATAGTAAGGAAATGGCATTGCTTTGATCTAATTTGTTTTTTACAGTAGTTGATAATATGGAAGACTGTATATTTTACATTCAGAGAGGCAGTTACTTTTCTTGTGTTTATTTTCACATTATATCTTCTTCAGTTTCAGTAGATGACCAAAATTGTTATTTTTCCCCTTTGTTGTACGATCAATTGACCTATGTAAAATCATGAAATGCCTTTTCAGAGAACAAAAGGTAGCCTATTTCCCACTGATAAAAATAGCTGTTTTAGCACCTGTAAATCTGTTTTGCATTTAATGGAAAACTTTATTCCATGCTGATAACAGGATCAGAAAATGGGCTCTGACAGCATGTTGTGATTTTACAGTATCCAGGGGTAAAACTTGAGCTAATTATGAGCACATGGTTTTCAAAAGTCATACTTTTATATTTAACTCCGTAAGTCTTGCTAAGTGAAATCTAAACCTATGTCTACAGCATTTGCTAATCATTAGGTTATTAATTGTTTTTGCTTCTTGATTCATACAAGCTGGGAGTGTTTGGAGATTTGTTTTTAAAGTAATGGCTGCAAAAAAATAGGAAGTACTTTCTTTCCCCCCTGTAGCTTCACAGGAGGTGTTTCTGCTGAACTGCTGAAGCTAAAAAACATGATGGCCTCCTAAACAAAGGCCTCTCTAGAAGAGTTTTTCAGCACTGCAATTTAAATGGTGTCTAGTTTCAGCCCAGAATACCAAGGTCATAATTTTAGGCCATAGATGGCTCTCCCAGATGTCTTTGGTCAACTTAATCACAGTTTGCCTGAAGGTTGTGCTTTCAGGTAATCCATCAAGACATAATTGTAAATCAAAACCTTCTTCCAACTTCCAACTCAAGAAGTAGCATATTTTTAGTTTGCATTAAGACTGACATTGGACAGGAGATTACACTGGTTTATAATATTAAGCAATGTTAATGGTTACTCTCATTTGTCACAAATAATATTAGAAATTGTTTGGTAATTATTATCAAAAAGTTTGTTGTGGATTTTTTAAAGCCATAATTCAGATAGGAGCTGCAATATGGTTTTTAAGCTTCAGTGAGCATTTATGCTTGTTTAAGCTGCTCACTGCTTTACTTTGCTCTAGACAGGTATATCATCTTTTGGCATGATGTTTGCTTCAGAGTGGACCTCAGATGAAGCAATTTGAATAACTGAGCATGCAAGATTTTTGGTTGGGTATAGGAGGCCAGATGCAAAGCGGGTTGTAAATATGTCTCTGAATGGGACGGAGGACTTGTCAGCATCCACAAGCAGTCTGCCACCTTTGTTCGTGTTCAATAAGGCAAGGGGGGAAGGGAAAACTGGTGTCACAGGGTAAAACACAGAAATCATGAGATGCCCTTCCAGTAGATTGTTTTGTGAGAGTCTGCACTCTCACCCTCATTTATTCCTGCTTTGGGGATCTGTTGTAACTTTGGTCTTCCAACAAAAGCAGATGTGATTTTTGGCCTGAAAAGTAAAAATCACTTTGTGGGCACCTGAAGTCAGCTAGCATGAGAATTAAAAGCACCATACATTCAATACAGCAACCTAATGACCCTCAAATGTTTAAGAACACAAAACACTGTCTCTCCTTGAAACACTATTTGAGGTAGATGGATAGCAATTGCAGGAACTGGAATTTGGCTAGGATGCTAAAAGCAGCAGGTTTGTGACCTCTTCTGTGAGGGCCATAATGCCCAGCAATGTTGTGGCCTTGTTTTTGTGCCACGCTCACAAAGGCAGCAGCAGTCTGTGGTGTGCTGCATTGCCACTTTCGGTAGGACATCAAGCCAGCGTGCTGAATGGATGGCGTTAATCTTTATGTGCATAGATACCTACACTAAGCACCTTTAACAAATTAATGTAACAAGCGTGGGGAGAGCTGCAGCTCCAACACTTCAAATTCACTTTGAACTATATTTACAGTACGCACTGTCAACAGTTTCCCTGCCAAAGCCATAAACCATCTCTGCGGGGTAGACTAAATACACCTCTTTAAGAGGACACAAGTCTCCCCTTTGGATTTCTCAGCTGTAATACTGAGGGATAGAGGCTTAGCTGGTGTAACTCAGCACAGCTCCAGGGCAGCCAAGGAAGCACCCGATTCCCATTAGCTGGCCCCCAGGAGAAAGACCAGACCTAAGGGTAGAAGATGAAAGGTAAACCCTGTGAAAACATTTTCTGAAACCTATTTTGAATTAGATTTAATAACACTGTAGCATCCAAGCTTGCATCGAATGCAAAAATCTTTTGCTGGAGTTAAAGGTGACATGTTAGAAATGCAACAAGATACAGGAATAAAAACTTCTCATAAATTAAATTACTCATTTATAGGCTAATTAATTGCAGTGTTGGTTTAATCTCCAAATTCCATCATGTGCCATGGGAGTGTGAGCCTTTATGTATTGGGGCAGTGTAAAATACATTCCATATCCAAGAAAATCTTGCCAAAATCCCTCGCAATGCTTTTTCTCTTCCCCCCCACCTCCCCCTTTTTTTTTTCACCCTTCTAATCCTTGTTTTGCTCTTGGTGATCATGGTAACAGCAACAGCTGTCGAACGTGGCTTCAGGCTGTCTGACTCCCTTGGGAGAGTTTATGTGTTTTTCTACTTCCTTTCCTTATTAGGAGGCAGGAATCTGCAACACCTATTAGAACAAGTATGCATAAAGGGTAATGACTGTGCAATTTATTAGTGGTCTGTTCTCCTTCAAGCCAGCCATCAACTATAAGCACACAGTTTGTGCCAGGGACCATGGCTGAATGCAATCTTGCCGTGCAGCAGGTGGGCAGCAGCAGAGCTTCACTGCAGGGAGAAGTGTGGCTGGGGAGGTCAAGTGCTGGTCTGCTCAGAAAAACCTCTTAATTGAATATCAATGGGGAGAAGACAGGATGGAGGGCGTTGTTAAATGTTTATCCTGAAGCACCAGGTGAGAAAGGCAACTACCAGAGAGTCAGGTCCTGTAATTTTGTGCTGATTTTGAGCACTTCCCACGGGGTGATGTGCCTGCAGAAGACTGCCCATGCAAATGAAGTAACGGGAGCTCAGTGTGTTCTCATACACAGTATAGTCATCCTTAGGTATTTCGATCATATTCACTCCTATTTAACAAAACTTTTCAAAAAAATCAAAATTCAAAAAGTAAGTCTTCTGGTCTGGAAGCTAATCACAATTGAAAATTACACTATTTTAAGAGTGGAGAACTCAGTATATTACACCTCATTTTTTTAAAATTAGGAACCTTGATTTATAATTCCTATGCTGGAGTACCTGAATGAAAGAGGTTTCCTATACCCAAGTTTGGGAACATTTTTATACTAGTCCCATCTCTAGTGCCATTTCTGGCCACTGAAGAAGGTGGTAATCCTGAATTTATTTAAGCATGACCTGGCCTGGGTATTTGTAAGTATACCACAGTCCCATGCACAAAGAGATAAAATTACTGAATAATACTCTGGCTGTGTCATCTAACAGGAACATCTGAGAAGGAAACAAAAAGCAGAGATCCACATCTCCAAGAACTGGACTAATCATCTGATAGCCATACTAGCTAGCAAAAGCAATCAACTTCTATGACAAGACGCATCCTAACCAATATCAATCTATATAAATGTCAGACTCTTTTTACATTACTTTAGAATATGAGGCAAATTAGTTTCCCTGAGCTGCTGATGTATAAACAGCAATAGGCCCAAACACACTGGCTCCACCAAGTGCCATACGTCAGTGAGAGCAGCAGGGCACTGCATATTTAATCCGGTTAGAATAGTCTAACAGCAATTATGTGCTAATTAATATAATAATATTCTAATATTACATGAGTAATTACCTGTCTTGCTGGAAAAACTGGGAGCAAGTGGCAAACTCTCAAGCTAAGCATATATTTTTTTTCATTACATCATCAGGCTGATTTTCATTCATGCACAGGCAGAATTAGAACAATAATCACAAAAACACCTGAAAATTCAGATTTATTAAGCTTCTTCTTTTTAAGAGTAGGCCTTTGAAAAGGAGTGGTGAAATTATCTTAATGTCATTAAATAAAACATTAAAAAAATAAAAGTTAAAAACCGCTGTTGAATTGAGACAGAGACTGGCAATTGAGAAGGAAATAGGGTCATGGGAAAGAAAGTGCTGATGAAAACCAAGTGTAGAACAGGATTTTGCAAATTTCTGGAGGTTGCTCAGACAAATATAACAATCATAAGCAGCAACAGGATAGCTCTTTGTTCAGGCATTCTCGCTGATTAAATCTTGATCTTGGAGCTAAGAGCTAAACCTTCAGGCAGCAGGTATAAAGTAATTGTTTGATCTGTCTCATTAAGAGTTTGGATGTCTCAGCATAGGTAGAGCAGTCAGATGCCATAGAGATTAATACATATGAAGGCAATGCAGCAACTAGAACAAACCTTCTTTCTGGTAACTGAATGAAAGGCAAGGATGCAGCCCCACCATGGCTTCATCCATAGGATAGCTATGCTGCATCCCAGCAGGGCACAGACACACCCATTTTTAGGAGCACTAAGGCTTGCAGTGCACTGGCTCTCCATTGCCTCACCACCACCCCCTGCATGTCACTTTGGGGTGTCACTTTGGGACAGAATCTGCACTGTGGGATACATGGGATATGTGGGACACTGTAGGATATGTGGGTCCAGACACCACGTCACTTACATCAGGGAAAAACTTGTGTCTGTCATCTTCTTACCTTCACTCCTGCTACATTATGTTTTGCCACAAGCCAAGGGTGGGCTGCTTATTTGGTGTTGCCAGAATATCCCATTCTCTTACACACCACCTCAGAAGTCACGCTGTGTGTGTTTTCTTTGCACTACAGCTATTGCAGTGATAAATATCAAAATGCCTCTTTACTCTTGAGAGGGGTATAACAGAGGAAAGAAAAGAAGGTCAGTCAGTGATCTTGAGGTTTTCACCAGTGCAAATGAGGGCAGGGTGCAACCCTTTCTCTCTGTGGTAGAGGGTGTTTTCCTTTCTCTGACTTTCCCATCTGGAGGATGCCTCTGCCAACCTGACAACATTGCAGTCACCCTCAATCTCTTTGTGAGTATCCTACACCAATCCAGTCAGCACTGTAAACCAAGATTCTTGAGCAAGTACTTCTCACCCAGTTAATCCAGGCACATCAGCAGTAGTTCTGTCAGATGGATAAATAATAAGGAAAGACAATAAAACTACTGCATCTATTAAAAATATCCAAGCCAAAACAAATATTAAAAATATTCAACCAAATCCAAAAAACCTAGATAATCCCCATCTTAGCCATCACTGGAGGCCCATGGGGCACAACCTCTTCCCTGCCAGGGCTACCTGGAGGTAGCTAGTGCTGGTTTTGTGCATTTCTTTCTGCTGAGTGCCAGAGGTGCTGAGCTCTGGGAGACATACAGCCGCAGGAACCAAGGCAAGCAATCTTTCTCATCTCCAAACTCGGGACAAAACATCAGGACAGTGAAAGTTTTTGATCATTTCTGCCTTTGACTGGATCTGAAGTTGTGATATGCAGTTGTAAAGGTTTCTATCCCATTACCAGGTTGCTAAGCCACTCAGAGCATCAAGATGAGAGCTCTCATCTTACCAAGTAAGACCATCTTTAAAAATGCATTTGGTATCTGTCTCCTAACAAATTCTGTATACACGCAATATATACAGCAGTAAAATATGTGTTTATATAAAATATTACATTTTGCATTGATATTTATATTCAAGCAAGCACAATTTTAAATATAAAGACTACACGTGTAATGTATGTGTACAGTACATTGACAAGATTTATGTAAACACTATACTACCACGATAAATGTACAGATGTTCTCAGTGTACATAAGACATTCTAAGATTAGCAGTATCATTGCTATTGGGCTTGGCTGGTAAAAGGTATGAGCACGTCTGTTAATAACCCTCCACAGTCCCAGTCTGTGACAACAGAATACCAAAAAGGAAGGGAGTAAAGCAACTTCCCACTCAAACTGAGAAAAATCTAAGCATTGATGTAGCACCATACACCGAATTCAAATATCTCTAGCATTCAGTTTTGCCCTCAGATGAACACACATTTCTTAAATTTAACTTTTCTCTGTAATTCTGCCCTTTTTCAAGGAACATCCAAAATCATCTGAGTTGCCCTCCCTTCCCAATCTCATCTGCGTGTATGCATGAGCAGAGTACTTTTGCAGGATGTAAATAGAAAATACAATGACCTGGCCAGCTTGCTAGATCAGAATTAGCTGCCATGTTGGAAATTTTGTCTGCCTGTCTTAAAATCCCAACCAACCTGTTCAGCTAGCTTTCTCAGACATTTTGGATTGGTCTTTACACTTCAGCTCAGTTCCTGTCCAATTTTGTTCAAACAACCACTTCAATGGATTTTATTATACATATGTAAAAGCAAAATATTCCTGGTTCAAATACTCCCCACAGACTTCACATTCCTAGGAGACACTGGAGTCCTTTTGTACCCCAGGCACCAAAGGATGGACCTGTGTATCTCTAAACTCATTTGCCTATTAATATGATCTGCCTTCTGGATATCTGCACACCAGGAGAGTCTTCTAGGATTTCTTTTCCCTTGGGCTCTTTTTCAGTGCAGAAAGCCACAATTCCACTGAAAAGAAGAGAGAGCAGAGAGAGGAGTCCAAGATTAGTGTGTAAATGTGTATGCATAAAGGTGAACATTCCTGTGGTCAAAAATGGCCCAAACCACAGAGAAGTTGTGACCCCTACCAAGAACTCAAGAGAAGCTGTATGCTTCTGGCAGATAATCCCTGCTTTCCCCATATGACTAAATGCAATTACAATATTTACATCCTCTTAACTTTTCCCTTTTTTTTTTTTTTTTTTTTTTTTTTAAATATTAAGAATTAATT
>JAODKT010001744.1:31440182-31459494 GCA_027576195.1 Cossypha heuglini
TGCACCAGGGGAGGTTAGGTTGGACATTAGGAAGAAGCTCTTCACAGAAGGAGTGACTGGGCATTGGAATGGGCTGTCCAGGGAGGTCATGGAGTTACCGTACCTGGAGGTGTCTGAGAAAGACTGGATGTGGCACTCAGTGCCGTGGTTCAGGAGACAAGGTGATGTTGGGTCATAGGTTGGATTTGATCTTGGAGGTCTTTTCCAGCATGGTTGATTCAGTGATATCTTACTCTACTTACCTTTACCACCCCAATACTGCAAGGCATAGTCTGTGATTTGGCTTGAGAGCTTGCTTGCTGACCCCAGATAAGCAATTCATAAACTGAAGACAAAAGAAATCACGGACTCTCTTCTTCCATTCATTCTCATTTCTGTTCTTTGCACTAGTGGCTGGATTTCCTGGCCATGACCTGAACTAAAGTGTCTTTTGCAGCCTCTGAATCCTCAAGTCTGCCTTTTGTGCTCCGCTTCTGTTGTTCCTGTCTAGTAAGGGATTTTCCATTATGGTCTGTGTTGTTGGTGATTCTTCTAGTAAGTTCTTAAAAAACAGCCAAACCTGGGAGTACTTGATTTGCGTACTGGAAACAATCTTAGGCCTGGCTTCACAAGTATTACGCTTTTGAGCTGCTTCACTCTGTGCTCATACCAAAGGAATTGAATGCATCTTCTTACACTGGTGACATCTGCACTAACACTGTTAGCAGATATGAGACATCAGTGTTAATCATGAAGAGTGTAGTCCAAAAGCTCAGTATAGCCCCTGTGGATGACATGTTGTACAGGGCTATATTTTATGGCTTGTCTCTGCAGACTTCTCAGGTTAGGCAAAAAAAGCCTGCTGTTGCTTGATGTTTAATAGCTTGGACATTATTGTGGAGCCTGTAAAACCTCAACCTTGTTGTTACGTGTGTTCCCCAGCAACTATACAATCAGCACGTTATAGCTGCAAAATGTTTCCTCAGCCAAGGCAGTTGCAATGTAAAATAAATATTTAAAAGAAATATTACAAAGGACTTTTGTCTACAGATGATTACTTGTGTCATTGCAATAGTAAAATTAAGTGGAGGGTTTTTTGCTAACTACAGCTATACAAATGAAAAAGCAAAAATACTTTTTTTTTTACAGATACATTCAGTTTAATAATTTGAAAACTGCTGATTCTTTTTAACTCAGAACTCTAGCATGTCAGCAAATAAAAAGTATTTCAGTGCTCAGTTTGCCCCCTGTGGTGGTACAGTTAATTACTGTGGGCGGAGTACTTCTGACCCGTTTGCCACTATTTGTTATCACAACTTGGATCATAGGTTAATGTCCAGGAAACCATAAGAAGAATCAGCAATACCTTTAACTGTAATTTCTTCAAATTATTATTTTCTGACAGTTTCCACTGAAAACAGGAAAATATAATAATACTGCTGTGTAAGCAGGTCTTCATGCATCCTTCATCAAAGTATAGTACCAACATCACATTTAATGCAGGGAAAATGAAGGTTAGGAATGAACTCTTGCCCCAAATAAAGTCAGTGGGAGCTTTGCCATGGCCTTTAGAGGACCAGCTTGTTACTCCAGATATTTAGTTCAAGTTAGTATAACCAGTTCTTATTTATGGACTTTTTTTTGAGCACATTTTTTCTTTAGTGGTTAGGGTGTGTTGAAAATACTGACCTTCTGAGCTAAAGGAAAATGAAATAAGAAAAAAAAAAAAAAGAAGTGATTTGTGTGCATGATAAAAGTGTTTTTCTGCAATAACACAGCATGTGGTCAAGAATTACACAGGTTGCATTTGCCACTTTGTATCTCCTGCCAGACGAATACAATTCAGGGCCTGTTACCCCTGCCTGCAGTACTGTTTCATAGTTATGAAGTCATGACAGCTGTGATTGCCGGTGCAGAGAATAAAGTCTGTGGAAAAAGTCTGGATAGCTTCCCACTGTACACAGGCCAAAAATAAGTTAGCTGGAATTAAAACAGAAGAGGAGAAAATTTGCAGGGGCAGAAAAGCAAGGGAACCAAACAGCAATTCATATTGGGACATGAGCTGAGGCAAATAGACTCTGGGACAGATTCTGACTCCACTGCCATCTCTGCAGGGTCCTGGAACTGACAAAAAGCCTGAGATGTAAGCAAGAACCCATTTTGGCCAAGTGTACTCTACCTCATGGAAATTGGTACTTCCCATTTCCTGCCTCCCTGGAGATTCACAAGTCATTTGAATTAATTTCATTCCCAGCTTAACAATAACTGTGCAAACACACCACCTCAGTTCTTGCACCTGAGGAAACATTACAATCTATAAACTCACAATGTCCCACTTGAACACGGGGAGCAGGTGCTAATCAATAATGCGTTGCCGACATTTAAACAAGGGAGCTCCACAGACACAGTCTCCCATAGCTGGGACAAACGCTGCAGCTCCATCCCCCGCCCACATTCAGGGTTGTATGATTTGCAAAGCAGGATCTCATTTCCTCTTACTTCATCTACCATCTGTGGAAAAATCTTCTCATATAATCAAAGCAACAATGCTTTGCCAATGAATATTAATGGCAAATGTTTCTGTTATGTTTGTGAAATATAGTGCCAGGGTATGCAGAACAGTATAATGATCAGTACACTGTTTGGTTCTGCACATTGCTGTGTAAGTACCACAGAGAAGAATGCCATTGTTTGGGGTTTTTTGCTTTTGTTTTTAGTAACTGATTATTTGACACAACAAAAGATTTATCAAGAAGGTGAGATCTGTGTGCTTCAGAAGGCCTTGGAGGAATCTTAAAGAGAGGTTGTTTTTTCTCTCAAAGAGAGGGATGACAAAAAAATACCTAGAGAGAGTGATGTGTTGGATACAGAGAAACAGAAGTTGATTGCAGATCTTTCATGGGCCACAAAAACCACTCTGCCTATCTGGATCTCTGGCTGATACAGGTGGACAGTATAATTTGAATTCAGTATGATCATGGTGATTGCAATTGCATTGAACAGGATCTTCCCCCTCACCCCAGGAAAAGCAAATGGGGTGACACAAGATGTGTGGCAAAAGCTCTGGAGAAAAAGGTTTAGTCAAAAAAGGACAAAAGGAAGACTAAAATGGGAACCATCTATTCAATTTTGAGTTCATGGGAATCAATTTCAAGTTGCCCACGACCATATTCAGAGGGAAAGGTGTACTTCTGCCTGACTCAGGGAGAAGAGCTTTAACTCATTCTTACAGTGACAGCTCATGGGGGCCCAGTATTATGCTGCTGACCAATTTCAGTTGCATGTCTCAGAAACTGTCCCTTGCCTCAAACTCCTGCTAGCTGGTGATAAAGCTCTCTAGAACATACCAATGACAACAGCAGCAATGATTTTTTTCTTTTTATTGCTCCAGCTTATGTGGTCAGAACTCATCTTTGCCTTATTTAGAAATAAACTTTTATATTATGAAAGTATCCATTATGTTAACACAGAGGCAGACTCAGACTGTTTGACTTTTCTAATCTTTATTTGTTTATGGTTTTAAAATATTTAAAGCCAGAAAAAAAATAGATTGAAAAATTAAACATGGAGAAAGCCACACGCAAGGGGAAGATTAGAGAATTAAGTCTTCCCCTTCTGTCTGTCCTCCCTCAGCAATTACATCATCACTGTAGCACCTCCTTCATGCAGTTCTGTGGGGTCTTGAGAAACACCTAACCTGCCATCAAAATACAAGAAAACAAAACTATTAATAGGTGATTTTAAACACTTGTTAAAACCTTCTTCTCTGGTGCCACTTGACAGCCAGGGACTTGTGCAGGGCTAAAGGAAAAGTAAGGAAATGTGACCTGCTGCTTGAATTTTGAAACTGACTGTAAGCAGGAGAAGGAGGAGCCAGTAACAAAGTTAGGAAAATATCACCAAGGGCAAAGTTTGACCCATTCTGTAACAACAGCTATAGTACAATCCTACAACACGTATTACCACAAAGAAGGCTAATTTCCACTCCGACATCAACCAACTAAACAGTGCATTAAATATAAATATCCAAGCATATTTTCCCTACAATTTTCCTTCACTATTTTTTTCCTTTGCATCTGTTTTCTTTCTCTGTCTTATATGTAGCTTTTGTAAGGAAAACAAAGTTTCTGAAGTTGAAGCATTTTCACATTTTGTCCACAAGACAGTCCAAGGCTGCAATTGATCCATGCTTGGCACCTAAGCCAGCAGCCCCAAAGTCAGAGTGAGGCTTTCAACCACCGGAGTTGGTCACTGTCCCCAAGCTAGTTCCTGACACAAATGACAGAGCAGAAGAGGAGACTAAAGATACCTGTGAATTGAAGCACTGGATTTTAAAACAACAAATACAAGCAAGCTTAGTTCAAAATGAGCACCAGCACACTTGAGCAATTGGACGGGAAAGGGTGGGAATATAATTTAAGGAGTATTCTGATGGTAAAAGTACATTGCCCTGGCCTTGCAGCTACAGGCTGAGATGTTTTATTAAGATGCAATTGTGGTGATTTCCAGCCTGATACATCAGACTAAAACAAAAACTTGAACATCACTTCCTGTGCAGCCTCATCACTTGCTCTGCAGCCTCTTCCTGCTATTATACTTTTCATTTTAAAAACTTGATTGCAGTCTGAGAACCTTTGTGTTATGTAAGACTACCCCTCACTTCTCTGATTCCTTAGGATTCCAGGAGAAGGAAGCTGGTACAAAGATCTTTCCTTGAGGCAGGTGATAGGGAACTGGAGTTGAAAAAAGACAGGGAAGGGTAGCCTTTGGTGCTCATCAAGACAGCAGGGAAGCGCTTCGGTGTTTTTTTTGTCTTAAGGATTTCATTCTGTATCATACCTCTGCTTCTGGGACTGGCTTTTTCAGAGGTAATTTCCATATAGGCACTGTAAATTGAAGCAACGTGATTTTTTGTTGTAGGGCACATGGTCCACTTGTATTTGCTTAAATTACAAATGGTCTACTTGTATCTGCTTAAATTACAAATCACATACATGTTTTCTCTCCTTTCCTGTTTTCCCATTGATCTTACTTTTATGCATGGTATTTGCTGTGCATTGCACAGCTGCCTGAACTTGAGTCTAGCTTCAACTCTGCAGCTGCTCAGTGTATCCTTCCTCCTGCTTGATCCTAGTTAGGATTTGGTAGAACTGGTTAATGCACCTGAAGTCAACAGATGGGTCCAAAAGGTAACATAAGCCTCAAATATTTTCTTTATGTGCTGTTTTCTCCCTCCACAAAAAAGCATTGTACAGATGATTTCCATGTTCCTTACCATACATTATATTCTGTGGGCCTACAGGCTGTGGCAAATGACTATGCACAAAGGAACAACCCAAAGAAGAACTGGGTAAGATTAATCCTGGCATCTTCTCATAAACACAAGTTCTCAAATTCTCATGCCTCATGTAATCCATAATGCATTGGAACAGTAATCCAGGGAAAGCAAATTAAATCAAGAGCAAAACTGCTGTGTGGTTTTGGTTGTTTTGTTGTTGTTGTTTTGGCTGTTGGTCTGTTGAGGTTGTTTTGTTTTGTTTTGTTTTTTGTTTTTGTTTTGTCCTGGGGACAGAACAAATTACATGAACAAAACTACTTTACTTTTTTTATCAACCAGAAGGAACCTCTAATCTGACTAGGTTTCCATTTTGACCAAGAAATGCCCACATTTCCTTGTTATTTGTTTCTAGTGTTTCTGGAAAGGATAGGCAAATTTTCTCTACTTTTATTGCCCAACAAAGAATGACAGGAATACAGGAAAGAGCACAAGTTTTTGTGATTGACCATTTGTGCGTCATTTTACTTACACAATAAAACCCAAGAAATACATAAACACTGAAAAGCAGTACGGTATTGACAAGCATAGCTGGATCTCTATTTGCTCTTTTTCTAAAGAGGATGTAGGTGTTAACTGTGTTTGCCCATGAGATCAGGGCAAGTCAATTTACTGCTATTATCAGAGTCCCCGTGACTCTTTTCAAGAGTCATGACATAAAACCCTTTCAACGATCACGCTTTCCTTTTGTGCAAAACACTAGTGCACAGAAGGAAGACTCCAGTCTTTTCCTTTAAAACTGCTATACAGTGGAGGAGAAAAAGGTCCCTGCAGTGTGCTGTGTGCTGTACACTATACTCATTAGTGACTTCATCCCGTGAGCTGCCTTCTCTGGCCCACATCCAGGAAAACACGAAGTGTACATTTAATATTCAGCATGTGCGTAGAGTCATAAACTGTAAGCACATTCTTACATGCCTTCTTCATTGCTTCTTTTCATTCTGTTACAGAGTATTAGAGGCAGCAGTGGCTTTCAGGGATTGAGAATGTTTTGGAGAGGACCTAAATGAAAGTTCTGAAACCTCCTCACTGTACATAAGAATAGCAAGACAGTAATATTCTTCTGATGACATTCCTGTGTGGAATATTGTACTGTGAACAAACTTTGTCAGACAAACTACTGTTTGCATGCATGTTGATTCATGGTATTAAACTGAGCAGTAGGTTGAGAAGGGAAAAACTAACTGTCAAATTATGTAGAATGTTCTCACTTAGGCCACATTATGTAGCTATCTTGAATCTGTAAAGACACCAATTTTTCTTAAATTACAGCAGTGAAATAGTAGTACAGTCTAGTCCAATTTGTATCCTGACCTGCACATGGCTGCTTTCAGGCACGTACCTCCCTTGTTCCCCCTGGGCAAGGATCTGCTGGGAAGGAAAAGCCTTCCTGAGACAGAATTGCTGGGTTTGAGAGCTTCCTCTGCAATCAGTTTCACTGAGGAACTCTTCAGATGTCATTTCCTACCCTGTGCCTCTTCCTGCAAGTTACAGTGTGATATGTCATGTGGGGAGACGTGCAAAGTAAACTCCTGGCTCCAATGAAGCCACAAAAGACAGGTGGAATTATATTTTATCACATTTCCATGCTTTCTTTAGTCTTGTTACAAAATAACAGTCTCTCCTTCATATGCCTCCTTCTCAAGCTGATACAAGTACATTATTATGCCTACTTCACCTGTGGAAGAACAGACATAAGCTAGTACCATGGCCAAACACCAATGCAGTGCTAGAAGAAAAGTTTTAAATTAAGTAGGAGTGGAGTGGTGGGCTTGTGCCCAAATCATTACATTTATTAGTGTTATTTCTTTTGGGATCTGACAGAGACTTGCTGCACAAAGACAAGCTGCACAGGCTGCACAGGCTCATGTCCATTTACAGGAGCTGCCTGACCTCTCTAATGCAAATTTTCTGCGGGCACTGTGAGGAGTGCCCAACTCTCTGTGTGCTTGGAAGCCCAGAGAGCTGCCACATAGCAGTGCTCATGCTGGCAGCTTCTGGGCATGGGAAAGGCTTCAGCAGCAGGGCAGCTGTGCTCAGAGACTGGTCTCTCTGGAAAAGCTGGTCTGTGCTACTGTACTCACCATCTGCTCTCTTTGAGCATTGTAAAGCATGACAAGTGTAAATTAAATAATCTGTTAACATTCCTCACAAAAAAAAAAAAAAAAAAAAAAATCCAGATTTGCCTTGGGAATTTGGAAAAGCTTTCAATGTAGGGCAAATTTATCAAAACTGGGTGTTACTCACTACCAGAAAATATGCTTGTCTTGCAGAAAATGAAATACATGAGCATAAAATTCAAGCTCAGATTCTGAAGTTCCACAAACAATCAAACTTTCTGTTAACCAACATTATTTTTCTTATATATGGCATATATATGTTTCAAAGTAGTCTCTTTTATACAGTCCAGTAAACAAAATCCCATTGAACTTAACCGGAAAAAAAAATGGTTATACACTCTATGTACCAGATATCTTTTGAAAGTTCTCTGGAGAAAAGAATACACACATGCACTGAGATTTATTAAAATCCAAGACGTTTTTGAAGATGCCAGTTTTACTAATGAGACAGCCTGAAAACCAGAGACTGTCCATTCCAGCATATGTGCATCATATGAAAGCCAGTAATTTTTTATTATCTCAGTATTACCAGAAATGATATTAAGCTGAAACACAGCTCCAGCTAACAAAAGCTTCAAGTATATACTGAGACCTTTTAATGCGAAAACAATAAGCCAGCGATTATTGATAATATGAGGGTTGTACTGGTATTTAGTCATAACTACACAAAATTATTGTTTTTCTGCCGTAATAATTGGTTACACAATTACAAGGGACCAATAATATGCTTGCAAGTAATTACTGACAAAGATTTCTTTTGTTGTATATAAATGTAGTAAAAGCCTCAGGCTAATTTTACCAGCATGTTCATATGATATCACTTCCTGAAAATACATGAAAGTTTAAAAAAAATAAAAAAGGTATATACACAAAGGAAAGACTGTACAAGTCCTGCAGAAAAAAAGTGACCTCAAGAAATATCCTGGGTTTCTACCTCAGAAACCTGTTTTAACATTGAGGTCATTGCAAGTGGAATTAAAGTAAAAACACTGTTTCTGTATTGACGCAAGGCTAGAGAGAATTTCTTTTACAGTGAGCAGCCTGCTTAGAGAACCATAATTCAATGGCAATATTTTCTGAGTCACTCCATTGATTTGGTGAGACTTTGATTTCCCATGTTTCCACACTGTCACTTTTACATAGGTTGGAGCCAACTGTACTCAATCTTTGCTCTGAATTACTGGTAGGCAAATCTGGATCAATTCAACTAATTTTATAGGCCATTCTATTGAGTTTGCAGGCTTCTCTCTGAATTTCCCCCAGTGAAGCATAATCTGGTGAGTTTTATCTTTGCAAGAAAATGCAATTAAGCATGACAGACATGCTTATCCTAGAAAATATTACTGTAAAAATATACTGAAAATGTACTGCAAAAAAGATAACAAAGATACCTCTCCTTTAAATCCACAAAGCCTTTTTATGATGTCCTAAAATCTGTTTTGACTTTTTTCTGGCTTACTCACATACATCACAAATTTTCTAAAAGATTTCTAAACCCCAGATGAGTTTAGAGTTGTATTTGAATTGAAAAAAATTTTGTTGTGACTTTTTTTCTGGAAGAAATCTCTCATATCTTGTTTTTGGCCAACAAGCTTCTACTTTCCTTAGGATTTTGGATAGAAATACTCCTAAATTTCTTTTTGCATGGAAAACTGATTTTGTTCTTATATCTCTGTATAGAATAGTGTCAAAATTCCTGTGAATTCTTCAGCTATTCAGAAAAAATAAGAACCAGCCTGATCCAACCCCAAAAGTAGTGCTGCCACTGAAACTGGCTATAGTGAACTTGTTATATTGTTTTGTTCTTTACTCTCTGGGTTTGGCTAGCACCAAAGCTTCTTAAGTACTCTGAAAAAGATTAAGAGATCTAACAAAAAATTCAGTTGAGATTTTCTGTCAGCTCCTCTTTAAGTATATGGTCTTCTCATGAATACTACAAGCTAAAATGAATTAGAGCAAAGGTATGAAAACTTCCAACTTTCAAGTGCAACTCATTGTTAACTCTGGGAACCTAATTTTTCTTCACATGAGTCATAAAAATATGATTTTTAAATGTTTCACGTTAAGCCAAAATGCCTTAATGCTTCATGTCATACCACTAGAGTTGAACAGGTGAAATGCTGTGGCATTTTGGGGTTATTCAGTTATTCTGTGCAGGGTTACAAAATGGAGACATTTTTGTGACACTTGTGATAAAGAAAATCAGAATGATCCTGACATTCGCTGTAAAGAGACCTCTTTATACTAATCTGAATATTTAACCTTGAATTTAAATACTACAAAGATAATATTTACCTTCTAAACATGTACAACAGGCCTGTAGATTACAAGGGATCTCTTGTCACAGAGCCATGACACAATACAGCAAAGCCATGCTTTTCAGCCTGGCTAGTTTTCCATCCTCAGTGTCTGAGCTATACTCCCTATCCCTGTCCAGAAAAGAAAATATGACAAAATATATTGCAATATAATAATATAAAAAATTTTATATGTAAGAAGGCCCCGACTATGATGTGTCACTCTGAGCACTCACTACTGTAACTTCATAGGTCTACAGAAAATATTGGAAGCAGTTTTATGGAAAATTGCTTTAAGAACTCATTACCTGCATGAGTGGAAGTATACTAAATCATGTCCAACCCAGAGACAACTATTGCGCTTGCAAAGAAGTGCCAAAAATGTATTTTGAGTAAAGGAATAGTTCTGGCAGATGCATCAATCTGCTGGCATAAAGCACATCTTCCCCTAAGGGTTTTCAACAGAAAAGTGCTGCCAGTCAGAGCTTGCACCCCGACATCACACTTCCCTGTACCCAAATGGACATTGTTATTTTTGTACAAATCTGTGAAAGCAAGTATCACAGATGGAAGTTTTTAATTTTTCACACTCTCCTGGACTCTGCTGTTTGCTTAGTAGTGCAGAATTTGCAAACATCCGATGATGATATAAGCAGTACATCACAAAAACACAGAATCACAGTATTGTTAGAGTTGAAAGGGACCTCTGGAGATCATCTAGTCCAATCCCCCTGCCCAGGCAGGGTCACCTAGAGCAGGTAACACAGGAACTCATCCAGGCAGATTTTTAATGTCTCCAAAGAGGGAGACTCCACAAATTCCCAGGGCAACCTGTTCCAGTGCTCTGTCACCCTCTGTGTAAAGAAATTCTTCCTCGTGCTGAGGTGGAACTTTCTGAGGGTACATTTTATCCTTTCATCTGGGTCACTGACAAACAAGTGAACAAGACTGGTTCCAGTATTGATCCCAGAGAATGCCACTGGCTGTTGGTCTCCAGGTGAATTCTGCTCTGCTGATCATGACCCCCTGAGCTCTGCCATTCACCCAGTCCTCGATCCATCTCACCGTCCATTCATCTAACCCACACTTCCTGAGCCTACCTGAGAGGATGTTATGGGAGACAGTATCAGAAGCCTTCGTGATGCCAAGGCAGACAACATCCCTAGCTGCTTTCCCTTCATCAGTCTGTTCTGCCATGCCAACCAGATATGCAACCATGTTCAGAACTGTCTGTTTTCTTTATTTCTTTAAGCCTCTCAAGATCTGAACTTTAAAAGAGTGATAATTAAATATTCATACAATTAATTCGCTGCTTTTCTGGATGAATTTGAAGGTGTAGGGCAATGCTAAAATCAGGTCTCTTGCGGGCTCATAAATAAAAGGCTGGCCATTAGGATTGCCATTAAGTTATCTGGCCATTAGGATTCTGGCACACAGATAAGTAGGACGTGTAACACACCCAGCCTTGTCTGTTTGCTCTCCTCCACTGGGAACATGCTGCAGGAAGACATGTAAAAGAACATAAGAAGCAAGAACTCACTTGAGATCTAGCATATAAATACCAGATTGACAACAGCAGGTCTCTTTAAGCACCAGTTCAGATTTCTCAAGAGCAAAGCCTTTACTTCAGCTGTAAAACCACCTGGAAAGCACTTGGCTTCATAACTGGCCATGAAGCAGAGCCCCTACACATGCAGAAAAAGGGATGGATGGAGAGGGTGCCAGAGCTGGCAGAGTGGCTAAGGCCCAGGGCTTGAGTATCTGCACCAGCACCAAAGCTGTGTGTGCAACCACTGTCCTTCATTACAGTTGCCATGGCAATGTTCTCTGACATTCTAGCAGAGACTGGGGCCTATAAAAAATTAAGAGCATATACACAAACCTCAAATTTTAAAATTTAAAATTTAAATAGCTTTGAGGTGATAAGGACAGTAGAAAGTAAAACAGAACAGCATTTTATTCACTTGATAAGGATAGTAGAACAACTGAAAAATGTTCTACTTCTCACTTTTCTATGAAAAGTATTTTACTCTTATCAAGAGTACTTTACTCTTATCAAGGACAGCACAACAGAACAGCACAGCCTTGGAGAAACAGATGAAGGACGTAACTTAGGGAAACAGAAGTCATGCAAAACACAAGCAGGGTGCCAGCTCAGCTCTGCAAAGCTGACAAAGCAGAAGTTATCCAAAACAACAACATTGCACTTACTCAAAAGTAGGGATCAAGGAATAGCCACCTAAAAAGGACACTGGACATTGAAGATGGCTCCCCCAGTAAGCTCCAGGCTGTGCAGGCCACTTGTCTGGTTTCTTAGAGAGAAACAAGAGTTAAATGTTATGAAATACATTTTAGAACCTTTCACAAATATATAGGAGTATTAATTAGGATGGTAATTTATACTGTATTAAATAATGCAGTGCCTCCTTCAATCCTCAACCCTACTTACTAAGCAAACATCTCTCTGCAAAAATAAGAGTTGAGGGATATTTAGAGCTTGCCACTAGCTGCTGTTTTATGGAGTTTCTAGTCTAAATTGCTTTGGCTTTCCACTTTCTAAAGTCCACAAAAACCCTTTGCCCCCCCCACCCAAAAAAAAAAAGGCATATGTGTGGAAGGACTTAAAATCTTAGTAGGAATTATTCTACTGGTTCTGAAAGGTTTTAGAGAAGAGATTTTTGGAGTAGAATTTTAACTTTTAAAAATATTTAAATCTTTTGTTGATGTGGAGAAAACAAAGAGAAAGAAAATCAAAATTAATTTGTCCCTCTTAGCTGAAATAGTGCAGTGAATACCAGCATTCACTAAACTGATCTTGAATAACAAACATTAATAATGCTTTATTGCTTTATTTAAGTATATTAAAACATAAGCCAAGACAGCTTTGTACCCATGATGAGTAGTAATATCAGAGCTGTCTTTTTTTCTATGGAGAAAAACCCTTCAACCTTTTTTCACACGCACAAAAAGATACAAGATAAAATACAAGATATAATGAAATAGCTAGTAAGAGGTCACTATGTAAAAATGCTGGGCAAACACTGTGAGAAGTTCTGCTGAGAGCCCAGGTGAATTGAGTTTACAGATCACTTTATGGAAGAAGATGATCAGAGCAATTTAGCCTTGGATATTTTCTACTATACCTCTAGTCTTGCAAATGAACTGTAAGGCTCAAGAATATAATTGGATGTCCTGAACATTTTTAGGAAAACCAGCATATTTGAACTGCGGTCACAGAACATTCTAGTTCATTTGCCAAGTAGTATTTTTCTGAAGTCTGACTGAAAAAAAAAAAAAAATCCACTGCAGCTTATAGCCAAATGTAGCCACTTAGAAACTTATCCATAACTATTCCATACCACCATTAATAATTTTTACATTAAATCCTGTCAATTACCAGGCATGCATAAACCACAGCTGCTGGCAGAAGTACAGGACTTGCTGGAGCTATAAAAGCAGCCTAGACACATTCAGGTAGAAAATTACTGTGCCTAACCTTTCAAAAGTTGAGTACAATCCACCCCATAGAGGGACCTATGGAAACACTTCTAGCGCTAGACCCATATGGCCCAGGGCAAGAGAGGCTTAGTTTGTCCAGATGCAGACCCTCTGCATAACGGGTTACCTGAGCTTTTTAAATGCATCCACCAATTTTCTGTTTCATCTATCCTTGAATCTAATGAGTAGTCTGGACCTACTTCTTCCAATATAATATCCTGCAAGGATATATATTTTTTTGACCTTAGGATGAGCGCTGCTTGCACAAGGCTGGACAAAGACCCTCTTCGTTTATCTCACTTTATGCTGACTGAAGAAACTACATCCTAAAGGTTTTACAAATGTTGCAATCTTATCATTCCTTTCAGTGAGGGAGATTAGATAAATACACAAGGACCGTATCAGTCCAAGGGGAGGATTGGACTTTGCCAGAGGTAGCAGAGGGTGCATATTTCGCATATCACCTCTTTTTGGGGTGATCAACTGGAGCAGGGTCTCCCTGTTACAGCTGGGTAGAACTTGGCAAACAAGTAACCTTGAAACCTCCTCTGGCTGCAGCAGGAAAGAGGGATGTGTCACATCAGCTGAAAAGATCCTCAGAGGAGGTGGTGGAGACAAATGCAAACAGCATGCCTTCCCACAACGTCCCTCCTCTCATCACTCGTTCCAGTCTCTTGGGCCACTATCCAGTGGCTATCTGTCTGCTGCTTAACAAACTCTAGCTGTGGTTTCAGGCTGATAAATAATTATGCTAATTAACAGGTTGAAGGAAAATGTGATGTTGTTTCTGTGGAATGCTCTGAGAGGCTGGAAACACTTAAATGTAAAAACGACATGTGGTGAAATAACCAATAATTTGCTTAAGAAACCCACATCTGGTATTCCTGCTAGAAACAGGGGTTAATAGTCTGTCAGGGGCAGGCGGTGGCAGTGAGTAGCTCTAGGATAAACAAAAAAGCCTTAACGGCAGGAAATGGGCTTGTTCTCCTAGCATAAGCATTTACATTGGCTGCTAACCAGCAAAAGATGTAAAAGCAGCTGTTTAGTTTACACTTGGAAAAAAAATAGAGACAGAAACAAATAGACTTCTTCATTTTGTGTATCTGTGAAAAAAAATTAAAGCACCAAGTCTAGCTAAAAATGGTAATAATATATATTCTCCAAACTTCAAGATGGAGCCATAGACTCAGGACAAGATTCCAGTCATAAAAGGGGGGAGGGATTACTAAAATTATTTTTGTATTATTGAAATAACTGTCATAATTACATGCATGATTTTAGGTTACTCATGCAGAAAATGGGAAAGAGCAAGAGAACAGAAGAAAGGTGAGGAAACTTGATTAATTGGTGCAGGTTGACATTCTGATTTTTTTTTTTATTTTATTTTAATATAAGAAGATTGATCCTGGGTTTTGTTTTGAGGAAGGTCCAAATACCACTAGGTAAGAGGAAAGGCTTCCCCATTTGACACTGCTGTAATCAGGAAAGAAGACGGTCCACAGTGCAGTAACACATGCTTGTGTTGGTGTGGCATTGCTACCGCACTTACAAGCTCAAAAGAGAAAGTCACATTTTAAGATGGGATGAAATGTAAATAACGTACTCATTTGACAAGATTCAGATGAAGTTCTCTGTGTGTGGCAAGCTGAATCTGTATTTATAGCAGTTAAAGAAACACACAAGATTCTCAGGATACACTGAAGACTGTGAATAATACATTGTTGGGTCCTAATTTTGTTTCAAATAAACAGACAATGTTCTACCTTAGGTGGTGTTTTTCTTCTGCAATACTGTAACTCTTGCAAAGATTGCTGCTATAATCTGAGATGTAATTTTCACACGAGAAAACATGACACCTCAGCAGATGTCAGCTGCTTTCTGTTGCATGTTGGACTGCTTGACATCTCAAGCTAAATTTTCTTTCATAGTCACTCTCAAAGATGCATATTATCGCTTGTCAAAATAAAGTGTTGTGGTTGCTTTCCAGACCAGAGAAATGCGGTAAGTGCACATTACCACCATAGCATCTAAGCTGCTCTCTCTTTCACTGCGCTGATGCATATTACAGCCTTGGAAATGACAAGCTTTCACAGCCTCATATTTTAGTGTCACGTCTTGTTCTATAATGACACCGTGTTTTCTCTAGTGATCTTAGCACAGCTTTGCAACCTTTCTCAAAGCAGTGAGAAAGGAGGTCTTCAAGGATACATGCTGATACTTGAGGTGGGAAGCAACAGCCATAAAATTCCTCAAAAGCATCATTTGTCAGCCAAGCAACTTATATGGCTCAGCTCCTATGGATGTAGCCAGCACTACGTCCTCCACCATGTAATGTTTTTAGGCTGAGGCTGAAGTCTTCTGTACAAAAGTTGAATCCATTTTGATGCTTTTTGAAGTTTTCTGTAAGTATCCAAGGCACTCAGCTGCAGAAAGAGTCTGTTATCTAGCAATGTACTCTTATGAAACAGCAGATCAGAGAAGCTTTCTTCTTGTAAACAAGAAATGTCAGACAATGGCACTTCCACATTTTCCCCATGCTGTGCTTACACTAAGCTGAGATCACACAGCCCTCAATGTGCAATACATTTCCATGGACTCATATCTACTTACATTTAGATCATCATATGAATAGCATGAGGAGAGAATAATCGATGCCTTCCAGGAACAAAGCTGAAGTTGGAAACCATAAGATCTATGCTCGACTTTTTGTTCCTCTGTATTTTGGTTCAGACATGTAAATACTAGTGAAACAGTCCATTTCTGAAACCAAGAGTACATCTCATTTCTGGATGTATAAATTTAAGAATTCCAATAAAGACAGAACCGGTAATGCCAGGAATTTCTGTTCACCAGAGACTGATATCCTGGATCTAAAATAGCTAGTAACAACATGAAAGAGCAGATGAAAAAAATAAAGTAAGTTTTAGGAAAGGCAATTAGATCCTAACTGAATTCTTTAAACTTCAGTAAGCTTTATTTTATATCGAAGTCTGCTGAATTGTGTTTACCTTTTTGCCTTTTGTATATTCCCAGTCAGAGCACATCCATCATATTTTTGCTCATAAGAATATTTTTGTAACGAAGAGGGCAGGAAAAAAAATGGAAAATGAACAGGAAAAATATGGAAAATGAGCACTAGCATGGACGCTAAGATCAATCATTAAAAATGTAAATCTTGCTCCACATTTTTCAGTGAAAGCATTACTCAAGGAATACAGGCATTCACCACAAAAAAAATCTCTCACTAAATAGCTGTCTTTATTTTGTATAGTACTTCCATTTACCATCAAGTTCCCACCAAAACAGTTCGTCTAGTATAGTGAGGTAGGAGATCAATATGATTTCATATGGTTTATGCATAATTTGGATGAATTATGAGTTAACTAAACTGTGAAACAAGCAGCTCCAATGCTCAAGATAGCAAGCAAGAACAGTCCTCATACTGCACTGTGGTTCTTCAGGGACAGGGCAACAAGAAGAGTCCCAGTGAGGCAAGCGCAGCTTTTCTTTTCTCCTGTAAACCACGTGTGGGGGTGTTTCATTTATGTTGGCATGCAGTGAAGGCAGAAAGCAGGGGGGATTCACCACCAGCCTGCGGCACCCCAAAGCACACTGAGTCTATAGCCAGGCCCTAGGCATTCAACAGCTCACAGCACCCATTCCTCCCCACCACTCCTAGATGGAAGTTAAGTTTCAACACATGGTCAGATATCTAGGCTTGGGATCTAAAATGAAGCCTCACAAATGTTCTCTCTTCCCGCACAAAATTTCAGACAGCAACCAATATTCGGATAAAAATATAGGGTGTTCATCTCTACTAAATATTATTAAAAACTCTGCAGACTTTTTAAAATACCTGCACAAAACCAAAACAAAGAAAACAAAACAAAAAAAACCTCACCTTTTTGCTCAGCTCTAAACATTACTATGAACTTAACTTTCAAAACTAGATTATTGATTTATGTAGGGCTTGCATAAATACAGCTTAGTAAGTGTCCCATGTGTTACCAAAACAAGCTTTTACTCTGTAATGCATTGCGTTGGAGCATTTGATAAAACTGAAAGAATATTCCTTATTATTCTCTTTTCCTTAGGAGTGGAATTTCTGTGATTGAAGAAAAAGCAGCAGGAAAATCAATCTTACAGGGTGGCCAAGGGAAGCTGTTCATTGAAGAATAAATATGTCTTCCTAGCAGGTGTGTGGAAAGCAACTAAACACTTTGTCTTTAGACTGCATCTTCCAAACATAGGACCCACCTTTTTCTCTTACAAGAGAGACTGCTTTAAGCTGGGTAACAAGAGATCAAACACTCTTCCAATATTTTGACAATAACCAACAACGACCATTTGGGATGGTTTTTATTTGCATTAATATCCAGTCTTTTTAAATGGTCTTGGCATATTCTTGGCCTCAGGAACTTCCTGTGATAATCAGCACCAGAACTGAATCATGCATTGCTGTCAAATGATATTTCTTGAACCAATATTATTTTGCCAGTTTAAGATCATTAAATATTCTTTTTGTTCCCTAATGCCCCTGAACTTTATTTATAATTATGAAGATCTCATAACTATAAAAGTAAAAATTAAGGAGTATTTGTGAAAGAATAAAGTTTGAGTCATGGTTTATATAAAAACCTAATTACAGAAGTAATTACACAGTCCAGGACAAAATGCCAGCATGCACTTGAGTACATGTAGACATGCATAAAAATATTTGCATGGGAATATCACTGGGAGGTTTCTTGACCATATGTTTCATGCCAAGTTATTTTGCTGCATATCAGTGTCTACATGGGTGTGAAGTGTGCAACTGTACCTTTTTTACATGCAAAGTTATGAGCACAATTTAAATCAGAAAGTTTATTTTCAAAAGAAGCAAAGCTGCTTGTGCCTTTACACAATGAGAGCTCCCAGTAGTAATCAGAATAAGTGATGTGTTTCTGAATAACCCACGTGAGTAGGCAAATATTCCTAGTGATCATTTTAAAAAGAGCATTTAACTGACTTAACAAATGGAATGATGATTTAATGCTTGCAATACGGCAAGTTTGTGACTTCCAGTGAGAACTAAATGCTCTGTACCTTTACCTAGAAGCCCTAAGGCTGAGACACCGGCTGCTCCATTTCACCCACCATTGGACCTTCTCAGTGTTATGGTGGGAAAGTAATTTGAGCTCCTTCCTTCCTTTTGTGCATTTTGAAGCTTAAAATTAAAAGAGATATTCCCCATGCACAATTGCTGTTAGCAGTAACATGGAGGACACACACATCTATCTAACAAGGGAAACCAGCCACCTTCCCTTACTCCTTTCATTTGCAGTTTAGGACTTGTGGAAATTGCTTTTCCTCATAAAGCTGGATTTTAAAATACTTACTACTTTCAATAACCTTTTCAAAAAGGGTATTTTCACTAATATTGGGCCATGTCAGTGTTGGAGGTTAGGGTGTTTCCTTTTGTTTTCTTTCTTTTAGGGAATTTTTCTCTAATTTTGTTCCTAAGAAACCTGAACAACCGCTACTCAGGAGAGAAAAAAGAATTTGCCAGTCTCGGGAGAAGGGCACCTGGCTGCATTTCTCTTATCTGAGGGTTTCTCCTGGAGGGGCAGAGATATCTCGAGATTAGGGCTGGGAAAAGGGGATGGGGCAGCTCCTAGCTCTCTTGCTCTCTCGGCTTTTGAGGAGGATGGTCATGGTCAAGCCGCTGCTTGGGGTGGCAATTTGCTGCCACCCCAGAGCCCAAACCGGTCCTGCTCCTTCTGCTCCCTGCTCCCTCCTCCTGCTCCTGCTCCCTGCTCCTTCAGGGTGAGCCTGCCCTGACGTTCCAGCTGCTGCTCTGAGTTCGCACCCCTGTACAGCTCCTTTTGCTGTCCAGACGGGGCACCAGGATCGGCTGCCCAGAGAGTTTGTAAAGGAAGTCCTTCATCCATCCCTTCTGCACAGCCCGTCCGCCATCACCGCGTGAGGGGGCGGCCCCGCGCCACAGCGCCCCCTGCCGGCGCGGGGGAAGCACCGCAGCGCCCCGGAACCACCAGCGCCCCCTGCCGGCTGCGGCCGGGACCGCACAGGGGGAGAGGGGATGG